>CM035297.1:45131102-45218577 GCA_020226075.1 Hydropotes inermis | reverse complement strand
TTGTTTGCATTGGGTATCATCTTTCTTGGTTCTTCCTGAAGTGGTTTGTTTGCATTGGGTATCATCTTTCTTGGTTCTTCCTGAAGTGGTTTCTTTGCATTGGGTATCATCTTTCTTGGTTCTTCCTGAAGTGGTTTCTTTGCATTGGGTATCATCTTTCTTCTCGTTCCTGGGCCTCCTCTTCAGTCTGCCCCTCAGTATCATTCGGTTCTATACAACTGAGAAAAAAAATCACATCTCCAATGACACCTGTGTCCTCTTGTGCTGCATCAACAGCACGGCCAACCCTGCCGTTTACTTCTTCATCGGGGGCCTTCAGCAGGAGCGGCCCATGGAGAGCCTCAAGGCAGTCCTTCAAAGAGCCCTGGGTGAGGAGACAAGAGGATGCCGAGGACCAGAAAGTGATTCCAGCACGCAAGATGGAGAACATGGGCCTCTGGTTGGGGGGGGGGGCTCCCAGTGGATCAGTGGTCCTGGGGGCACGGTCCCTACAGTCTCGTGGCAGTCACCATGCCTCACCACCAGCAGGATAGAGGTGCCCAAGTCAGCACCCCCAAAGAGCTCCCTTCCCAGCCTCCTTTCTGTGTAAAAACCGAGAGCAGCTCACCAGAAGCAGGTGTGTATGTGCGCGAGAACCCAAATGCACACGTTTCAGCCTTTTGATTGTGCTCACTCAGTCATGTCTGACTCCCTGCGACCCCGTGGACTACAGCCCACCAGGCTCCTCTGTGCATGGGATTCTCCAGGCAAGGATACTGGAGTGGGTTGCCATTCCTTTCTCCAGGGGATCTTCCCCACCCAGGGATTGAACTCAGGTCTCTTGTGACTCCTGCATTGGCAGATGGATTCGTCACCTCTGAGCCGCTGGGGAATCCCATTTAGCCTTTCAAAACCTGTCAAATTATCCTTCAGAAAGTTCACGAAGTCACACTGACCAACCTCAGAAGGTCGGCTTTAACATCTGACTTACTGTGAAAGTTCTGCTCGTTTCCAGGTTGGGATGCAAAATTCCTCTTGGGTGAAGCCTGGGCCTTGGAGATGATGTGCCTCTGTCCTCTGCCCATTTTTTTTTTGGCATCTTCTGGGGTCTGAATACACTGCTTTTGTTGTCTTTTTCCTTGACTTTAAGTGGATCTACTTTCTGGAATGTATGATCTCTCTCAAAGTCATCTCCTTCTGTCTTTAGAAATCCAGCAAAATAAAGCTTTGTGACCAGTGCTCTCTGGGGGACAGTGTCCAGTTGGTGCTGGTTTGGCTCCGTCAGTAACTCATGCTCCAGTGACACTCGGCTGTCCATGTGGTCCCCAGACTGCTTTGGTCGTTTGAGGGAAGTGCTTCAGCCCAAGCTTGTAGGACCATCCCTGGTGAGAAGAAGGTGCTGGTGGGTCTTAGGTTCAGGATCGTCCCCGGAGTCTGCGAGTTAGCTCGGGGTTTGACATGAGGCTTGACAGGAGATGGGGCATCAGGCCTGTCTGTGGGACTCAGAAAAAAGACAGGACCCCATGTGACAGGCTAGTGCTGCAGACGGGAACCCATCGCTTCTCATTAGCCAAGCTCTGGCGAGTCTTATAACTGGGGAACACTGCCCCAGAGCTGGGGGCACTTTCTATAATTGGGGGACCTTACCTTATGATGGGGGAACACTGCCCCAGAGCTGGGGGCACTTCCTATCATTGGGGGACATTATCTTATAATGGGGGAACACTGCCCCAGAGCTGGGGGCACTTTCTATAATTGGGGGACATTATCTTATAATGGGGGAACACTGCCCCAGAGCTGGGGGCACTTTCTATAATTGGGGGACCTTACCTTATAATGGGGGAACACTGCCCCAGAGCTGGGGGGGCACTACCTTTTAAATGGGGGACACATCCTATGCATTGATGACCAGCAGCCAGGGTCCTGGGGCCTTTGAGTGCAAGCAGCCCCTGCAGGACAAGATACAGGACACTGACCCTGACCACTACCCTCGGGCTGACCGCCCTCCACCTTCCTGCCCAGGGGCAGAGGCCCCCACCCTGTGCCCAGGGCACATGGTGGTGTGGGAGCCATGGCCTCAGGGGGGTGTGCAGGGCTGCGGGGGCCAGGGTGGCAGACAGCAGGATGTCTTCTCCCTGGGGAGTCAGCAAGGTGCCTGTCCTCCCGGGAACAACGGGGGGATGCTGACACCTCACTGGGGGGGCCTGCCTGTCACCGTGGGTGACAACCATCCCAGAAGCTGACTGCATGGTGTGAGCTGTCACCCCTCCACTGCTGAACCCCGTGGTCACATTGTCCTGAGTTTATCTGCATCACCACCAGTGAAGGCCCTAGACTGGGATGAGACCCAGATGGTCAGGGAGGACCGCCCACATTGGACCCACACACTGGTCGGCCATGCCCCCAAAACCATCCTTGAATTAGGAGAATACCCATCAGCATGCCTGGGCCACATCACCTACCTTTTACCAGTTTTGTTTTCTTTCTAGAGTCTCCTGAAGGTGAAGGACTGTGTTCTTTTAGGAGTGAACTGTTGCTTTGTTTTAGGAAAAACACCTTCACAGGGTCTTAGTACATGTACGCCGCTGTAACGAGTATCGCAGACTTGGTGACTGTGGAGGCTGGGCGTCCAGACCAGGTCCAGCGGGGTGCGGGGAGGGCCCTCCTATGGGTCAGGCTGGTGACATCTCCCTGCAGCCGGGGGCTCTCTGGGGCCTCGATAAGGACCCCAATCTCCTTCATGGGGCTCCATATGCAGGCCCTCATCCCCTCCCAGAGACCTCTCCTCCAACATCATCACATGCAGGGACAGGGTTTCCACACGTGAGTTTTGGGGGGTGCGAACATTTAGCCTGCAGCCCTGGGATTTGTCTTCACAAGGCCAAGACTCTTCTAGAATAGGGCTTGGAGATGGTGGGCAGGACATAGCTTCTCATCGTTGTATAATATGCTGTCTTTATGTTGGGTGACTTTACATCACAAACTGTGGCCCTTGGTGGGGTGATGGAGGAGTGGTCATTCTGCCCCCGCGCCTGCAGGAGGGGCTCTGGATCCTGGGGTGGGAGACACGCAGATGGTGGCGGCCTTCGGGGAAAGAGGGCAGGGTGCCCTGTCTCCTCCCCTCGGCCCGAACCTGTGGTGGAGACTTCTTAACATGCCCCTGGGTGTTGCCGTCACCGTGGGGAAGTGAGGAAAGGCCTGTGCACGTGCTGTGCAGCCCAGGGTCTTCAGGAGCATCAGCAAGAAGCGTGGACTTGGGTCCAGGGAGACGTCCAGAGCCGGGGCCCAGGCCGAGGCCTGAGTGTGTGCTCACTGGCTGTTCCTGTCCGCAGAACTTGCCATCTATTTTTCCTAATTCTGGAGCACCTCCTGGTCCTCTTTGGAGGACCTGGGGTGGCAGCTAAATAGTTTAGAAATGGGCACATGACCCCACTGAGCTCATCCAGGGCTTCTACTGAAGAATCCCTCAACACACTCGCTAATCTCCTGCTGGACTTGAACTTGTGAGTTTGTACAACCAGAGTCACAGTGTCCTGATGCAGAGAATGGAGGAAGCCCATGTTGAGAGACAAGGCCCGGGGAGAAGAGAAACAAGTTCCAATGACAGAAACCCTGGGTCCAGCCAGACCTGAAGCTGTCACTCCCTCTGGACTCAGCACTGAAAGGTCACGCTGACCGCAGGCGGGAAAGCGCCAGCCGGAAAATGCTGACGAAGGAGCCCCTGCCGGAAAGTCCCTGATAAGTCCCAGGGGCAGACATCCGCCAATCAACAGCCCGTTGCCAGGCAGACTGATGGACGCGAAGGAGCCAAGACTCCGGCCAATCAAAAGCTGACACGAGACCGAAAAGTCCAATCAGCACCCTAGAGCCCGATTCTAACCATATATGGAAAGGTCCTGCCACTTCCGCATCCACCAAGGTATATAAGTGTCGCCCCCCTTCCCGCAGGTTGCAGACTCCCGCTTTCCCCCTGCTCGCGCAGGGGAGCTCTGCCCAGGGAGCGATTGCCCAGTAAAGCCTCTTAATACTCTGGCGCTCTCTTTGTCTTGCCGCGGCAATCTTACAAGCACGTCAACCAAGAGATTTCTTAATTTGTTCACCAGGTTCTTTTCTTGGGTAGGTCTTTTGGTGACTTATATGTAGCAATTCCATGCTGATGCAGTTTGCAAATATTCCTGGGGATTCTCAGGAATTCCTGGGGTTCCAGCAGAACGGGGACTGAGCTGTACTGCTCATACCTAAGCTGGACTTTCCACAAGGTCAGCAACCAGAACCCAGCTCTCTGATTCCACCTACACCAGCCTCACCCCAGGATGGTGAGAGCAAGATGGACGGAGGAGCCTGGCAAGGACAGTGGACAGCAGCCTCCCCAGAGGGCTCTCCCTAGGGCAGCACATGGCAGGGTCAGGGATGACGCCCACACAGTCTGGCCCCGGGTATGCGTGAAGCCTTCCCTGGTGGCATGGGACAAGCTACAGGAGGACCTACATCCCTGCAGGTTGAGATCCTTAGGATGACAATCACGACAACCAGGATGAGTGGTAAAGAACCCCCCTGCCAATGCAGGAGACAAAAGATGCAGGGTCGGGAAGATCTCCTGGGGGAGGGCATGGCAACCCACTCCAGGATTCTTGCCCGGAGAATCCCCAAGGACAGAGGAGCCTGGCGGGCTACAGTCCATAGCGTCGCAAAGAGTCAGACACTTCTGAGCAACTGAGCATGCACGCAAGAAACAGAAATGAGGGAAACGGGCAGGTTTACAGTGAGAAGAACCATAAGCAAGACAGAAGAAGAAAAGAAGAAAGGGCTGCTTTGCAAAAACTACTGCAGACTGCAAGGGCGCATGGCGGGTGGGGACAGTCACTCTAGAACCACCCTCCATCCCCAGCGCCGCCTCCATTCTTGCCTGAAAAATTCTCCTGCAGCTCAGGTGAGACTCAGGAGAGGCCACACAAGGGCCAGAGGGGCTGGGGGAAGTGCTGGCTTCAAGAGGAGGGTTTAAAAACCACATCCTCTGTGGGGTGCAGAGAAGGCAACCCTCCTCCACTGTCGGTGGGAATGGAAATTGGTGCAGCCACTCTGGAGGACAATGTGAAAGTTCCTTAAAAGAAAAAAAAAAACAACTAAAAATAGAGCTGCTGTGCGATCCAGCCATCCTACTCGTGGGTTGTTGTTCAGTCGCAAAGTTGTGTCCAACCCTTTGCAATCCCATGGACTGTAGCACACCAGGCTTCCCTGTCCTTCATTTCTCCCAGAGCTTCCTCAAACTCAAGTCCATTGCGTCAGTGACGCCATCCGACCATCTCACCCTCTGCTGCCTCCTCATCTGGAGGAAACTCTAACTCAAAAAGACACACGTACCCCAATGTTCCTTGCAGCACTATTCACAACAGCCAGGACATGGAAGCAACTTAGATGTCCACCGACAGATGAATGGATAAAGAATATGCAGTGTACACACACAATGGAATACTACTCGGCCACAGAAAAGATGGAAATGATGCCGCGGGCAGCAGCACGTGTGGACCTAAGTGAGGTCAGACAGAGAAAGACAAACATCACATGACGTCACTTAGACGTGGGATCTGAACTACGACACCAACGAACCTCTCTGCAAAAACAGAACAGACACAGAGAACAGACCTGTGGCTGCCAGCCGGGAGGGGCTCGGGGGAGGGCTGAGTGGGAGGCTGGGGTGGGCAGATGGGAACATTTACATGTGTTCTCAGAACCGACAGACAACAAGGTCCTACAGCACAGCACAGAGAACGGTGTTTGATATCCTACGATCTCCTCTAATAAAAAAGAATATTTTAAAAAAGCTAAAAGCATGCATATATACATAAAACTGAATCACTTTGCTGTCCTGCAGTAATTAACACAACACTGTAAATCAATATGTATTTCAATTAAAAATTCATTAATTAATTTTTAAAAAAATTAATTAAAAACAAAATAAAATCACATCCTCTTTCTTTCAGCCTTTTTAAAAATGGAACTAGACGGCATGGATCCCTCTCCTTGAAATACGTCAGACGGGGCTCCAGTCCCGCTCTTGGTCACCGGCGGGCAGGGAGCCCTCCACACAGGGCCTGGCCTCAGTCCACGCCATCTAGCTCCTGCTGCTGTCTCCCCTCCAGCTGGAGGACCTAGGAGAGAAGACGCGGTGTCACCATGAGGGCCCGGACAGCCACGCTGCTGAAACACACCGAATCACCCCCAAAGAGGGTCACAGCCACGGGACTGAGAAAGCAGGTCTGCACAGTGCATCTGCAGGGCAAGGAGACCTGGGAGGGATCCTGAGTCTGGAAGGACATGTGCTGGCAGGGGGCGGGGCGGGCAGGGGTCACTGCTGGGCTACAAGGTCACAGCAAGCCCATCTTCACCAAGCGGTGTTTTCCTACATGTGCGGATCTTCCAGCTCCTGCCTCTGAACCCCACACCTGAGTGCGTCTTGGTGGGAGCCAAGCCCTGCCCCTCACTAGTTCTTTGTGGGGAGGGGGTGTCCACGGCACTGCGGGGTGCTCAGCAGCATCTCTGGACTCTGTCTGCTAGACGTGGGGGTATAGACCTCACCCCGGGCGGGATAACCGTCTCTGGACATGGCCTGACGCCCCCTGGAGGAGGGCTGCAGCACATAGGGCTGCTCGGCTCCCATCTCAGTCTGCACCTCCTCATGGATGCTCCCCTCTGCCCACCCCGCGATCCTCCAGCTCAACACGGCTCTTATTGTAAAAGGAAAGAAGCTTTGGGATTTATTACAACTCATTACTAAAGCAGGGGTCCCCAGTCGCCGGACTATAGACCAGCGCCAGTCCACGGCCTGTTGGGAACCAGGCCGCACAGGAGCTGAGCAGCGGGTGGGCGAGCGAGTGACGCTTCATCTGCCCCCCATCAGTCACGTTACGCCTGAACCATCTCCCCTGCGCCCCATCCCTGGAAAAGCTCTCTTCCGTGAAACCGGTTCCTGGTGCTAAAAAGGTTGGGAAACACTGTCCTAAAGAGATGTTGACTGTTATACGTAAGGGCTCATCTCTGGGAACCCTGCCTCCCAGGTAGGGAGCACCAAGCTAAAATACCTTTGTTCAGCTCACGGGAAACGCTCTGACCAGACCCACCTGTGAGTGACTGCAAGGGAGGAGGAAGTGAGCCAGCAAGGGCTTGACTGCGCTCCTTCCCCTCTTACTATAAAAGGAGCCTGGATTCTGACTCAGGCAAGATGGTTCATTGGGACGTCAGTCCCTCATCTTCTCCGTCTACTGGCTTTCCCAATAAAGTCACTATTCCTTGTTTCAGCAACTCATCTCTCGATTTACTGTCATGCATCAAGCAGGACGAGCTTGGACTCAGCAACATTATCACCATTTATCACTTTCACGGATCCCGTGTTCACTCATCAGCCATCCTTCCCCTCCCATCACCTTCACTGCGGAGGGGCTGCCTCGAACTTGCCTCCATCACAGAACAGGGAAGGACCTCCACTTGCCCTATTAAATTGCTTTTGTTTCTCCTTCCTTTATTCCACTATTAATCAATAAGGAAAAACAGATGGTTCCGACAATGCAAAGCCAGTTGGACCCCCCAGTAGTCTAGAAATCACAGTGGTTGGTCTCACACTGACCATGTGATGGAGCCGCTAATTTTAGCATCCTCAGTACAGCCCCGAACAGCACATGCCAAGCTCTGATGGACCTGAAACATACTAGACACTTGGGAGAAAGCAGGACAATAAAAAAAATGCCACCGTGTACATTAACCATGGACAGGGAAGCCTGGCGTGCTGCAGTCCACGGGGTCACAAAGAGTCGGACATGACTGAGCGACTGAACATTAAAAAGCTCTTCAGTCCTCTGTGGAGACGAGCAGGTGGAGGAGACGGGCTGGTATTCCCTCGACAGAAGTCTAACAGGGAGAGAAACCATTTCCCCCGGTTCACCTGGTTTTCGATGCAGCGGAACTGCCAGGGCCAGCGGGTGTTGTACAGAAACGGCCGCAGGTCGAACCTGTTGTCGTCCGGGCTGTAGCTCCCGGCGTGGTACGCGGGCGTCAGCGTGGTCATTTTGTGTCTGTTCAGGGAGTACTTGGAGAAAAACCGCTTCACTTTGTCGGCCACCTGGGAGGTGAGGGGCACATGGGGCCTGGTGTTAGCAAAGCCGGGAAGCCCCCAGGCCAGCGTTCTCAGCAGCATCGCCCTGGCCAGTTAACAGCCTCCCCCCAGCACCCCCAGAGCGCTGCCTTGGGACTTCCTCAAAGGCAGGAGTGGACCGATGCTGCTGCTCGGGCTAGAGCAGCTGAGAGAGCTGTAAGGATGCGGGTTCCTGACTCCAGCATCCTGGAAACTGCATGAGTAGACTTGGGCAGGGGTCCCAGGAAGATGTATTCCTATTTCGTGAGGCTTCCAGGTGGTTCTGCAGGGACCGCCCTGTCTGTGGGCTTCAGCCCTAATGAGCCTGACTACTAGGGAAAAAGAAGCCATATGCTGACCTCGGAGTTCGCCCTCTGCCCCCCAAAGAGGGAAGGAGCTTGCTTGTTGTGACGGGGTCCAGCCCCACTCAGATAAGCTCAGTCGGGGCTGCGGGAGGGCTGAGAACAGGGCCGTGGTTCCTCACGGAGTGCTCTCCTCCTAAAGTCACACGGTGGCCACCTGCTCCGGAGCCAGACCCACCCACAAGGTGACCTCACCTGCCGACTCCCCGAGGGCGCAGGGCACTCCTCACCTGTCGGGGCGAGCAGGTGTCCTTCCACATGTTGAGGAGTTTGCAGAACATGCTGTAGGGGCCCGTCTTGGTGACCTTCCGGAGCCTCCCATAGACGGACAGCTCGGCGTATGTCATCCCCATGTCCTCCTGGGGACGACAAGAGATGTGTCTCACAAGTGACAGCAGGTCAGCGCTGGGGGGACAGCCTGAAACCTCTGCTGGAGACGGAACCAAGTCTCCCGCCCCCGCCTCCTCCCAGCCCCAACCTCGAGAGACCCGAATCAAACATCAGAGGTCAGCAATGGATGACGCTGAGCTCTGGACTCCCAGCCGGGGCCCCAGTGGTTGAGCATGCTTGTTCGGGGGCAGACAGGAGGCCACGCAGGAGCCCCGGAGTGGGGAGGTGGCAGAGGAAGTGCAGTGACAAAGCCAGCACGGTTACCTCGTCGGTCTGGGACACCCGCCCGTGGGCCAAGGGCTCCAGCTCAGCTGTGGCCGGTGCTGCCAGGATGCTGCGGTGAGGGCACAGAGGTGGGTCACAACACCTGGGTGATACCGCGACAGACACCACGCAAGTGCGGAGACGGGAAGCGCCGACTTTCCAGCCTCTCGAGGGGCAGAGGGAGGCGGTGGCTGCTGAATCTGGCCACAGCCAGGGTGGCAGCAATGGGAAGGAAGCGAGTACCTGGTCTTGGGGCCCGAGTGCCCTTGGAGGCCTGACCGCTTCCATCAGGCGATGGGCGCTATGGAAGGTGGCTGAGGGGGACAGGGCGGCCAGGGCCGTGCTGAGAAGACGCGTACCCAGTGGCCCACGGGCACAGCTGTGGCCTCGCGGGCGCACACGCACCTCCGCAGGGCGGGAAGCTGGAAGCGTGCCAGGCAGAGCTGGACGAAGGCTCTCAGGTCCGTCTTGCTGACCCCGCCGATGGGGTTGATGTCAGCGCTGGAGCAGTCGTACTTGGTCAGGTAGCCGAGGAGGCTGCGGTCGGAGAAAGGACAGGTGGTTTCGAGGCAGCAGACCCGGGAACTGCAGACTCCGAGAACCTGGGGGGCCTGGCCGTCTGGCCCCGGGGCACTGGGACATGCCTTCTGGGGCCCTGGAGCCAGAGGTTGGCCGACTCGAGGGTCTGATGTGCTGGGGCAGACTGGGGAAGGGGCAGGCGCTGTGGACGGCCGAGGAGGCGTATCCAGCAAGCCAGAGGGTCAGTTTGGGGGATGACCAGTGCCAGCCACAAGTGGGGCTCCTTCAACCAACCCCAAGGTGGGTGTAAGGTCACTCCCTCTCCCATTAAACGGAAGGCTGATGGTACAAACAGGGTCCGGTCTGTGAGCAAGGGTCAGCATTTCCAGGCCAGGAGAGATGGCTGTTTTCATCTGACCCCTGCGCCTCTTCCGCCCCTCCACTGCTCCCAAAGGTGCCCCCAGAGCTGTGGTGGAGTGAGCGGGGCACAGACCACAGGAGTGGCCTCGGGTGGAGCGGGGTCTCCGCCGGCCCGGGGGCTGCACACACCTCTCGTCCACGTTGGCGGATCCAAGCACAAGAAGCCCGCCAGGGGCGCCGCGAGACCAGAGGCTCAGCTGAGCGAAGAGGTAGGCGACGACCATCCTCACCCGTGCCTGGCCCACAGGGGCGGGCGTCACCGTGCAGGCCGGGGCTGGGCACGCACGCCAACACCACCTCCCCGCACCGCGGACAGCAGGAACGCTTAAGAGATGCAGGAGCTTCCAGCGGCCAGGGAGCCGGAGCCCATGGTCCCTCCCCCGAGGGGCTCCTGCACTCAGCAGGGAGGGACCAGAGCCCAGGAAGAGAGCTGGGCAGCGGGGAGCCTGGGCACAGAGCCAGCGGGAGAGGCCTCGGCTGCTCCGGCCAGTCCCTGCACCCCCGGAGAAGGCCACCAGCAACCGCGGGAAGGGGATGGAGACAGGGCAGACCCCAGCAGACCCAGCCCATGCCCCCCTCTTTCCCTGCACGAACCACCCAGGGTCCAGCTCCCCTGTAGCCAATCCCCAAAGACGCAGAAGACACATACCCTTGTACACACTCACACTGCATGCTCACAGACTCTCACGCTGACACACACTCACACACACACGTGCTTTCACCCCCACACACACACACTTTCAGATACCCCACCCCTTACCCTTGCACACTTACCTACTCCTGGGCACACACCTGTGCACACTCTCACCCTCATACCCTCCCCGCACCTCTCACGCACACACACGCAGACCCCCATCCTTGTCCAGGAGGCTGCACGCTCCGTGTCTCTAAGAGGCGGGCTGCTTGCGGACCCCAGCGCCGGCTGTCCCCTGGGTTCCCTGCGGTCCCCACATGCGGACAAGGTGGGGGGCGCACCTGCACGTTCTGCAGAGCCAGGTTCTCCCGGCCGCTCCCTCCGTGAACTGCAAACCGAGGGCTCGTACCCGTCACCAGGCTAAAGATGCCCACGAGTGCCTTGACCGCTGGGTCGATGCTGAGACCGATGTGGTGGCTGGAAGGAGAACGGGCGGGCGTGCAGACATTGACAGAAACACACAGGGCACAGAGCACGCCACCTTCAAGGGCACCGTCCAGCAGCACTGAGCACATTTACATGCCGCCACCACCTCCAGTTCCAGAACCTTCCAGCAGCCCAGGAGACCCTGTGCCCATGAGCGGTCCCTCCTCAAGCCCTCCTCTTCCAGCCCCTGACGACCACGGACACCCTTTCTGCGTGTGTGTGTGTGTGCCTGCATGCTCAGTCGTGTCTGACTCTTTGTGACCCCATGGACCGGAGCCTGGCCAGGCTCCACTGTCCACGGAGTTTTCCAGGCAAAAATACTGGGGTCAGTTGCCATTTCCTTCTCCAGGGGATCTTCCCAACCCAGGGATCGAACCTGCATCCCTTTCGTCTCCTGCACTAGCAGGCGGGTTCTTCACCACTGAGCCACCAGGGAAGCCCTGAGATTTGCCTATTCCGGACCTTTCATAGAAATGGAATCACACAGTACCTGTCCTTTCGTGTCTGGCTTCTTTCACTGAAACTAATGCTTTCGGTTCACCCAGGTGGTGGCCTCTGTCAGCGCTTCTTTCCTTTTTAAGGCTGAGAAGCACCCCCCTGTGTGAACAGACCACATCATGTTTCTCTCCTCAACTGCTGATGACGTGTGAGCTGTGACCATGCTGCGTGGACGCGAATGTGTAAATACTTGCTCATGTCTTTGCTTTCAGTCCCTCTGCCTGGGGGCAGCATTGCCGGTAGGGGGCAGCTTTTAGCTGAGCTCTGCTTACAGAATGGGCAGCTCCTTATCTTTTCTTTGGAGGCAGAACGATGGAACGTTCTGAACGAACCAATCTCCCTGAACAGAAAGACGCACCCCCTTGCACCTGTGTCTGGTACAGTGGCCCCCGAGAAAGGAGGAGGAAGGCAGGGGGCTGTACCTCCAGAGTGGCGAGGGGCTCCTGTGCGCCCACCCGGAGCGCATCAGCCCACTCCTGGGAAGGATGGAGGGGAAGGGGGAATCTCAGACATGGAGAAGATCTGGGGTAAAGCTGAAGGGAAAGCTGCTCGCCTCCGGGGTGCTCAGTGACCCACCAATGGGGTCTCGGGGGAGCTTCCCGTGGTCCCCGCCAGCTGCCGGGCCCAACACTAGGGACCAACTACCTTCCGATCTGCTGGGCCAGCTCTCGGGCCCTGTCACAGGTCTCCCGGGAGGAGTTCTCGCTGGCCATGTAGCAGGTGGTCAGGACTCGGCTGCAGAGCTCCCGGGGGTCCTGGGGGGTGTAGCTGGGCTGGTTCACGATGGTTCGTACGTCAGCCAGCACCTCCGAATCTGAAACCCATGGGACAGAGGGCACGTGCTGTGAGTCCGGCGCCTGCGCCACCCGGACCCGCTCCGCCACCCAGCAGTCTCGCCGGATGACCCCACAGTGCCCGTTTCTCAGCTACGGACGCTTCGGGAATGGCTGACGTCGTCTCTCAGGGCGGCGGGGTGTGAACCTGGGCTGGCCTGACCCCAGGGCCCTGTGCTTTGCTCCCAGCCAGGCTGCCGACTCACAGCAGTGGCAGGCACCCTGTGGGCTTGATGGACCTGGCCACGTGGGCCTGAGGCCCTGGAAGGGACTTTAGCGGCCTTGCTGTGCCCAGGTCCCGAGACTTGGGCTGACGCTGGGACATCTGAGCATGCCCCCCACCATGACGCCCAGGAGCTGGGTTTGCCCCTCTGCTCCTCCCGCAGGCTGAGCCCCCGCCCCGGAACGTGCTCGGGCCCCAGGCATCACCTACTTCCACGCTTCACAGCCTCGCAGACCTGGCGGCACATGGAGTAGACCAGACAGGCGGTGGCCGCGCTGTCCACCCCGCCGCTCAGGGGAAGGAAGAACCCCGCCTGGAATAGGCCAACCAGACGGCAACGTGAGTGGAGCCTCACACCCAGCAGTGAGCCCGGCTCCCCCGGCAAAAACGAGGGCCCACAAAGTGCTCTCCCCGGGGGAGGAGAAGGGAGCCCTGCATGTTCCATAAGGCGAACGGAGCTCCACTGTGGAGGCCCCAAGGCTGTGTCTCCACCGTGAATTACAGACGCACATGACCACACAACTAGGCAGAAAGTCTTGTAACTCGGGGTCATCAGACAGGACCCCAAAGACAGAGCCAAACCCCAGTGCGAACTCGGCCAGGGTAGCCGAGGCTCCTGACTGAGGCAGAGTCAGGAAATGTTTGCATGAAGAAATACCTGTCAGGGCTTCCCCGGTGACCGAGGAGTTAAGAATCTGTCACGCAATGCAAGGGACCCTGGCTCAACCCCTGGTCTGGGCGGACTCTGCCTGCCGCAGGTCACCTAAGCCTGTGCGCCACATCTACCGAGCTCACACTCGAGAGCCCAGGAGCCGCGACGGCTGAAGCCCGTGTGCCCTCGAGCCCCGGCTCCATGGCGAGAGAAGCCAGCACTGTGAGAAGCCCACACACTCAACTGGAGAGCAGCCCCCGCTCCGGCAACTAGAGAAAGCCCGTGTGCAGCAGCAAAGACCCACCACGGCCAAAAAGCAAATTAAATAAATCCATCTTAAAAAAAAAAGTCACCAGCATTACACAGAGTCAAACGCAAACCCACTGCAGAAGGATTAAAGGCGGCTGGCCAGACCTCCCCCGCCGCCCCAACATCTTACCTGTCGGCTGCGTCTTAAGAAGTCCCAGAGCCAGCATGCAGGTCCCAGGCTGGGGAACGGTGGGAAGCATGAGTTTGGTGAGCCGCCGCCCGGGTTCACAGCTCACCTGGGGGCAGGTGCCCAGGTGGACGCAGGGCCGGTGGGCGGCGCCAGCACGCTGCCCCCGGCTGCTTTCAGGCTTTCGAGGGAACGAGTGCATCTGAAGCCTCAGAGCGGCCCCAGGAGGTAAGAGCGATCATTGGTCCCGTGGGGGAGATGGAGACACGGAGAAGCAAGCCCAGTGTCTCTATGCCCGAGGGCCCGGGGCAAGGCGGGTGGGCTGGGCGTGGGGCCCGCGGTCTAGTCACAGTGTCGACTGCAGGCCCTGGAGACCAGGGCGCAAGGCCCCCAAGCGGCCACTTGGCAGCGCAGCGGGGGACGGAGGCAGTGCCCCAGGAAGGACAGTGTGCCGGTCACGCAGTCGTGTCCCACTCTTTGCAACCCCGTGGACTGTAGCCCGCCAGGCTCCTCTGTCCATGAGATTCCCCAGGCAGGAAGGAGTGGGTTGCCACGCCCTTCTCCAGGGGATCTTCCTGACCCAGGGATCGAACCCCGGTCTCCCGCATCGCAGACGGATCCTTTGCCACCTGACCACCAGACCCCGCTCCACGCCCTCCCTTGCACACCCACAGCCCCACCTGATCTCCTCGGCCGGACTGTGGTATTCCCACTCGATGGGCTCAGACACGGGCTCCAGCAGGTCCCCGTGGCTGGAGAGCGCGAAGTCCGCCTTCACGCGGGGGTAGGGGCTCACCCTGCTGGCCTGGGGAGGACACCCCCTGAGGGTCTGAACCCATACAGGCCCCCGGGATGACTGCGGGGGGGACGCTACACGGCACAGAATCCCGATGGGGACCCTTCACAGCCACCAGGACGGCCAGGACACAGATGGGTGTAGCAAACGCTGGCGGGATGTGGGGATCTGGAAGCCCCGCACAGCGCCGGGGAGACGCGAGACGGAGAAGTGACTGCGGACAGTCTGGCAGGACCTCCCACCGTTAAACAGAGAATCACCACAGGACCCCACAGGCCAGCCCCGGGCAGATAACAGACGCCTGGCATAGGCCCTCAGCAGCACCGTCATCATGGACAGAGCAGAAACGGCCCAAATGTCCACCGACGGGTGAATGGACACACAGCATGTGGGCTGCCCATGCAGTGGAATATTACTCAGCCATAAAAAGGAATGAAGAACTAACACACACCTCAGCATGGATGAACCACAAAACACTATCCTCAGTGAAAGAAGTCAGTTGCAGAAGGCCACATATTATATGATTCCATTTATATGAAATGTCCAGAATTGGCAAACCCATAGAGTCAACACAGACCATGGTTGCCAGGGGCCCCGAGGGAGGTGAATGAGACAACTCATGGGTCCAGGGTTTTTTCAGGTGATAAGAACGTCCTGACACTGATTGTGGTGATGCTGCTCAACTCCACAAATACACTAAAAACCACTGCATCATGTGCTGAAGTCAGTGAATTATAGGGTATGGGAATGACATTTCAGTGAAGCTATTATTAAAAATATTTCCCTGTCTTTGATGAGCATCCTATGGATGTGTTTATAATCGCTTACCGCCAGGTTTCGAGATGAAATCTCTGCCCTGTAGCTTCTGACGTCCTCCAAATCCAACGTGGCAGTGAGGACTTCCTAGAGAAGGGAGTTTCAGAGAAAAATCGTGATTTCCTATTTTTCCCCGCCCACATCTGTTTTCACAGGTATGCCACATTACACACAACGAGTCCCACCTTCTAAGGCAGGCACTGGGGGCCTGGGGAGAGGGGAGCACCAGTGGTGGCCCACCCAAAGCCCTTCCCTCTTGTCATTGCCACCAGAATCTCTGTTGAACTGACACATTTGCTGATGAGACACAATAAATGTCTGTTGGGAGCTTTTGAGAAAGTTTCTTAAAAAGACACAGGGAGAGCAAGGGCCCTCTTTCTGCCTTTGAATGTGGTTGTATGAGGACGAGATGGCTGGAGCTGCTGCCGCCATCCTGTGACCATGAGGCAGCTGACAATGAAGCCTACGCAGAGGAAGGCCCAGCTGGAGAGTGACAAAGGGATGGAGCCAGAGCCCCAGCAATCATCACACAAAGGTCCCAGCCTAGATGTGCTGCGTGTATTCCAGGACATGACGCTTCACTGCCTTTGAATCCAGATGAGATGGAGGTTCTGGCACTTTCAACCAATAGCATAAAATAGAAAAGTTTTAACTCAGCGATATTACTCCTTTCTTTATGAAAAAAATCCTGCCCAGGTCATACTGCTAGGGTATTGTCTCATACATGCAGGTGCAGGAGCTACTTCTGAGGGGGCCCACGGCGGCCAGGCCTCTGCTCCCGCTGCTGGCCGTGGGCAGCCGTCTATGCCGACACCGAGCCTGACCCAAGAGAGAAACGCCTGTCAAGAGACAGAGAGCAAAGAGCTCCCACGTCCACTAGTGCTTCTGTCATTTCCCAAGTGCTGGCCACAGAAGCCACCAGGCTGCTCCTGGCGAAGCCACAGGAATTGGGAGACCCCAGAGCAGTGAACCCTTCCTGAGAGGAAGGCCCCGGTCCACTTCTCCTGGAACTAGGCTGGCTTCACACAAAGGCCGGGTCGAGGCCATGAGAAGCACATGCCCTTGAGAAGGTCCATGGACCAGAGAGGTGGCAGAACCGAAGGGCACTGCCCACACCCCAGGGCGGTGATGCCACCCCTGCCAGGAGCACTCAAATCAGAGAACTCCGGCTCCAGGGCCCCCTCGGGGGTGCGGGGCGATGGCCCCCAGGTCATAGTGTGGAGAACAATCACCTGGGCGCTTGGTGAATGGGGGCTCCTGGGGGCCTGGAACCTGCCGCCACCTGCACACCTGCTCATCCAGGTACAGGCGATCCCCGAAACTCACTGCCAGTCAGTCCCACCAGCAAGTACCTGTGGCCCGGACGTCTGGCCAAGCGGACCTGCGCTGAGGCGTGTCTGGAGCAGACGAGCGCCTGGCCGTCTGCAGGGACCTCACCTGCACCTCCGGAGGCCTTCCGTCTTAATCAAGGTTAACACTGAACAGCAGGAGGCCTCTGCGGACCCCACCACCAGGAAGGCAAGGTCTGGGGACTGTGCTCCTTCCCACTGGGAAGGCAGGATCAGGGTCCCCATCATCTGGGGACCATTTGCAGGGAACTGGCTTCTTCCAGCTGCTAGGGTCAGACTGCCAAACCCTGGGCTTCGTTCTGAGCAAGAAATACCATGAATTCATTCCAAGGTTCCTTTCCTCAGTCCATTCTGAAACTGAAGTTTCATTTCATAACCACTTCCTTGCCGACAACCCCAGCGAGACCGCACAGTATGTGAAACAGTGAAGCAACAGACATCGCATCAGAGGGTCCTGGAGAAATTCCTATTCAGAGACACCCACTTGTGTTGCTCTGACAGAGAAATCCCCAGAAACCCTTTTTTCTCCTGCTACTACCTGCTTCTGTGAATAAGCATTTCCAACATTTGTTTCCAAAAACCCCGAAAAGACAAGACAAGAGATGCTGTGTGAAGGCTATACTGACCGCCTGAGCCCAGTCACAGCAACTCTTTTTGGCAGAACTGAAAGTTACTTTGTGTTGTGTTTGCAGATTTGGAATCGATTCCCATTTGGGGGCAATAACAGTCATTTTCTTTCTTGGAGGCTTAAAAAACTCTCGAGAGCCACACAATTTTCTTTGTTGTTGTTCAGTCGCTATGTTGGGTCCGACTCTTTGCAACCCCAAGGACTGCAGCACGCCAGGCTTCCATGTCCTTCACCATCTCCCAGAGTTTACTCAAATTCATGTCCATTGAGTCAGTGATGCCATCCAGCCATCTCATCCTCTGTCTTCCCCTTCTCCTCCTGCCTTCAATCTTTCCCAGCATCAGGGTCTTTTCCAAAGAGTTGGCCCTTCACATCAAGTGGCCAAAGTAGCTTCAGCTTCAACATCAGTGCTTTCAATGAATATTCAGGACTGATCTCCTTTAGGATGGACTGGTTGGATCTCCTTTCAGTCCAAGGGACTCTCAAGAGTCTTCTCCAGCACCATAGCTAGAAAGCATCAGTTCTTCAGCCCTCAGCTTTCTTTATACTCCAAATCTCACATCCATACATGACCACTGGAAAAACCATAGCTTTGATTAGATGGACTTTTGTTGGCAAAATGATGTCTCTGCTTTTTAATAAGCTGTCCAGGTTGGTCACAGCTTTTCTTCCAAGGAGCAAGCATCTTTTAATTTCATGGCTGCAGTCATGAAATCATCTACAGAGATTTTGAAGCCCCCAAAATAAACTCTCTCACTGTTTCCATTGTTTCCCCTTCTATTTGCCATGAAGTGATGGGACCGGATGCCATGATCTTAGTTTTCTGAATGTCGAGTTTTAAGCCAGCTTTTCTCTCCTCTTTCACTTTCATCAAGAGGCTCTTTAGTTCCTCTTCACTTTCTGCCATAAGGGTGGTGTCATCTGCATTATCTGAGGTTATTGATATTTCTCCCGGCATCTTGATTCCAGCTTGTGTCGCCTTGACCTCCGAGGAAAATCTCCAAGGGCCCAGGTGCAAGGCTCTTCACTGCTCTGCTCCTCCCAAATGACCCCGTTATTGCTGGACCATATGCGGTGTCTGCTTATTCCTGGGACTGGCTCATTACCCGCCAGCCATGGGATTCTTCCCGCAAGCCCATGCTCTCCTCCCTGGAGCCAGGGGCCACCCACCCTTTGGTCACTACCAAGCTCCCTCCTCCCGCAGTGCCGAGTCTCTCCTTCAGCTCCACTGCAGCCCGTGGGGACCTCCAGGCCGTGTGGGGCTGATAACCCACCATGGATCCGTCTGTCCAGTGCACTGTGTGGGGGTGTCCCCATAACCTCAGGGTAGGAAACCCTCACCCCACCAAGGAGGTGAAGAGGAAGCAATGACAGCCAGCAGGATTCCTCCCGGGGGGCACATCAGACCCCCGGTTATGGGGAGAGCAGAGAACACAGCCTCTGAACGAGAGACCCTCCCGCCATTGCTCGGGCTGGCTCGTACCACGTCATCCAGAGAGAACTGGGACCCCTGGGCAAAGATGCTGCCATTCATGGCTATGAGGGCACAGCCGTCGTAGTAGAGCCGGTCCCCGTCACAGCCCTTCTGATTGGCCAGCAAGTAGATCCCGCCATTCTGCAAAACACAGGGGACGGCAGTGGTCAGCTCTGATCCATCACCTTTACCCTCTGCCGGCCCAGACATGCGGGGCTTCAGGCCTCCACCCCCCGCAACTCTGCTGTACTAATAATCAGCGCCCCAACTCCAGCCAATAAAACACACGCCTCCAGGGAAGGCCCCGCAGCTATGACGGCCTCGGCCTCCCAAGGCAGCAGGCGTCACACAGAGCGTCTGCTCTCACCCCCAACAACCCTCCAAGGTGGGTGCCGCCACCTCCCCCAGGATGGAGGAGAGACAGAGCTTTGGAGAAGACAACTCTGGATTCTTCCCGCGGAAAGAGCAGACATGGCCCCTGGGGTCATGCTGCCCGAAAGAGCGGCAAACTCATGGGCATTCCCCGGGTCCGGGTGTGGTGCCAAGGGGGTCCTGATTCCTGGTCACTTGTCCTGAGACCAGTGTGATGGTTGAGAGCCCAGAAGCTGGACGGCTGGGGTGTGAGGCCAGAGGCCACGTGACGGCCACGTGCTGGGTGCCCTGCTCCAGAGAGCGGAGGTGGCAACAGCGCCTGCCTCATAGGGTGTTTTCCATCACTAAACGAGGTCATGGACGTGGGGCCTGGGAGGGGGGGGCACAGGAGCCGGTCAGCCACGGCTGGCCCCAGGAGCGCCGAGCAGCTCATTCAGAGTCTGTGCTGGGTGCTGGGGTCCCGCGTGTGTAAGACACACATGCGCCCGTGTCCCCGCCACCGCCTACCTTGGTGGTGGCCATGGTAACCAGGTCCACCCGGGCATGGGCTTTGCGCAGCACGTGGTGGCTGCCCGAGGCGTTGGTGAAGATCTCCACCCCGTCCAGGCCCATGTCCACGTGCGGGCTGCAGGGGTCAAAGAGAAAAGACTCGTGTCCCTAGCCCGCCCACCCAGTTCCGCAGCTCCTGAGGTGTCTTCCCTGCCCCGGGCTGAGACGCCAAGATGGCTGCAAATACCCAGCCCCCTTGGGCCCCGCAAGGATGGGGATCAGAGGGTACAGAGGGCAGGGCTAACCTGTGGGGCGTCCAGAGCTCCTCACAGACCTCACTCCCGATGCAGGTGTCCCACGTGGAGAGGACAGCGTCCCCAAAGGGCACAGTTTCCTAGGAGGGAGACCAGAGCTCATGAGGTCCCCGGCCGTCCCGTCTGGGCCACATGCTGAGCCGGGACCCCAGAGGCCACACACGGGACTCGTAGGAAGGCGGACGTTTTGTTTCAAGCCCCTAACGAATCCCTCCTCCCCCAGGGAGCATTCCCAGACCAGGGCCAGCGGGCATCTCCTCTGCCTGCCAGCCAGGGTGGTGCAGGAAGCCCCCTCCCAAGCTCCCCTGAGCCCAGCCCATGGTGTGAGCCGGAGGAGAGGAGGGGACATCATGCAGCAGCAAGGCGGCGCCCACCCCCCATGCTCCTGGGACCCTCCCCACTTGTGACAGAAAACACCCCTCATCTGTGTTTTCCTTACATGGGCCACAGTGATGCTGTGACCCTGTCCCCAGGGGTCCTGCCCCCACGGACCACCCCAGAGGGGCAGTCTGACGGACAAAGAGCTTTCTGCCCCGAGACTCACCTGCTTCGTCAGGTCCTGTAACATCCGGGGGAGAAAATACTCCTCTGTTTGCCTGGAAGGGGAACCACCACAGACCTGAGTTGGACCATCTCAGGGAAAACGCAGAATGGCATCCGGATGCAGGGCAAAGCTCAAACTGAGGGCGTGGAGCCTGTGAGCTGGCAAAGGAACTCTGAGGTTTTCACACACGCTGTTGCGACCAAGTTAAGGTAAAAAGGGAAGAGCCAGGCGACTCCATGAGGCTTCCAGGCCACGGGACACCGAGGCACTTGGGAGCTCCCTCACTGGCCCTGCTTGCCCCACGCTTTCATTACAGCGTCTGAGAGGCACATGGAGGGAACTGTCCGAGAAGGAGACACATTTCCCCACAGAGAAATGCGGCTGGAACTTCTGATCAAAACTCTTCAATCAGAAAGATCGCACTGCATGAAGCCAGCACGCAGAGACAAGCCTGTGTCATCACTGAAGCGATCATGTCCGAATCACGTAAGATGGAGAGAGAGTTTAATACACAACTCTGTACAAGCCGTCCCAGGAAGTGAAAGTGATAGTCCCTCACTCATGTCCGACTCTTTGCAGCTCCATGGACTGTAGCCCACCAGGCTCCTGTGTCCACGGAATTCTCCAGGCAAGAACACTGCAGTGGGTGGCCATTCCCTCCTCCAGGGGACCTTCCCAACCCAGGGGTCAAACCCGGGTCTCCCGCATCGCAGGCGGATTCTTTACTGTCTGAGCCCCCAGGGAAGCCCAAGCCACCCCAAGGTCTACACTAACAGGCAGAATTCAAATACTAGATCGTTTCCAAATCTGACCTCAAGTGGGCTGTTGCCAGATGTACCATGAAGACATTGAATTAACTAGATTTATTTTTGCTTTCTCAGAATTCACAAGAACCTCCTGGGAGATCTTAGTGACTTTTATTTCAGTAATTTTTTTGAAAAAGATTTTTTTTGATGTGGACCATTTTTAAAGTCTTTACTGAATTTGTTACAATATGGCTTCTGTTTTATGTTTTGGGTTTTCAGCCCTGAGGTATGTGGGATCTTAGGTCCCCAGCTGAGGATCAAACCCACATCCCCTGCACTAGAAGATGAAGTCCTAACCACTGGGCCACAAGGGAAATCCCTTAACTAAAATTTAAGAGCAGAGACATTGAGGGGATGACGCCGTGGCGCCCTCATTAATGAAGGGAACAGACGCTGCAGACGCCCTCTGACCCCCGAGCTGCGTGGCACCCCACAATGAACACTTGATTCACCATCGGTAGGTTTGCTCATCATGACTGATGTTGCTGTATCACAGTCCGTTTTCAAGGGAGAGCTGCCCAAGGTTTCTCCCTTCATCCCCTCCTCCCCCCTCTCACACACGAAGAAGAATGTATACACGGCTTTTTTAGTGGTAAAGAATCTGCCTGCCAATGCAGAAGACACGGGTCTGATCCCTGATCCCGGAAGACCACACAGACCGCAGAGCAACTAAGCCCGAGCTCCACAATCATTTAGCTGCAACTACTGAGGCCCGTGTGCCCCAGAACCCACGCTCTGCAACAGGAGAAGCCCCCCCCATACCGCAACTAGAGAGTCGCCCCCTCTCACCACAACGAGAGAAGAGACCACACGGCAACAAAGACCCAAGAATAAACACACAAAATTTTTGAAAAAGAACGTATCTAGACATATAACGGAATCATTTTGCTGCTCAGAAGAAATTAACACAACATTGTAAATCAACTATATGCCAATAAAATGTTTAAAAATCACGTGAAAGATTTCATTGGCAATAGCGGTGACAGTGAAAAACAATAGTGATAACTATTAAGAAAAACGAAGGGCAGGCAAACAGGGACAATTCTGTCCCAGGGGATGCTTGGCAATGTCTGGAGACATTGTAAACAGACAGAGGGATGCAGACGTATCCCCCAGTGGAGGCCACGGACATTGCTGCACTCTCTTCCATGCATAGGACGCCCCCACAGCAAGACCAAGCCAGATGTAGAATGATGGGTGACGGGTGATTGATGACTGAGCGTTTTATGTGGTGTCTGATAAGCTAGCTACAAATTAAGCAGCAGCATCAGGCAGCCATCACTAAATGACAGGTCCCGTGTTGGGCAGGGACGCTGGCCCAAATCTCTGTCTATCTCCCCCACGAATCCTAGGAGCGGCCACCGTCCGGGCTCCCGCACATGGGCAGACTCACCGGCTCCTGGACCACGGCGTGAACCAGCGCAGCTCGCGGTAGTTGCCCTCATTCGCCAAGGCCATCTTGGGTCTGATGAGCAGGATCTTCCTACAGACAGGGAAACAAGGCCGCTCCTGAGATGAGCACACCCCACATGACACGGAGCAGCCACCAGCCCGTCCACCCTGACCGTCGATGGGGACAGAGCAGCTAAGACCCGGAGCGTGGGCACTTGCCAGCAACTGATGCCCAGGGTCTGCGAACGGGACATTATTACAAGGCCGCCCTCCCAGGACTGACCTCCTGGCTGCAGAGCTGTGTGTCCCCAAACTCCACTCATCATCCCTGTTTGTGATGTCTGAAGGTGTCAGTGGCGACAGCCCAGGGGAAGCAGTGCCACCTGCGACGCCTGCCTACCTGGCACCCCACCCCCACGAAGGCAGTTCCAGAAGAAGCCCCTGGGGACCAAGCCCTGAGCCCAGGGGAAAAGGGGGTCGCGCTGCTCCCGGCAGTCACCCACCTGTTGAGGAATATCACCCTGCAGTTATAGCGGACATTTCGGTGCATCACAGGCCTGCGGAGAGAGGGGATGTAGATCTGCAAAGAGCGGAGCCCCACATCTGCTTTAAAAGGAAGTTTCTCCTGGTCCTCTGCGGGAACCAGAAGGCCTCCTCTTCTCAAATGAAAGCGAGCAATGAACCCGAGCGTTTCTGCTGCGGCACAGGCTAAATGGGAGAGTCTTCTAACTCGCGCACAAAGTCCTTCCCACTCGGGGCCTGCCCTCTCCCTCTCCTTCCAGGAGGTCCTCAGACCATCAGGGGCCCGCCCCCTGCACAACCCCAGTTCTCCGCCATGGCATCTCTCCTGACTGAGCACCCCCCCACCAAGAATGCAGGGCAGGGGGACCAGCCGGGGGTGGGGGGTAGGGCAGGGGCAGGGGCAAGGGGTGGAGGGCGCTGGACAGATCTGCTCGCCTCTCTGTCCGGACCCCTCAGGACAAACACCCTCCCCGATCACCTGGAACCTTCCTCCTCTGCAGCGGAGGGGCCCGTGCTCTGGAAGCCAGGGCACTCTGCCAGCCGCCGGCCGGGGCAGCGCCGGGCAGGGATGGCAGAGCCCAGCTCAGGGCAAGAGGGCAGGAGCTCAGGGCAAAAGGCATCAGGCACCCAGGGAGGAGGGCCTTAAGGACAGATCATCAGATAAAAGACAATACGGCCCAGGGACAAGAGTAAAGAGGGCAGGGGTGCAAGAGGAGATGAAAGCATCCGTAAGCAGTGTGCGCTGTCAAGTCAGGTGGCCGGGTTCCAATCCCGCTTCGCACTGGCTGAGCTGAGCGGCCCCGGTTTCTCCTCTCAAAGCATTTTAAGGGGCAGGATGCAGGTGGGCTGCCTAGGCCCGGGCTCAGCACATGGATGCCACCAACAAGCACTCCCACCGTTCCGGTTTCCATTCCTCCCAGGCCAACCCAAACCCACCACGCTCACATTCATATAAAAACGTGTTCAGGGCAGGAGGTGAACATCTTTTAAACGAAAAAGAAACCCTCAGTGAATATCTGATTTCCAGCGGGAGTAAGCCTCTCAGACAAAAACAAACAAAAAGCATGACCAGAAAGATTTCAAGCTCAAAACGTAAAATTAAATAGCAAACAACAGACAAGGAAATGTATTTTTATCATATATGGGGACTGCTTGATATCTTTCATATATAAAGAACTCTTATTAAATGAGACACAAACACTTCAATTGCTGGCAAAAGAACAAGCAAGATTGTCACAAATGGCCAAAAAAGAAAAAAAAAGAAAAGTTCAGTTTCATAAATCATGACAACAAATAAATATGATAGCTTTTTTTAAAAAAAGTTATTGTTCACTCTAAGATTTTGTCTATTTTGTTTTTTTAAGTTTTCTTTAATTTGAGCTAGCCCTCTGTGATCAGTACTAAAGGTAACATGCCTCTAACCACAGAAAGCTGGAGGGAGACTCAGTGTCTTTCTCTTGGAGGAATAAGATAATTCTAGATGGTGAATATCAGTGACATCATAGTATAACTGCTATTTTGTTCAGTGGCACTTACAGATCCAGGTAAATGTTGGGTTTCAAAAGAAAAATTTCTTTTAAAAAATATTCCCCTACTAAGCGGCATCAGGTCTTAGGGACAACACTTGGGACCTTTAGTCTTCATTGTAGTATGGGGGGTCTT
This sequence comes from Hydropotes inermis, assembly GCA_020226075.1. Classification (NCBI taxonomy): domain Eukaryota; kingdom Metazoa; phylum Chordata; class Mammalia; order Artiodactyla; family Cervidae; genus Hydropotes; species Hydropotes inermis. The sequence continues at coordinate 45,193,592 of CM035297.1, read as the reverse complement.
TCTTTAGCTGTGGCATGTGTATTAGTCACTTCAGTTGTGTCTGACTCTGCAACCCCATAGACTGCAGCCCACCAGGCTTCTCTGCCCATGAAATTCTCCAGGCAAGAATACTGGGGTGGGTTGTCATGAGATCTCTTAGTTTCAGTATGGGGGATCTAGTTCCCTCACCAGGGATGAAACCTGGGCCCCCTGTACTGGGAGTGCAGAGTCTTAGCCACCAGACCACCAGGAAAGTCCCAGAAAAAACATTTTAGAATATGATTGTTAATATTTTAAGGGCAAAAAAGTAGAAAAATTAAAGTCGGATTACAAATTCAAGGCCAGAAGAGGAAAATAGGCAAAGAAAACAAACAAAAAGACAAGGGGAAAACAATAAAGAAAGAAATCAAAGTGACCAGGACACCTAATAAAGTGGCAAGAATCCGTCCATGTGGTGGGCTGAGTAAAGACCCCCACTGATGTCCCCATCCTGATTCCTGGGACCCGTGGACATGTCACCTCACGTGGCAAAAGGGACCCTGCTGACATCATTAAGCTACAGATCCTGAGACCAGAGATCACCCCAGACTCCCCAGGGCCCTCATCGGAACCACAGGGGTCCTCACACGAGGGAGGAGGGCGCCCGGAGGACATGTGGCAACAGAGGCAGGGGCTGCAGTGATGTGATCTCGGCTGTGAGGATGGAGGGAGGGGCCGCGAGCTGAGGACTGCGGGCCAGCCTGGAAGCTGGACTTTAACAAGAAAACCGATTCTCCTCCAAGAGCCTCCAGAAGCAACCAGCCCCTCTGACCCATTTAGATTCGTGACCTCCAGAACCACAAGCCAGCAGGGTTGTGTGGTTCTGTGTTTTGCATTTGTGGTAAGCTGTCACAACAGCACAACAGGAAACAAACATGGTCCACATATCAAGAATTATAATAGATGTGAACAAACTGGGCTAAAAATCCCTCTAGTCACTGCTTAAAAGAGATCCCGCTACACAGATGTCACAGCAGGTTGAAGTGAAGAATACATGCAAGGCTGAGGAAAAAGAAAGCAAACTTGGCTACATTCACACCATGTTAACACAGAACAGAGACGCAAACAGAAGCAACACGAAGCCTGTCAGTCGGCCTGCTTACACCAAGTTGGTCAGAGACACAATCTAGAATAGAGTAATCCTAGGCCAGAGTCCTCCCCAGGTGACCTGCACTCGGGGAATCTACGCCATAGGGACCTCCTGGTAGACCTCATTTTATTGCAGTTTACTTCTTTGTGCTTCGCAGATATTGTATTTTTTACAAGTTGAAGGTCTGTGGCAACCCTGCGTGGAGCCATTTTCCCAGCAGCTTTTGCTCACTTCCGGTCCCTGAGTCACATTTTAATAATTCTCATGATATTTCAAACCCTCCACCAGCAAAAAGATGATAGCTCATTGGAGGCTGAGAGGATAGGATTTTTTAGCAATAAAGTTTTTTTAAAGTAAGGTATGTATGTGTATTTTTAGATAGAACGGTAAAATGTAAACATAAGTTTTATATGTACTGGAAACCTCCTCCCTCAAATTGGTGTGACTTGCTTTATTTCTGTATTTGGCTTTACTGCAGTGGAGTGGAACTGAGCTTGCAAGGTCTCAGAGGTCGGCCTGTAGGCCTCGGGGCCTGCAGCTATGGAACGTACACCACAGACATCTCTACACGTGGAACCTGCACCTATGGACCTACACCGTATGCACCTACACCTGCGGAGCCTACATGTATGTATCCACACCCTCTGGAACCAGATGGCTGTGTGTCAACACGGAATGACATGCGTGCATGCGTGCTTAGTCACTCACTTGTGTGCAACTCTGCGACCCCACGGACTGTAGCTCACAGGCTCCTCTGTCCATGGGGATTTTCCAGGCAAGAATACTGGAGTGGGTTGCCATGCCCTCCTCCAGGGGACCTTCCTGAGCCATGTCTCTTACGTCTCCTGCCCTGGCAGGATGCTTCTTGCCCACGAGCGCCAGCTGGGAAGCCCAGAGTGACAGGGAGCCATCCCCAAACTGACTTCTAAGTGAGGAAAATGCTACACACGAGACCGGGGGGCCCTGTGCTCCGCCTTGTGCAAAGCGTGTTCCCACGTGCACAGCAGTGCTTGGAGAAACATAAAAAATCCCCCCAAAGCTGCGTCCACCTGGGGAGTCAGGGGTCTGCAGGGCCAGGCAGGGAGCAGACGCCACATCCCCGCCACAGGGACGCCTCCGGACACAGCAGGCCCTGGAATTGGCCCTTCTCCCACGCCCCCCCCCCCAAGCTGCACTTACATCCCCACGTCGCAGATGATATCCTGAGTGACTGGAGACTCCAAAAGGGCCGCCAGGACCTGGAGCGAATGCAGGAGGGTGTCGGACTCATAATAATGATCCCAACAGCCGTAGCCGCTGCAGAGGAAGGGCGAGAACAGTGAGTGTCTGGGACACAGCAGGTGGGCATGGGGTGGGCTGGGGCTGGGGCCTGCGGCCAGGCCAGGGTGACCGGGCGAGGGTGCGACTTTGGCACCAGTATCTTTACAAAGCCTCCCAGGAGAGTCTATCGTTCAACCAGAGTTAGACTCACTGCTACAAAAAAGAAGAAAAGAGGTGTATTGTGTCGGAAATCAATGGACTGGGCCCCATCTATCGCTCCTAGTTTCAGTTACTATGAGAAATTCTCTGTCATGTCAAAAACTGTCTGCCCTTGGATTTTTTTAAACCTTCAGCGTGGCCCAAATTACATTAATCTACAAGAAAGGGATGAAAAAGAAACAAAGCTGGAAGAAGAATATTCTTTAGGCAAAGGGGCCATGAATAACCATTCAAATGCCACTTACATGGCTACATGACTTTCTTGTGATTTACTCGAGCTTACGGCAGGCTAAATGGTGTCCCCAAAAGAGACGTGTCTATGTCTTAACCTCCAGAACTTATGGCGTACATGTGCATGCTCAGTCATGTCAAACTCTTTGCAACCCCATGGACTGTCACCCACCAGGCTCCTCTGTCCATGGGATTCTCCAGGCAAGAATCCTGGAACAGGTTGCCATTTCTTTCTCCAGGTGATCTTCCCAATCCAGGGACTGAACTCGCATCTCCTGCACTGGCAGGCAGATTCTTTACCACTGAGCCACCTGGGAAGCCCTTAGAACCTGTGGATGTGACCTCATTTGGAAAAAGTGTCTTTAGAGATGTGAGTAAGTGAAAGATCTGGAGAGGAGATGATCCTGGCCTATCCAGGTGGGCCCTAATCCAACGAGAAGTGTCCTTACATGAGACAGAAGGAAAACCAGCGGAGAAGAGGCAGGGGCAGGGGGCTGGAGGGGTGCAGTCATGAGATGAGGAGCTGTGAGTCAGGAGCTGGAAGAGGCAGGAAGGACCCTCCCCTAGAGCCTTGGAGGAAGCAGAACCCTACCCACACCTTGATTTTGGACTTCAGGCCTCCTGAACTGTGAAAAGAATAAATTTCTGCTGTTTTAAACCATCCAGTTTGTGAAACCGTAGTGTAACAGCCCCTGAAAAAAACTAATACAATGCTCAGTGAGGTCCCAACATGGGCAGACTGGGTTGAGAGTAATTTTTCAGTGCAGGGGTCCCAGTAATGAAATGTACAGTATTTGTAAACTACTTTTATTTTTTTTAAAATATTTATCTATTTATATATTTGACTGTGTAGGGTCTCAGTTGTGGCATGTGCAAACTTCCGTTGCAGCTTGCGGGCTCTAGAGCAAGTGGGCTCAGTAGCTCGGGCACAGGCTTAGTTGCCCCGAGGCATGTGGGATCTTAGTTCCCCAACCAAGGATCGAACCCACATCCCCTGCCTTGGAGGGCAGATTCTTAACCACTGGAACACCAGGGAAGTCCCTGTAAGCTACTTTTAAATCTTCAAAAAGTCCTTCACACTTACTACATAGCAAAAGTGATGTTAAAATGCCAAGCAAACTTTGCTGACACGAACACTAACCTCCAAACTGCCCTTTGTCATTCTTAATGCCTGGAGGAGCATTCCTCTGGGCCTCTGGTTCTGATGAGGAGGAGAGCCTGGTTCTTAGATGAAAATGAGGTCAGTGAGATGCCCTGTGTGGGATCCAGACCTGGGATGCCCTTTCCTCTCCAAGGATAGACTCCTGCTCAGAGGTTGTCACTACCTCAGCTCCTAGGCCAAGTGTGAGACCAAACACCAATGCAAGGCCAGATGTCCAGCCAGCTTTGACATTGGCCCTGGACTGGGAAAAGTCAGCCTCTCTACGACCTCCTGTGTTATTCAATGTAGGAATCCAGGGTCACCCAGGCAGGCTGGCCTGCTCTTGTCCAGGGGCATCAAGCAGGCCCACTCACGGGGCTTCTGACTGTCTGTCTGCTAGGTGAGCCTGCGTGTTCAGTTCTCAATCCCCGCCTCTCCTTCCCTGCCCTTTCACTGTGGGGAGCGACACAGAGGCTTCTACCCGCCTACCCCAGGGCGTCCGTGCGCTCTGCTCTCACCAGATTTCCAGTTCTGGTCCAAGCCTGTATCTTGCTCCTCTGTGTTTGGCAATTTCAATACCTACATGCACAGAGAGAGAGAGAGAGAGAGAGAGAAAGGCAATTTCAGCACCTACAACTGGTCCAAAGGAGGCAGATTTAAACTTCTGCTGCCGCTGGTATCATAAAAAAACCAAAGGGCATCTCCCAGCCCCTGCTGACACTCACAGGAAATGAGGGGCGGGGCCTGCAGAGCTGAGCCTTAGCATCAAGGAGGAGAGCAGGGGTTGGGGTGGGGGAGTCACACACTGGTATAGCTCATTAACAACCAGACAGAGAGGACTCTGTGCAGGGAGAAGGCAGGACCTGAAGGCACCAGTGACAGGTACCATCTGCCTCTGGGTTTGAGCAGCAGCTTCCAGATGCAGTCTGGGGAGGAGAGGCCGGCTGAGTGGACACACAATTCTGGCCACCTGAGATGACCTCTCATCAACTAGATTTGCTCTGAGCTCTGATGAGGTAAAAGCAGGTTGAGATTTAAAAAAATAAAAGGAAGAAGGCCCAAGGAACATGGCTGATATAAGACGCCCTTACCTGAATCACCCTGTCTTTACTGTGGTTGGTGGCCCTGCTGCAGGAAGCAACTGAGGATGGCCAGCCTGCAGACCACCCAGGGCAGCCCCATTTCAGGTGCAGAGGTCAACGGTGCAAACTTCCACTCTCAAAGGTGAGCTGGTACAGGTGATAACTGTACACGGACCCCGTCACACACAAACGACCACACCTGGTCTCTAAGCTGGTGGCCTCACCCCTGTTCCACTTCCCTCTCTGGACTGGATTCTGCTCTATAAATGCCACATGGGACCCCAGAGCTACCTGAGGACCAGCTCACTCCAGCCTGCTCATCTCCACCTCCAGGGCCAGACTTTTCTTACCAAGTGTACACACCACATGCCCCAGGCACTGTAACCCACCCCCACCCCCCACCTCACTCAGGAGGAGGACCTGGGCACTCGGGCATAGGCGTGGTCATAAGATAGGTTATCTTATCTGTCCCCATACCCATGGCCACGAGTTTCTCCAGAGGAAGGCTGCGTCTGCGTCACAGCAAACCTGGTGACCAGAGCTGACCTGCACCTGTCCACCCCACGCCAGCCCTAGACTCACTTTTTAAAATCCTTTGCAGATTGCCCTCAAAGTCCAGGGCCCACTGGTTGAGCGCACAGGTGGCCACGGTCACCTTCCGCCCCATCCTGGCTGCAGACGCCTGGGCAAAAAGGCCGGCCGGATAGTGGGACTTTGTGTTCTGGGGAGAGAGGCGGCCGCGGCTCGGGTCCTTCCGGGTTGTCCCTGCGGGGACAGGCCCGCAAAGCTGCAGAGTCTCGCCCCGCCCCTGATGGCCCCTCCCCTCGGGACTGGACTTCAGAGGCAATGGCGATAGGCCCCGCCCCCGGATCGCCCCGCCCTTCAGGACCGGACTTCAGAGGCAATGGCGATAGGCCCCGCCCCTGGATCGCCCCGCCCCGCTGGCGAAGCGAGGCCGGGACTGGACCTCCGAGCCAGCGACGACAGGCCCCGCCCCCAACCGTCCAGTCCCCGCTCCGCCCCGCCCGTGAAGCTCCTCGCCGCGCCTGCGCGGGGGGAGGCCCGCCGAGAGGCCTGGGGCGGGAGAGAGTCCCCCCGCCCCCTTCCCGGTACCTCTGCCGGCGCCCGCCTGACGCAGACCCAGGCAGGTGGGACCGTCTCCGGGTTCTGGATCGCAGGTGGAGGGCCGGCCCGCCCGCGTGCCCCCACCCTTCTGTTTCACTCCTCGCCTCCCCGCAAACTGCGTCTTAACAGTCCTGTAGGAGTCCCCCGCCCCACGTCAGTTACGTTCCTTTTCGCTATTGCTGCGCTTCGGCACTGCTCAGTAGGACTAAAGGACAATTTATCGGTTCATGCCCGACGGGCATTTAAGTGAGCAGCCCCGTGCCAGCGCACACGCGCTTGAACATACGCACTGCTACTTCCGTTCCCATGTTCATCTTCTTGGAGGGCACCTGTAGTTTCTTTGCATCTACGGTTGCCAGTTTCCCCTGGGGCTGCAGCTATCTGCTCCTCCCCAGACGCCTGACCTGGGTCATGCATATGTGCAACTTTATTAAATGTTGCCCAGTTTCCTCTGTAGCGTTTGAACATGTTCACTGCCAGTAGTTTTTCAGCTTTTGTTTTCACATTTCACCCTTTAGTCCCCTTAGGGGACGAATTCATTTTTTCCCCCCATATGAATAAGCAGCTGGCTGGCTATCTTTGATAGAATAGGCACTCTTTTCTCCCAGTTTGCAATGCTGCCTCTCCTATACATACACATTTTTACATTTGAAACAAACTTGTTTCCTATTTATAAAGTTAGACTTGTTCATGATAGACAATTTGGAAATATCAGAAAAGAATGAAAATGTTTATATGTTCATTCATTTAATTCTAACTTTGACCCTTTGGGGGATAGTTTTCTTTGCCAGAAACACCTCAGTCCTTTTCAGTTAACTCAAATCTCTCCTGCCAACCATGGCTGCAGATGGTGACTGCAACCATGAAGTTAAAAGACACTTGCTCCTTGGAAGAAAAGCTATGCCCAACCTAGACAGCATATTAAAAACCAGAAACATTACTTTGCCAACAAAGTTCCATCTAGTCAAATCTATGTTTTTTCCAATAGTCACGTATGGATGTGAGAGTTGGAGTATAAAGAAAACTGAGGGCTAAAGAACTGATGTTTTTGAACTGTGGTGTTGGAGAAGACTCTTGAGAGTCCCTTGGACTGCAAGGACATCCAACCAGTCCATCCTGAAGGAGATCAGTCCTGAATATTCATTGGAAGGACTGATGCTGAAATTGAAACTCCAATACTTTGGCCACCTGATGAAAAGAACTGACTCATTTGAAAAGACTCTGATGCTGGGTAAGATTGAAGGCAGGAGGAGAAAGGGGACGACAGAGGATGAGATGGTTGGATGGCATCACCATGTTGAATGGACATGAGTTTGAGCAAGCTCCACGAGTTGGTGATGGACAGGGAAGCCTGACGTGCTACAGTCCATGGGGTCGAAAGGAGTCGGACACGACTGAGCGGCTGAACTGAACCATGGCTGATTCTAGGCCTTAGCCAGGAATGGAGCAAATCCTACAAAGTCAGGTTGGAGTGGAAATTAAGCACATTCTTTCATAATGATGTGAGCATGTTATTTGATAAAGAGAGTCGGTTTGGAGGGGTTTCTACTGGCCAATTATGGGACAATTTGTATATCCAAAGATAATGACTTTTTTTTTAAAAAGGTAAATGACAGTTCCTCAATGAGCAAAAAATTTACTAGCCCATACTGACAAAGAACTAAACATGGAAGGGAAATTCTTTACAGAAAAAAATGCCGACTAATCAATCCTGAAAGGATGATGAAGTTAGATCACCCTTTTGCATCAGGAAGTTTGATTCTGGCAATAGTCATCATTAAATGCTAGATAATTGGACCGAAGGTTATTTGGGAGCAGTGTATTTACACAGTCTCAAAGTATCACTCCACAGCTTATTCATTAATCATGAAAGGAAAGTGGAGACTTGCCAGAAACCACCTGAACCACAGGATCAAACTCACCATCGACAAAGGGACAAAGTGACATCATGTTGCTCCTTGCTGTGCTGTATGACATCTATGTAGTATATTATCCTGCCCCACAATGCATCACCTAAATGCAAGGGCAGGGACTTCCCTGGTGGTCCAGTGGTTCAGACTCTGGTTTCCACCGCAGGGGGCACAGGTTCCGTTCCTAGTTGGGGAACTAAGATCACGTGTGCTACTCAACGTGGCTGGAAACAAAAAGGACAAGGAAAACAACCAAACCAAATCAAGAGACTTGCTGTGAAGAAAAGCTGGCCTTGATTCTTCAAAATGGTCAAGGACCAAGAAGATACAGTAAAACAAAACAGAAAGCAGTGCTGGGGCAGAGGTCTAGATTAAGGGAGGCTGAGGAACCAAGATAACTAAATGCACAGTGTGGTTCCCCAATTGGATCCTGGATTTTTAAAATGAGCTGTAAAGGACATATGGGCTTCCCTGATAGCTCAGTTGTTGAAGAATCCACCTGCAATACAGGAGACTCTGGTTTGATTCCTGGGTCAGGAAGATCCGCTGGAGAAGGGACAGGCTCCCCACTCCAATATTCTTCAGCTTCCCTTGTGGCTCAGCTGGCAAAGAATCTGCCTGCAATGTGGGAGACCTGGGTTCCATCTCTGGGTTGGGAAGATCTCCTGGAGAAGGGAAAGGCTACCCACTCCAGTATTCTGGCCTAAAGAATTCCATGCACTGTACAGTTCATGGGGTCACAAAGAGTTGGACACAACTCAGCAACTTTCATTTTTTCATAAAGGATATGATTGGGACAATTGGAGGAAACTGAATATGAGTAATATGTCAGACAATAGCATTGCATGAATGCTAGATTTCCAGAGTATGGCCACTTTATTTTGATAATGTAGGAGAATGTCCTTGTTATTAGGAGATGGATACTGAAATATTCAGGAAGGAGGTATCATCTATAGCTAATTAGTGTTTCAGGAAAAATACAGCTACAGGAAGGCAGGGAAAAATTCAATGTGACAAAATGTTGACAGCTGCTGAATCTAGGTATGTGGGTGATCACTTTACTATTTATTCAACTGGTTTGCATGTTTGACTTTTCAAAATAAAAAACTGCAGAGGGAACAATGTTTCCATGAGGGACGCAGAAACGCCCACGCAGACCCCTCTGGCAGAAAGGCCGATGACCAGATATTGCAAGTGGAGCTGCCGCTTGCCACCAGATGCTGTCTGGGTTCCGCAGCCATCCAGGTCGAGGTCATGCCCTTGCAAAAGTAGCCTGTGTACCATGACTGAGGGAGGCAGGGGTATATGAGAGAGGGTTGGCCTCTCCTGATGTCAACAGAAATAATAAACCAATCTATCATAGGAATAGAAGAGTTTTATTTGAGCCAAACTGAGGATTATAGCCTAGGAGACTCTGATTCGAGAAGCAATTAAAAATACAAAGTGGGGGATACTTATAAAGGCAAAACCCCACAAAATGATGAAAGCTGTTTGTCAGTGATTGTAATCGCAATTGGCAAGAGGTAAGTATGTTTGTTAAGCAAGGATTAGTCGGAGTCCAAAATGGTTGCCTAATGACAAGAGGAGACCTTGAGTCTTTGAAGTTTGCTGCTGGCAGCTGGCAGCTGGCTGTTCAGAGACTTAGCTGGTGGTGTCCTTGAGGGTGATAAAGTTCAGGAAACTCAAGTTCTCAGTGACGCAGGAACAGGTCTGAGACCCTGTCCACAGTGGTCATCCAGATCCATTTCAAATGCCTGAGCCGTAATTCCTCCCTTTTTATTTTTTTTAAACGACCTTCTTTGTTTTGAATGGTTAAAGCGGATGTAGAACGCCCTGTTTAATAGGCCACAGACAGGTGGTGAGCCTACAGTCGGGTTGACTCAGGGCTGGAATGAAAGCCCCAGCCCTTGCCATGTGAACCGGGGGACCACTCCGCGGGCCTCTCTTAGTAGGGGCCTTCCCCACGTGGTCGACCTAAGCTGCAGCCCCCTCCCCCCGCCCCCCATCCCTCGTTCAAATTCTCCCTCTGCCCACCTCTGCTACTTCCTGCCCTCTGGGCGGCCCTGCGCAGCTGATCGGTACCCTGAACTCCATCTCTGGCCCCCTTCCAGGCGAGCCCTCACCTGTGATGGGCTCCAGCTCAGAGCGCTCCGAATAAAACCGCAACCCCCACGCTCTGCTTCAGTTCCTCCACACCAGTTTCCACCATACTCCTCAGTGGCGGTTTGTTTACTGAGCCCGCTTCCCCCGTATCCCCACCCCCATGTGCATCCCAACGGCAGCGATCTTGTCTGATTCGTGGGTTGATGTGGACCCCACTGGGAAGAGGAAACAGGCTGCGGAGCTCAGCGGCCTGCCCACGACCGCGGCTGGGGACGCGCCCCCAGCTTGGGCCGGCTCCCGGGGGCCCCTGGGTCCCGCCCCCGCCGGCAGGCCGCGCGCGGGGCAGGCCCTCGGCTGTCAGTCTCGCGCCCAGCGGCTGCCGAGTGGAGCGCGCGGTGGCCCGGAGTCAGCCCAGGGGGTGGGGCGAGGCGCCGCGGCCAATCGCCGCGCCCGAGGGGCGCCGGGTCGCGCGGGGCCCGTCTGCGATTGGCCGCCTGTCGCCACACCTCATCGTGGGGACCCGGCGGCCGTCGGCTCAGACCGCGCGGGTCGGAGCTGGCGCGGAGCCGGGTGCGCAGGTGAGCAGGCCCGCGGCGCCGGTGCGGGCTGCGCGCAGGTGGGTGCGCGCAGGGGGCGGATGGACAGATCGGGGCGCGCGCGGGCCGGGGGTGGGCTGCGCGTGGAGGGCGGCGGGTGATGGGCGTAGGTGCAGTCGCATGGGCAGGGGGCGCGTGCGTGCGGGCGAGCAGTCTGGAGGTCTCGGGGCGCGGGTTGGCCACCCGAAGACGGCGCTTTGGGGACGCTAGCCCCCCGGCGGTGGTCCGGAGCTCCCTGGGCGAGCCGAGACGAGGCGGAGCTCGGCGAGTGCCTCTTGGGCCGGGGGGACCGCTTCCTTCCTCGCGTGCGCCGCCCGAGTGCATGCAGTTTTCTGTTGAGGAAACACGGACCATCTGCCTGCTCCCTGAGAAGCGGGGAGCCGGGAGCAGCGGACTCTGAATTGCTTCCGAAATGAAATGAAATGAAGTCGCTCAGTCGTGTCCGACTCTTTGCGACCCCATGGACTGTAGCCTACCAGGTTCCTCCGTGCATGGGATTTTCCAGCCAAGAGCACTGGAGTGGGTTGCCATTTCCTTCTCCAGGAGGTCTTCCCAACCCAGGGATTGAACCCCGGTCTCCCGCACTGTAGGCAGACGCTTTACTGTCTGGGCCACCAGGGAAGTCACAGAATTGCTTCTAGGAATAGACTAACTGCGGGGGCCTGGGGGGTGGGGGTCGGCCCGGCCTGCAGAGCAGGAAGTTGCTCTCAAAAGACCAAAGCCTCCCTCCTTCTCTCCCAGCGTTCCTCACGAACTTAACTGAGGGAGCAGTATTGCCTTTCTTGGACATTTTATAATTTTAGGGAAAAGGTTTTTAAGGGTAGGAATTGCCCTGGTGAGATTTCAGACAAAAAGAGAACGGAGGGAGGAAAACTGCAAACGAGGAGATCATGTTTATCAAAAGTGATGTTTCCTGAGTGTCCAGCGCTGTGCTGGGTTTTCAGAACACCCTACGTTCTAGACATCGCTCCATCTTACAGATGAGAAGACTGAGGCTCCCCAGAGGTGCAGTGACATGTGGAGAGTCGTGTACTTAGCAACATAGCCACGGTTCAAACCCAGAGATACTGGCGACAGACTGGTTTGGAGGGAGGAGTCCTCAGGGCAATGCCTGCATTTACTGGGGGGGTGGGGGGTGGGTGGCAGGTGAACAATCCCAGGTGCCTTGAAGGGCCCCAGGAAGACCAGAGGAACAGGCCTGAGGGGGTGGAGTTACCCCAACTGCAGGACACTCTCCACTAAAGAACCAGGGTGGTTTCCCAGGCAAAAACCCAGAAACAACCAAGCGGTTACTTCTTACAATAATTCTCATAAAAATCCTTCTGTATACCTACTGCTTAAAAGAGAAAGTTACGGATTTATGTAGCAGATCTACTAAGATTACGAAAAGCCAAGAAGTGAAGTTGCAAAAGAATTTGGAGGTAAACCAATTTGGGGAGGAAAAAAAGGAGCGAGGGTGGGCGTGTATCGAGTGACGCGTAGCTTGCGTGACAATCTGCAGAGTAAGCAGCGAAGTTCAGGGACTCCTGGGCCTGGACTGAGGGGATCTGCACGTTTTTAACAAATACTTTTGACTCGTTATTTCCGGCTCCGCTGGGGCTTTGTGGCTTCACTCTGTGGCTCCCTCTGGTGGCAGCGAGTGGGGGCCACTCTTTCGTTGGCCTGCACGGGCCGGAGGGTGCCTGGGCTTCGGTCGATGTGTTCCGTCAAGGTCCCAGCACAGGCCCAGTTGCTCCGAGGCACGCGGGATCGTCCTGCATCAGGGGCTGAGCCTGCGCCTCCTGCCGCGGCTGGACTTTTTGTTCTTACCGCTGGGCCACCGGGGAAGCCCCTGGGCCTGGCCGTTTGACTTCTAAATGCGATCGTGTTGCCGGGAGCGTGTGCTGCGGCTTGAGAACCAGAAACCCTTCACCTGCAGTCAAAGCTGCAGTTTGCCCTTTATAGTTAACAGGGTCAGAGTTAGGACTCGGTGTTTCTGGAATTTCCTTCCAGGGCTCTTGCCTACTTCTGGAGGCCCCAGAAGGGCCTCAGACGTGGGTTGCTGTGCCCCAGCCAGGACCTTAACCCTTTCCATGGCAGTCGGGCCGGAGCTTTCCAGGGCCAAGCTCTGGGAAGGGTCAAGAGCCATCTCTGCATTCGGCAACCAAGGCTCGTGAATTGCACGAGGAGGTGAGGGCATGACCATCCCATCCGAAGTGGGTGGGAGGATGTAAAAAAGCTGCGGGTATACTCAAGTATCACCCCACACATCACTGCCCCCTGCTTTGAGGACCGATGACCTCCCTGCTCCCGGAGAGAGCCACAAATGTTCCTAGAACTGCGGATTTAAGGACTCCAAGAGCTATTTCAACAGCTCTTTTTATTGTTGTTAAATTGTTTTATAACACAAGTACATGTCTGCTAGAAAAATTTGGAAAAGGGGCTGGGGGAGCACACGTGGCATCCCGCACCGCTGAGGATTTTGGTGTATGGCTTTAAAACGTTATGTGTCTCACCAGGTCTTAGCTGCAGCATGTGGGATCTCGTTCTCTGACCAGGGCTTGAACCTCGGCCCCCTGCTTTGGGAGTACAGAGTCTTAGCCACTGGATCAGAATGAGTTTCTGAATAGCTTTTTAGTGATAGACTGTCTTACAGCTCGCCCTTGTGCTGGTACATACCAGGGAACCTTCTTCCATGTTATTAACCTCATTCTTCGTAACAGCTGCTGTGTACTCCACTGTACCAGGGCGTCATTGTTTTCCACATCTCCTTATTGATAGTCATTTTGTCATCTCCAATATGTTGCAAGTGCTCCAGAGTGGAAGTTCTTGCGTTTGCCTTTTCACATGGCCATCTATTTATGTCCCAGGATGAATTCCGACGGGTGGCAACTGAGCTAGCCTGAAGGTCTACCTGGCCTCTGGAACTGTCCTCCAGTTGAAGAGTAGCTGCCCAGCCCTCACTGGGCCTGAATTCTCTCATTCCTTTAAGTACAAGTTAGGGCGCGTCTGTCCTTTTATGTGTCTCTTACTCCTTAGACGGGCACATTTCTAGAACAGAACCTCTGCAGTTCAATCATGTTCCAGCTGCTTCTCTATGTATGTTAGGGTAGTACCAAGTCCAGCACTCACAAACATTGACTGTTGTCATCACTACTCTGAATTTATTATTATTATTATTTTTGTCTTGGCTCTGCTGGGTCTTCATTGCTGTGTGCAGGCTTTCTCTGCTCGTGGCAAAAGCGGGGGTTACACTTTGCTGCAGTGCATGAGCTCCTCATTTCGGGGGCTTCTCATCGTGGAGGGTGGCTTCAGGGGTTGTGGTGCAGGGGCTCTGTCTCTCTGTGGCATGTGGGCTCCTCTGGGACCAGGAATCAAACCGGTGTCCCCTGCGTTGTGAGGCAGCCTCTTAACCCCTGGGCCACCAGGGAAGCCCCACTACTCTGGATTTTACTCCTCAGCCTCCCAAATTTGTCACAGGAGGTGGCGTGCCTGCAGACCCAGCTCCATCCCCATAGGTCTGTGCCAGCTGCTTTCTCCACTTTCCTTGCCTCAACTTCTCCATCTGTAAAATTGGGCCCAATAACGGCAACTCTCCAGAGTGGGGTGGGAATTCTGTGGGTTCACAGGTGTTTTCAGCTTGATAGATCCCCAGCGAATAGTGGCCCCCTGTGGCTGCCTGTGTCACCCAGGGATGGCCCCGACAGTATCTCGTGCTCCCCTAATACCTTGCTGCTCCCCCATCAAGAATCAGAGCCTGCTTCCCCTCCCCTTGAAAGGTGATGGGCTTCTGACTCAATGTGGCCAACATAACGCCCTGAGAGTGATGTCACATGCCTTCCCATGAAGAAAAGGCAGCTTGGGCACCTCTCCCCTCCTCCCTGAGGCCTCCATGCTGGGAGGAAGCCCAAGCTCCACCCGCACCATCACATCCCAGGCTGGAGCTAATCTAGCCAGCCTGCCCAGATCCCCGATCCACAGAAACACTGAAAGAGGACAAAAGATGGTTTGGTTTGGTTTTTGACCGCACCACTTGTGGAACCTTAGTCCCCTAATCAGGGACTGAACCCAAGCCCTCAGCAGTGAAAGTGCAAAGTCCTAACCACTGGACGGCCAGGAGAGTCTCAAAAGACTGTTGTTTTCAGCCTCTGCATTGAGAAGAGACGAGTTGCGTGGAGGGCAGCAGGATGCTTCAGGGTTGGACATGGCAGGGGCATCTGCCTTAGACCTCTGCCAAGCTGAGCTTCACCCCAACGCCCTGTGTGAGCCCACCTTCCTGAGGCCTGTGTGGTGCTGGCGGCAGTCTTGGCAGTGGCTGCCTCTCTGGAAAGAACTCTGATGGGGCTTGAGAGGGGTTCTGAGCACCTGGCCCTGGGACCTCATTTATCCCACAGAGTGGGTTACTTAGTAGATGAGGAAACTCAGGCTAGCGAGTAAAGTAGCTGCTCACAGTCACCCACTTTGAGTTCCAAGTGGGCACGTGTTGGCAGCAGGACCTGACCCTGAAGGGAACTTGCAGCCTTACCAGTGACATCCGGGCCTCCTGAGCATCACCGTGCCATCCCACCTCTGCTGTGTTTCTGCATCTCAGATGCCTCTCCAAACACCAAACCCTCAAGATACCAAAAGGGCTGCCTCAGGACTTAAGCCGTCTGTTGCATGGGTCCCAGGCTGTTGATGGTGGTATTCTCAGCAAGGAACACTGAAGACACTCACCTGGCCTGCTTAACTGTGAGGAGCCCCATAGACACCACTCCCCCTGGGACTATGTAGTGGCCAGACCGGCCCTTGCGGTTCTTACGATTTCAGGACAACTTCAGCAAAAGCCATTAGGAAAGGTTGAGGAACAAGGTTTATTACTCACAGGTCCTGTGGGTACTTGCCTGCCTGCATCCACTCAGCCAAACTGTGGGTGGAAAGAGGATGAGTGTGTGGGCCTGGAGCCCTGCCTTCACGAGGGCATGAGAGTGGAGTGTTTAGAGTTTCACGGGCTCTCTCTTTTTGAAAAATTTTTTGTTTATTTTTAAATGGAAGATAAGAGCTTTGCAGTAGTGTTGATTTCTGCCATACATCAATATGAATCAGCCATACGCATACATATGTCTGCTACCTCCCACCTCCATGAACCTATTTGCAGGGCAGCAATGGATGTGAGAGCTGGACCATAAAGAAGGATGAGCACCAAAGAAATGATGCTTTTGAATTGTAATGCTGGAGAACACTCTTGAGAGTCCCTTGGACTGCAAGGAGATCAAATCACTCAATCCTAAAGGTAATCAACCCTGAATATCCATTGGAAGGACTGATACTGAAGCTCCAGTACTTTGACCACCCTATGCCAAGGGCCGACTCATTGGAAAACACCCTGATGCTGGGAAAGGTTGAGGGCAAAAGGAAAGGGGCTGACAGAAGATGAGATGATTGGATGGCATCATCGACTCAATGGACATGAGTTTGAACAAACTCTGGGAGATGGTGAAGGACTGGGAAGCCCAGCAGGCTGCAGTCCCAGCAGGCTGCAGTCCATGGGGTCGCCTATGGAGCTCACAATGCGGCCCGGGGAGCTGACCAGGGTGCCAAAAAGCCCCATGCACTTCCCCGGCTCCTCCCTGGGTGTGTGTATGGGCTTTGAAGTCCCAAGACACTCGGGAAGGTCACTGGGTCCAGGAAGTCTGCAGAGAACCAGGCTCCAAGCCCAGATCACTGTCTGTGATGCCCTGTATTCATGGCACTCAGTGGTTCTGGGAATGCCTAGGGGGAAGATGCATGCTTGGGGACAGGGGTGGGGCAGGGGCTGGGGGTGGGGGTGGAGTGGGCAGGGTGGGACTTGATCCAGGTACAGACATTCCGGGGGCGGGGGCGGGGGTGTGTGCGCTGCCCCGTGTGAGTCTGCAAAGAAGCCAACTTGGGCTGTTCCTCAGTGCACCTTGTTAAGGTTCGTCTCCAGGGCAACTCCTCCAGGAAGCACCCCCCCATCCAGCTCCACCCATTGTTTATAAGTGCTTCCTCCTTGGCAGACGTGTGTGCCAGGCAGAGAAGCTACAAGATGAGATTGCCTTATCATGGAGATCCCCACTCATGGGGACTCTTGTACTTTCAAACCCTGGGTGCTGAGCCATTACCAGGTGGGACTTGGGAAAATTATCATTTGGGTCCTTATCTCCCTGAGTCTTTGTGTGCCCTGCAGGACTTTGTTCAGCGGGTTGAAAGGATCTCGCAGGCCTGTGGAGCGTTAAGAGTCTGGAGAGTTGAAAGGGGACAGTTCAAGAAGGAAAATCCACATTTTGCAGTGGAGCCGCTCGGTAAGAGGTTGGAGGTAAGCCAGCTGGCCCATCAGTGCTCAGTGTCAATTCCTGCCTGACTCTTAGGAAAAAAAGTTAGTTACTTCCTGGACACCACCCTCTCCCCTATTTTCAGCCGTCTACTGCCAAGGGTGTCCCTTCCACGTTTATTAAAATTCAGTGCTTATGATAGAGGCGCAGGGATGGTTCAGTGGTAGAATTCTCACCTGCCGCGAGGGAGGGCCACGTTCATTTCCCGGCCCATGCACCCACAGCGTTCCCTTTTTGGGCTTCCCTTGTGCCTCAGGCGGTGAAGAATCCACTTAAACAGTGCAGGAGACACAGGAGACCCGGGTTTGACCCCTGGGTCAAGTGGATGCCTTGGAGAAGGGAATGGCTGTCCACTTCGCTATTCTTGCCTGGGAAATCCCGTGGACAGAGGAGCCTGGCGGGCTACAGTCCAAGGGGTGGCAGAGAATCAGACACGACTCAGCAGCTCACACACACATGACCGAGGGGTGAATGAAGGCCACTATGAGCTCAAAATGATTATGTGGGTTTGTTTTAATCCTTAGAAAATATGCTGTTGGTGTTCCAAAGTTAGCTCTTAGCCTTACTTTTCTGGCCCTTTTGCAGTTTTCCAACACATTAGATCAGAGTAACTGCCATGTACCAGGCTCAGAATTCTGCGTTTTGGGCTGTAAAGATGAGTGGCCCTCTGTCTGTAAATAACTCTTTGGTCTGCCTTGTACGTCATAAATGCTCCATAAACTAACCTGTGAAAATAAAGTGATTGCTGCAGTTTTCGTCACTGAAGAATTTTAAGTGAATGTACAGTTGTATTACAGTGATTCATCTTCACATTTAAAATAAAACCAGCGTTAAAAGACTTACATATAAAAAATAAGCAGTTCCCTACGTCATCTTAGAGTCTCACTTCCCAGAAGCAAATGCTTTTTCATTTTCTAAGCTACTTTTGTGTTGTTTTTTACCTGCTTATTTCTGAATGATTTCCTTTTAGCACCCTCGACTTTACACATTTTTTTTCTGTCTGGAAAAATTATTATTTTACTGTTAAGCCATGTAATGTACTATAATTATGGTTTGGTGTTTTTCCCCTTATATGGCTTTTTATTTATTTATATATTTGGAGTTAATGGTTGCCTCACTTTTTCCATATGCTAACTTTTCTATGTATCTGTCACTAATAGTTTTTCCTGCATGTTATGACAGAGCCATCATGCTTATCAGTGATTTTTGTGTGCTCTCCAGCGCAACAAAGTGTATTATTTTCGTTCCCTGCTCCCCCCGCCCCTGGCCCAAAGTCATTCATCTGTGGCATTGTGGACCGGTTACTGTCTGGTCCACTGCCCAGCTACTATCTTGGGATTTCCTCTTATTCTTCCACTGGCCTTTTCTTTAGCAGCTTAAGTTTCCCTCAGAATATTTGAAGTTTTCCATCTTGTCTTCTAGAACCAGCTTGCTACTAGCACGATTCTTAATCCTGGATTTTTTCTGGAAGCATTTAAGATCATCTTTTCTTCATGCCTGATATTTTTAAACGTCACCATTGTGAGCTCATTCTGGAAGTCGGGGTGTCACCGCTTCCCTCCTATTATGACCACGGGTTGGCTTGTCTCTTGGTACAAGAGGAATGGCTATGGGTGGGAAGGAGGAATGGAAATGATAAATTGTGTTGGAATATGTAGAAAAGTTATTAATGTGTATGAGAGCTCATTAGAGCATTCAGAAAAAAAAAAATTAGTGATAGATGCATAGAAATCTTAGCGAATGGAAAAAGTGAGGCAACCATTAATTCCAGGAAAAATAAAAAGTCATACTGAGGAAGGAACATTTTATGAGACCCAAAAAAGACCTGTAAAGCGTGTTCTAAGCAGAGAAGCAGCAGGTATCATGAATAAGATAAATCACATTCGTGGACGGATAGAGCCGTCTGTGTGCTGGGAGTGCGCGGGGAAGGGGAGGCAGCGGCACGTGGTGGGAGGTTTCTGAGCCACAGGTATTTGGGTTTCTGTAACAAGAAGGACGTTCTGCTGTTGTTGGGAAATCAGCTGAGATAAGAGCTCAAGTAGGGCCAGGTGGGAGGCTATTGCAGGTTCCGGGAGTGGGAGTCCCTGCCTGGAATCATCCGTCCAGGACAAGGTGGAGAGTCAGTGAATGAAGGAGTCCAGCCCCGTGGAGGGCTGTGAGTGACGGCAGGGAGTTGCCGCGTCCATTTGTCAGGGGATGATCTCAGCGTGGTGTCTCCTCCCCGCAGGGCCCAATGGCTGCGAAGTCCCAGCCCAGCGCCCCTAAAACCAAGAGTGCCAGCGGCATCACCAACGGCAAGGCTGCGGCCCAAGGGCAGTGGGGCCGTGCCTGGTAAGCTTCCCACCCGCCTTCCCAGCTGGGAAGTAAAGGGGGCTCTCGGTGAGAGGTTGCAGCCTTTGGGATTTCAGGAACCTATGAAAGCGATTCTTTTTATCAGTAGGACTGTCATTAGTAGCAGTTTGCCAGTTTAGAAAGTTAGGAGCCCAAAGAAGAAGCTACTGTAAAAGCCGCTGTCAGGGCCGGCAGGTGTCCTGGCTCTGCCCTCAGCGTGGAAGACACGGGGCATGGGGACTTGGCGAGGGTCGCAGATGGCCCAGAACAGGAAGCCTCTGGACCCGTGGGGTGTGGAAGGCCTTCTGTGCTTGTGTCCTGGGCCCTGGGCTTTCTGGGGTGCTCGTGGGCCCGTCGGCCTTCGGACTGCTCCAAGCGGAGCGTGCGAGTGGGGTGGCCTTGCCCACGCAGTGGGGGCCTTGGCCCTGCGAGCCGACAGCCTCCTCTCGGGAGGCGCTGGCTGGTGTGCCCGCGGGGCTCGGAGTCCTGCGTGTGAGGTCAGGGCCCGGGCAGCCCCCGTGACCTGCTGCCGTCCGTCGGCCCCACAGGGAGGTGGACTGGTTTTCCCTGGTGAGCGTCATCTTCCTGCTGCTGTTCGCGCCCTTCATCGTGTACTACTTCGTCATGGCCTGCGACCAGTACAGCTGCTCCCTGACGGCGCCCGTGGTGGACCTTGCCACCGGGCGGGCGCGGCTGGCGGACATCTGGGCCAGGACGCCGCCCATGACCGCGAAGGCGGCCCAGATCTACGCGGCGTGGGTCACGCTCCAGGTCAGCCCTCCTGGCCCCCGCGGTGGGGACTCAGCCTGCACGCACCTCCCCTCCTCGAGGTGGGCCTGGCCCCTGGTCCGGGATGGCATCCGGCTCACAGTGACATCCTTATTCCTGGGACCCAGCCAGGCCTCACCCGCCGCCTGACGGACTTAGCTTTGTCTTCAGCTCAAGGACCACCGGGTGGCATCTCGGTGTCCGGCTCGCCCTCCCTTGAGCCTCCGTGCCGAGCAGGGAGCGACACCCCCTGGGAGGGCGTGAGGGCGTGGCTCCCGCCCTGGCAGCCGTGTGCACAATGGGAAGCATGGCCTAGGATTGCCCAGCTCCTAAGAGCTGCTCTCGGTCTCGGCCAAGCCAAAGCCATGTCCCCAGAGGTGGTCACGCAGGCCTGGCCCGCGAGGGGGGCGTGGCCTTGGCTCTGCCGTGACCTCACTAGCTTCCCAATCAGGAGTTCATCAGAAGGCTGTCTGTACCATGAACTTGGTGAACAGTGTTTATTATCTGAACAGACAGTATTTAGTTTCTGAATATTAATAATGATGTTATCGTTATCCTGGGAAATGGTGCAGGGAGGTGCCCCCTGCCCACCCCAACCCCCCTGGGGTTTCCTGGGCTCTGACCTCTGCTAGCTGTTTCTCCGTGCGATCCTGGCTTTTGGGCTTCAGCTTCCCTCTCATTTCAGGCCTCTTGGTCCTTTTGAGTAAAAGGTGATTTGGAGCCGCGAGAGTCACAGTAGCCTAAAGGCAGAAACAGTCCACATGTGCATCGACAGACGTGGTGCATCACACATGTGCATCACACATGTAGTGTGATCCCACCACACAGGGCAGTGTTGTTCTCATGGAAAGGGGTGAGGGTCTGACACAGGCTGCTTCCTGGTGCCTTGAGAACTTGGTGTTCAGTGAGAGAAGTCAGCTCCGCAGGGGCGTGTCCTGCCTGATTCTGTTTATATGCAAAGTCCAGGACAGGCAGATCCACAGAGACAGAAAGTGCATAGGTAGGTGTCAGAGGCTGGCGGGGAGGGGCCGCTGGGAGGGACTGCCAGG
This sequence comes from Hydropotes inermis, assembly GCA_020226075.1. Lineage (NCBI taxonomy): Eukaryota > Metazoa > Chordata > Mammalia > Artiodactyla > Cervidae > Hydropotes > Hydropotes inermis. The sequence goes on along the minus strand of CM035297.1, from coordinate 45,172,358 downwards.
GGGTGTGGGGCTCCTCTTTGGGGTGATAAGAATGTTCTGGAATTGGCCCCTGGGGACAGTGGCACAAGCTCGGGAATACACTGAGCTGTTTCACTGAACACTTTTCAAAGGTGAACTGTATGGAATGTAAGCCAGTGGGGTCTCCCAAAGGGAGTGGCTGAGCCCCGTGAGGAGACGGCATGGGTGTTCTGACCCGTGGTGACGCGTTTCCTGTTCAGGGCTCCCTTCAAAGCCCGCAGTCAGCCTGCGGTCAGCGTTCCCAGAGCCATAAGCTCTTCTGGAAGAAGTAACCAGCCGTGATCATGGTTTCTCCCATTCGTGCGGTACCTGCACATTCATCGTCTCAACTGAGAAAGCACAGCGGTGTCGAGGCACAGCCAAGCCCCGCAGCCCCCGGGGAAACCAGCTGAAACATCTCTGCGTTTCAGGTGCTTCTGTACACGCTGCTTCCTGACTTCTGCCACAAGTTTCTGCCGGGCTACGTGGGGGGCGTTCAGGAGGGCGCCGTGACTCCCACAGGTAACCCGGGGTCCGCCCCTGCTCCCCCACGTGCAGCCTTTCCCTGTCCATCCGTCTCACGGGGCCTGACCCCCCACCCACCCCGACAACACACACACACACAGCTTCCAGGGACGGCCGCCAGAGGTGAGATCAGAAGTCACGTTCCCAACCAGGGACCGACATAGCCCCCGCTCCCTGCCGGTCGTGTGGCTGGGCGCGCGGAGCGTCTTCCCGGCAGGGACACTTGGAGTCCCCCAGGGGCATCGCGGGGCCCGAGCTTTGACTTGCAGGGCCTTGGGGCTGCCTGGTCCGTTCCTTCCCGCAGTCACTGAGACCCCGGCCCAACCCACAGAGAGCTCTGGGTTACCTCCCCACTCCAGCCCCACCAGCCGCCACAGGGGACCCTGTCCCTTCTGCTGCGGCTCCAGCTTCCGGCAAGCTGCAGGCTGGTGACTCGGCCTCGGGCCGGCGGTAGACGCCCTGCGCCCTCTCTCCCACTCTTAGGGATTCAGCCGGCACGCGCGGTTAGTCCCCAGCTCAGTGTGAGGTGTGCTGCCGGCCTGTTGGCCCTGAGTGCCTGAACGGCAGCAGCCACTGACTGGCTCTGGGGCTGGGGGCTGGGGGCCCCAGAAAGGAGCCGGGAGCAGGCCCAGTGGGCAGACGGCCCCGCTCTCGCGTCTCCCCTCTGCAGGAGCCGTCAACAAGTACGAGGTCAATGGCCTGCAGGCGTGGCTTCTCACGCACCTCCTGTGGTTTGCCAACGCCCACCTCCTCTCCTGGTTCTCTCCCACCATCATCTTCGACAACTGGATCCCACTGCTCTGGTGTGCCAACATCCTGGGCTACACCGTCTCCACCTTCGCCATGGTCAAGGGCTACCTCTTCCCCACCGATGCCCGGGAATGGTATGTCCTCAGCGGCTGCGTGAGCCTTAGGTGGCGGGTCAGTGCCTTTTTCTGGGACCTTGGGCTAGGACAGTGCAGAAGCCTGAGGACTGAGCATCCTTGAGGAGGAGCTCAAGGGACCGCAATGGACTCTGGGGAGCATCCGTATTGAATGGGTGGCTTCTCCTGCCTTGGGGAGGATGCGGTTGAAGGTGGCCCAGTCTATCTTTGGTGGCTGAGTTATCTCCAGCAGGGCCATAGGGAAGAAGGAGGGAGGGAGAGGCAACGCCTTCTTGCAGGCAGGAGCAGCCCATTCCCTCTTTCTATGAAACGTCAGTGCAGCCTGAAGCAGTCTTAGTGAGAAGTCTTGTTACCTCGGTGGCTTTAATGTAATAGCTTCCCAGGAAGAGCCCAACTGATTGGTGTCCATTCTCATGGAGCCTTGGGTGAGAGAGTTATCAACCATCCACCTGCCCATCTCTTCATACACCCATATATCCAATTCTTCATGCATTCATCCACCACTCACCCATCCATTTATCCATCCGTCCATCCAGCACATCCACTCATCCATTCATCCGTTCATCTACCCATCCAACCACCCATCCATCTATCCATCCAGCACATCCATCCAACCATCCACCCGTCTCTTCATACATCCATATATCCAAATCTTCATCCATTCTTCCACCACCCACCTATCCATTTATCCAACCGTCCATTCATCCGCTCATCTATCTATCCAACACATCCATCCAACCATCCACCCATCCACTCATCCATCCAAGCACCCATCTAACACATCCATCCAACCACATACCCATCCACTCATCCACCCATCTACCCATCCAACCACCCACCCATCCATCTATCCATCCAACAATCTACCCATCCAACCACCCATCCATCTATCCATCCAACACATCCATTCAACCATCTACCCATCCAACCACTCATCCATCTATCCATCTAACACATCCATCCAACCATCCACCCATCCAGCTAGCATCCATCTATCCATCTATCCATTCATCCCACATCCCCTGTCCCTCCCTCCCTGTCTCCCTGTATCCATCCATTCACCCAGCCATCCATTCATCTATCCATGCATCTACTCATCCCCCCATCTCTCCCTCCCCGCCTCCTTCCATGGACACATTCATCAAGAGATGTTTGTTGGGTCCCTCCTGTAGACAGGTGTAGGCAATGATTCTTGTTCTTGGGGTGATTGCATTTTAGTTTTGGTTCCAGATGAAAGCAAAGTGTGCTTCCTTTAACTGTTACCCCTGGTCTCTTAGGAAGCGTGTTTGGATTATGGCACTTTGAGCTTGTGTGATGAGCAAGTAACGAGGCCGGTCTTCTACACCTTGTGGAAATCATTTTCTCTGCTTTATAATCACACCCCCTATTGTAGACTTTGTATATTTTGCTTCTTTCTACTTATCCTAGTTGAGGGAAATGGACATGAAAATATATTTCCCTAACTAACAGAGAAATCCCCCTGTATGTGCAGCAGGTGGTAGAGCGCATCTCCAGCTGGGTTACCCTGGCTGACTCTCTGCTCACTCCTGTGGTCAGGTGATGAGGGCAGCAAAGCATTTAAAATTTGCCCAGCAAGGCATGGGTATGGGCCCTGGAGCCAGGCACCTGGCTGTGAGACTGGCGCTGTTTTTGACGTCTACCTTGGCATCATTTATAACCTCGCTTGCCCACGGGGGCCCAAATGCTCTATGAGTCGTTCAGAATAAAGTCTGTCCAGCCGAGCCAGTTGGGCAGCTCGCCTCTGGGGAGCCTGGAGGTGGGAGGGAGGATCCTGGGCACCTGCCCAGGTTACAGTCTCCCCACCTTCATTACAACAAAGTGAGCCTCTCAGCTCAAGGCCGGGGCTGAATGTGGAATGAAGTGTCATGGCTGTTGGAGAGGGGCCTGAGGCTGACGTGGCCTCTGCGTGCTGGGTCCTTGCAGTTCACGGCAGGCCTCCCCCAGGTCTTCTCTCTTGGGCCTGCAGTACCCAGGCTGGGCTGAGCACCTGAGCACCAGCCAAGGAGGCTGCTTGTGAGAGGCACTCGCTGACAGCATGCATCTGTCGTTTGTGTTTTCAAGCAAATTCACAGGCAATTTCTTTTACAACTACATGATGGGCGTTGAGTTTAACCCCCGAATTGGGAAATGGTTTGACTTCAAGCTCTTCTTCAATGGGCGCCCTGGGATCGTCGCCTGGACCCTCATCAACCTGTCCTTTGCAGCCAAGCAGCAGGAGCTCTATGGCCACGTGACCAACTCCATGGTCTTAGTCAACGTCCTGCAGGTAGCCTGCTTGTGGCCTGGGTCAGGGATTGTGGGCTCTGACACCGGCTGGGTGCTGGGGAAACCCAAAAGCCAGATAGCTTTCAAAAGACAGTAAGAAATATTAGTCGCTCAATCATGTCTGACTCTTTGAGACCCCATGGACTGTATAGCCCACCAAGGTCCTCTGTCCATGGACTTCTCCAGGCAAGAATACTGGGCTGGGTAGCCATGCCCTCCTACAAGGGCTCAACCCAGGGATTGAATGAACCCTGGACTCCTTCATTGCAGGCAGCTTCTTTACCATCTGAGCCACCTGGGAAGTCTCTTGAAAGACTAATCTGCGCCTTTAGAAGGGGGTCGGCACCCTTCGCACTTGTCTGGGAGGCTGGCTGCAGAGTGGGAGGCGAAGGAGTCATGTCCTCACCTGTCAGACACTGCACTGGCCCCGGGGACTTGTGTGGCCCACGGTAAACTCAGGTGCTGTCAGTGGTGTGTCAGTGGTCCTGGCAACACAGCTCTGATGGCTGTGGAAGGACCCCGTCCCAATCCCCCGCCCCCACAGCCATCTCTGCTCCCAGCCCCACAGCCCTGGACGTCGGCGTCCAGCACGTTGCTGGGCACCCCTCTTGTGGGCCACGTGTCATCTCAGACTGTGGACAGGGACTCCCTCCCCGCACTTATCCCCTGATGGCCCAGGCCCGCCTGGCAGGAAGCGCAGCAGCTGCCCCACCAGGGGAGCTCGGGGACACCCAGGGACCCCGTCCCATCCTGGAGAGCGGTTTCCCCATCTGCGCCCGTGGTCAGTACCTGACCGCTCCTGTGTTGCAGGCCATCTATGTGCTGGACTTCTTCTGGAATGAAACCTGGTACCTGAAAACCATCGACATCTGCCACGACCACTTTGGGTGGTACCTGGGCTGGGGGGACTGCGTCTGGCTGCCGTACCTGTACACGCTGCAGGTGAGGAGATGGCCAGGGAGCCCCCGTGATGCTCACCCCCCTCACTTCAGTGGCCGCGTCCCCGGGCCCGCCCAACGCTGCCCTCAGAGCAGACAAGCTGAGCACGTGCCAAGCCTTGTCCTTGCCCACGTGTCTGGATTTTTCAGGTTGGGGGGGAGGGTCCCAGAACCTGGAGAAGGGAGGCTGATGCCCTTTTAGGGAGAAGAAAAGGCTTAGTGTGAGTCACCATAGGCCGCTGTAAGTATCTCAGACCAGGCGACTAGAACAACAGGATTCACTGTCTCCAGGAGCAGGATTCACCATCTCCGGTCCTGGAGGGTGGAATCCCAGACCCAGGTGTGGTTGGGCCTCTCTCCTGGGCGTGCAGACAGCCGTTTCCTCCCTGTGTCCTCACAGGGTCGTCCCTCTGAGTGTGTCTGTGTTCTGACCTCCCCTTCTTATCAGGACAGCAGTCACATTGGATGAGGCCGACCCTGGTGACCTCATTGTACCGTAATCACCTCTTTAAAGGCTCCTCTCTAGATACAGCCACCTACTGAGGTCCTGGGCTCAGGACTGCAACATATGAATGTGGGGGACATAACTCAGCCCCTAAGACTCAGAGAACAGGATGATTCAGAGTAGATTTTGGGTCTAAAGAAATGACTTGTGAGATCAGGGAGGAAGAAGCTAGCTACTGATATTCATATTTATTCAGATCTTAACAGTGAAAGGGTAAGAGGCCTGCTCTCCTGTTTTTTTTCCCATGAAGGCTCTGAGTATCCATACACATGAGTGGTGGACACGCTGGGGGGTCCTGCCCGCTCGGAGCTCATGGCCGGGTAGGGAAAGGCCCCACGCAGGCAGCCCAGGGTGGGGAGGGGCCACTGGACAGGAAGTGGGGCGCTGACCGCTGAGAGAGGGCCAAGGAGGTGCCCCCAGCCTGGGCAAGCGTCTTGGGGCGGCCACAGCCAGACCAAGAGCAGAATGAAGTATCTGGGGGTAAGAACACTGCCAGACCAGAGGCTGGGGGGTCAGAGCCCACTGCCAGGCAGGAGGCCTGCAAGAGGGTAGCGTTCCAGGGGAGAGGAGGGGGGAGGCTGGCCGGGGCCGCAGGCTCTGGGAGAGGCTCCCTCACATGTGTCACAAGAGTCGAGTGTAGAAACTTCCTGGGGAGCTGGAGGGACCTGGCTTTGCACCTCTGCTGGGCCACCAGCCAGGGGATAGGGCCTCGGGCGTCTCTGGAAAATCAGGGTGGACTCACCTTGGTTAGGGCTGGGCTGATGACTCAAGGTGGGCTGGGCAGCTCTGCCCCAGTGCCTGCTATGTACTCCGTGCCATGGGAGCCACCTCAGGGACGGGCGTTGGTTCTGAGGCTGTTGCATGCCTGCTAAGTCACTTCAGTCATGTCTCTCTGTGACCCTGTGGACTGTAGCCCGCCAGGCTCCTGTCTGTGAGATTCTCCAGGCAAGAATATTGGAATGGGTTGCCATTTCCTTTCCCAGGGGATCTTCCCGACCCAGGGCTCAAACCCGCATCGTTTATGTTTCCTGCATCGGTAGGCGAGTTCATTACTGCTGAGTCACCCAGGAAGCCATCTGAGGCTGTTGGGGGATGTCCAGCCTTCCACACCGCTCCCAGCTTGCAGAGAACAACCCTACCTTCCTCTGCGTGGTGTGCGGGCCCCCGTGTAGGGTGGCTGCGTGCAGAGCCTGGCCACATGCCGCCTGCTCGTGGCGTGAGCCCAAGTGAGGAGGTGCGGGGTGGAAGAGAACAGGCTCCTGGGCACATGCGTGGTTCGCAGCAGCTCAGATGGCCTGCTTTAACAGACTGCAAGAGTGGAGGGAACCCATGCGGACAGACCTTGTAGGCTGTCCAGGACGTGCATGGGCAACATGCAATCGGTGAGCAATCGGCCAGTCCTGCAGGCAGTGACGGCAGGGCTGCTGTTACCCGGCTGACCCCCCTGCAGTATCCCGCAGCAAGAGAGGAAAGCAGGAAGGTCCCAGCAGAGCCGGCAGGGTGGAGGGGAAAGAGCCCTGGGCTGGAGGCTGGAAGTTCTGGCCTCCGGTCCCCACTCTGGGTCTTCTGCACAGACCCTCTGGACCCGTTTCTCCACTTGGTGGTCGCAGGCTCTCTGGTTCCCTGATACTGTGAGCAGCATTTTCCAGGCATGCAAACTGATAGCAGGAGATCATACACGCACACACACACACACGTATGTGTCTGTGTGTCTGATTGTGTGACTGTGGTCATGTCAAGTCCACACTCTTCAGGGCAGCTGGCAGCAGGCTGGAGACCCTGGGGCGAGTCGGTGTTGCAGCTGGGTCTGACAGCCATCTGCTGGTAGAGTTCACACTTCTTCCTGAGTCTTTTCTTCTTAGTGTCTTCAACTGATCAGGTGAGGCCCACCTGCCTCGTGGAGGATGACCAGCTTCATTCATTCTAATTGGAAACGTTAATCGCATTTTAAAAATACCTTTGCAACAATTAGACTACTGTTGGACCAAGTATCTGGGTCCCGTGGCCTAGCTAAGGGGACACAAAAAATGAACTATCCTATTCAAATGGTATTTTTAATATTATGCTGTGTGTGTTAATTGCTCAGTCGTGTCCAACTCTTTGCAACCCCGTAGACTGTAGTCCACCAGGCTCCTCTGTCCTAGGGATTCTCCAGGCAAGAATAATGGAGTGGGTTGCCATTTCCTTCTCCAGAGGATCTTCCTGACCCAGGGTCGGAACATGGGTCACTGTCATTGCAGGCAGATTCTTTACCATCTGAGCCATAATTGGAAGTCCCATTATGCTATATATTTTGCATTTATACTATTTGTGATGTGTGTGTGTATAGATAGAGAGGCAGATAACTAACTAGGTGTGTGCATACTAAGTCGCTTCAGTCACATCTGACTCTTTGCGAGGCTATGGACTGTACTCCGCCAGCCTCCTCTGTCCATGGGATTCTCCAGGCAAGAATACGGGAGTGGGTTGCCATGCCCTCCTCCAGGGGATCTTCCCAACCCAGGGGTGGAACCTGCGTCATTTGCACATTTACTTGTTTGATCCCCTCTGAGGCGGATGCTTCTGTTCATGGGAGAGGAAACCGAGGCAGGGCTGGGCAGCTGGTCAGGGGTACAGCTGGGGTGTGAACCGGGCCATGCCCCTGAGCCTGTGATCTGCCCACCGCCTGGACAAGGCCACCCCTGATCTCTCGCCTCACCCCGCAGGGCCTGTACCTGGTGTACCACCCCGTGCAGCTGCCCACCCCCTATGCGCTGGGCGTCCTGCTGCTGGGCCTGCTAGGCTACTACATCTTCCGGATGACCAACCACCAGAAGGACCTCTTCCGCCGCACAGATGGGCGCTGCCTGATCTGGGGCAGGAAGCCCAAGGCCATCGAGTGCTCCTATACTTCGGCCGACGGGCAGAAACACCACAGCAAGCTGCTTGTGTCAGGCTTCTGGGGCGTGGCCCGCCACTTCAACTACACGGGCGACCTGATGGGCAGCCTGGCGTACTGCCTGGCCTGCGGCGGCGGCCACCTCCTGCCCTACTTCTACATCATCTTCATGACCATCCTGCTCACCCATCGCTGCCTGCGTGACGAGCACCGGTGCGCCAACAAGTACGGCCGTGCCTGGGAGCGCTACACGGCCGCCGTGCCCTCCCGCCTGCTCCCCGGCATCTTCTAGAGGGGCCCGCGCCAGGAGGAGCCCCCACGGGGTGGTGAAGAGCGCGGTCCCGGCCCCGCCCTCCAGGAGCCTCTGCGTCCTCGTGTTCACTGGAGCTCTTGCCCCGAGCACAGTGGCCAGGGTCCACACCAGCTGCCTTCTCACCGTGTGCAGCGCTCCCAGGGTGAGAGGATGACTCGTCTCCTCTGTCTGCGGTCCAGACAGTGGGTGTCTGACATCAAAGGGGACCTCCTCCAGCCCCTGCGGTCACTCCTGCCCTCAGCTCTTGCTAAACACAGCAGCACTGGACCCGCCAGCTCTGCGGGTTGTCACCCTCCCAGGGTTCAGCTCCAGGTGTTGCCTGCATCGCCTGCGCGGAGCTGGTGAGCTGCGTCCTTCAGACTTCTCCTTTGCACCCGCACCGTGTTGCGATTGTCTGTGGAGGGCGCTGAGGGATGCTGCACCAGGAAGGGCCAGCTCCTGGTCCTGGTTCTTTACAAACTCTGCTCAGGTGACCCAGAGACCTTGGCCACCACCAAGGGGGTCTTCACCTAAGCCTTCTCCAAGGAGACCTGAACCCAAGCCTCAGGAGGGGACCCCTTTCTTACCATGGCCAGCTCCTCAACCCACAGGTATTCTTGACTTTTAGATGTGACTGGCCTGATAGAGTTAATAATCTTTTATTCAGGTACTTGGAAGACATGGCAAGTTCAGCTCCTGACCACCCCGATAAAGCAAGCACAGTGAGTCCCTGACACACGAACAAGTTCTCTTCTGAGAAAGCATTTGTAAAGTCCAATTTGTTCATTAAGTCCAACAGAGTTCGTGTAGGTAGCCAGCTAGCACAATTGGCTGTTTAATACTGTACTGTAATAGTTTTATAGCACTTTTCCTACAAATAAAACATTTTTAATCTCACAGGACATAACTTGAAAAGTACAGTGGTACAGTACAGCGGCTGGCATCAAGTGAACAGGCAAGAAGACTTACTGACTGGAGCGGGGAGAAGAGGTGGGAGATGGTAGAGCTGAACGATGGTCAGCGGCAGGAGACAGGGCCAGCTGCAATGCCACGCCTAATGTTGACAGAACACATGTTTGCATCTTTGAAAGTTTGCATCTTAAAGGTTCCTACATAGAGGACTTCCTATGTCCCAATAAAGCAAGTCACATGAGTTTTTTGGCTTTGCGGTGCATATAGAATTTATGTTTACATGATTCTGTACTCTTTTAAGTGTGAGATAGCATTGTCCTAAAGGACAGCGTACATACCTTTGGTTTAAAAATGCTTTATTGCTAAAAAACGCTGAAATGATGACCGTAGTAATATCAAAGTTCACTGATCACAGATCAGTTCACAAATGTAACGAAAGTTTTGAAGTACGGCTATAAACGCCAAGATGTGACAGAGGAACACAGAGCGGGCAAAAGCTGTCAGAAGAATGTCACCAGTGGGGTTGCTGGACACAGGCTTGCCAGAAATCTTCAATTTGTATAAAAGCACCATATCTGCAAAGCACAATAAATGAGATGTGCCCGTTTTAAACCTCCCCAGTTCAGACTTCTCTGTGTTTGTCTCCCACTGGTACCTGGCCGTAGACAAGGGCTCAGGTTTTGGAATGTAGAAGGGATGCTCAGGGAATGTTGGATCAGCATGTTGGATCAATGGTCTGCCTCGTAGCTTTGGGTACCTATCATGGCATTCAGGGCAGGGACCCCCGCTTCCACCACCGTCGGCCCTCTGCTGGGGCTGCTCTCCTGCTGGGTGTGGGAATCCATTCCATTTGCCAAAGGGAGAAACTCCAGTTTGGCCGCCTGCTCCCAGCAAGAGAATGGAGAAACCATAAAGCTGGTGCTACGCTTGCTTCATGCCTGGAGGAACCGAGGACTGGGGTGAGCTGGGAGCCCCACGTTCTGCACAGGGAGGGCAGATGCAGGACAGCGTCTCCCCTGCTTAAGTTAGAATCAGTTAAGCAAAGCCAGGCAGGATAGCCAGGAAGGATCAGGGTCTTTTTCCCACCTGGCCTGACTTCACTGTGTGGTTCAGTTGCTAAGCTGTGTCCGACTCTGACCCCATGGCCTGCAGCATCCAGGCCTCCCTGTCCTTCACCATCTCCTGGAGTTTGCTCAGACTCATGTTGGTTGAGTCAGTAGTGCCATCCAGCCATCTCATCCGCTGCAGTTCCCTTTTCCTGCCTCAGTCTTTCTCAACATCAGGGTCTTTTCCAGTGAGTCAGCTCTTCACATCTGCTGGCCAAAGGATTGCCGCTTTAGCTTCAGCATCAGTCTTTCCAATGAATATTTAGGGCTGATTTCTTTTAGAATTGACCAGTTTGATCTCTTGGTTGTCCATGGGACACTCAAGAGTCTTCTCCAGCACTGCAGTTCAAAAGCATCAATTCATCAGTGCTCAGCCATCATTATGTGAGCTGTCCAACTCTCACATCCCTACACAATTACTGGAAGAACCATAGCTTTGACTATACCGACCTTTTTTGGCAAAGTGATGTCTCTGGTTTTTAATCACTGTCTAGGTTTGCAATAGCTTTTCTTCCAAGGACCAAGCGTCTTAACTTTCATGGCTTCTGTCACCATCTGCAGTGATTTTGGAGCCCAAGAAAATAAAATCTGCCACTGTTTCTATTGTTTCCCCATCTATTTGACACGAAGTGATGGAGCGGATGCCATGATCTGGGTTTTCTGAGTGTCGAGTTTTAAGCCAGCTTTTCCACTCTCCTCTTTCACCCTCATCAAGCGGCTGGGCCAACTTAGCGCCACTGTTTTCCTGTGCTGGCGCCCCACGCCTGCCCACTGGAGCTCAGGGGTCAGAGGGGGTCCTGGGCATCCATGTTTGTCACCAGCCACACGAGGCACTCGAGAAGCAGCCCAAGCACTGGGCCCCCACTGGGATAGCCCTGAGAACAGTGGACCCCACCGTTTCCTCCCAGACCTCAGGTGAATTCATTTTAAGAAGGCCGGAGGGTGGTGTCTGTGAGCCAGATCTTGTCTTCCCCGTTCAACAACTGTGTGGCCGCCAGCAGGTGACTTCCCTCTGTGTGTCCTTGTTTGAAGAATAAGGGTGATGATTCTTTTGCCTTGTGTGAGAAGCCTTCTGAGATGGATTTCCCAGGAGAGCTCTAGGTTCAAACCTTAGATCGGCCTATCTATCACTTGGCCAAGTCTCATGTGTTTGTGTCAGCGTCTTGGAGCTGGGCTGCAGTTTGATCAGTTTTGTCCAGCACGCTCAGCCAACACAGTGAAGCCGGGCACCTCATGCAACAGGGCAGGTCTGTCTGCCTTAGCCCACGTCTTCTGGGCCCTGGGGTGCCACCCTGTGCATGGAGAAACTGGTGTGGGCAGTGGGGGAAAGGGTGGTTCCCACACCAGAGACTCGCTGCCCACAGCGATGGGCTTGGCTTCACTGCTGTTTCTGGGGAGAGTTATTCCAGGAGGGATTCCCCTAGGTCTTGGAACTCCCTTCTCTGGATGTGGGTGTTGTTTCATTGGTGAGAAGCCAGGCCAGGCAGTGACACAGCCAGCTTCTCTGGGTGAGAGGCTGAGTTGAGTAAAATGTACAAAATTAAGACATAAGTTCACACCACACGCTTCTTTTCTAGAAAGGGCAAGTCATTCTCACCCCATGGGTGTAAGACCACAGTGACTGGAGCCTGGGAGGGGAGGACATTCATTTCCAGAGATTCAGTGCCCTGCATCGGCTCATCATCAATGACCCATGGGCAGACCTGGCCATGCCACCCAGTTCCTTGTCCCAGAAAACAGGCAGTGGTTGGAGGTTAGTGCAGGACCAGTATGATCACCTGGACAAACAGGAAGGCTCAAGGAATCTCTCAGTAACCTCAACTGTCGTTAAGTGCCAAGTCGCTTCAGTCGTGTCTGACCCTGTGCGACCCCGTGGACCAGCCCACCAGGCTCCTCTGCCCATGGAATTCTTCAGGTAGGAATACTAAAGTGGGTTTCCATGCTATTCCCCAGGGGATCTTCCCACCTCAGGGACTGACCCAGGTCTCTTGCATTGCAGGCAGATTCTTTACCATCTGACTGAGCCACCAGGGAAGCCCGTGGACATGACGTAAATCACCGACTCCTCTTGCTTACCTGCCTTCCACACTGGAATACCAGCCCAGTGAGGGTAAATTTCTGACTATTTCATGCCCTGATGTATCCCTAGCCCCAGAACACCACCTGCCACAAGTCAGAAGCTGACCTTTACAGCTCCTACCGTGCTCCAGCCACCATCATGGAAACCTTACACATGCCCTCCGACCCTCACAATAACCCTGGTGCTAAATCCTATTGTCACTCCCATTTACAGTTAGTGAAACTGAGGCACAGATGGTCAATGAGACCTGCCTAGGTTGCAGGCTGATGCATGGCAGAGCTGGGGCTCAAACTCCATCTGGTGCCAGAGTCTGTGCCCTTTACCACCTCCCTCTGGAGCTTTCTCTCCTCTTGCTCCAGGTGTTAAATAACTAGACAGGCTGTGCCACTAAGCAGGGAAGGTCCAGAGTCAAAGCTTTCCACCAGCACTTTCCAGACGATGGATTGCAACCCGCTCTTGGGTAATAAAATCATTACTAGGAAAGGGCAAGGTTATGTATTATCCATACCCATGTTGTAAGTGACTCCTACACTGAATGGCTTAAACCAGCAGTAAACATCGTCTCACCCAGTTTCTGAGGTTCTTGAGTCCAGAAGGACCTTAGCCGGTTCTGGTTTAAGATCTTTCACAGGGTTGGTTGCAGGCAAGGTGTTGGCCAGGACGGCATCACCTGAAAGGTCAACTGGGGCTGAAGGACTTGCTTGCAAGGCAGCTCCAAGTGTGTTCGACAATTGGTGCTGGCTTCGGGCTTCCCTGGTAGTGAAAGGTTGTTGCTTAACCACGAGAAGACGCCGGGATTCTTGGCCTCCGGAGAAGAATTCAATCTGGGGCCAGAGACGAGGCTTGATCGCTCAGAGCTTTTGTGTAATAAAGTTTTATTAAAGTATAAAGGAGATAGAGAAAGCTTGACATAGGCATCAGAAGGGGGCAGAAGGAGTGCCCCCTTGCTAGTGTTAGCAATGGAGTTATATACTCTCCAATTAGTCATTACAGTGAATCAAAAGAATGTCTGGAGGTTGTAAAGACTTCAGCAGACCTACTCCCATAATTTACATTTTAAGATAATAGGATTAGGCAGAAGGCTTAATCCAGAGACTGTCCTCAGGCAGGATACATTATTGTTATATAATCCTAAGCAATGTAGAGGGGGAAAAGTTTGTCCTTTCTTCTCCTTGAGAATTCCAGACCCCTCTCTCCTTGGGGAACCCTAGACTTCTTATCCACCTGCCTAGGAAATGACTCTCTCAGTAGTTCAGCTGGTAAAGAATCCACCCACAGTGCAGGAGACCCCAGTTCAATCCCTGGGTTGGGAAGATCACCTGGAGAAGGGTGTGGTGACCCACTCAAGTATTCTTGCCTGCAGAATCCCCATGGACAGAGGAGCCTGGGAGCTACAGTTCGTGGGGTCACAAAGAGTCAGACGTGACTGACTAAAGTACATGTACATGTTCGCTGGGGGCCTCAGCTTTTCCCCACATGGGTTTCTCCACAGGCTGCTCAAGGGTCCTCCCAGCACAGCAACCCCCATGGTGGGTGACCCCCTTCACACAACGTCCTTCACGCCATCCTCGAAAGTCCTGAACCCCACCTCTGATATTCCCCTGGTGACGCAAGTCAGTGCCTCTCAATGTGGGAGGGGGCTACCCAGGGGTTACCAGCAGCCAGAGGCGTCATCTTGGAGGCAGGCTGCCGTAGGTTACTTGACAATAAAGAAACTTGCAGAGGCCCTTGGAGGTCTGATGCTGGCAGAGTTCCACTAAGAGGTGAGAGCGTGTCACCCTCCACCGACTGCACCTCCTGCTGGGGTCCAGGGCTCCCTTTGGCCTGTAGCTGCTGCCTGGCTCTGCCTTCTGGCCTGGCACCTGGATGGTTCGCAACACCTGCCACTCAACAAAGAGCAGCTGAGCAACCATGGGACATGTGTCAGAGAGCTCAGTCAGGTGACGAGGCATCTTATGATCAAGGGGGGAAGGAGGGGCATTTCAATAAAATTGTTTTATTTTATTTTTAAAAAGTTATTTGTTTATTTTTGACTGTGCTGCATCTTCATTGTTGTGCAAGGGCTTTCTCTGATTGCAGTGATGGGAGGCTACTCTTTGTTGTGGTAGGTGGGCTTCTCACTGCGGTGGCTCTTTTGTTGCTGAGCATGGGCTCTCGGGCATGTGGGCTTCGGTGGGTTTCAGCACGCAGGCTCAGTAGCTGTGGCTCCCAGACTCTAGAGGATGGTCTCAGTAATTGTGGTTCACAGGCTTAACTGCTCCATGGCGTGTGGGATCTTTCTGGACCAGGGGTTGAGCCCGTGTCCCCTGCACTGGCAGACAGATTCCTCTCCACCGAGCCACCAATGAAGTCCCTAAAAGTTGTTTTAATTAAAAAATAATAAATGCAAACTTGGGTCAGATGAATACCCACATGAAGGAAAATGAATCTTGACTCCAGCTCACATCGTGTTGTCGGGGGACTGTGTGATCTCCTCGGTTCTGTCTTGCCACAGCAAAAATTTGAAAGCAGCGGATCAGTGTTACAACTCAGTTTAAACATTAGACCAGTGTTACAGCTCGGTGACAGCTTAGTCTGATTTGGCAAGCAAAGGAAAATACATCCTTGAGGTGAGAGGGTGGGCCAGCCCTAAAGCTGGGAAGAGAAGAGGGAGGCTCAATTCTGGCTCTGCTTTTTATATGTTTTTTCTCCTCTCTGAGCCTGCCCTGTGCAAATCGGGCTAGCCAAGAAGGGGGCGTGAATGATCTTTTCCGTGTTCAGCTGTAGTTTTTTTTTTTTTTATTTGTAGTGAATTTTGTCATACCTTGAAATGAAACAGCCATGGGTTTACATGTGTTCCCCATCCCGATCCCCCCTCCCACCTCCCTCTCCAGCCACTCCCTCTAGGTCTTCCCAGTGCACCAGGTCTGAGCGCTTGTCTCATGCATCCAACCTGGGCTGGTGATCTGTTTCACCCTAGATAATATACATGTTTCGATGCTGTTCTCTTGAAACATCCCATCCTCGCCTTCTCCCACAGAGTCTAAAAGACTGTTCTATAAATCTGTGTCTTTTTTTTTTCTGTTCTGCATATAGGGTTATCATTAACATCTTTCTAAATTCCATATATATATATGTTAGTATATTGTAATGGTCTTTATCTTTCTGGCTTACTTCACTCTGTATAATGGGCTCCAGTTTCATCCATCTCATTAGAATTGATTCAAATGAATTCTTTTTAATAGCTGAGTAATATTCCATGGTGTATATGTACCACAGCTTCCTTATCCATTCGTCTGCTGATGGGCATCTAGGTTGCTTCCATGTCCTGGCTATGATAAATAGTGCTGCGATGAACATTGGGGTGCACGTGTCTCTTTCAGATCTGGTTTCCTTGGTGTGTATGCCCAGGAGTGGGATTGCTGGGTCATATGGTAGTTCTATTTCCAGTTTTTTAAGAAATCTCCACACTGTTTTCCATAGCGGCTGTACTAGTTTGCATTCCCACCAACAGTGTAAGAGGGTTCCCTTTTCTCCACACCCTCTCCAGCATTTATTGCTGGTAGACTTTTGGATAGCAGCCATCCTGATTGGCATGTAATGGTACCTCATTGTGGTTTTGATTTGCATTTCTCTGATAATGAGTTATGTTGAGCATCTTTTCATGTGTTCCTTAGCCATCTGTATGTCTTCCTTGGAGAAGTGTCTGTTTAGTTCTTTGGCCCATTTTTTGATTGGATCATTTATTTTTCTGGAGTTGAGCTGGAGGAGTTGCTTGTATATTTTTGAGATTAATCCTTTGTCTGTTGCTTCATTTGCTATTATTTTCTCCCAATCTGAGGGCTGTCTTTTCACCTTGCTTATAGTTTCCTTTGCTGTGCAAAAGCTTTTAAGTTTCATTAGGTCCCATTTGTTTATTTTTGCTTTTGTTTCTAATATTCTGGAATGTGGGTCATAGAGGATCCTGCTGTGATTTATGTCGGAGAGTGTTTTGCCTATGTTCTCCTCTAGGAGTTTTATAGTTTCTGGTCTTACATTTAGATCTTTAATCCATTTTGAATTTATTTTTGTGTATGGTGTTAGAAAGTGTTCTAGTTTCATTCTTTTACAAGTGGTTGACCAATTTTCCCAGCACCACTTGTTAAAGAGGCTATCTTTTTTCCATTGTATATCCTTGCCTCCTTTGTCAAAGGTGACCATATGCTCGTGGATTTATCTCTGGGCTTTCTATTCTGATCCATTGATCTATATATCTGTCTTTGTGCCAATACCATACTGTCTTGATGACTGTGGCTTTGTAGTATAGTCTGAAGTCAGGCAGGTTGATTCCTCCAGTTCCATTCTTCTTTCTCAAGATTACTTTGGCTATTTGAGGTTTTTTGTATTTCCACACAAATTGTGAAATTATTTGTTCTAGTTCTGTGAAAAATACCATTGGTATCTTGATAGGGATTGCATTGAATCTGTAGATTGCTTTGGGTAGTATGGCCATTTTGACAATGTTGATTCTTCCAATCCGTGAACACAGTATATTTCTCCATCTGTTTGTGTCCTCTTTGATTTCTTTCATCAGTGATTTATAGTTTTCTATGTATAAGTCTTTTGTTTCTTTAGGTAGATATATTCCTAAGTATTTTATTCTTTTTGTTGCAATGGTGAATGGTATTGATTCCTAATTTCTCTTTCTGTTTTCTCATTGTTAGTGTATAAGAATGCAAGAGATTTCTGTGTGTTAATTTTATATCCTGCAACTTTACTATATTCGTTGATTATCAGCTATAGTTTTATATATCCTTGTTGACCTGGACAGAGACAAAACGGGTTAGACAATTGATAATACGTGGAGCAATCATAAGCAACATCAATATGGTGATAACAGGGACTAGTAGGGGCATTCAGTTCAGTTCATTAGCCAACTCCAAATACCCCCCTCACCGGGAGAAGGATCCCTCAAAAAGAGGTTGTAATCACCTCCAAGAACTCTCCAGCTTGTTCTTCGAGATCCTATAGGATCTGAATGTTTTTCTTGAGGGCAGTGAGACTTTCTTTAACCTGCCTGGAGGTATTTACCCAGAAGCAATACATATCACTCAAGTTGGCTCAAGTCCTCCTGGTTCAGGGAATAGGAGATCTATCTGCTGTCTATTTTGGGGGACAACCTCTGCCAACCTGTGTTGGCTCTTTAGAGCTATCCTGAGAAAGCTTATCCCCAGAAACTTGATTTTGGGGGTGTTCATTAGAAGGGCACTCATTTGTAGTTCTGAATAGGTATCTGAGATCTCCCAGGGGCTCCCAGGGGTATCGACTGTCCTCTTCTGTTTTCTTCCACAGCTTGACTCCTGAGTAGTGAATCCAGGAGTCGTGTCCTGGTACCTTGACTGCTGTGGGGGCAGAAAGTATTACAGGGTAGGGGCCCTTCCATGCGGACTGCAGTCAAGCCTTTGGGAACCCATCTTTCCAGACTTTAATTAGGACTTGAGTCCCTGGAGCATATAGTGGTGACTGTTAGAATCTTTTGGGTCCTGGTTGACACCCCACAAGCATATATCCTGTTGGAGTTGCCCAATGGCCATGGTATAAGACTGGAGGGTCTGAGCCTCTGGATCTAGGAAGAGGCCATTGACATAAGCAAAAAGTCTCCCATATAGCATCTCATAAGGACCAAGACCAACTGTTCCTTAGGGGCAATACAGGTGCAGAGGAGAGCTATTGGTAAAGCCCCCTTCCATCCCAGGGAGGTCTCCTGGGTTATCTTTTTTATCACTGATTTTAATAATTGGTTGACTCTTTCTACTTTTCCTGAAGACTGAGGCCTCCAGGCACAGTGGAGATAATAAGTAATGCCCAATGCTTTAGAGACCCCTTGGGTGACCTTAAAAGTAAATGATGTCCCATTTTCACTTTGTAATGACCTGGGCAGGGAAAATCTCGGGATGATTTCATGGAGCAGTTTTTATTTTTTATTTTTTTAACCAGCTTCTCAGCCTTCTCAGTCCGAGTGGGAAAGCCTTCAATCCATCCTGTGAATGTATCTATCATGACTAATAGGTATTTATACCCTTGAGAAACTGGCATCTGGGTGAAGTCCATCTGCCAGTCCTCTCCTGGGTAGGTCCCATGCTGCTGGATGGGCTGGGGTCTTGGAGCTCCTTCAGGGTTGTTTAATTGGCAAGTGGGACAAGAGGGGACTACTTGCCTTATAGTCATTTGGATGCCTGTTCCTCTGAAGGTCCTTTCTAGTAATGTTTGGAGGGCCTTCTCCCCTAAATGAGTGGTGGCATGTAAGGAGTTAACCAACTTCCCTTGGAGGTTCCCAGGCAGAAAAAGGAGTCCCTCCTTTTGGAACCACCCAGGATGATCCTCTTGAAAGCCCTCACCCTTGGCTTTAAGAGTCTCACCTTCAGTGTATGAAGGAGTTTCTGGCAAACTAGGATGTGGACCTAAGGTGGCAAGCCCTATTAGGTCATGGCTCTGTAACGCTGCTCGCCTAGCTGCCCGATCGGCTGCTTGGCTCCCTCGTGCCACTTCTGTGCTCCCTTTCTGGTGTCCTTTACAGCAGGAGACTGAAACCTCAGTGGGCAGATGGACTGCCTCCAAGAGCGTAAGGATTTGATCACCATCCTTTATTGGGGACTCTTGGGTGGTCAAGTGGTCTTTTTCCAAATAGCAGCATGTGCATGTAGCACCATGGAGTCAATGTAAATGGCTACTATTTTTCCTTTTCCCAGCTCTAAAGTTTGAGTCAGGGCTTTGAGCTCAGCTAATTGGGCTGAAGTACCTGGCGGCAAAGGTTTAGCCTCTATGGTCTCAAAATTGGAGACTACTGCATACCCAGCTCTTCTATTTCCATCAAGACAAAGCTGCTTCCGTCAGTGTACCAGATTTCCTCAGGATTGGTCAGAGGATCTTCTGACAATCCCTCTTGAGGGTTTGTCCAGTGGCCCAAGGTTTCTAGGCAAGAGTGAAAGGGGAGAGAGTCCTCGGGGGTAGGCAGGAGGGTGTCTGGGTTAAGAACCTCACAAGGGGATATAGTCAGGATTTTCTATCAGCACTACTTGATACCTGAGGATCCTTTGATCAGACATCCATAAATGGTCTCTCCCATTCAGGAGTTACTTCACTTGGGGGCTGGTAAAAATAGTTTGCCCCAAAAGAGAGTTTTAAAGGATCTCCTGTCAGGACTGTAATAGCTGCAAGATTTCAAAGGCAGGGAGGCCAGCCTTGGGCAGCTGGATTGAGCCTCTTTGATGAGTAAGCTACAGGCTGGGGCTCAGGTCCCAAACTTTGAGTTAACACTCCCAAGGCTATACCTTCCTTTGTGTGGACATAAATTTGGAATTTTTTGGGGGGGGTCTTGCAACCTTAAGGCGAGTGCTTGAGTTAAGGCTTGTTTTAGTGTAGCCTCTGCTTTCTTTTGAGGAGTTCCCCACATCAGTGGAGTTGAAACATCCCATCCCTTCAAACTTTCCTAAAAAGGAAAGGGTTTTTTTAAGAAAGCCCTTTAAAAGGGCTGGGCAATTAGCCCATAGTTGGGTATCCAGATTCTACAATTCCCAGTTAGCCCCAGGAAAGCTTGCAATTGTTTTTGAGTCATGGGGGAGTATAATTGGAGGACTCCTTGTAGTCAATCAGAGGACAGCCTCCTGGACCCATGTGTAATCAGAGGACAGCCTCCTGGACCCATGTGTAATCAGAGGACAGCCTCCTGGACCCATGTGTAATCTGAACTCCCAGATAAGTGACCTTTGTCTCGACCATCTCTGCCAAAAAGTTTAGAACCTGAATTCCATGTTGTTAGGCAATTTACTCACCTGGAGAGCAGATTAGTAGGTCATTTACATATTGTAATATTTTCCCATTTGGTGCCAGGTCCAGATCTAGCAGATCCTGGCTAATGGCATGCCCAAACAGGTGGGACTATCTCTGAACCCCTGAGGTAATACTGTCCAAGTCATCTGTTGGTGTTTTTCTCCTGGAGCCTCCCACTCAAAGGCAAAAAAACATTGGGATTCTTTAGCCAGTGGTATGCAAAAGAATGCATCTTTGAGATCCAGGACTGTAAACCACTTGGCATTGGGTGGGATCTCTCCCAAGATTACATAGGGATTGGGTACTGTGGGATGGAGGGGGACTACAGCTTCATTTACTATCCAGAGATCTTGAAATGTTCACCAGGTCCTGTCCTTGTCCTTTACAGGGAGGATCAGGGTGTTACACAGCAAATTTGTGGGGACCAGTAGCCCATAGGCGAGAAATTTATTTATTAGAGGCTGTAGTCCTTCCTGAGCTTCTCCTTTGAGGGTATATTTTTTCCAGCTAGGAAACCAAGTGGGATCTCGGAGGACAATGATGACTAGTTCAGCTTGGTGGGCTCATCCAGGAATTCCATGGTCCCACATCTGGGGGTTAATTTTGTCCTCCTGTAGTTTTTGGTCCCTCCCTATTGGAGAGGGTATAATGGGTTCCTCAGTAGTAACCAGAAGCTGTAGAGCTCTAGGGGCTGAAAAGCTTCCCATCACAAGGACGGTCCCCAGTTTAGTGAGTATGTCTCTTCCCAATAAGGGAGTAGGACATTCAGGGACCACCAGTTTCCAAACATGGGAAATATTTGTCCATCCCATCAACAAAGAAGTTCTCAGGTGAATCTTTTTGTAACTGTTTTTCCTGTAGCACCCAAAATGGTACAGGTTTGGGAAGAGAAGGCCCCAGAGTAGGAGGTCAGGACAGAGTAGGTAGCCCCTGTGTCAACCAAGAAGTTCTCAGACCTGCCTGCCACATCCAGTTGCACCCTTGTCTCCAGCCCCATGATGGTTATCTGTGACAGGCAGCCGTGAGATGTCGGAGGAGTGGGTAATCTCCTCGGTTCTGTCTCACCACAGCAAAAATTTGAAGCAGCGGACCAGTGTTACAGCTCAGTTTAAACTTTAGACCAGTGTTACGGCTCCGTCACAGCTCATTTTTATTGGGCAAGCAAACGAAAATACATCCTCGAGATGTGAGGGTAGGCCGGCCCAAAAGACGCAGAGAGAAGAGGGAGGCCCAATTTTGGCTCCTCTTTTTATATGTTTTTTCTCCTCCTCCCCCCACCCCGACCTGAGCCTGCCCTGTGCAAACTGGGCTAGCCAAGAAGTGGGTGTGCTTGTTTCACCTGAAGTTCTCACTCCGGCCCGTGGGTTTTCTTTTGTTCCGTTTTCACGGGCTTTCCCTTTCTTTGTCTCTTAGCCACCACCATTTTGGACTCCTTTTTCCTATCCTAACTACCTAACAATATACAAAAAATTGAGATGTTAAAGGTAAATCAATAAAATCTTCTTTAAAAATAAAAGAGGCGGGGGGACATCTCTGGTGGTCAATGGCTAAAATTCCGTGTTCCCAATGCAGGGGGCCTGGGTTCAAACTCTGGTCAGGGAACTAGGTCCCACATGCTGCAACTAAAAAACATCCCGTGTACTGCAACTGAGATTCGGGGCAGTCAAATGAATACATATTCTTTTAAAAATAAATTTAAAAATGAAAGAGAATCGTCTTGGTTAGGCAAAGATTTCTTTAAAAAGGACAGTGAAGCGCACCACCCACAAAAAAGAAAAGACTGCGTTTCAACGAAATTAAGAGTTCCTTTTCATCAAAAGGGAACACTCAGAGAGTGAAAGGGTAATTCACAAGGAGGGAAAGGTGTGTGCAGTGGTGCTCCCTCCACTGGAGGACTCACGGACAGAAGATGGTTAGATAGCATCACCGGCTCAATGGCCGTGAATGTGAACAAACTCCAGGAGGGAGTGGCGGGCGGAGAAACCTGGCCTGCTGCAGTCCACGGGGTCGCAAAGAGAGAGACGTAACTTAGCGACTGAACAGCTACAGCAGCAAGCCACCAAGATAGTGATTGGCAAGCTGATTTTTGTCAAGGAGGAAGAGACCTGAGAAAAGGACCAACAGCCATATGAAAATGTGCTCGTCATCCTTATTGTCAGGAAGGTGCAGATGAAACCACCACCCTGGGTGGGGGGAGCGAAGATGAAACGGCCCAGAAGCCCCTCTGTTGGTGAGGATGTGCAGCCTCAGGCAGTCTGCCCCGGATGGGGGTGCAGACTGGGACGGCCCCCTTCAGGGAGGAGTCTGGCAGCATCTCAAAGCCCAACGCCTGTGTCCACTCAGAGTTAACTCCCCTCCCCAGGTTGGCCTCCAGGGACCACGCGTCTGTGCTCACAGCAGTGTTCACGGAGGCACTGCTCACAAACAGGAAGGACCTCGAAAGCCTGTGGACGGCAGAGTGAGTGAGCCAGGTAGCCGGGAGCCTCGTGTGCATGGGGCGGAGCGAAGGAAGCCCGACCCAGGAGGAAACACTTCCAGCAATTCCAAGGTCAGGCGGGCCGTGTCATTGCACCAGGAGACAGAGGGCGGTTACCTCCATGGCCGGCAGGGCTGTGGCCAGAGTGGAGGGACAGGGCGGCCCTTCTGGGGACCAGAAACACCTGAGTCTCCGTCCGGTTATACAGGAACAGTGAACATCAAGGTCATCCCGGTGTGCCTGTAAATGCACGCGCTCCATTACCTCGGCATCTTGTCTTTCCACAAAGAAAGGAAGGAGTCAGGCAGCTCCTCTGCGTGGACACACAGAGGAAGGGCTGGTGCAGAGGCCCTGCGGGTGGAGAGCCAGGCCGGCCAGCGGCCTCCAGGAGGAAAGCACCAGGCCGGCAGGGGCAGCTGTGCTACAGATTTTGGCAGAGACCCTCTGAGTGCAGAGGGAGCTGGCCGAAGGACAGACGCCCTCAGCAGATGGACAAGAGGGAGCCACAGAGCCCCCGCGCTGAACGGCGGCCGGCATTCCTCACTCACGTGCATTTAGAAGTCCATCCCTTGCAGCGGCTCACTCACGCCTCACCTGACGGGGTGGGCGTGTGCATCCTCCATGAGGTGCTCACGGAGACAGCGTTAGGAGGGGATCACGGACTCGGGGAAGCAGGGCTGCTACAGCTTACCCCAGCGGGCCCCGTGTTTGCACCCTGCATGCCAGAGGCTATGCCGTGATCCTCTGAGCAGACGGGTTCCAGGAGTCCCATCACCCCTTGCTTGTGGGACCCCAGCCGCTGGGATGGGGGGTCCAGAGCTGCCCCACTCCCTGCCCCACTGGATACGCGCCCTTTCAGTCAAGGTGCTGGGATGTCCGGACACAGAGGGGACTGCACTGCTTCTGCCCCTGCCTCGTCCAGGCCAGGATACCTGCCTCCACCAGCCCATCACCTTCCTGCCCAAGGCTGAAGGCAGCTTTGCCCAACAGTCAACTCTCCTCCAGCACCCGGGGCTCACATCCCAGGGGCAGGCCTCGGGGGTCCGGCAGGGGCCTGCGTCTCCATTCTTCTGCAGCAAGGCCGATCCCTGGAGGGCCCCACATGCCAGATCAGCCGCAAGAGTGGATACAGGATAAGCAGAAAGGAGGTCATAAACACTGGACGGCAAGCCGGGACCTGGCAGGCTGGAGCTGAGGTCAGGGCGGGACCCTGAGGTCACAGCTGTGTCACAGCACAATGCGATTGTTCTGCATCATGGTGGCCCCAGGCCACCAAGGCAAGGCCACCCCACAGCCAGCATCCTTGGTGAAGCAGGCAGAGAGGTTTGTCATCTCCTCGAGAGGCTTGTGAGTTTGCACACGTCGCGTTCACGAAGTTTCAGTTAAGCAGATAGCTCGTTTTTACGGAAGGGCTTTCCCTCGGTGGACGGGGCGGGGAGGGTGTTCTTGGGCTGCTCTGTCTGTGACGGTCATTCGGCCCTTTGTTTCCGTACCTCTGGTTTGGCCTAGATGCTTTCACTGTTTAATTAGAGGACTTTGAATCTTTTTTCCTAACAGAAAGAGAAATGTTGCTGGATGAGACTGATGGTTGCTGAATAAACGAGAACCCCTCCTCTGAGAACCAGGCCTGCACCTGCCGCGTCTCTTCCCTGGGAACTTGGAGGTAAGAGGGACTGGTGGCTTTGCAAGCAGCAAGATGTGCTTGGGAATTCCAAACTTCCTGCTGACTAAGGTGTGTATAGTTAAGCTATGGTCTTGCCAGTAGTCATGTACTGATGTGAGAGCTGGACCATAATGAGGGAAGAACACTGAAGAAATGATGCTTTCGAACTGTGGTGTGGGAGAAGACTCATAAAAGTCCCTTGGACAGCAAGGAGATCAAACCAGTCAATCCTAAAGGAAATCTACCCTGAATACTCATTAGAAGGACTGATGCTGAAGCTGAAGCTCCAATATTTTGGCCACCTGATGCCAAGAGCTGACTCACTGGAAAAGACCCTGACGCTGGGAAAGATTGAGGGCAGGAGGAGAAGGGGGCAGCAGAGGATGAGATGGTTGGATGGACGTGAACTTAGTTATACAAACTCTGGGAGATTATGGGGGACTAGAGGCCTGGCGTGCGCAGTCCATGGGGTCACAAAGAGTTGGACATGACTTAGTGACTGAACAACAATAACAAAAACAAATGGTTTCATGTTTTCTCTTTTCAAAAAAATTGTTTTTAATTTTATTTTTGGCTACGCTGGGTCTTCGTTGTGGTGGGTGCTCTTCTCACTGCAGGGGCTTCTCTTGCTGTAGAGCACATGTTTGCAGGCAGGTCGGGTCAGTAGTTGTGGTACATGGGCTCAGCTGTTCCATGACCTGTGGGATCTTCCCAGATGTGGGATCGAGCCCAGGTCTCCTGCACTGTTAGGCAGATTCTTAACCAGTAGCGCACCGCGGAATTCCTCATCAAGTTTTCTCCTGATGCTTCTTTTAATCTTCTTCCTTCATATATATATATATATATATATATATATATATATATATATATAAAACTTCTAAGTAGGGGTTGAACCAAATTACTTCTGAAACAGTCTACAATTCAATACTCAAAATCTCAGGAATTCCCCCATTTTTGTGGGTCTGGGCACCTGAGCAGGTTCCCAGGCCCCAGAGTCAGGGGCTCCTGGCAGAACACAAAGCAAGGCAGCCTGGGTTTCTTTTCATGTGTTCAGACAGTCCCACCCATTCACATTTAAGTTAAGATCCTATTAAGAAGAAACGTCCATTTGGGGCTGCTTCTGGCCACTGGTAAGTGAAAATACGTCGTCATTTTCTTCCAAATGTGTTTTTGAAATTCACAAGCACTTGGATTTCTCATCAGTGACACAAGCCAGGGTGACAAAGGTGAGGAAATCTTCAGTGGAGCTCTAAGGACTTCAGGGAGCAGAGCCTTGACTTAACAGCAGGTGCAAAAAACCAGACCCAGATTTCCTCTCCCTTCCTGTGGGCCCTGACCAGGTGAGGTGGACACTTCATTGTTGTTGTTCTCCCTGGAGGATGAATTTGGCCTCCAACGCTATTAGGGGATACAGGTGAGTGAGGAGAGGCGCCCATGATAACTTTCAGTCTACCAGACAGGGCAGCTGTGTTGAATGGGTGAAACCTTGGTCCAGGTGGTGGGCTTGGTGTGGAAGCTGAAAAAGAGTGAGATGCTGTTTTGGGTGGAAAATGCTGGTAACTGGCATGACGATTGTCCAAACTGGAAATATGGACGCTCTCCAAGGTTGAAAACGCCTAACATCTTTTCTGACCAGAAATAATGCCTGGCACACAGTAGGTCTGCAATAATTTTTGGAACAAGCTGATGAAAAATCAGACCCACAGAGGAAACTTCTTTCCAAGCTAACCATAGTCCGTTTTGCAGGTGTCACCATGAACCAGTGCACCCAGGAGCAGGAAAACTTTCCAGAAAAAGGCAACTAGGAAATGCTTTAGGCTTTGTGGGTCAGACAGCCTCTGTCATGACCGATCGGCACTGCTGCTATAGTAACAGAGCTCCAGAGACAATATGCAGACAAATGGTGTGGCTGTGTGCCAACAAAACTTTAAGAAAACAGACGGAAGCTGGAAGTGGCCTGTGGGCCATGCGTGTGGCCCTCTGTACTAGATGGGCTCATCACTTCTACAAGATAAAGACAGCACCTTTCTATTCTTTCAGGACCCAGAACTGGATATGTAAGTTAAGCACAAATGTGTTAAAATTGCCCCTCCCAAAGGGAGCCCTCCTACACTGTTGGAGAGAAGGTAAACTGGTGCAACCGCGATGGAAAACAGCATGGAGATTCCTCAAAAAACTAAAAAAAAGAGTCACCATGTGATCCAGCAACACATTCCTGGGCATTTACCCAGACAAAACTCTAATTTTAAAGGATACAAGGCTCTCAATGTCCACAGCAGCACTATTTACAGTAGCTAAGACATGGAAGCAACCTAAGTGTCCATCGACAAGCGAATGGGTGAAGGTGTGGTACATATATACACAATGCAATACTACTCAGCCACCGAAAAAGAGTGAAACAATGCCATTTGCAGCTACAATGCCATTTGCACCCTGCCATTTGCAGGATGGACCTGGAGATGATCAGACTAAGTGAAATAAGTCAGACAGAATAAGACAAGCACTACATGATATCACTTACACGTGGAATCTAAAATACAACACAAATGAACGTGTCTGTGAAATAGAAACAGACCCATGGACACAGAGAAGAGACCTGCGGTTGCCAAGGGGGAAGGGTTGGGGGAGGGCTGGAGTGGGAGTCTGGGGTTAGCAGATGCAAACTATTGCACTTAGAATGGATAAACAGCACCGTCCTATGGGCAGCCCAGGGAACGATGGTCAATATCCTGCGATAAACTGTAATGGGAAAGAATGTGTAACTGGATCACGTTGCCGCACAGCAGAAATTAAAACACTGTAAATCAGCTACAATTTTAAAAAGAGAAGAAAAACTGCCTCTCTCTTTCCCTATTGTACTTAACATTTTTTTAATGTTGTCAAATTACTCTGCATTGTGTTAGAGGTCGGTTGAAAGGCTGAAAGCCTTTCTTGGCTCAGGAAGGAAAAACCTGTGAAATCTTTCCTAACTTGGATCTGAGCGCTGTGGTCTAGTGAGCGGCCACAAGGGGACAGCCAGGACACACAGGAAGCAGCTGCTTTGCAGGACAAAGAGCAGGACCCAGCATCTTGAAGGGCTGCACCATCCCAGGCCACATTATGCAAGTCCTGGGATCCAGGATGGAAAACGCTGAGCCAGAAGCCTTCTTCTGATGCCACCCTCTGCAGACAGTTTGCTGACATGTATTAACTTATGCATGTGTGCTGCTGCTGCTAAGACACTTCAGTCGTGTCCGACTCTGTGCGACCCCACAGACAGCAACCCACCAGGCTCCTCTGTCCACAGGATTCTCCAGGCAAGAACACTGGAGTGGGTTGCCATTTCCTTCTCCCAACTTGTGCATACAAATACTTAATTCTAAATGCGTAACTGTGATGTCTTCTGGACTAGACCAAGAAGTCTGGCATCCTAGCAGAGCAAGCCAATATTGCTTTGGGCCTCACTACTTAAATAATTAACCTCAACGTTCGTTTAGGGGAGACATCAAGTGCTGTGCGGGGCACGTGGCGGTGCTGAGCCTCACCTGGACGCTGTTATTGTTGTTTAGTTGCTAAGTCATGTCCGACTCTTTTGTGACCCCTTGGACTGTAGCCCCCCAGGCTCGTTTGTCCATGAAATTTTTTAGGCGAGAAACCTGAAGTGGGTTGCCATTTCCTTCTTCAGGGGCTCTTCCAGACCCAGGGATTGGACCCATGTCTCTTGCATTGTCAGGCGAATTCTTTACCACTGAGGCACGGACGTATATCATCATAGAATAGGACAAAGAGAAAAAGAAGACTCACCCCTCTCCTGTGAGTCAGAGGACGCAGCT
Organism: Hydropotes inermis; assembly: GCA_020226075.1. Classification (NCBI taxonomy): domain Eukaryota; kingdom Metazoa; phylum Chordata; class Mammalia; order Artiodactyla; family Cervidae; genus Hydropotes; species Hydropotes inermis. The sequence continues at coordinate 45,144,216 of CM035297.1, read as the reverse complement.
CCTTGTCCAAGTCCTCCTAGGCTGACTTAGAATGTCGCCTCCTTATCACATCGGATTACAGTGCTTTTTAAATAACTTTTAATTTAATTTCGCTGGGCTGTTGCTGCACGGGCTTTTCTCTAGTTGCCGTGAGTGGCGGGCTTTCCTCCAGTGGCGGGCTCTAGGGCGCGCGGGCTTCAATAGTTGCAGCAGGTGGGCTCAGGTGTTGCGGTTCCCGGGCTCCAGAGCGCAGGCTCAGGAGTTTAGCTGCCCCTCAGCACGTGGGATCTTCCTGGATCAGGGACTGAATGAGCACCTCCTCCACTGGCAGGCCGATTCTTTACCACTGAGCCACCGGGGAAGCCCCAGTTGCTTCTCCTAATGGTCTGAACATTTCCCTTCCAATCTCCATATCACCCTTTGTTAGATTTTTGTGTCTCTGTGTTGATACTGAACATTTAGACTCACGAGTGACTCCCCGCTCTGTAAGGATACGGGCTAAAGCGGGAAAGCGCCCCTTGGGGACCGTTCTGTCCTGGGCTCAGCAGCCCTGTTCCCCTCTCCAGCAAACGGCAGGCTCAGGGAGTCGGCGGGTTGGAGGCAAATCCCTCCCCGCTCTGAATCAGTTCTAGGTTGGGAGTTCCTTCTTTATCCTTCTCATGTTTTCCAAACTTGCCAAAACCTGGAAGAAGTTGTCTAGAAGCCAAGCGGAGGGGAGGGATTGATTTTGACCTGGGGCCAGGAGGTGTGGGAGGCCTCCCAGGAGAGAGGTTGGGGGTCTGGCCATGACACCAACATGCAGACCACCAGGGCCACCGTACCTCCCAGGGCCCCCTGACCAAACCCCCTGGGTGGGACAACGGTGAAGGGGCTGCTTCAGGAGACCCCAGTGAGACAGGTCACGGGCCGCACCTGGCAAAAGCCACACGGCTCCAGGGCAGCCAGTGCAGGTGGTCATTTCAGAGCCCGGCCGCTCCAGCAAACTGCCCAGCGCATGCAGGCAGCTCACCGCACAGGCAGGCCCAGCTCTGGGGGCCCAGAGCCCAGGTCCCACCTGGCACTGCAACGGTCCCTCGGGTGGGCACCTCGCACAGGGCACGGACAGCCGCAGCCTCTGTCTTCCCTGCAGCTGGCTCACACACGGCGCCATGAATGTGCCCCTCATCTGTGACTACGGCTCGGGCTTCAGCAAGGTGGGCTTCGCGGGGACAGAGGCGCCCCTGGCCGTGTTTCCAACCATCCTCGGGAAACTGCGCCGCGAGGTGAGTGCCGGGCGTCCTCCCTGGGGGCCGCAGCCCCTCCCCAGCTAAGATGCAAAGGGCCTTGAGCCTTGTCTTAAGACATCCCAGCAAGAGGACCTGGCTCGAGAACGCTACACGTTGCTTCGTCTTTGGCTTCGTGTTGCTTTGCTTGAGCTACTGGGACAAAGGCCCACATCCGGGGCAGCTAGAACAGCACACAGTTATTCCCGCCAGGCCTGGAGGCTGGAATCCGAGACCCAGGTGTGGGTGGGACTGGTCCCCCTGAGGCCTCTCTCCTGGGCGTGGAGGCGGCCGTCTCCTCCCCGCACCCTCACAGGGCCGTCCCTCTGTGTGTGTCTGTGTCCTGACCTCCTCCTCGTATAAGGACAGCAGTCCTGTGGGTCTAGGGCCCCCCTCATGACCTCATTTTACCGTAATCACCTCTTTTTTTTTTCCATTTATTTTTATTAGTTGGAGGCTAATTACTTTACAATATTGTAATGGTTTTTGTCATACATTGACATGAATCAGCCATGGATTTACATGTATTCCCCATCCCGACCCCCCCTCCCACCTCCCTCTCCACCTCTTTAAGGGACCGGCTCCCTATACAGCCACACTCTGTGGTCAGGGCTTCAACACAGGGTTTGCTGGGAGGGCACGCAGTTCAACTGATAACATGCTTTTAGCAGTAATGAAAGGTGTGCTCTCTTGCAGGGGGAAAGGAAGTACCAGCCTTGCCCTGTCTGAGCCCCTTCTCTCTGAGGCCGCCGCCTCCCTCCTTCTGTGTCCCCTGGCTGCCCCTCCAGCCGTGTCCCCTGGAGCCAGGTGGGCCTGTCCCGTGCATCCAAGAAGCAGAGAGACGAAGGGCGGGGGGCGGGAGGAGGCAGGGCTGCCACAAGTCAGAGGCAGGGGAACCTGCTGGGTGTGCAGGATTCCTTGGCGACTAAGCCACTCGACCTCCCAGAAGAGCCGCCCAAGCTCCCCACGTCTAGCCTTTGTTGCTAGTGGCGGCGGCTGACTCCCGGTCCCGTAGGCTCCGGAGTCTGGGGCGGCGTGAACGCTGGAGATAAGAAAAGGCCGCGAGAGCCCTGCTTAATCCACTCGCCACGGCTCAGCTGGGTGAGAGAGGGGTCCCGACACCCCTCCAGGCCCCTCCCAATGTGCAGTGGCAGGCAGGGCTCCAGCCACCATGACGGCTGTCGGTCACGGCCAGGAAGGAGCAGACTGTCCGTCGGCCCCTGCCCTCCCCCCGCCGCGTCCCCAGAAGAAGGGACTCAGCCCGGGGCCTCCCCTGGCTCCTGCCTCCCAGAGGTTTGGGGCCTCTGAGCCCCCTCTGCTGTCCACTCTTTCTCGGAAACTGAACTGTCTCTGAATAATTCCCCACCAGCCTCGAGAGGATGGAAGTGCATTTACCTCCCCCCTCGCCTACCCTGCTTTTTAGGGGTTTATCTACTCAATAGTTGGGAGTGGGGAGTGGGAGTTACCTGGGGGTGCATGGAGGAGGGAGGCTTATACTTCATATGTTGTCACTGCTGCTGCGTTAGTGCCCTGGGGCGGCCACGACCAAGGGCCGCCGTCTTGGTGCCGAAACTGCAAACCTTTGAACCCTCCTGATTCTGGAACCCCAGGTCAGAATCAAGGTGTTGTTGACGGAAGCAAAGAGACAAATTGGCACAGCCTTTTCGCTGAGAATTCTGTTTTGTTCGGTGGATTTGCTGAGGACTTTGGTCCGGTAGACAGGCTCTCAGATCGCTCTGAGGATCTGCTCCGAGGGGCAAGGGAGGAGCCAGGGCATATAGGGGTTTTTGTGATGAAAACCAGGCAGTCAGTACATCAAAAGTTTGCTCTTAGTTAAGGAAAAGCACATATCTCAAGTCAATAAATTTAGTGGTCTTCTGTATATGGGAAGAGGCAAAAGTCTGGGCTCGTTGGAATCATTCCTTTGATGTACACTTCGACTGTCTGGCTCAACTGGTAAAGAGCCTGCCTGCCAATGTAGAGATGCGGGTTTAATCTCTGGGTCAGGAAGATTCTCTGGAGAAGGGATAGGCTACCCACTCCAGTATTCTTGGGCTTCCCTGGTGGCTCAGACTGTGAAGAATCTGCCTGCAATGCAAAGACCTGGGTTCTATCCCTCGGTCGGAAAGATCCCGTGGAGGAAGAAATCCAACCCACTCCAGTATCCTTGCCCAGAGAATCCCGTGGACAGAGGAGCCTGGGGGGCTACAGCCCATGGGGTCCAAAGAGTCGGACACGTCTGAGCACTTTCAGCTGTCTGGGGCCAGCATCTGCTTTTCTCCATCCCAAGTCTCCTGGGGGTGCAGAGTCGGGGCGGCTGCAGTGGCTGACGTCTTGTTGGCTGCAACACCCTCTATTCACTTATACGGCAGGTGACAGGGTGTCGAGGGCCACACTCTCCAGGGTCTGGGGGAGGGTCCTCCCGTTGTCTTCCCGCTTCCGGTGGCGTTCATGGGCCCGAGGCTGGATCTCTGTGGCCTCGGCCTCCATCGTCCCGTGGCTTCTCCTCCTTCCCCTTTTCCGCCCACTCTCCCCTCCGTTCTCTCACATAAGGACACTTGCCACTGAGTCTCCGGCCTGCCCTAAATCCAGCTGCATTCCAGATCCCTAAATGAGTCACATCGGCAAAGCCCCTGTTTCTGAACAAGGTTGCACTCACGTGGGTCCTGGGGGCTACACGTGGACCTGGCTCAGAGGCCGCCATTCAACCCTCCACAGCTGATTTCTGCCCTGCTCCGTGATGCTGGGGCTGATACCAACTGGCCCCTGAGAGGTTCTGCAAGTAGGAGGCACCAAAGCCTCCGGAAGGTGGCAGGAGGGGGCAGGCTTCCTGTTTTCCCACCCTGTTCAGCCCCCTGACCCCCCAGCAGCAGGCAGTCCTCATCCTCCCGCTCCATCCATGGATCGCCCTGTGACCCGAGAGAGCCCCTCCCAGCCCTGAGGGGCCTCCTCTGAGCCCTTGTTCTGCAAACCCACTGCCTGGTTCTTCCCACGGCCAAGCGGCCTCCAGGGTGTCCTACCGTCTGCCCTTTCGTTCAAACTCCCAGCACGGTGTAACGGCCCCCTTGTACTCAGGCCCTCTGTTTGAAACCCTTGGTGTGACATCTCTTGCCCCAACAGGTGTGATCATTTGTCCAGAAAGGTCAAACTTAACGTTGAACCTAAAAGGGTGGGAAGAGGGGTTCAAGAGAGAGGGGTTATGTGTATAACTCACCCTGATTCATGTTGATGTATGGCAAAAACCATCACAATATTGTAAAGTAATTATCCTCTAACTAAAAGAAAGAAACAAAGAAATAGCCTAAATCCTAAAAAAAAAAGAAAGAAAGAAAGAAAGAAAATTAACATTGGCCCATAGAACAACATTCTACAGCCCCAGGGAGGACATAATACCTGTTCGCTCTACAAAGAGGTTCAGTGAGAAAAAATGTAGGTTACATACCTGGGAAAGCACAAGATTACTGCAAAGAAGCTCAAATTCCTCACCAAAGTGCCACGTGTGGCCAAGACGAATGATCAGGCAGCAAGCCCTCTATCGGAACCGCAGCCTCCTGGGTTCTCAGTCTTCGGGTTCTGTGAGGCATCTCGGTGCCGCCTGTCCTGGCTTCAGGCGAGTCCCTGGTGAAGCTTCTGTCTCCACAAGGGGCTGGCACACGGCAGGACGCTCCACCGTGCCAACCACACCACGGTCCCTCCCGGGCCCTTCTGTAAAGCAGCAGGAGGGCAGGGAGACCCCTGGCGGGGGGCCTCTGGCCGTGGAGGCGCGGGACAGGCTCTGCCCAGAGTCACTCAACCACGGTAACCAAAGCGATCGTCAGACCGGGCACCGTCCACGTCGAACCAGGACGAGGCTGCCTCTTCCTCGTTCCCGCAGGCACCCTTGGTCCTCCTCCCTCCTCACGAAGATTGGGCTGAGCTGAAATCTGCCCCTTGCATCAGTGGATACTTTCGGCTTATAAAATGTGTTCCCAGCCACAGACTTACTAGACTTGGTCCCTGGCAACACTGTGGCCAGATGCAGGGCCGGCCGGCCGTTGTCACACCAGCCAGAGAAGGAGGCGGAGCTCAGAGAGGGCGGACTCCATGCGTGAGGCTCACGGCCTCTTCCGCCTAAAATACAAACTCCTGAGATGGAAGAGCTGTGTGCGGAGGGGCCATGCTGCTCCCTGAGGGGGCCTCTCTCTGAAATCCGCTGCAGCAGGGCAGCCTGGCGCCGCCAGGCCACTGGATCAGCAGCATCCCTGCCGCGTGCACCAACGCAGGCTGGCGCCATCGCAGCACGAACCCCGTGCACCAGCACACCGCCACCGCCCTCTGCCTCCACCCCAGGGCCCGCCTGCCCCGGGACACCAAGGCCGCGCTGCCCGCTCGTGACTTGTAGCCAACAACGGGGCGTGGCGGGGACACCCAGGAGACCCGCCTCTGGGAGACACGAGTGAATGAACGACCCTGATGAATGACTTTGGCTCAAGGACTCCTCAGCGGCTTTGCCGACTGGGCGGTCTACCAGGTCCCCCACCCAGCCCGCTGTCCTGCACCTGGCTGGTGTCTCTCCTCCTCGTCTGGCGTGTTCCCTAATAATCCTTGTACCGCTCGTCTCCTCTTGGTGTCTGGTTCTTGGTGGGCTCAGATTTACACACAGCCGACTCTCAGGTCATTTCCAGATGATGGAATGCATGGTTTAATCTGCATGAAAGCAGACTTGTCTTCCCCCAAAATAACGAATCATATTAAATTGGACACACCCTGCTTACTTCCCAAAGCAAAGACAGAAGCCAGCGTGTCCGTCCCGCACCCCAGCTCCGAGCTCCTCTCTCCCCGCCCCTCTCTTGGGGGCCTCAGTCTCCTCACCTACAAAGTGGGCAAGAGCCTGTCCCGGCAGGGGTTCCCAGTGCACCTTCTGCTTGCGGGCCATCTGCTGAACCCCTTAGAAGGGTTTGACACAGTGTGGGGGTCTGAGGAGGCCACCAGCAGTGATGCTGTGACCCAGAGCCGTCCCCGGCAGCACGTAGGGGCTCCCCGCCGTCCGCAGTGCACCCACAGACCAGAGTCGAGGGAGATGCTGCTGAGGGCAGACGTGCCCTGGCCTGTGTGTTTCAGAAGCTGTTGGTGGGAATGCAAGAGGAAGACTGGTTCATTGGAAACGAGGTTCCGAAAAACCGAGGGAAACTCAGCCTCTTATACCCCATCTCTCGGGGTGCCATCACCGACTGGGACGACATAGAGAAGGTAGGCTGCGGCTTCTGTTGGGTGGGGCGTGCTCAAGGGCCCCCACCAGTGCCTGGGGTGGCCTGCTGCCCGGCGCCTCGGAAGGGATGTACTGACAATATCCGGGGCTCTCCCGGCATCTCCTGGCTCTGGGTCCCTGGAGATACTGCATCACAGTACTGACCATACGGCTTTAGAATTACAAACCTGGGCCTGAATCCCATCTCCGTCATGCATGACCTGCATCATTTTGGACCCGTAATTTGGCTCTCTGGTCCTCAGTTTCCTAATCTATAAGAAAGGGATCTAGCTTTTCCTACCATGTAACGCTATTGTGAGAAGTAAAGGAGACAATGGATTTAAGAAAACAGGAAACTCACTCCACACCTATTAAGATGGCTATTATCTTAAGAACAAATAGACACCTCACCCGTCACCCTCCACCAAATGACAAATGCTGGTGAGAATAAGGAGTCAGAGATTTGGAATTCTCAAACACTCTTGGTGGGACTGTAAAACTGTGCAGTCACTATAGAGAACAACATGGTGGTTCCTCAAAAAATCATGCTAGAATTACCATGAAAGTGAGCGTGTTAGTCGCCCAGTTGTGTCCGACTCTTTGAGACCCCATGGACTGTAGCCCGCCAGGCTCCTCTGTCCATGGAATTCTCCAGGCAAGAATCCTGGAGTGAGTTTTCATTCTCTTCTCCAGGAAATCTTCCCAACCCAAGGATCGAACCCAGGGTATCTTGTAGATCAGTCTCCGGAAGATTCTTTGCTATCTGAGTCACCGGGGAAGCAATCCCCCTTTGGAGTGAATCCCCGAAGACTTGGAAGCAAGGCAGGAAGAGATATTTGTACACATGTGTTCATAGCAATAAGATTCACAGCAGCTAAGAGGTAGACATGACCTAAGTGTCCTTCAGTGAATGACAGCACGCTCACAGTGTGGCCCCTCCACACGCTGGAATGTTACCTGGTCTGTAAAAGGAGGGGAACCCTGGCACAGCTACGACGAGGGTGAACCGCGAGGACAAGACGCTCAGGGAAGCTGGGCAGGCTCAGAAGGACAGACAGTGCGCGATGCCACTTCTGCGAGGACCGAGGGTCGTCAAGTTCACGCAGACAGAAAGCTGGAGCTTGGGGACCAGGGGCTGGGGGAGGGGATGAAGAGTCAGTGTTTCCTGGGGACAGAGCGTCGGTTCGGGGAGATGGAAAGTTCTGGAGACGGACGGAGGTGATGGTCATACAATAGTGTGCATGTACGTAATGCCCCTGGACTGTACGCTTGGAGAAAGCTTACAGTGGTAAAGTTTATGTTCTGTGTATCTTTGCTACTGTGGTTCAGTCGCTCAGTCATGTCTGACTCCTTGTGACCCATGGACTGCAGCATACCAGGCCTCCCTGTCCCTCACTAGCCCCGTAGTTTGCCCGAGTTCATGCCCATTGAATCTGTGATGCCATCCAACCATGTCCAGTGCAGTAAGGATGGGATGGACACAGCTAACTTGAACCACTCTCTCAGTAACTGAGGGCTCCATACGTAGTCGAACAGGTTCGCAGTGCCTTGGACGACGCGTTAACTCTCCAAGGCTTCAGGTCATCCCGACATGGAGTGGCTGGAAAGAGGGATGGTCACCGGTCCCCTCCCGCAGCCTCCGAGGGCCAGGAACTTGGGGGCAGCTTAGCCGGCTGGTTCTGGCTCCGTTCTCATGGGGCCGCAGGCAGGTGTTGGCTGGGGCTGCAGCATCCAAAGGCTTGACTAGGGCCGGAGGACCCATTCCTGAGATGTTGCTCTGCAGGGCCAGCAAGGCAGACCCTCTCGACGTGGCCTCTCTGTGGGGCTTCCCTACGGTCCTCCCGGCCCTCGGCTGGCCTCCTCTGGGGTGGGCAGCGGTAGAGGCCGTGCTGGGGGCTGCAGGGCGCTGACAGCCGCACCCACTCTCTCATCAGATCTGGCACTACTCCTTCTACCAGATACTCCGCATCGCCCCAGAGCAGCACCCTCTGCTGATGGCAGAGCCGCCCTTGAACTCCACGTCCAGCAAAGAGAGACTGTCACAGGTGAGAGGCCGGGAGGTGAGCTCGGGGGTCAGGGAGCAGACTGGTGGAAGGCAGCAGGGGTCCCTCCCCAACCTCGGGGAGACAGAGACACCAGCGAGACCTGACTTATTGGACGTCGGCAGCAAGAGTGACAGCTTCCACCAGAGGGCTCGCCAGACCATTGAGCACAGGTAAGTTGTTGAAGCTGAACGGTTTCATCTAGACCTGCAGCCACTCTACGTGCAGGGCGCTTATGTGCCCCTTTGGGCAGGCAGGGAAATTGGGGCTTCCAGGAGCCGAGGAAGTCATTGGCTGAGGTCACACAGCGAGTGCCTGTGGACACCCCGAGACCCCTGGGGTCTGTGTTCACAGTATATTCTCAGCACCGAAGCCGGCTGTGTCCAGCCTGCCGGTCTAAGCCTAACTTCAAAGCTCCGGGACCTCCTCCATCTCTAGGCCTCACCCCCGGCTTGCCCCCAACCCCAAGGAGTGGGTGGCGTGTGCTGGTTGGACTGCCCCAGCTTGAAGTGGGTTGAACTGGGTGACGGAGCCTATCAAGGCTGGTGGGGAGAGGGGGGTGCATGCCCAGCGCAGACGGCAGAGTCCTCCTCAGGCCTGGCATGGGGTCCAGGTGGGGTAGGAACCGCACGGGCTGCCTAATGAGGACATTGGCAAGCTAATTAAGCAAGCAGCCAGGTTCTGCCACCTGGCTCGGACTCCCTGGAGCTCAGCGGCACGTCCCGAGGTGAGCGGTGACCCAGCAGGCATGCCCAGCGGCCCGAGGCACCACCTGCCCAGGAAGGAGGCTCCCTCCGTGGCCCAGAAACGGAGCAGCGTCCATCGCAGCGCAGATGTGAGCTCCGCCTCATTTAACACAGAGCTCGAGGGTGCCGGCGAGTCCTCCCCTGCATGCGGACGGTGGGTCACAGAGATGGGCCACGCCAGGTGGCACGTGGACCCGGCATAAGCCTCAGTCCTGCCACGGCAGACAGCAGCTTCGAGAATGCCCAGGACCCGAAGGGGCCCCTGTGAGCTGGAGAGAGGAGAGAGAGACAGAAGCATCCCTCCCCCCGAGGGAACACGCTGCTCCAGACGGAACCAGGAGGAGATACACATGCAGCGGAGGAGACACGCAGTCAAGGGCTTTAGACCAGTCACTCCTAAAGGAGACCAACCCTGAATATTCACCTGAAGGACTGATGCTGAGGCTGAAGCTCCAATCCTTTGGCCACCTGATGCGAAGAGCCGACTCATTAGAAAAGACCCTGATGCTGGGAAAGATTGAAGGCAGGAAGAGAAGGGGATGACAGTGGATGAGACGGTTGGATGGCATCACCGACGCGACGGACAAGAGTTTGAGCAGGCTCTGGGAGATGGTGAAGGACAGCGAGGCCTGGTGTGCTGCAGTCCACAGGGTCGAACACGACTGAGTGACTCAGCAACAACAAGGAGAAATACGTATTATTGTAAGGAGTCAATGAGGGTCATGGGAGCCGGCAAGTCCTAGCCGCTGCAGCCAGAAGGATCGACCCCAGGACAGCCAGCGGTCTAAGTTCTAGTCCAAAACCACACACACACACACACACACACACACACACACACACACACACACACAACTGAGGTCCCAGGATTTCCTGAGGGCTCAGTGGTGAAACTCTGCCTGCCAATGCAGGGGACACGGGTTCGATCCCTGATCTGGGAAGATTGCACACGCCTCAGGCAACGGAGCCCGAGCGACCCAACCACTGAGCCTGGGCTGCAGGGCTCGGGAGTCGCAGGTACGGAGCCTGCAAGCCCTGCAGCCTGGGCTCCACAACAAGAGAGGCCCCAGTGACAGAAACGTGTGCTGGCCGCAACCAGAGGAAGTCCCGGCCGCAGCGAAGACCCCGCACAGCCAAACGTGTGCTGGCCGCAACCAGAGGAAGTCCCGGCCGCAGCGAAGACCCCGCACAGCCAAAGATAAAAAACTAATTATAAGGAGTATATTAAAAAAAAAAAAAAGACCTGATGTCCCAGCTCAAAGGCAGGCAGGCAGGAGGAATTCCCTCTCCTTCAGGGAAGTTCAGGCCTTTTGTTCCAGTCAGCCCTTCAGCTGATTTGATGAGACTCACCTCCCATGGTGGCTCAGGCAGTAAAGAATCTGCCTGCTACGAAGGAGACCCGGGTTTGATCCCTGGGTGGGGAAGCTCCCCTGGAGCAGGGAACGGCTACCCACTCCAGTATTCTTGCCTGGGGAATGTCCTAGACAGAGGAATCTGGTGGGCTACAGTCCATGGGGTTGAGAGAGTCAGACACGACTGAGCAACCGACTCTTTCGCTTTCACGTCACTGACTTTGGGAAGAACAACCTGCTCTGCTCAGTCTATGGGTGACGCTAGCGGCAAAGAACCCGCCTGCCAATACAGGAGACTTAAGAGACACAGGTTCAGTCCCTGCGTGGGGAAGATCTCCTGGAGAAGGAAATGGCAGCCCACTCCAGTGTTCTTACCTGGAGAATCTCATGGACAGAGAGCCTGGAAGGCCACAGTCCACAGGGTTACAGGAGTCGCCACCACTGAGCTCAGCACTTAGCGCATGCACTTAACTGCCAGTCTCATCCGGAAACACCCTTAGACATGCCCAGAAAAGTTTGACCCAGTGTCTGGCCCCTGTGGCCCAGGCAAGCTGACCACCCTCATACTAACTGCAGGGCCAGCCACAGAGCCTGGCTCACGCGCTTCCCCACCACTCCCAGACCCGCTCCCTGCCTTTCTGCCACAACTTTCTCTGAATTTACTCCCTAATTGTATCAGGATCCCAGCAGGAAACCAAAGGACCCCCACATGGGGTAGTGTCGGTGAGTTTATTGAAGAGCCGACATACACGGGTGAGCCCAAGTCTCAGAACAGTCACGTGAGAGGTGCTGGGCTTCGGGCTGGTAATTGGAGCCGACACACGCCCGGGGCTGAGTGGGCAGCCGTGGGCACCAGCTCCCAGAGGGGCCAGGAGGGAGGGAGTGGGGACGTCAGCGGTCCTCCGCCTTCTCCCACCTCCCTCGTCTCTCCTTTGGGAGCCCCCCGGGCAGATCCCAGTGGGTCACCCAGGGCAGGGGGACCTGTGAGCACAGCCCAGGACAGAGCAGTGCTGGAGGGTGGAGGCTTCTGCAGACAAATGAGAGGCAGCTGGCCGTGGGGCCTGCACTGAGGCCCCGTAACGCCACCTCCCTGCCCACAAGGGACTTCACACCTGCGGCTCTGCGCCGAGCTCCCCGTCCGCTCCGGCCGTCCAGCCGGTCCCCTCCCTGCCTTTGGCCCTCGACCCAGCAGCTGATGTCCGGGGCTCCTCCTGCAGACAAGCAGGCTGAGGACTGCGGGGCTGGTTCTCCTCTGAGAATAAATGTGTATCTGAAGAGGGCTTCTGGGGGCCAAGTCCCAGGAGAGAATCCAGTGTGGGGAGCAGCCCAGCATACAGGGAAGCATGCGGGCTGGCATTGAGACCCCCAAGTGCTGGCCCTGTGACCTCGGGTGGGTGACTGGTCCTCTTGGTGTCCTGGTGTCCCCTCAGAGGAGGATGGCGGTATCGCCCGGGGGTGCTATGGAAATGAGATGAGTTAGCGCTTTAGGTGCGTGTCCCAATGCTTAGCACAATCAAGCACTCACTAAATGCTGGTTCTTGTCCCTAGGCCTCTGTTTTCTCATCTATGAAATGGGAGCTTGACCTCAGGATCCCTGAAGACCCTTCCAAGCTCTTGCCAGCCCAGGGGGAGTGGAGCTGGTTTTTGTCTTTGTGTTTTTAAGGGGAAGGGTCTCTGGTTGAATCATAGAAGCTGCCCTCCCACCTCCACTAGGATCCAAATTCCAGGATCCAGGTTGGGAGGAACCTAAGAAAGGCCAGACTGACAGGTAATCTTTGTATGGACATGTGTTCTCACTTCTCTTGGTAAACCATCAAGCCCCCAGACTCTGCTCTGTAATAACCCCCTAGAGGGAAGCACGCTTTGTGAGTAACACACTCAGTGGTGTGTGTTCCGTGTATAACGTTGTTTAAAAAGGCTGTCTTGACCTGGTTTGGGGTCTCGGCTAGAGGCTGGTTAATTTCCGTCTAGGGCAGCGGATTAAGCCCACACCCCAACCACTCTGTCTGTGGTCCCGTCACACACCCCAGGGCACTGTACACCTGCCCTAATCGTTTCAGAGACGGGTACTAGACCGTCAGGGTGTGTTTCTATGCCCAGGAGCCCATGGCATTAGTCAAATGAGCCGATTCAAAGGGTCCCTTGAAACCTGGCAGACCCCCCGCTGGCCATCGGGGCTCTGTCCCCGGCAGCTCCAGGCCACTCTCACCCTGTTCCTGCGTGCACCCCCGTCCCACCCCCGTCCCACCCACGGTGCAGCCTGGCAGCTGACCCTCGTTTGGGGCTGCATGTGGCAAAGTCTGCCTGCCATCTATCTGCGGGGCAACATGCTGAGTCCCGCCATCGAAAAACCAATACAATTTCCCTGCTGGTCTAGTGGTTAAGAATCCTCTTGCCAAGCAATCACGGGTTCAGTGGGGACATAGCTTCGATCCCGGGTCCAGGGATATTCCACACACCGTGGGGCACCTAAGTCCGTTCACCACAAGTACTGAGCCTGTTCACCACT
>CM035297.1:45076168-45131092 GCA_020226075.1 Hydropotes inermis | reverse complement strand
AGTACTTGTTCACCACAAGTACTGAGCCTGTTCACCACAAGCACTGAGCCTGTTCACAAGTACTCATTCACCACAAGTACTGAGCCTGTTCACCACAAGTACTGAGCCTGTTCACCACAAGTACTGAGCCCGTTCACTATAAGTACTGAGCCTGTTCACCATGAGTACTCATTCACCACAAGTACTGAGCCTGTTCACCACAAGTACTTGTTCACCACAAGTACTGAGCCTGTTCACCACAAGCACTGAGCCTGTTCACAAGTACTCATTCACCACAAGTACTGAGCCTGTTCACCACAAGTACTGAGCCCGTTCACTACAAGTACTGAGCCTGTTCACCATGAGTACTCATTCACCACAAGTACTGAGCCCGTTCACCACAAGCACTGAGCCCATTCACCACAAGCACTGAGCCCGTTCACCACAAGCACTGACCGCACGTGCCTGGAGCCCGGGCTCTGCGACAAGGGAAACCACCGCCACGAAACCAGAGAGGAGCCCCCGCACCCAGGCCAGAGGCAGCGTGCAGCAACCCCGCCCAGCCAAAGACAAGAAAAAACCAAAAGCGGTTGCCTCTGGAGCGCAGGGGCGGGAAGAGACTCGGCAAGGACGTGCAGTCCCACGGACCCCAGTGTCGCCATCCGGCGGCAGACTCGCTCACTCACCCACCGGGGTCACAGAGGCCGTGCCCCGGCGTGCCCCGCGGCCCGTGCCCACGTCCCACTCCTGCCACCTGCTCCCTCACGCTCTTGCCCACCGGACTCTCATGTGGATGGGGCGTGGGGATCCTACGTCACATCCACCAGAGGCCGCCCCCGTGGGCCGTAAACACGAGGCTGTGCCTCCCCTGTTTGCTGCTTCCCCGTGTACATGGCACCCAGGAGAGGTTTCTTGATCAAGCCATGTCTGGACTAAGTGCCTGGCCTGTACGTGACACACAGTAGCCCTTAGCTTTCATTGCTCCATCGTGATGGGACAAATGAGTTGTCCAAAGTCCAGGTGGCGGGGTCTCGAGGACGTCTGGAGACAGGAGGCCCTGGGGCCTGGCCTTTGCTGTGCTGTTTGCACTGGGACACACCTCCCTTGAGCAAAGAGAGCGTACGCCGCTAGAAATAACCGCGTGCATGTGCGCTGGGGACAAGTTCTGGACCAAAAGATGCAACGAGACCGAAAAATGCAACTGCCACTTCTGAAGAGCTGGCAGCAAAAAAAACTGTCAAAAACTGGGTAGTGGTGGCAGAAGCAGGGCCCTGCACGTGCCCCCTGCTCTCAGCACCACGAAGGGGGGCAACCCACCTACACCACTCCTCTGCTCACCCCTGGACACAGCCCGACCCCACTCAGGAGGAGCCAGGCACCTGTTACTTGTTCTTGCCACCCCACCTTCTGCAACAGGGGCCGCGCCCCGATCAAGCCTTGCCTGAGCGCCTCTTCTGGCCTCTGATCGATTTCTATTGATTGGGGAAGGCCAAGAACCCTGCTCGGTATGGGTCTGCCCGCCCTCGGAGAGAGGAAAGAAGGGTGTACTCAGTGGAGGGACCAGCAATGGCTTCTCAGACACTTTGGGAATCTGCGTTTTCCCCACTGTGTGGCTTATAAGATGATGTGATGCCCTCTAGGTGGTCCTGAGATAGCGCAGAAGGTGCTCCCCCTTTTGGGACCTGGGAAGGGTGCGAGCCCATTCTGAAGATGGGGAGTCAGTGTGTCGTGGAGCTCGTCAGGGCAGGGCTGGGGTGAAGAGTGGCATTCCTGACCCGCTGTCTGGATCCCTCTGGGGCAGTCACGTGCCTCTGGCCAGAGGGACTCGTTTGCTCATGGAATTTAGGCAAAGCGCCCCCTGACTGCATCCACGCCTCCCGCAGATCCTGTTTGAGACCTTCGATGTGCCTGCCTTATATTTAGCCAACCAAGGAGTCCTTTCTCTCTACGCTTCCGGCCACACCGCTGGTGAGTCGCCCCTGGGAGCCCACGGCCATGCCCACGCCCAGCCCTTCCCTCTGGCTGCCCACTCCCTTGTTGACAAGTAGAAAAGAAAAGAAAAATTCATAAAAGCCACTTATGAGCCCTTTTCATCCCTCCTGGTTGAACATTCTCGCCCCCTCCCGCACTGAGTCACTTTTTTCCTGAGCATCTCTATTGAGGTATGACTGATGATGAACTGCAGTGCGTGAAGCTGGATACACCCTGAGGTGTGGATACACTCTGAACCCACCTGCACAGTCAAGAGGACGAACTTATCCATCATCCCCAAATACTTCCCTCCCACCCCCACACGCTGCCGCCTCCAGTCTGTCCTCAGACAACCACCGCCTGTCCCCACACATGTGTCTGCATCTTCTGGAGTTTCCTAGAAGTGTCATGATGCAGTGGGGACCCTTTCCTGGGCAGCTTTCTGCACTCAGAACGACTATCTGGGGGCTCACTCGTGTGGCCGTTTATACCAACAGCTCATCCCTCGCTGCTGCCAAGTAATGCTCCTTGGTATCAGTGCCCCGCTTCATCCATTCACCCAGGAATGGACACTTGGGATGTTTCCAGTTGGGGACTTTTATCAATAAAGTTTCTGTGGACATTTGTGTCCATCTGTGTGCATTTGCACGGACACTTGTTTTCATTTCTTTTGGGCGAATACTTAGAAGGGGGGTGACTGTGTTATGCGGTAGGGGGCTGGTTAACGTTTTAAAAACTCAGCCAAACTGGTCACAGCGTGGTGATGCATGGGCTGCTCTGTGTGGTCCCGCACAACCCTTGTGAGAGGCCCGGTTCCTCCAAGGCCCTTGACGGGGTCAGTCTTTCATTTCTGCTTCTGAGCAGGTGTGCAGCGGTGTCCCATTGCGGTTTTGATTGGCATTTTCCTCAAGACCAATCAGATGGAGCATTTTTAACGTGTTTATTGAGCATCCGTAGATCTGCTTCAGTCTGTTCGAATGATTTGCCCAATTTTTTTTTAATTGAGTTATTTATCTTTGAGCTTTATGAATTCTTTTTGTATTCTGGGTACAAGTCTTTTATCATCCAGAAGTTTTGCAGCTATTTATTCCCAGTTTATGACTTGACTTTTCACCCTCTTCACGGTGTATTTTGAAGAGCAGAAGCTTTTAACTTCAAGGAAGATCAATTCATAAATTTAGTTTCTGTGGATCTTATTTTCAGTGTCATATCTAAGAAATACACGCTGAGCCCAAGAAGTTTTCTGCTGCTTTCTTCTAGAAACTTTGTCATTTAGTTTTCCATTTAGATCCATTTCGAATAAATTTTTGTATATGGTGTGAAGTCTGAGTGACGTTTTTTGTGTGTACAGAGGCCTCATTTCCCCCACGGTATTTGTTTAAAGACTGCGCTTGCTTCATTGAGCTGCCTTTGCACATTTTTTAAAAACCAGTTGTCTGCGTGTGGGGGTCTGTTTCTGTGCCCTCTCTTCTGCTTCATCAATCTATTTGTGCGTGCTCAGTCGCTTGGTCGTGTCCAACTCTCTCTGACCCCATGGACTGTAGCCCGCCAGGCTCCTCTGTCCATGGAATTCTCCAGGCAAGAACACTGCCGTGGGTTGCCTGCTCCTGGCTTAATAAGTCTTAAAATGAGAAAACGCTGGTGCCGTGCCCTTGCTGTTCAGTCGCTCAGTCGTGTCCGACTCTCTGTGACCCCATGAACTGTAACATGCCAGGCCTCCCTATCCTTCGCCATCTCCCAGAGTTTGCTCAAACTCATGTCCATTGAGTCGGGGATGCCATCCAACCGTCTCATCCTCTGTCATCCCCTTCTCTTTTCTTCTCCTCAATCTTTCCCAGCATCAGAGTCTTTTCCAGTGAGTTGGCTCTTGGCATCAGGTGAACAAAGTATTGGAGCGTCAGCTTCAGCATCAGTCCTTCCAATGAATATTCAAGACTTATTTCCTTTAGGACTGACTGGTTTGATCTCCCTGCAGCCCAAGGGACTGCCAAGAGTCTTCTCCAGCACAATTCGAAAACACCAATTCTTTCGTGCTCAGCCTTCTTTATGGTCCAACTGTCACATGCATACATGAGCACTGGAAAAACCACGGCTTGGACCAGACGGACCTTTGCCTGCAAAGTAAAGTTCCCGCTTTTTAATACACTGTCTGAGTTTGTCATAGTTTTTCTTCCAAGGAGTAAGCATCTTTTAATTTCATGGCTGCAGTCACCATCCACAATGATTTTGGGGCCCAAGAAAATTAAATCTGTCACTGTTTCCCCTTTCCCCCTACCTGTTTGCCATGAAGTGATAGAATCAGATGCCATGATTGTTGTTTTTTGAATGCTGAGTTTTCAGCCAGTTTTCTTCCCTCTTTGACCCTCATCAAGAGGCTCTTTAGTTTCACTTTGCTTTCTGCCTTTAGAGTGGTATCATCTGCATATCTGAGGTTGTTGATATTTCTCCCAGAAATCTTGATTCCAGCTTGTGATTCATCTAACTTGGTGTTTCACGTGATGAACTGAAATTCATTAACTGCAATAAGTTAATTAAGTGGGGTGACAATATACAGCCTTGACATGGTCCCCTGCAGAAGGGAATGGCAAACCGCTTCAGTAGTCTTGCCTTAAGAGCCCCATTAACAGTATGAAGAGGCTAATACCTGAATGTCTGATTTAATTAGCAAGCCTGCAGGCTTCCTCTCCAGCACATTTAGCCATTGGCCTGACCCAGACTGGCACCATCCTAGCACACTCTCCTGCAGGGAAAGAAAGTTTTCTCCTCGGATCCCTTGTCTTCCCGTCCGGTTAGTTGCTCCTCTGCCGTGTCTTCAAGCAGACCTGACAACCGACGAGGAATGCCCTGCACGTGACATGATGATCCCGGGGTGCTTTCTTGCCTAGGGATGGCAATTGAGTCTGGAGAAGGAATGACGTACTTCGTGCCCATCATTGACGGCTGTCCTTTGCCTCAGTCAACCTTCCACATGGACATTGCGGGCCAAGACCTAACCTTGTACTTGCTACGTCTGCTGTCAGAAAGTGGGCACTCGTTGGTGAGCACAGGTAGGACGTTGCTCTTCCCAGCCAGGTGAACCGGTGTCCTGGCCGCAACAGCCTCCCTAGCTTCCTCCAACTACAGCCCTCGATTTGTAAAGCAAAGGCTATTTTACCACCATTCTGGTCCTGAAAAGCAATGCTCTCCCTGTCGGGGACATTTAGTGCATTGATGATGGCAACAAGGATGGTGGCGAAGATGAGGTTATGATGGCGATGAGGGCGGTGATGCGGGTGTAATGGTGATGATGAAGGTGTTGACGGTGGTGGTCGTGATGATGATGGTGGGGAAGGTGGTGAGGTGATGCTGACACTGATGCTGATGAGCTAAGCTCTGCAGGATGCTTACCCTGTGAAAGCCAGCTGGCTAAGAAAGCAGTCCACACGCATTCTCTCATTGCTTTATGCTTCAGTACTCTTGAGTAGAAACAATTGCCTCCATTGCAAGAGGAATAGGTTTAGGAAAGTTACATTACTTCAACTTCCCATGACTAGTAGGTATAACTTCTGGGAAGGGAACCCAAGGACTCCAGACAAGGAGGTGCCTGTCCACTCTTCACCCACTTCCTGGACTAAATTCCCAGCCTGCAGACCCTACATGACACCCATTCCCACCAAGCCTATAACCCACCTTGTGGTTTCTGGTCTTCTCAGGTGAGAGGTCTATATCCAATGCAAAGCATAGAACCCAGAAGAATAGTGGCAATTAGTGGAAAGCAAGGACAGTGGTAAGGATCGACTGGGATGGACTCATACACTTTACTGACACCTCACACTTAGCAAAGTCAAATATGCATTACTTCCTCTCAGCCTTACAGCAATCCTGTGAGGAATGATCAGTCCCACTCTTGAAGACGAGGAGAGGGAAGGTTAAGAGGATAATGAGCTTGAAAGTGAAAGTGAAAGTCGCTCAGTCATATCCAACTCTTTGTAACCCCATGGACTATACAGTCTATGGAATTCTCCAGGCCAGAATCCTGGAGTGGGTAGCCTTTCCCTTCTTCAGGGGATCTTCCCAACCCAGGGGTTGAACCCAGGTCTCCAGCATTGCAGGTGGATTCTTTACCAGCTGAGCTACAAGGGAAGCCCAAGAATACTGGAGTGGATAATCTATCCCTTCTCCAGAGGATCTTCCCAATCCAGGAATCAAACTAGGGTCTCCTGCATTGCAGGCGGATTCTTTACTAACTGAGCTATCAGTGAAGCTTGGCACTTGGTAAATGGTTGAAGAGGTAATTTGAACCTACACTTGTCTCACCAAAGCCCAAACCAGGCAAAGAAGGGGAAAATATAAGGTGTTACCCAAGAGGCAAGGAAAGAGAAGGGTGTGGCCAACAGCATCAGTTGTTGGAGGGAAAGAAGTCAAGAAAAAGTCTACTTTCAAATTTCACCTCTCCCACTTCTGCCATTACCAAGTGACAGATTCATCATCCTGGTTTAGGTGAAGTGACAAGGTAAAGGTTAAATGTCCATGAGCTGAAGAACCGGGGGGATTTCCCGGTGAGCGGGTGCGGGGAGAGCCCTCTGACCCAATCGCAAAAGCGATGATGGATCAAAAATAAAAGTGTAACACCAGGAGATGTAGCTGAGTCTGAAACCTGCTGTCAGGAGTCCAGAAGGTGGGATGTTTCTGGAATAGGGGGCTTCTGTTGTCTTGGGCAGTTCTCCAGAGGAAGGGGCAGTTATGAACTGTTTGGAGGCAATATTCGTAGCAGGTAGGGATGTGAGCACCATCACCTCCTAGATTAATAGATAATAAAATTGAACTTGATTATTCAGCCCCCAAAGCACACCACATATAAAATGAAGACACTTCTCAAACATTTGCATTTTAGTTCAGAACATCCCTAGTCACCCTTCTCAAGCACAGACCTGGCCCCGACACGTGTTGCAGGTCAGCAGGTACTAGAGTGCTGTCAGCAGGTGCTGAGTGCTGTCAGCAGGTACTAGAGTCACTACGTTGTGTCCAGTTCCTTGCAACCACATGGACTGTAGCCCACAAGGCTCCTCTGTCCATGGGGGATTTCCCAGGCAGGAATACTTCAGTGGGTAGCCATTCCCTTCTCCAGAGAATCTTCCCAACCCAGGGATCGAACCTGAGTCTCCTGCATTGCAGGCAAAATCTTCACACTGAGCTATGTGAAGTCTAGTACTAGAATAAGAGATGACAATAGAAATTGCGGCTGCAGTGGCTCTGTCTGGTCCCCCCACCTGCAAGGAGCTGAAGCTTTAGAAGGAGGCGCCTGGAGAGAAAAAAATCCTTTTGTGAACTCAACTCACAGTCAGACCCTTTCCGTCTCTTCCACAGCTGATCGGGAGTGTGTGCGGGACCTGAAAGAGAAAAATTGTTTTGTGGCTTTGGACTTTGAAAAAGAGAAGGCAGAAGCCAACTCTCCCTCCTACCCACAAAAGTGTCAGCTGCCTGATGGCCAGGAGATAGACCTTGGGAAGGAGAGGTTTTTCTGCCCTGAAGTGCTTTTCCAGCCAGACCTCATAGGTGAGTCCGTGGAGGTGGTCAGAGATGAACTATACACAGGCAGATGAGCGTGTCGCAAGGCAGAAGGAGATGGGTTGCCAGGAGGGCATTCTATTTTGAGCAGCAAATAATAGCAAGCTGACACCTCGTTTCAAAATGTCCCCTGATATCAACCGTCACTTATTAAGCACCCAAACACGGTTTTACCACTGTTTAAGAAATAGTCTCCAGGACTTCCTTGGTAGCCCAACAGGTAAAGAATCCACCTGCCAATACAGGAGATGAGGGTTCGATCCCGGTGTCGAGACAATCCCCTGGAGAAGGAAATGGCAACCCACTCCAGTATTCTTGCTTGGAGAATCCCATGAACAGGGAAGCCTAGTGGCTACAGTCCATGGGGGGTCACAGAAGAGTTGGACATGATTTAGTGACTAAATAACAATTAACATCAACATACCCATATGTTGCTGACCATTTGTACGTGTGTTGTGTCCTTTCAGCCTTCCCCAGATCTCACATTATTTCATCTTACAGATGAAGAAACCTACTGGAAAGTGTTAGATCGTTCATCAAATGTGATGAAATACTACCCTGGACAGCAAGTCTTTTTCATTATGTATTATTTATATTCTACCTACTTATAAAATATTTTGGAGTATAGACATTCAGAAAAAGCAAAGAAGCAAAACCCATGGAATTTGAAGGAAACTTTAAAAAATCTGGCTGATCCAGAGATTTTAAATGAAGGTTGAGCTGACAAAGCTCTCTAGCAGACATGGGAGAACATTAAAAAAAAAAATGACGAGGTATAAAATTCCCTTTGACTGGGAAAATGAAGTCTGCAAAGTAGTCAGGGAAAGCCAGCTCTTGCCTGAAATCAAAGCTTAGAGATAATTGGTTACATCGATAAGGGACAAAGGGGAATAAAAGAGAAGTAAACTTCTCCAGAATGAGTACCTAGTAAGGACCTAGCGTTTTTATCTAGTACAAGTGAGCCAGGTTCTGAGTTCTCAGACAGGCTGTGTAGGGGCTGAAGGTTTAAAACATGGCGCACACCTCCAGATTTTAAGGGTAAATGAAGAAGCCGTTGGGTAAAGTTTCACCCACAGCATGAAAGCTCTCTTCCGGGTCTAGGTGGACGGCAGCTTTGCGGGCACAACTGTGACTTCGACGGTAGCTGAGGACCACACGTCTCCACGGCTCCTGCGAGTTAGACTTTCCAGTCCTTATCCCAGGGCCACACGGCCGGTACCGTCACAGCTGGGGACACAGTGATAGGCACCAGCCATTCCTCCCAGGACCTCACAATCTCCGAGAGACAGGACCACAATGCACATGTCCTTTAGGTCTGTTCTCATCGCCTCTGAGGCCACACAGGCGAGGGATGAGTCAGGAAAGGAAGGACCAGGATGATTTTCCAAGGCCACCTGAGCAAAGACCCTGCGGCTAGAGTCCTTTCATAAAGAAACAGATGCCAACACATTAAAAACGAATAACTCACAGACGAACAGAACAAACACATGGACACCAAGGGGGCGGGATGAACTGGGAGACGGGCTTTATACACTACTGATCCCGTGTGTAAAGTGGACAGCTAACGAGAATACCGTACAGCTCAGAGAACCCTCCTCAGGGCTCTTTGGTGACCTAAATGGAAAGGAAATCCAGAAAAGAGGAGATATATGTATGCATATAGGTGATTCACTTTGCTGAACAGTAGAGACTAACAAACAACATTGTAAAGGAACTATACCCAATAAAAATTAACCTAAAGACTTTTTTAAAATTAAAAATTAATAGCTGTCAGTGACATTTGGATGCAAGGTCTTCCGGATGAGCGAGGAGAATTAACTTTTATTTCTTCAGTCGTGAGTCGCGGGCCCCACGCCTGCGCTGGGCAGTTCACGTACTGTGTTGAACCTGTAAGGGCCTCGCGGTCAGCGGCGCTGTTTGTCCACTGCACTTGAACTGCCTGAGACTCGGGGGCCCACACCTCCCTGGTCCCTGCCGGGGAAGGGAGGAGCCCAGGGGCGCAGCCACTAGGCCTCTGGTCCCCTAAGTTTCCTCCTTGTTCCGTCCATCCTGACAGAGCGGAACGACCTGGGCATCCACATAAGGGCATTCGAATGCATCAGCTCCTGCAACCCTGCCCTCTGGAAGATCCTTTTTGGCCACATCATCCTGTCGGGGGGTACAGGCACCTGTTCTGGTCTGAGGTCCCGGCTGCAGAAAGAAGCATCCGCCCTGGTCTCCCCGAAGATTAGTGTGAAGGTAGGGCCCCTCCACCCACCGTCTGGGGCTCGGCGATTTATTCCATGTTCCTGGAATGCCTCTGAGGGGCCAGGTGCTTGCAGAAGCCTCAGTTCACAGAAAGCAACAAAACTCTGGGAGCTCACGTTCCAGTGTGTGTTGGGGGGAGGGTGATAAGGAGGAAGCAATTCAGATCATATGCACGGCGGGTGCCATGCTGGGAAGCGCTGTGAGCCTTGGGGTCGGGGAGACAGACAGGAAGGAGACAGGGAGAGAGGTCAGGGCAGGGGCACTCCTGGAAAGGCGGTGTTCAGTGAATACTTGAAGGAGGGGCGGGGAGCAGGTGGGTATGTGGGGAAGAGCATTCAGGCACAGGGAACAGCCCACAGAGCGGCCCAGAGGCAGATTTCTTAAGGAAGTGCCGGGGAAGGCTGGCTGGGCCGAGACAGGGAGGGGTAAACAGGGTCAGAGAAGCCATGCGAGATTTCACCGTGAAGGAGAGTGGAAACCAGCAGGAGGTTTGGGCGGAGCAGTGACAACGGCAGGCCAGGCTCTGGAGTGGGGGTCAGGATGCTGGGTGGGGAGTGGACTGTGCGGATGAGGCTGGGAGGCGATGCTGGGGTCCAGGTGAGGGACGCTGGTGGCTCAAAGTCGGCAGCACGGAGGGTGTGGGGAGGTGGCCAGTTTTGAGCTCACACTCAAGGCAAAGGCAGGAAGATTTTCGGGGAGATGTGAAGTAGCGGTGAGACAGAGGAACCCTGGGCATGTCCTGAAGTTCTAGCCTGAAGTCATTTTGGATGCATCCCCTTGGGGATGTCCCCGGTCTGTCAAGGAGCAGAATTCAGGAGGGATAGAGCTCAGAGGTGGGAGGAGGCTGGGCTCCAGCTCCACACTGGAGACGTCATCAGAGGCGGGCCGCCTAGAGACCAGGGGCGGGGGTGCAGACAGGGCACGGGGCCGAGCGCCGCATGCAGCCCCTCGCCCATCTGGAGAGGCTGGAGCAACAGGGGTGCCCGGGAACTGGAGCTCCAGAGCACAGGCAGGAAAGGAGAAGAGAGGGGAGCTCTGCTGGGAGCAGCAAGCTGGCCTAGAAATCCTGCACCTTTGGCCAGTGGGGCAAAGCTGAAGACTGGTTCCTGGGGGCCTGGGATTCAGCATCTTCTGTTGGGTGAGACAGACCACCTGGAGGGCCTGGATAGCCGATGTCTGGAGGGGACTGGAAGGACTTTTGCTGCAAAGAAGCACAGAAAAGCCGGGAGACAGCTGGGACGTGAGATCAGAAGGAGTTTTGCAGTTGTGCTGGCGGTGGTTTTAAGACGGGAGAGCTACCTGCCTGTATGACCTCTGCCGGGGACTATCTGTGGGGAGAGGAAGCTGACGTTGCAGAGAGAGGCTCCCTCCACGTCCCCCACCCCATCCCCACTTCCCGGATCCAGGTCTGCAAAAGGCAGGCCGGCTTCCATGCAACTCGGGCTTTAGGAAGCCAGGACCCCTCCCCTGCCTGACCCTCCACCCCTGCCAGGGGGTTCCTGCCATGCCCTCAGCACCATGTAAACTTTTCTTGTTTACTTTCAAATTCACAGCCTGTATTTCTTTAGAGCAGTCTTAGGTTTACAGAAAAACCGAGGAGAAAGCGAGTTCCCACATGTCTCCCCCTCTGCGCACAGTCACCCCTCTGAGCCCAGCCGTGGTTTTCCTCTGGTGCATTGGTTACAACCGAGGAACCGATCGTTGTCAAACGAAGTCTGTAGTTGCCATTAAGCTTAACCCCTGGTGGCGTGCGTGTGACGGGCTTTGAGGAATGTAGAAAGGCATGCGCCCGCAGATACCCTGTCCTGCAGAGGAAGTAATTCCACATCCACGGGGGCTGTCACAGGACAGGATAGTTCACGTTAATAGCACCCTGGGCACTGCCCACTGCTCCCCACCTCCCCCGTCCCCGAGCAATGACGGATGATTTTAATGTCTCCATAGATCTGCCTTTTCCAGAACACCACGTAGCTGGAATCAAGTCATCGGAAGCTCGTGTGGTTGGAATCACAGAGCACGTAGCCTTTTCACATGGGCATCTTTTTTACTCCATTTTTCAAACATTTTCTTTTTTTCCGCCCTGTTTATAAAAGTAGCTCTATAAGCAAAGTTTATGCACTGGGGTTCTTTCTGCTTCTGTTAGGTCCATACCATTTCTGTCCTTTATCGAGCCCATCTTTGCATGCCATGTTCCCTTGGTATCTCTAATTTTCTTTAAGAGATCTCTAGTCTTTCCCCTTCTGTTGTTTTCCTTTATTTCTTTGCACTGATCACTGAGGATAACTTTCTGATCTCTCCTTGCCATTGTTTGGAACTCTGCATTCAAATGGCTAGATCTTTCCTTTTCTCCTTTGCCTTTATTTTATTTTATTTTTTCTTTGCCTTTAGCCTCGCTTCTTTCCTCAGCTATTTGTCAGGCTTCCTCAGACAACCATTTTGCCTTTTTGCATTTCTTTTTCTTGGGGATGGAATTGATCACTGCCTCCTGTACAATGTCACAAACCTCCATCCATAGTTCTTCAAGAGATGGGAATACCAGACCACCTGACCGACCTGCCTCCAGAGAAATCTGTATGCAGGTCAGGAAGCAACAGTTAGAATTGGACATGGAACAACAGACTGGTTCCAAATCAGGAAAGGAGCACATCAAGGTTGTATATTGTCACCCTGCTTATTTACCTTATATGCAGAGTACATCATGAGAAACGCTGGGCTAGGTAAAGCTCAAGCTGGAACCAAGATTGCATGGAGAAATATCAATAATCTCAGACGTGCAGATGACACCACCCTTATGGCAGAAAGCAAAGAACTAAAGAGCCTCTTGATGAAAGTGAAAGAGGAGAGTGAAAAAGCTGGCTTAAAACTCAACATTCAGAAAACTAAGATCATGGCATCTGGTCCCATCACTTCATGGCAAATAGATGGGGAAACAATGGAAATAGTGACAGACTTTATTTTGGGTGGCTTCAAAATCACTGCAGACAGTGACTGCAGCCATGAAATTAAAAGACGCTCATTGAAAGAAAAGCTATGACCAAACTAGACAACATGTTAGAAAGCAGAGACATTACTTTGCTAACAAAGGTTCATCTAGTCAAAGCTATGGTCTTTCCAGTAGTCATGTATGGATGTGAGAGTTGGACTATAAAGAAAGCTGAGTGCGGAAGAACTGATGCTTTTGAACTGTGGTGTTAGAGAAGACTCTTGAGAGTCCCTTGGACTGCAAGGAGATCCAGCCAGTCCATCCCAAAGAAAATCAGTCCTGGGTGTTCATTGGAAGGACTGATGCTGACGCTGAAGCTACAATATTTTGGCCACCTGATGTGAAGAACTGACTCATCTGAAAAGACCCTGATGCTGGGAAAGATTGAAGGTGGGAGGAGAAGGGGACAACAGAGGATGAGATGGTTGGATGGCATCACTGACTTGATGGACTTGAGTTTGGGTAGACTTTGGGAGTTGGTGATGGGCAGGGAAGCCTGGTGTGCTGCAGTCCACGGGGTCACAAAGAGTTGGACATGTCTGAACGACTGAACTGAACTGAACTGATACACTGGGTTTGGAATTTAAGTCCCAATTTGCGCCATGAAGAACCATCTTCCTGTCTTTCCCTCTAACTGTAAGGAACCAGCTCGGCGTGAGCCCAGGCTGGGTGGCTAGGGTTGGAGGGATGGGACCACGCATGTGCTCTTGGTTAAGTAGAGGCCTTCTTTCCCCTCAGAGACCGAGGACCGAGGGTCGTCCCCCAAGCACAACAGTGCTGCTTGCTCTGGGTGGTCTCTATGCCTCCTCCTCCAGAGCCACTGGGGCAACAGGGAAGACTCAGGAATTTCATGGAAAGCTAAATGTACCAGGTATTATATAATCATTACAGGCCTCTCTTCCAAAGTCAGCAGCCGTCTTGTATATACATTATAAAACTCCATTATTATTATACAAATCCATGTAATACTGGAAAATTAATCCCATCCCTTCCTTCCTAAGCCTGCAACCCTCATCAGAAAATAGGATCCACCAGGGCACACATTTATATTAAAGAACAGTGCCCCCGCCTTTGCGCTTCCTAAGGCTGCCGTCTTCTTTATACAGTTTCCTGTGATGCTACATAAATATAGGTAATGCTGGAAAATTGTTACTGACCTGCTTCCTCACCTCCCAAGGCTGCAGCCTCCTTCCAGCATCTCAGGTGAGATGAGACATTTATGTAATTATTGGAAAGCTCTTACGCCTCCCGGCTTCTCGCTCTGAAGTCCTCCTCAGGAGGAGGAGGAAAGCTTTTCCGCTGCTGCTCCTCGTGACCCTCCGAGTTCTCACCTGTAAAACCCTTGCATTAAACCAGGAAGTGAAGGTGTTAGTAGCTCAGTCATGTCCAACTGTTTGCCACCCCATGGGCTGTAGCCCGCCAGGCTCCTCTGTCCATGGGATTCTCCAGGCAAGAATACTGGAGTGGGTTTCCAGTCCCTTCTCCAGGGGATCTCCCCGACCCGAGGATCAAACCCCGGTCTCCCACATTGCGGGCAGAGTCTTTGCCATCTGAGCCCCTGGGGAAGCGTCTAAACCAGAAAGGAAGGCAAGCTTAGCCAGAATGGAAGACAGATGGAAACACGATACAGGCTCTCTGTGTTTCTTGACCACCATTGCAAAGAGCACCCTTCACATTGTCTTGCATTGGCTTTGCCCGCCAGCTTGTGGCTGGACTGAGGTTTGAACCAAACTCTCCCATCCCTACTTCTTCTGAGCCCTCAGGTTACTCCCCAGCCCCCCACCCCAAAAACTTCTCCATATGAAGCTTGAAGGCGTCTCCCTTTTCCTATAACTTTATTAAAACTTAGCTCTGGCTCTGCCCATGTTCTCTCTCATCTAGACATCTCTGCAAGAGAAGGGGATGTGAGTTCACCTTTAGTCATCTGCAGGGCTCATTGTATTATCCCCTAAAGAACAGAATGCTCTCCCGAAAACAGACTCCTCTCCCTTCGGAGAACAGCTGGTTTCCATGGGGCAATAGCTTCTCCTGACAGCCTAGATCTTGCTGTAATAATGTTCTTGTGCCATGATTTCCCTTTACTTCTTTAGGAAAATCCCCCCACCCCGCCCTTAGAATCCATTTCCAGATGGGAGTTTCCTGAGCCAGAAATATATGCACTGTTAAGGCTTTTGGAACCTACGGTCAAGGTGCCTCTGAGAGTAGCCAGCCTCCAGTCCTATCAACGCCGGGGAGACAGTGTCTCATCCACACTGTTCTTTCAGCGTCAGTTCAGTTCAGTTCAGTTCAGTCGCTCAGTAGTGTCTGACTCCTTGCGACCCCATGGACTGCAGCACGCCAGGCCTCCCTGTCCATCACCAACTCCTGGAGTTTACTCAAACTCATGTCCACTGAGTCGGTGATGCCATCCAACCACGGCATCCTCTGTCGTCCCCTTCTCCTCCCGCCCCCAATCCCTCCCAGCATCAGGGTCCTTTCAAATGAGTTGGCTCTTCGCATCAGGTGGCCAAAGTATTGGAGTTTCAGCCTCAACATCAGTTCTTCCAATGGCGTCCATCATTTTTAAAACTCTTTTCCAAGTGGGTAGATGAAAAATAACTGTTTTAATTTTGTTTCTTTAATGACTAATGAAGGTGAGTCTTTGACAGGTTTCCCAGTTGTCTGTAGTTTTTCTCTTTTTCTTTTTTTAAATTGAAGAACAGATGCTTCTCATTGTTGCGTTCATTCTTGCTACACACAAAAGTGACTCAGTGATACATGTGTATTCATTTTTTAATGTTCTATCCCATTATGGTTTATCTCAGGATATTGAATACAGTTCCCCGTGCTATATACTTTCTTGTTTATCTTCTTTTACTTTAACATATTTTTGTAATCACTTATCCCAACCTCCTGGCCATTTTTTTTCTGCTGGGGGCTTTGCTCTCTTTTGAATGAACAGATCTCATTTTGTGTACACCTTTGCCTGGTTTTGTTTGTTTGTTTGTTTGTTTGTTTAGACAGGACATAGATGGGGTCTGTGGCTCATCTAGGGTGGCAGCTTATTGATGGGGAAAAAGTCAGAACGTAGGGTCCCAGGCACCTGTGACCAGCTCTTTTCCCTGCCTGATGCCTGACCCTGAATATGCTCTCCCGTGCCCTTTCTGATCCTTTTCCTTGTCTTTTTTTTTCCCCCTTAAAATTTTAGCAGTTTTTCTTGTCTTAACCAATAGTAGCAGATGGTTTCCAAGCCAAGCATGGTTTTATGGCATACAAGCTTCCCCATGACTGAATCTGATAACTCATCTTCCCTCACTCCCACTTCCAAATGGACCTTGGGTGTTTGAAATCCTCCTTCCAAATCCCCTTGTCCTGCAGCAGTGTGTTCACCTCGCTGATTAGGAGAGGAAACATGTTGAACTATGATGTATCTAAGCGCCTTAAGGAAAGTCAGTGAACGTGTCAGGATGACACCATCTGACCTTGAGCGAGTAAACTATCCCTCAGTGCCTTGGTGGTGCCACCCGGCAGGTGGGTGTGGGGGCACTCACTTGCTCAATCCAGGGGTGACCTGACTTGGATGAGAAACACTGCTGTCTGCCACACACATGGCTAATGTCCGTCTAAAAGTAAGAACAGAGCAAAAGCCAGGAAAAGTCTTGATGTGATGCCCCAGGGGGTAGATGAGATCTTCTCCACCTGGTCTGATTATTGGATTTTTTTTTTTTTTTTTGCTTATTTGTATTTTTTTCTACAAAATGATGTATGCCTTTTGCATGGTCTTAATATACGGAACAAGCGTGTCGTGTATTTTAGAGTGAATCCAAGAGTCAACTATGAGTCTTTTGTGTTCTTTTTCCTTTTATGCTATAGTTTTAAGCTACAAGCACTGGGCTGAGGGCCACGAAGCACCTTTAAAGGTTGGAATAGACTGTACCTGCTAGAGGGGTGGGGGAATGACTACCTGTGAAGTTCGCTCAGGGGTTGGCATTTTGTTCCCCCAGTTTGTTAGCATTTTGATCCAGGTTTCTCTCCCTCTCTCCCCTCCGACCCTCCGTCCTGCCTCACCCTCCTCCCTCCCCTCCTCCACGCCCCCTCTCTGCCTCCTCCACCCCCATGCAGGTGTCCACCTGTCCGTATTCCGTGTATGGTGCGTGGGTGGGTGGCTCCATCCTGTGCTCACTCTCCACCTTCAAGGACATGTGGGTCACCAGAGAGGAATACAGGGAGATGGGCTCCTCGGTCGTCGGGAGGAGGACCCTCTGATCCATGGCTGTCTGGACTACATCACCTGTCTCACCAGCTCCAGGCTGAACCTCGGCTTGACTGAACTGATCAGAGCTCACAACAAACTCCAACATGGGCATGGCCCTTCCTCCCCCAGACTTCAATTAAAAGGGTCAACAAAGAACAGACAGGCTCTTTGAGCAAGGCTTGCAGCATTTGGGGAAATGCTCACAGGGATCCCTCTGCATCAGAGCAGAGTCATGAGTGGAGGGGACCTCTGGCAACTGTGTATCAGTCAGCGTGGCTAAGCTGCGCTGCAGAAACAAACACTCCCCACGACTCAGCGCCAGGGAACAAAGGGCTTTCTCACCCACCTTGCACGTCCACTGAAGGTCCCAGGGACTCTCTGCTGCTTCTCCCTCACCCCAGAATCGGCTGACAGAGCCGACACCGTCTGGAACACTGTCTCACCCTGTGAGCGCACATGTGGGCGGCACGCAGGACCTTTCACTGGCCCAAAGGTACACACTGCACATCTATCCACAGTTAATTGTCCAGAGCAAGTCACGTGGCCCCAAACCACCACGGGGGCTGGGGAGGGCCACCTGACTTGCATTTGACCTCCAACATGGGAGGAACAGCATGGATGCTCTGGTTCCTGAAAGCAGAGTTAGGTTCATGAAAGCATATCCTTCACGTATTTATTCCTCATTTATTCCACATAAATACCAGTAAAATTGTTTTGTATGTCTCCGAATTAATACTTAAAATGGCATACCTCCTTTACCAACTGTACGGTTTCAAGTAAGGATTTAATCACTGTAAAATATTAGTTTTAAAACTGCATAATATGAACGTGGCTAAAAACCACATGCGTTCATATGTGCTGAGTTGCTTTGTCATGTTCAGCTCTTTGCAACCCCCTGGACTGTAACCCTTCAGGCTCCTCTGTCCATGGGATCCTCCAGGCAAGAATACTGGGGTGGGTTGCCGAGTCTTCCTCCAGGGAGGCATCAAATGTGCATCTCTTGTCTCCTGTGTTGGCAGGTGGGTTCTTTACCACTAGCGCCACCTGGAAAGCCAAAAATCATAGCTTTCTTATTTATGTTTGTTAATCACATTTGTATAGTAATGCCAGTCTTTGTTCTGTTTACTGTCTTATGTTCCAGAGTGTAGGACTTTTATTCCTTTAAAACTGGGTACATAGTATGTATACAATAAACTGAAATATGTGTATTTAAAAAAAGAATATGCGAAAGCGGGTGGTCATTGCTGAAGAGAGATATTACAGACTTTGCTGTATAAGAAATAAGTCTGTGAGATTGGCTTATTCGAGCTGACTTCATGGTGCAGGAGCCGGAGGTGAGAGAGAGGCTCACGAACTTGAGCAAGGTCATTTGACACGGATGGGTTTAAATCTGTCAAGAACCCCAAGTAGGGCCACCGGAGATCAGGAGCAGAGAACTAAGGAAAGAAAGTCAGCACGAGCATCCAGTAGTTCCCACCTAGAGGCCCACGTTCCCCCTGCATCCGTTAGCAGCCCCTTTGCATCCTCCTCTCCCCCAGCCCCTGGCAACCTCTCACCTACTCTCTGCCCCTGTGGAAACGCCCTTATTCATTTCATAAAAGCGGAGGTGCACAATACATGGCCTTTTGTGTGTGGCTTCTTTCACGCACTGTACTTTCAAGGTGCTTCCGTGTTGGAGCCCGTGTCAGTAAACGCATGCCTTTTCGTTGCTGAATGACATCCCACCGTATGTCTGGACTGCATTTTGTTTTTTCACTCATCCTTTGATGCTCATCACTTCTGTGTGGACCCATAAGAGCCACCCACACACCCTCCTCCCTCCCTCCCGCCTGGATTGGAGCCGACCTTCAGCTGACCTTGGGAGCCCTGGGTTGATGGAGGCTGGGTCCTGGAATCCCTGCTCGGAGAAGGGGCGCTGGGACTCTTAGATGCTCAATCAACAGACTCATCTTGTGTTGGGTTAAGCTGCAAGACCGAGGATCACCTGTTGAAGCAGCTGATGTTTCCCTAAACGATACATATGTGGAGGGCACAAGTAGGGGACGGGTTTCATCCTTTGGTGCCTGAAGCCAGCCAGCCCTCATTTCTTCACTTTAATGACATAATAAATCACACACCCCTTTTTGTTATAATTAAGTCTCAACTGAATCTTTATCTCTTGGGAGCCAAACAAAGTGTGCATAATGCAATTTATTTTTATTTATTTATTTTTTGTTTTTTTTATTTTTATTTTTTATCTTTTTTAAATTTTTTTCATAATGCAATTTATAATAACCAATTAGAAAATAAAATTGACAAAGGGAAACAAATGCTATAAAATACCCAGAGAAGAAAAGTAAACTAACAAGAAATATAGGAGCCTTCCATTAAGAAAACCGTAAGTTTCTATTGACTTCCTAAAGAAGACGCCAATACAGGGAGGAAATGACGCGCTTGAGAGTGAGAAACAATACATAAAATGTCAGTTCTCCCCAGTTCACCCAGAGAGCCAGTGCAACCCTAATCAAATCCCAGTGAGACTTGAGCAGAATTTGACGAGATGATCCAAGGGTCATTCAGAAGAGAAAATACCAAAAATACAGGCTCCCTCTTGGGGTGTCCAGAGCCGCCCCCTTCACAACAGCCAGCAGCACACCCAACCGCATCTGAGTCTCAGTGCTTCTCAGAGAGCCGCGGCCCAGCACCCTAGGATGTGGTCCTGGCTGGTAAAGGTCCCCAGGATACGGAGCAGAGCATGTTGGGACAGGACTGATAGACACATTTATGGTCCAGCCCTCTTTCTCCCTCTGGGTCTTTCTTTGGGGGTGGTTTGGATGAAGTTTACACCTACCATCTCCTGCAAGTGTGGGCATATGACCAGAGCCTGGCTGACCGGTCCTAGTGGAATGCCACCCAGGCCAGGTCAGTGAGACTCAATTCCATGACATTAGCTGTTGGATAGCAGCTCCCACTGTGAGGGAGCTACCCTCTTAGACAGAAGTCTAGAGCTGCTGACTACAAGCTACCACGATGGAGAGCGTGCGTGAGAACTAAGCCATGGCGGAAGATCCTGGGTGGGGAGAAAAGAAGGAAAGGGTGGAAGAGGAAGAGAGACAGAGAAATGGAAAGAGAGAAAGAAAGGGAAACAGAGAAAGAGATTCTGATGCCTCGCAGCACAGCTTGAACCAACCAAGCCTGAAATCCATCACAGAGCCATTGTTTGGGAAGCCAGTATATCAATTTTATTTTATTTAGTCTGTAGTTAAAGATGATTCCTTAAAACAAAAGAGGTCTGGGAACCACCTTAAGTGTTGTGGATAAATATATAAAAATAAAATCCTTTTCCTTGTCAGTGTATTTGGGATGGAATTTTGCCCTGGGATTTAGACTTGGATCATCTTTTCCAAAGAGAAGAAGGTGATGACAGAGGATGAGATGGTTGGACATCACCAACCATCACCAACTCAATGGACCTGAGTTTGAGCAAGCTCCGAGAGAGGGTGAAGGACAGGGAAGCCTGGTGTGCTGCAGTCCATGGGGTCACAAAGAATCACATGTGACTGAGCAACTGAACAGCAACAATCTTTGCAAACACCTGGCTTTGGAACATACCTCCTCCTGGGGTGTATTATCCACTCACTCTCTCATTTTCTCATTCACCCTTATGCCCCTTTCTACCAGGAGTGGGGTGGGGAGGGTTGAAGGCAGGAGGTCCCCTGAAGTGTCTCTTCTTCCACCTGAGAGAGGGGGTGTCACACAGCTAGCAGGTTTGGTGAGGTTTTATTTTCCTGGGGAAGGGGCCTCGGTGCCTGCTGGGAGAGCTCTCCGTCTTGACATCGCCACCACCAGGGCTGTGAGCCCAGGCAGACTCTCCAGCAATGCCAGCCTGCAGCAGAAGGCCTCCGGCAGCTCTCTCTCCAGTCCCCACGGCTTAGCCGCCACAACAAGCACAGGCTGTGGATACGGGAGCATCCTCAGCCCCCTAGTCTTCCCTCCCTCTCTTCTCATCATCATTCAGCCAACGATGATAGCAGGTGTCAAGCTGAGTGCTCAGGATACAGAAAAGCATTAACCTTGCTCTCCAAACTCCCCAAATAGCCAAGAGAGGCTTCCAGTGCAGGTGGCTGGGGGGCGATGCTGGTGGGATGCCCAGAGAGACGTCCATCTTGTGTTCCACGGGACAGATGTGAAACCCACCCTGTGGCTGTGAACAGAGGGTGTGTCTGACTGGAGAGGTGAAAAGTCCATTCAGGGAGGCTGAGCCAAGGGGAATTTATGGCTTCATACACAGAGATCCGGCTTGCCTGGGGAGTGTGGTTATCAGCATTCAGCAAGTGATTTACACTAACTCCTCGAGAGTGAGTTTCTCCTATTAAATACTCAGCAATCAGTGATCCTAATAGTCCATTACGACTTAATTGGATGCTGAGAATGGCTTTGTTAAAAGCCAGTTGGGAGGTGGGGGTAAATAACTGTAAATTCAGCCCCCAGGTGACTCTCCTGCACCTGGAGAGTTTGGTCTCTGCCTTTGGTTGGATTCCCAATCCGAGCCCAGGGTGTTGCATGCCATGGGCAGCTCTTTGGAGCTCAGATTAGGGGGCTGCTTATGCTCAGTCTGGACAACAGCAGTGAGGGAAGACGGTTCAGCTGGGGCCATCCCGTCACTCCCGGGACTGCCTGACTTGAGGTCATTTCAAGTGAGCCCCCTCCCGGCTCACTCTGGGCGCCGGCCCTGGCCCAGCCCAGCCTTGATCTGCGCTGTTCGCGCTGGGTGCTTGGGTGTGGAGAGTCCAGGCTAGAGGTGACCCACGGGTACCACTTCTTGTTCTTTACTCCATCCAGCTGGCCAGCCAGTCAGCCCTTCATCCATACATCCCCATTCATCCATTGCTCCCTCACTCCTCTCCTTCTCCTGTCCGTCCATCCACTCCTTCAACCACCCGTCCATCCATTTACCAACCCATCCATCCCTCCTCCTTCACTTCATCCACCCACCCGTCCATCCCTCCCTTCCTCCCTCACTCCTTTGTTAAATACTGAGGTCACACCTCATAAGTGTCCAAGTTTGCAGCGAAACACTAGGATTTGAAGTCGGGTTCAAACAAGCTGTATGACCTTATGCAAGTTACCTAACTTTATAGCACAATTTCTTCTGCTGTAAAGAGGAGAAGACAAAAGGATTGCAGTGGATTCAAAGAACTGACCCATATAAGGGGTTTAGAAAACTGCCTTGTGGCTAAAAAGTGCTCAGTAAATTTTTTGAGCACTTTTTTTTTTTTTGGTCTTTTCTCAACCTCTATTTTTTTAACCAAAGTGAAATTCACATAAAAATTTGACAATTTTAAAGTATACCATTCAGTAGCATTTGGTACATTCAAAATGTACAATTACCACTCCTATTTAGTTCCAAAACATTTTCTTCACCCTGAAAGAAAATCCTGGGCCATTAAGCCACTGGTCCTGACTTCTTTCTGCCCCAGGTAGTCACCAATCTGCGTTCTGTCTATATTTATGTACCTATGCTGGATATCTCACACAGATGGAACCATTTAATATGTAGTCTTTTATGAATGAATTCTTTCACTGAGCATAATAGTTTAGGTTTGCTTATCATGTAGCATTTATTAATAGTTTGTTATATTTTATTGCCAAAGAACATTCTGTGTATGGATAAAACACATTTTTTGAAGAATTACTTGGCAGTCCTGTGGTTAACACTTTGTCCCTCAATACAGAGGGCATGAGTTTGACCCCTAGTCAGAGAGCTAAGATTCCCAAGATCCCACATGCCTCACGTTGAGTACTTGTTTTATTATCGCTATTATTAAATATTCACCGAGAGTTACTGTAAACAAGATTTAAAGAGATGTTTTAAAGAGAAGCCCAGAAAAAGTTCTGGAGTTCAAAGAAGGTTTCATAGAGCTGGTAGGATGCTAAGGAATTATATAGTAATCAAGTTTGCTCAGACGTTGGAAGACAAGGAGCTTGACTTGGAAATGTGGTAGTTAAATGCTTCCAGAGAAACCTTTTTGCTGCTTTGAAATAAAGACAATACTGTGATCTTATTCTTATGTTTTATTTCTGTTCAAGTCATTGTTAAAACTTGGCGCTTTTTTAATGCAAATCATGACACTGC
Source organism: Hydropotes inermis (assembly GCA_020226075.1). Lineage (NCBI taxonomy): Eukaryota > Metazoa > Chordata > Mammalia > Artiodactyla > Cervidae > Hydropotes > Hydropotes inermis. The sequence goes on along the minus strand of CM035297.1, from coordinate 45,108,016 downwards.
ATCAAACTAGAAACTTTTTGATGAGAAGACTCGTTTAACATACTGGTTTTCTTAATTACCAACATTTAAGTGAGCAAAGCAACTCACTGTTTCTGTATCTCCATAAAGAACAGACCCCAGATGATCCTCCAGATGTCTTCTAACTCTGGACAAAGTCGGGGTGCATGTTAGATTTTCCAGCACCAAAGCTCACTGATTTATAGAAGATGCTGAAATCTGTGACTAGGTGTCTCTTGAGAAAAAGCCATGGTGTCAGGGGAAAATGGATAATTCAAAAATAAAAGCTAAGCTGTGGAGTAGTTGAGCCCACTTGGGAAGTCTCAAGTTTGCTGTCTGCACTTCCCAGCAGGCGGACCGACTGTCAGGCCCAACAGTTGGGGAACGGGAAGAGCACGGGCGTGGAGAGCTGGTCTACCTGGAGCAGGCTGCGGGCGCAGGGCGGGGTGCGTCACTTGTAGCCTCAGGCTCGGCACCGGCGTGGGATGGAAGAATAGACTTTGAAGGAAAAGTCTGCCTAATGCAAAGCAGACACCACCGGCTTCTCCTTTCACACAGCTCCCTCCTTTCCGGAGGAGAATGGCGCGATGGGGAGAGAGGAACTTCGCAGTCATGGCTGAGCTGTGCCCTGTGACCTCAGGCAGGTCACATGGTCATTCTGAACTTCCCCTGACCCAGCATCACCATTTCTGACCGTCTGCTCTTCTCTATTTCTGTCCTTATCTCTATGTCTACCTCATCTCCTGCACTGGAGAAGGGAATGGCAGACCACTCCAGTGCTTCTGCCTCGAGAACCCTGTGAACAGTATGCTATGACAGACCTAGACAGCACGTCAGAAACCAGAGACGTCACCTTTCCAACAAAGGTCTGTCTAGTCAAGCCTATGGTTTTCTCAGTGGTCATGTATGGATGTGAGAGTTGGGCCATAATGAAGGCTGAGCACCAAGGAGTTGATGCTTTCGAACTGTGGGGCTGGAGAAGACTCTTGAGAGTCCCTTGGACTGCAAGGAGATCAAACCAGGCAATTCTAAATGAAATCAACTCTGAATGTTCATTGCAAAGACTGTTGCTGAAACCAAAGCTCCAATGAACTGGCCACCTGATGCAAAGAGCTGACTCATTAGAAAAGACCCTGATGCTAAGAAAGATTGAGGGCAGGAGAAGAAGGGGATGACAGAGGATGAGATGGTTGGATGGCATCACTGACTCAATGGACATGAGTTTAAGCAAGCTCTGGGAGATGGTGAAGGACAGGGAAGCCTGGTGTGCTGCAGTCCGTGGGGTCACAAAGAGTAGGACACAGTCTAGTGACTGAACAACAACCTCATCTCTGTTTCCATGAGCAGAGCTGCTACAAGAACGCGTAAGAAATGGCATGTGCAAATGGTCAGGCTCTCTCCAAGCATAAAACATTGGCATAAACCAGGGGTCCTCAAACTGAAAGTGCATCCCAGTCACCTGGAGGTCTTTCTGGTGACAGCTGTTCTAGTGGGTGTGAGGTGATATCTCGTGGTTTCGATTGGCAGTCTCCAATACAAACTCTTCTCTGGTGTTAAGTAGATTTTCAAGTACCTGTTGACCATCAGTATGTCTTCTTTGGGAAAATTCAGATCTCCCAACATTCAGATATTTTGCCCATTTTTTAATTGAATTTTTAAAAATATTGAGTTGTATGAGCTGTTTGTATATTTTGGATATTAACCCCTCATCTGTCATATCATTTGCAAACATTGTCTCCCATTCCATAGGCTGTCTTTTCATTTGTTGAAGGTTTTCTTTGCTGTGCAAACGCTTTTAACTTTAATTAGGTCCCATTTGTGTTATTTTTGCTTTTATTTCTTTTGCCTTAGGATATGGGACCAAAAAGATGTTGTTACAATTTATGTCAAAGACTGTCCTACCTATGTTTTCTAGGAGTTTTGTGGTTTCGGGTCTTACGTGTGCATGCACGCTAAGCTGCTTCAGTTGTGTCCAACTCTTTGTGACCCCATGGACTGTAGCCCGCCAGGCTCCTCTGTCCATGGGATTCTCCAGGCAGGAATACTGGAGTGGGTTGCCATTTCCTTCTCCAGGGGATCTTCCAGACCCAGGGATTGAACCTGCATCTCTTATCTCTACCTGCATTGGCAGGCAGGTTCTTTACCACTAGCTCCACCTAGCAAGCCCTTCAGGTCTTACACTAGGTCTTTAATTCACTTTGAGTTTATTTTTGAACATCAAAAAGACCAAAAATAGCAAATGTTGGAGTGATGTGGAAAGAAGGGAACCCTGTACACTGCTGGTAGGAATGTAAATTGGTAAAGCCACTATGGAAAATAGCATGAAGATTCCTCAAAACACTAAAAATAGAACTGCTATATGATCTAGCAGTTCCACTCCTAGGTATTTATCTGAAGAAAATGAAAACACTACTTTGAAAAGATGCATGAACCTCAATGTTCATAGCAGAATCATTTACAATAGCCAAGACATGGAAGCAACCTAAGTGTCTGTCAAAAGAAAAATGGATAAAGAAGATGTGGTGTATGTATATACAATGGAATGATACTTAGTTGTAAAAAAGAATGAAATACTGCCATTTGCAACAGCATGGTTGGACCTAGAGAATATTGTGCTTAATGAAATGTCAGGAAAGACAAATACTATATGTCATCACTTATATGTGGAATCTAGAAAATAAAACAAATGAATGTACATAGCAAAACAGAAGCACACTCACACATATAAAGAACAAACTAGTGGTTACATCTCTCCCCTCTCTTCCCATCCCCAGCCTCTCTCTTCCTGAGTAAACTTAGAGAAAGTCTTATATCTGCCCTCATCGACATTTTATGCCGCCTTCTTTAGGAAGGTCGTGTGCAGGAGGGTGGGCTTCCAGGAGAGGGCACTCTATGGAAAGACGCATAAACTCATTTCTCCAAAAACAAACACAAAATGATAACCCTGACTCTGCTGTCTTTAAGGCATGGACAAGTTCAGGAATCCAGACCCAATGATCATAGCCTCACTGTGCTGCCTACTTTGCCCTAAGGAAAGATTTCGCTCTGATCCTGAACTGGTAAGAACTATTGGAACTGTTGCACCTTAAAGTTGCTGACCTGGGGTTTGTCTCCTACAGTAAGTGGATGGGGAGCTGATGTTGTCTGGGAAGTAGAGAGAGAGATGCAGAGTGCGAAGCAAGGTCGTGAAGACCACCCTCCATCCTAGCCTTCCCTAGAACCTTCCTGGGTGCATTTCCCACAACCCCTTGAAGTGAGTGGTCCAGCTGTGACGTGGATGCGACCCATGGATACATTTCCATCCGACTGAAAGTGCGTGTAAGGTAAAGGCTCTGCCACCACCGCTGGATGTCCCCGCAGGCGAGCACAGATGTGTAGCTTTCCTATTGCCGGCTTCCCAACCCAGGCGGTTTCCGGAACTTTTCTGACGGCAGCAGTGGTGGCCTGACTCTAAAGCCAAAGGATGTCGCAGCAGCTTCCCAGCTAAGCAGGTGGCTCCCAGTGAGCAGGGAGCCCCTTGGCTGGCCCAGCTATGTTTTCAGAGTCATTCCTGAGGCCACGGCTGAGTATCTGCTTTCTCAGGATCTCCTATGACCCCGGTGCCCTGTTAATACCCCATGACAATCTCCTTTCGACTAAAATCAGCAGGAGGGGCTCTCGTTCTCTGCAAGAGCCCCAGTGCACACAACATGGGCGCGCGCTTTCCGGGGAGAAGGCCCGCCGTTCCCTCGGCTTCTCAGTGGGGCTATGACCCAAGGGAGGCTGGGGACATCCCCTGTTTGTGGTCCACACGACGTGCCCCTGGGTCACAGCAGGTGTCCCAGAACATTGGTGGGGAGTCAAATCACTGTGAACTTGGCATCTAAAGGAGTGTTCTGAAAAGCACTACTAATCTGCATGCTACCCATCTGGAGTTTCAGATCCTGGGTCTAATTAATGCATTGCTCACCTGCAGCCATTTTCATTTTCAATTCCATTCAACAGATTCAATGGCTTGTTTAATAAACATTCACCGAGTAAGACATAAGAGACACGGGCTTGTTTCCTGGGTCGGGAAAACCCCTGGAGGAGGGCATGGCAACCCGCTCCAGTATTCTTGCCTGGAAAATCCCATGGACAGAGGAGCCTGGTGGGCTGCAGCCCCTGGGGTCGCATAAGAGTTGGACAGAACTCTGTGACTGAAAATCCATGTGTAAGATGCATTTCCCCAGACCCTTTGCTTGGAGCTGGGCAAATGGATTGCTGTTGCTGTTCAGTCGCTAAGTTGTGTCCTATTCTTTGTGACCCCATGGACTGCAGCACACCAGGCTTCCCTGTCCTTCATTATCTCTTGGAGTTTGCTCAAACTCATGGGTATTATGTCAGTGATGCCATCCAACTATCTGTCTCATCCTCTGTCATCCCCTTCTCCTCCTGCCTTCAATCTTTCCCAGTGTTAGGGTCTTTTGAGTCAATTCTTCAGCTCAGGTGGCTAAAGTATTGGAGCTTCAGCTTCAGTCCTTCCAACGAGTACTGGGGGTTGATTTCCTTTAGGACTGACTGATTTGATTCCTTTGCAGGCCAAGGAACTCTTAAGAGTCTTCTCCAGCATCACAGTTCGAAAGCATCAGTTCTTCAGATGCATTTGCCATAATTCCAGGGGGACCCCCACCACCGTATAAGGAGGAGAAGCCCCAGAAAGCGAACCCTTGCCCTTATGGTCACAACAAACATGCACCAGCTGCTGAGAGAGCCCCGAGGACAAGGCAACAGACACCCCACGTCTTGTGAGCGCCTGTCATGGCAGATTGCAAACTGGTTACAGATCCTCCCTCTCCCATCAGGGGAGGAGTCTGTGTATATATCCCTTAATGCAGGTTGGTCATGCGATTAACGTGGGCCAATGAGTGGCAGGCAACTGCAGAGAGGATGCAGGCAGGGGCTTGAGAAGCACATGTGCATCAGGCTTGCCCTTGTCCACCACCTGGGAACTGGTGGACCCACCAGAGATGATGGGAGATGCAAGGCCTAGTGACCCCCTAACTCCAGCTGACCACCAGCCAGTCAGCAGCCACCTGTCAAATACGGAGGTGAACCGCCTGACCACCTGCTGACCACAGACAGTGAGGAGCCCAGGGAGGCCAGCCCGAGTCACTGGGGCACTTGTGCGTGTGTGAGTCGTTTCGGTTGTGTCCAGTTCTTTGCGTCCCCATGGACTGTAGCCCACCAGGCTCCTCATCCATGGGATTCTCCAGGCAAGGATACTGGAGTGGGTTGCTATGCCCTCCTCCAGGGGAGCTTCCAACCCAGGGACTGAACCTGGGTCTCCCGCATTGCAGGTGGATTCTTTACCATCTCAGCCACCAGGGAAGCCCAGAATTTGAGTATTTTTCCAAAGACAGAGTCCACTCAGGAACATTTTCCCTTGAGGAGGGGCTGATTAGAACCAGGGCTCAGCCATCTCCGTGAGAGACAGATTCATAAATGAGGCAGACTGCAAGAGAATTCACTGCAGGCCACCAGCTCCTGGCCCTCCCCGGCACCTCCCACCGCTCCCTACAAGACGGAAACCCCGCCCTCCCCCGCATGGAGCAAGGTCGGTCTGTGTGTGGGAAGGAGGGATGCACAATTCCAGATTCCACTTTCTCCCTGGGGGACCAAGACCAGGTCAAAAACCAGTTCCCAACAGCAGGCCAAGGCGAGAAGGCCAGCCACCCAGAGTCGCTGTGAAGGGCGCCGCGCCTGTGCCGGGGACCGGACGACGTGCCCTGGCGTCTCCCCCCACCCCACCCGCCGCCCTGCCACGAGCGCAGCCCGCCTCTCTCCTGGCCTGTGCATCGGCTCGGGGCGCTGACTCGCTCCTGGCTGGCCCATCGTCTGTCGCTGATCGAGTTTCTGCCCAGCTCAGAGAGGTCCAGCGGTACCAGCAGGGCCCTCGGGCCGCCCCAGCCCAGACTTGGGACTCCTGGGCAGTGGCCGGGCTGGGAGTTAGCACCCGGGTCTCTGCCCAAGTCAGGGCCAGGCTGGGCTTTCCAGGCGGCTCAGTGGGAAAGAACCCGCCTGCCAACGCAGGAGACTTAAGAGACGCGGGTTCGATCCCTGGGTTGGGAAGATCCCCTGGAGGAGGAAATGGTAACCCACTCCAGCGCTTGCCTGGAGAACCCTATAGACAGAGGAGCCTGGCGGGCTATGGTCCATGGGGTCACACAGGTTTGGACACGACTGAAGTAGCTTAGCACACATGCAGGGCCTGGGGGCAGTTCAGGGCCGTCCCTGCGTTTCAGAACTGACCAGCAGGTGTCGCCCTGACACCAGGCTGCAGGTCCGGCCGTCCAGGAGCTCTTGGCCGAGCCGCTGAAGATCGGTGGGCAATCACCTTCGACCAGGCCCTGGCCAGGAGCAGGAGGGCGCGCATGAGTGCGTGTGTCCGTGTGTGTGTGTGCATTCAGTGAGTGGAGGCGCTCAGTCGTGTCCGACTCTTTGGGACCCCATGGACTGCGGCCTACCAGGCTCCTCCGTCCACAGGATTTTCCAGGCAAGAGTACTGGAGTGGGTTGGGGGGGCAGCTCTCTGGCCTCGCCCACCCCGTGAGCGCCGGTAACCCGGGGAGGCCTTGTGGGGATCCACTTTCCCAGGGGGGCCGCAGCTGCCCCACCACAGCGAGGATGCAGACTGGCCGAGGAGGGCGTGGGGAGCCTGGGGACTCGGTGAGCGGCAGTCCCGGTCACCCTAGTGGGGCGGGGGCGCGTTTCATTTGGCAGACTCTCCGAGCGCCCATCAGGCACCAGGCAACACCTCATTCAGAGCTGGAGAGATGCTGCCGCCCATGAGCTAGGGCCCCGAGGGGAGTGAGGGAACCAGGAGCGAAGCCGCGCGGAGCCCCCTCCTGCCTCTGAGGCCCAGGTCCCTCCCAACACTGCCTGGCGGGGAGACAGCACCCATCCCCAGCGGCTGGTCCTCCCTGCCAAGGTCGGAGCCCTGGGGCTATTTCTGGGGCTGCTACGTCTCCTGCTAGGACCCCCATCCGTTACAGAGAGCGAGCCTGGCCAGGCTTCCCTTTCAGAACCACTTTCCTGGCAGGAGAATAGATTGGGGGGCAGGACCAAAGGGGGGCAGTCAGCATCCAGAGGCCAAGGCCAAGTGAGCCTGTGCGGGTGCCCGGCCTGGGTGGTGGAGCTGGCGAGCATCTCGAGACCACAGGAAGCTCATCAAGCACATGGACCCGTGCTGCTCCTTGAATCTTCCCCGAAACATGGAGAGGGGGCTGCTTATATCATTGAACAAGCTTGGCCTGATTCATTCTCTGGCAGGAAATTCCGAGGACAGCAGCCCTCGGGAGGGAGGGTGACCCCCCCCATCAAGGCGTCTTCCTGCTGCACCTGGCCCCGCCCCGACAGCGCCCTGGGGAACCTGTCCTGGCCTCCGGTGGCTAGCTGGTGAGGGTGGTGGGCAGGAGCCACAGAGAGGGCTCATCCCTGCCAGGAAGGCGACCAGGGAAGCATTGAGGGCGTCCACGTGCAAGGCCTGGACCACACCAGTGCCAGGCGTCTTGGCCCCGCAATCGGTAGAAACCGACTAGAGCCCAGACAAGACCCTCGGGCAAGGCTCTACTGAGGCTCCTGCTGCAGCGGCGGCGTGAGAGAACAGAAACAGGTCCCCTCGCTCCCTCCCTGAAGGAGGACGAGCTGCTTCCTGGTGTGGGGTGAGGGTAGGGGTGTGTCCGGGGAGCTGACCAGAAGGGTGGCTGAGGGGGCCTGCCCACCCTTGGCTGGTGCTGACTGCGGGGGGCTTGCGCAGTGCCCTGTGTTCACTCTCAGCTCTCAGCAGTTGGACTTTTTGTCTCTTCGTGTCTTGTCCATAATTTGCCCCAGTTGCACATAATTGGGCTTCCCTGGTGGTCAGATGGTAAAGAATCCACCTGTCAATGCAGCAGATGTGAGTTTGATCCCTGGGTTGAGAAGATCCCCCGGAGAAGGGAGTGACGGTCCACTCCAGCATTCCTGCCTGGGAAATCCCAGGGACAGAGGAGCCTGGCGGGCTGCAGTCCACGGGGCCCCTAAGAGTCGGACACGCCTGAGCGACTGAGCAGAGTTCCCGTGTACTTTGTTGCTTGAGGAGATGCTTGTCCAGGGGCGAGCATTGCAGCAAAGGGTCCCTGGGCCTAGCCTGCTCACCTGGAGTGCAGATCCTGTCCGTCCAGTGTCGAGCCGTCAGGTGCGGTCCACAAAGAACTGAAGGCTGCCAGGAGGTGAGCAATCCTATCGTCATAGGCAGGGAAACAGAGGCACTGAACCGGGCCGTCCGCATTTGATCCACCAGCAGCTGCGTGTCTGGCATCCCAGCCCCTCTGGGGCTCAGTTCTCCCGTCTGCAGGCTGGGGACAATGCCAGGCCCCCGGAGACTCACAGTCCAGCCTGTGAGATGGCTGGCAGGGTGCCCCACTAAGGGCTCTGTGCCTCCCAGAATCGAGGGCTGAGCCAGCAGCATCTCCAGGAACGAAAGAGGAAGCAGAGGCCCAGGAGAGGCGGGCGGCCTGTCGAGTGGACAGAGAGAGCTGGCGGCTCGGACGCTGCGCTCAGCCCCGCTGCTGGGCGGCACGGCAGGGCCTGGCCTGAGCTGCCGGACCCCCGGCCTCACTGGTGACTGGGGAACCGCGGGAAGGCCCTGCGGAGCTGTTGGGAATGAGAGTCACGAACGAATGAGCGCCTGCTGGGCCCCCAGGGGCACTAAGGACGTGGGCACAGATGCCCCGGCCCCTTCTCATGGTCCAGTGGCCACAGGCAGCTCAGAGCCAGACGGCGCTGGCTGCTTCTGAGCAGCCACCCAGGGTGGGGGTCCGTGGGGCTCCGAGAGCTGGGTGGGCGTCCAGCTGGTCTGCTGACTGGGGAGCAGGCTCACGTCTCCTGGAGAGAGCTGAAGGACTTTCCAGATGGTTGACGGCTTCCGCGGGCCCTGGACTGAGCTTCGTCCTAAAGGACCAGGGTTCCGTTACCAGAAGGGGCGCGCACACCCACCCCTGCCGTCTCCTCCCGCTCAGCCGGCCACAGGCAAAGCCCGGCTGAGGTGCTGTGTGGGCCGCAGCCCCTGACCGAGGCCTTGGTGTCTCGAGCAGGGCCTCTCACGCCCCGAACAGCTGAGGGAGCACCTTCGTGGCTGTTGGCTCAGGTGGTGACGCAGGGACAGGTGCTGGGTGTGAAAAAGTGTAGAACTCATGGCAGACGGGCGGTCTCTGCGAGCTCACCCAGCCAGTCTGTGGACGAGGAGAGCCTGTGAGCAGCAGGGGAGCCTCAGCTGCCCTCGAATCGGGTTTCCACCTCTCCATGCTCCAGGTTCAGCTTGGATTCCCCTAAAGGAGCCCTGCACGCAGCACAGAGCTGGGTTCTGACTCACGACACCTGCGGAACAGCGTCACAGGGCTTTACCCCTTCTTCATCCAAGTCGGCATCCTCCAGGGGTCCAGAGGTCAGCACGGGGCGCTCTGTGCCCCTGCACAGGTGGCCTCACTTTCTGCTCCAAGCCAACGGAGAGATGCCTCTGATGAGGGCTAGATTGGGAGAATAGATGGATTGAGAGCGGGAGAGATTGGATGGATGGAGGACTGGATGGATGGATGGGTGGGTGGATAGATGGATGGGTTGATAGATGGATGGACTGATAGATGAATGGATGGATGGACGGGTGGATAGATGGGTGGGTGGATGAGTGGATTAGATAAAAAAATAGGAAGATAGAAAAATAGATAGAAAATATTGATAAATTATAGATAGAAAGGTAGACAAGCAGATAGATTGACAAGTGAGCAGGCAGACTTGCAGGCAAGCACCATGAAGAAGCTCACCCAGCCCCCTCAGTGCGGGCTGCCCCTCCCACGCCCACCCCAGGGCCCCCCCTCCTGCCTTTCCTGCAGACTCGGGATGTTCTTGTCACCTTTCCCCTGGTGTGAGGCTTCTCTGTATGGATGTGATGATGAGGCCCATGGTAGAAACTAATACAGAGTAATTATACTCACTAATGACGCCCTTTCTGAAAGAGATGGGCATACCAGACCACCTGACCTGCCTCTTGAGAAACCTGTATGCAGGTCAGGAGGCAACAGTTAGAACTGGACATGGAACAACAGACTGGTTCCAAATTGGGAAAGGAGTCCGTCAAGGCTGTATATTGTCACCCTGCTTATTTAACTTATATGCAGAGTACATCATGAGAAACGCTGGGCTGGAAGAAGCACAAGCTGGAATCAAGATTGCTGGGAGAAAAGATCAATAACCTCAGATATGCAGATGACACCAGCCTTATGGCAGAAAGTGAAGAAGAACTAAAGAGCTTCTTGATGAAGGTGAAAGAGGAGAGTGAAAAGGCTGGCTTAAAACTCAACATTCAAAAAACTAAGATCATGGCTCCAGTCCCATCACTTCATGAAAAATAGATGGGGAAACAGTGGAAACAGTGGCTGACTTTATTTTTCTGGGCTCCAAAATTACTGCAGATGGTGATTGCAGCCATGAAATTAAAAGATGCTTACTCTTTGGAAGGAAAGTTATGACCAACATAGATAGCATATTAAAAAGCAGAGACATTACTTTGCCAACAAAGGTTCATCTAGTCAAAGCTATGGTTTTTCCAGTAGTCATGTATGGATGTGAGAGTTGGACTATAAAGAAAGCTGAGGGCAGAAGAATTGATGCCTTTGAACTATGGTGTTGGAGAAGACTCTTGAGAGTCCCTTGGACTGCAAGGAGATCCAACCAGTCCATCCTAAAGATCGGTCCTGGGTGTTCATTGGAAGGACTGATGCTGAAGCTGAAACTCCAATACTTTGGCCACCTGATGCGAAGAGCTGACCCATTTGAAAAGACCCTGATGCTGGGAGGGATTGAGGGCAGGAGGAGAAGGGGATGACAGAGGATGAGATGGCTGGATCTCATCCAACTCGATGGATGTGGGTTTGGGCGGACTCCGGGAGTTGGTGATGGACAAGGAGACCTGGTGTGCTGTGATTCGTGGGGTCAGAGAGAGTCAGACACGACTGAGTGACTGAACTGAACTGAACAGCATGGCGCCCTTTCTCAAGCCCAGACTGGGAGCTCACAGTAGCAGCTAAGCAGGAGGCCCCCTGCCAGGAAGCCTCTGCGGCCGCAGCCCGGCCCCGAGTCCACGCCGACGGAGGCCATGGATGGACCCTCCCCTCCGGACGGCACCGCGCCTCAGGCCCTGGCTCTGCCGCGGGCCAGCTGTGTGACTCCGGGCCAGCGGCGCCTGCCGAGCTCCTCCAGGGCGTTGTCGGAACCGAAGGAAACAAGGCCCTCCAAATTGTACTGCTCCTGTTACTAAGTCGGTTCAATCATGACCGACTTCACGAACGCACGGACTGTAGGCCTCCAGGCTCCCTGTCCATGGGATTCTCCGGGCAAGAACACTGCAGTGGGTTGCCATGCCCTCCTCCAGGGGGTCTTCCCTACCCAGGGATCGAACCCGGGTCTCCTGAGTTTCCTGCACTGGCAGGCAAGTTCTTTACCACTAGCACAATTTGGCAAATTAAGAGATGTTGGTTATTACTGCTCTGCTGCGGTCTTCATTGATGTCCCAAGACCAGTTTTAAGAGCAGTGATGACGACAGTAAGGTCTGATGCTGGTGGCCACAGGGAGAACACAGCAACAAGCCCGTTATCTCCCGATTGCCAATCATACCATATCAGAGAGGCTCTTGGCCCAGCGCTTCCTGTGCGTGACTTCAGGTTATCCCCTGGGGAGGGAGCAACGTTGCCCCATCACTGGGATGGGAAAAGCAGATCTCCAGGAGGTGAGTATGTGGATGACTGCGGGTCTCCAGACTCTGGACTGTGTGGGGACAGTCTGGCTCTCCAGAGTTGGTCCCTCATTCGGATCCTTAAATCAGTGGGTTCTAGAAGTGACTCCCATGAGTCATCCCATCCCAAGCCTTAGGATCTGCCTCTGAGAGGAGAGCAGAAAGGACTGGGCCAGTTGGGTGTGGAGTCTCCCCCGCGCCTCCCCCAGAAGGTGGATCCCACCCAGGCCACCCGTCACAGCCCTGGGAGACTCCTAGCCTTGCAGGCCCATCCTGACGGGGCTTCCTCTGTTTCAAGGTGGAGGAGGGTGAAGTGCTGACTGAGGTCACCATGATTAATTGGTGAGCCCAGCTTGTCCTAGAACTGAAAAGGAAATGGGTCACTCTCAGAGGACCCAGGTGAAAGATACACATGTCACCTCTGAGTGTGCACACGTCCCCAGCCAAGGGGAGAAACTTCTCGAAGGAGTCGAGAAGCAGGTGGCTTTGAGGGAAAGTCGACCTAAAACCACAGGAGGGTGGTAGATGGCAGGCATGATTACAAGTGGCATCAAAGAGTTGGAATTTTATCTTTAGCTTACTCTGTCCACAGGCATCCCCATCTTGAGTAAAACTTGTCATTGTTGTTCAGTTGCTCAGCTGTGTCTGACTCTGCGATCCCGTGGACAGAGGAGGACCAGGCTCCTCTGTCCATGGGATTCTCCAAGCAAGAATGCTGGAGTAAGTTGCCATGCCCTCCTCCTGAGGATCTTTCCAACCAGGGATCAAACCCACCTTTCTTACAACCCCTGCATTGTCAGGCAAGGTCTTTACCACTAGTACCACGTTGGCTTAGTCTAAACATGTTTAGAGATCCAAATACATAGAGAGATTCACATATATGTAGGTTCAAAAGAATTTTGAGATAAATGCTTGCGTGAGACCCTTCAGCCGTTGCCAAGCTGACATGGAGGCACAGAGAGAGCTTTGGGTTTGTTCTTGAAAAGAGACGTAATCCCAACTGAACCAAACCAAAGTGAAAGACAAGAGATTAGGCTTTGTCTTGCATAAGTGAAAGGTCCAGGCATCAGTTTTGGGTATTAGTTAAGTTCAGGCAGATTTGTTGTGTAGCACAACATCCCCAAACCTAACAACACCGTTGTGTTATTGCTCGTGAGTCTGACATCCACTGGGCAGTGTGCCCTTAGCTGAGGCCGTTAGACTGGGGACTGGTGGTTCAGAGTGTCCTGAGGCACGTGCAGGCCAGTTGGCTGGGGCGGTGAGTTGGAGCTGAAGGCCAGCAAGATGATGGGGCCGACTGGGCCCTATGTCTCTCACTGCCTCGCAGGCCATCCCAAGAGCAGCCCTACATACAAGCACCTTCCCAGCCTCTGCTTGGGTCACATTTTCCACTGTTGTGTTGACCCAGGCAGGTCATGTGGCCCAGCCAGCCCAGATTCAAGTGGGTGGACGAAGGGACTTGACTTATTGGGAGGACTCTGAAGTCACAGAGATGGGAAAGATGTGTGGCCATGTTGGCAATCTACCACACTGGGCTTCAGGTTAGGCTGGATCCAGGAACTCAAGCAACATCTCTGCTTCTTCCTTGTCAGATCCTCTCTCAGGCCGGCTCTCCCTGGGGCTTGGCATGCTGGTCACCAACAGAGCAACTCTGGACTCTTACCTTCGCAGCTCAGGTCCATGCGGATGGAAGACTCTCACAAGCTTCCAAGTCCTGGACTTGCCTGACCCTGGCTCTGATTGAGTCAAGTGCCTATCTCCGAGCAGACTCTGTTCGAGGAATGTGAGGCTCTGATGGCCTCTTTTAGGGACCAGAAGGGAAGTGACATCTGTCCAACCACGTGGACAGAGGAGGAGGGCAGAGTTTTCTGACCAAGAAAACCAGGGGCCAACATCGAGGGTGCTCAGTGGTCAACTGAAACGAACATCTGGGGAGTGTTCTTGCTGGAGAACCCCATGGACAGAGGAGCCTGGTGGGCTATATATAGTCCATGGGGTCACAAAGAGTTGGACATGGTTAAAGCAAATGAGCACACCAGAACTGGAGGGAATTTAGAGGCCATTTGATCTGAGCTCTCAACCAAAATTTGGGAGGCCTTTAACATGTTCCCAAGTGGCCATCCAAGTGCCCTTTCATTACGTCTGCCATGAACCACTCTCAGATCCCCAAGTCAGCCACACCCTCCTGGGAGAGGAGCCAGGGAAACAAAGTGTTCCAGGTGGGTTAGATGCTTCATTAGACGGTCAACACTAGGGGAAAAGTACTTTATAGTTTCCTGAGACTGCCAATAACTTTTCTGTGACACATTTTCTGTGTCACTCAACGGGTGACTCAAAAAAGCCAACCCATGTGTTTCTCCTAGGGTCCTGGGATGAACCTCTACCTCGAGTTTGGTCCTGAGGGTCTGGTGAATTCGGGAGGTGTCCTGGGCTCCTTCATGGATTTGGACAGAGTCTTGGGTTGGAAGTCGAGGCAGGAAGCCCCTCAAACCCAAGGGCCCAGGTGGACGAACTGGGCCAGCAAGTAGGCTCACGCACCACCTATTTTGAGAAATGGGGCATCAAAAATAGAAAGGCCTTAATTCCACAGGCTGAGAGTTTCATCTAGCGAGTTGGTAATAAGCGAAGACAATAAGTCCCAATCCTGTGATAGTGGCACAATGGAATCTTTTTCTCAAGTACCTTGAAATCTTTGAGGGAAAAAAAATTGGCTAAATTGTCTTTAAAGACAGAACAAAAGTTGCCAGCAATTAGGGGGCAGAATAACCTGGCAAAGGCATGAAGGGTGGCCCCATTCACCCTTCCACGGTGAGGCCGCCATTCACCCGTCCCGGGAGCCTCAAGCCCTGGTTTGACGCAGCAGCCTTTAAAGCGTAGCAGGAAGCTGTTTGGTGGAAGTTCTGGCAGAAACGACTGAGGTCAAATGTTTCTATTGGTGCTTGGTCAATGCTGCCCCAAACCCAGCCGAGCATCTCTTTAAAGACAAGCAACAAATATTAAAGAAGGAGGAGGAGGAGGAAGAGGAAGGAGAAGGAAGAGGGGAGAAAGAGTTTACAGGCTCTAGAATTGAGGGTGTTGGAGTGATTGTCTTTTCTCCTCTCAGACAATTCCTGGGAGACTTAGTTTTGGCTGAGCCGAAACATACACAGAGTTAATACTGAATGAAAGATGTTTGCCACGATCTTTGAGAATAAGAGACATCCTTTTTTCCTGATTTCTGAGAGCACCATCTGGGTGGAGATCGGCCCTGGAGACCCCTCGCCATGACGCTAGGAGGATGCCAATCAGTGTTTATGAAATATTTATCGAGCAGGGGCTTTGGGCAAAGCTTGGTGTTGGAGGCCCCCTGGGCTGTCGGCAGCTCACATTCCAGGGGACGGAAGGACTGGGCAGGTACAGACAGACGTGTGCCGTGGTGGGAAGAAGGGGAGGTGGCAGCTTGAAAGAAGGCCGGTCGTGACGGGGAAGAGACGCAGGGGCAGAGGCTGCCCTCGGCAGAGCGGGCTGGGGGTCTCGCTGGCGGGGACGGGGCGGAGGGGCCGTCAGGCGGGGGCCCAGCGAGGGAGGAGGCGCGGCAGAAGGCAAGTTGGGCAGCGGCCACAGGACGCAGGCCATTCCCTGGGGTTAGTCAAAGAGGTGCTCGCGCGCCGGAGCTGAGCCTGGCCTTCGGGTTAAGACATGTTGCGGAAGGAGAGAACACGGCAGGGAGCACAGCAACACACGTCTTAACCGAACCTGCAGGGCGGGGGCGCAGCGAGACCCTGAAAGCACTGCCTCCAGTGTCCGCAGACTGAACGGGGACCCCTCTCCCCACCAGGCCCCCATCCCTGCCCGTCCACAGGCCGAGATCTCAGGCCTCGCGAGCAAAGATCCAGCGTAGATCGAATGGCTGGAGGGACCCCAGAAGAAAGGGTGTTGGAAAAATAGAACTAAAGGCAACCTGACGGGCTTGGTGTCAGGGGAAATTGTGAAGAGGCTGCTGGAGTGTGGGAAGACTTAGCCGTGAGTAGATATGATTAAAAAGAAAAAGACCCAAGCAAGTTAGGGATAAAAAAAAGGCAGGTATTAACACCAGCAAAAACAAAAAGTTGCATGAGAAAAAAAAATCAGTTATCCTTGACTCAAAAGCAAATGACAATTACCTAGTTGCAATAATGAAAACGCAGAATAGTGATTGGTCCAAAATTTGGGCTGAAGCTACTTTGAGGGACTGGGAGAGGAAATGATAACTTAAAGAGAGGTAAATGCCTCGGCATTCCGTAATACTGCCTAAAGCTGTTGAATCAAGAGACTGTGATGAAAGGAATGTTTCTTTAAGTGTATAGATGATGTAGGTATTCAATACCTAGAGGCTTAACTGAGAGTTGAAAGCCAGTGTCTTTGAGAAGTTGGGGTGTGGGTGGGGACAGTTGTTTATAAGCCCGTTAGCAACGTTTGACGTGCTGTGTGTGCTAAGTCACTCTAGTCGTGTCTGACTCTGGGACTCTATGGACCATGGCCTGCTAGGCTCTTCATCTGTGGCGTTCTCCGGGCACAAATACTGGAGTGGGCTGCCTTGCCCTCCTCCAGGAATATTTGACACATGTGTCCTCTTAAACGTATATCTGCGTACACACACACACTCTCTTTCACACACATGCATGCATGTCCTACTTACAGAAAGATGAAAAGGAAGAATCAAAAGAACCAGCCCTGCCTTCTAGGAGGGGGTGTGATGAAGGGTAGTAGGGTGTGACAAGGAGCTTAGAAGCTGGCAAGGGCATCTCTGGAAGAGCCCGGATCTTCTCGTCTAAAGTGGATCATGACATTTTAAATCCTCATTTTTGCCTTTAAACTTTCCAAAACCAGGAAGGAAACCTTGCTGCCCCAGGGGGCAGGTGCCCCTGAGACCCAGGAGTCGCTGGAGATCTGGGCTCATGATTTTGTCCGCATGTTGCCTTCTTCACTAAGAAGTCAGGGTCCAGCCCCTTTGACCTCTGCCCGTGTCCTATACCTGCTGCCGGGGGCTGGTGGGCACCATCATAGCAGGCGAGGGGACGCATTTGATCATCTTCCTGAGAGCAGGCAGGCTCACCAGGACAGCGTCAGTCTCCCTGTTCACGGGAGGGGAGACCGTGGATGTCTGGGGTGGGGGTGAGCACTGCTGGGACTCACTGTGGCAGAGGCTGGGGACTCTGAACCCCAGGAGGATTTGGGACCAGACAAGGACCCGTGACCCCTGTCCTTGCGCAAACACAGGTAATGACAAGGAATCCCCATGAAGACATTTACAGGGAACACAGCCCTTGGCCAAGGTTTCCCTGGTATCTCAGATGCTAAAGAATCTGCCTGCCAATGCAGGAGGCTCGGGTCTGATCCCTGGGTCAGGAGAATCCCCTGGAGAAGGGAATGGCAACCCACTCCAGTATTCTTGCCTGGAGAAGCCCATGGACAGAGGAGCCTGGCGGGCTACAGTCCGTGGGGTCGCAGAGAGTCGGACACGACTGAGGACTGACACTTCCACTTTCACTAGCCCTTGGCTGCTCATTCTTCAACACCGTTGTTTCCCACCTACCGCCCGTTTTACTTTTCCAGAAAGCCCAACCCTGCTCCCGGCTCAAAGGCAGCACCACTGACTCACAGCTCTCCTGGGAGGTAGTGATGGGACCAGAGTTGGCATTTTGCAGCCACTCAGACACAAGCGATTCCCAACTCAGGATCTTAGCAAACCCCCGGGGGCCCCAGTGTCCTCTGTGAAGTGAGAAGAGAACCCAGCTCCCGAGGTTTGGGCTCTGACTCTGCAAAGCAGGAGCTCGGAGATCACAGGCCTCCAGAGAAGCCCCTGCCGGCGGCCCAGCCAGCCATGCCTTCCCGGGTGGCCGGCTGCCTTTCCACTCTGTCTTCCTCACAGTTTCTCTTGCCCTCTTTTTTCTCTCTCTCTCTCTCTGTCTCTAAGATAATCCTCGATATGATAGCAAATTCTCAGAGGCGAACGCACAGGCAAAAATCACACGTTTCCAAACACCATGTTTCACCTGGGGGGACGCACTGCCATGCTTTCTAACACATTTCTCTCTCTGCAGAAGGTGGTAGCGCAAGGACACTGCATCCGAAAGAGCAGACTCTGAGCCCCAGGACGGCAGGGCGCGCCTCCCGCCAAGCCTCTTAATAGCTGTGAGACCTGGGGCATGCATTCACTGCTGCGGTGACCCAACAGCTGGAGGGAGGGGCGGGCGGGGGAGGAGGGGACAGAGCAGCAAGGGGACCCGGAGCTGGGGGGTGGGCGAGGTGGCACCCTGGTCCGGAGCCTGCAGGACAGGGGCACCCTTTTGGACGTGCCCCAGTCTGGAGGGGGCTTCTGCTATCTGCATCCTCTGGGAGGATGTTCACGCTGGGGAGGTCACGCGGTCTGCATCCTCTGGAGCTAGCTCCCCTCTGCCCTTGGGGCTTTTGCCTTGGTGCTGGTCTCTTTCTCCTGGGACAGGTGGTCTAGGGCCGCCTGGATCAGTTTTCCCAAGGAAACAGCAAGACCCCAGGGATGGCGGTGATAAGGACCACCCCCAGAAGAGCTATTTCTCCCAGCCATTCTCTGCACCAGGTCAGAGGAGTCTGTGATCACCTCTCTAGAGGGGTCTAGTCTGGCTGGCTCCTCCGCTCCACCTCCCACCGTCTCCTGAATGCCCCCCGCCCCCACCGCAACTGCCCTTCTCGTCAACGAACCGAAACCATCCTTGTCACGTCACCAACCACTGCATCTGGGCAAATACAGGAGCCAACTCTCCAGTCACCTTCCCTCCAGCACTTGACGTGCGGATCATCCCTTCTGGAAGCATTTAGCTCTTCTAACTGTCTTCTAAGCTGCCATGGTGTCCTGTGTCAGGAAAACTGGGTAAAGACTTTAAATGGGCAAAAAACAACCACCAAAACCCCCTAGAAGTTTCCTGAGTGTTCTGTCTACTGCACCTGTCCATTTTTTCCTCTATTTTCCCTTGAGCTATTTTACAAGTCGCACCAAACTGCTGTGGAAAACGGAATAATGAAAATGATTCCCAGGCACTGAAATGCAAATTAATTGCCGCTGCCGGAATGAAATTGGTTTTCGCCCTGTAGACAGAACTGCCAGGAATATATGTAAGTTTGTTTGTGGAATCCTTACGTCCTCTATAATGCTCTTTAAATTCTCCTGGCTGTAACATCTGACTGATGTCCTTGTTAATTAGCAAGTCAGAGAAACGCTTGGGGGTTCATTTTATGCTCCTGTGAGCATCGTGATTCTGCCTTTTGTTTATTCTCTGCTCCTATCTTCCTTCTCCTTCTCTGGGGACCCCTCCTCTTCTTCCCAGCTTTACCTGTGACCCTACCGCTGCCCTCGGGTCTCTGCTCTTGTCTATCTATTGGCCCCCCTGCCCCCGCCCAGTGATGCTGCCCAGCCACGGGCTTGCCATCCAGAGACGTTAGAGGTCCTCAGACTTCACCCCAAGCCCCGCCGTCTCCCGCGGGCCGCATGCTAGCAAACACTGTCCCCAACATGGCCATTCGGCCACCTCACAGGCCCCATCAAACTGGCCACCATTGCCTCTCCCGAGTCTCCGACGTCTGTCACCCCCAGCCCCACCTACCCGCTGACTCTCAGCCAGAGGGGTCTCTGGCTCCACCCACCTCCCCAGCCTCCCTGCCTCAGTCTCCGCATTACTCACTGCTCTTCACACCTCAGCCTTGGCACTGGCCTAAACTGTTTGTCTGAAGAAACTGTTCCTCTAGACATATCCTTCCCTGCATTATCTGCCTGGTGAATTTCTCACTTTCTTCAGATGTCAGCTCAAATGTCACCTACTCCCAGGCTTTTCTTCACCTTCCTCTGAAAACAGCATCACCTACCACCTACCAGCCCTTTCCCCAATTAACCTTTCTTCAGGGCATTTGGCGCATCTCACATAATTTGACATCTTAATGTGCTTTTTCTTGCTATATTATCTGTCCTTCTGCTCATAGCTGCAGACCCAGAATATAGGAACATACTTGGTACATAGTAGCTTCTCAATAAATAGTTATTGGGTGATTTCCCCATAAGGCAGCTCCCTTATGGGTGGGTATGCACATAATAGGCATAGGTGGGAACTCAGAAGATGAAATAAACACTGCAAGCAAAGGAAGACGTATGAGCAAAGTCACGCAGACAAGCAAGTCTACCACAGGTCTCCCGCGTACTTGTTTGTCTGCATGTGTCCTGTTTCTCTTTGATTCAACACATCTCTCGAGGGTCTCCCGTGTGCCAGGCACCGTTCTGGAGCTGAGATCGAGAGGTGAGTAAACCCTAATCCCAACCCCAGAGAAGCAGTGCAGTGAGAGGTCAGGGAGTGTGGATAGCTGACAGCCAAAGAGCCGCTGCTTTCGTGGGGTACCCAGCAAAGAAGAGGGGAGGCACGGGGCCCATTCATCCTGAGGAGGTCAGGACAGGCTTCCCAGGGACAAGCAGCTGGAGTCTGAAAGATGGATGAGTCTGAGAGTGGAGTGGAGAAAGTAGATGTAAGAAACTGTTTGTCTAAAAACATTAAGTCATCTTATGGGACTGTTGATAGGTATTGAGAAGAATTACATCAGTCAGGGTAAGCGAGGTTATGCTGAACTAACAAGCATCCCCTAAGTCCCAGCAGTTTAAACAGTGCCAGACGGTTTCTTTGCTCAGGTAGTGTGTCTATCATGCGTCAGCAGGGATCAGGAACAGCAAGCAGACAGTCTGTTTGTTGTGGTCACTCGGGGCCCCAGGCTCAGGGAGCAGCTGTGTTCTCAAACCCGGCCAGCTGCCGTGCAGATGGGAAGAACCCTGGAGAGTCTCAGGCCCGAACTCCAAATGCTTGACCTACTTCTATGCACAGTTCATTGGTCGGACTTGTTCCGTGCCTCCCAGTCCCCACAGGGAAGACAGGACCGCAGCCCTGCAAGTCGGGGGGAGAGGACCCGGCACGAGTGGGTGTGCACAGGCAAACTCTGGGGGTGTCCCGGACCCATTCTTAGTCTGCTCTTTGCAACAGAAGCCCAGTGGGGTGGGGGTGGCCTGCAGCCCAGCTGAAAGGCTGTTTCCTAGCTCCCTTCCCTCCTGCTACAGCCACATGAACAACAAGATGCTAGTGATGTTCTGGGGGACCTTCTGGGAAAGGGGCTACAAGGGGCAAACCCAGCCCATCCCTTCTCCTCTCCTCCTGCCTGGGCCTCATGAAGGGGACAGTTACCCTATAAATGCATGACCACCAGCATGAAGACAAACTGCACACAAGATCTGAGCAGCCCTCTAGAAAGCATCCTGGTCGCACACCACCCCTGGGCGGTCTGCCTGGCACTTCTCATTACCTGGGGAGAATAGATCCCTTCCTCATTAAGCCCGGGCTTATAAACCAGATCTCTGATCCAACACCCGAAGATTCTGACTCATGGGTCTGGGGTTTGTCCAGGAGCCTTCTTCCCTAATAAGCTCCCGAGCGAGTGATGAGTGCGTGGTGCTGCTGACCGTGGACCACTCTTTGAGATGCAGACTGACAGATGGGGGAGGAGCAGGGGGCTGAGCCTGAGCAGAAGGGGGAAGCTCAACCTGGCCCTGGAAAAATCGTGGGATTCCTGGTTACAAAGCAATTAACCCAGGAGCCCTCCCAGGTGGGGCCCGAGTTTTGCTCATCACCACACTCACTCACCATATCAGTCTTTTCTTCCTCAACCCCCTCCCACGCCCAGGAGCGTGCTAGCCCACCTAATATGTGTGTCCAGTGAACAGAATGACATCGTTCCCTCTGCAGTCCATTTTTTAAAAGCTTTTTTGTTTGTTTTTGGCCGCACCACATGGCCTATGGGATCTTAGTTCCCTTTAGTTCTCACTTCTCAGGGACACACCCCAGGTCCTCGGCAGCGGGCGAGCGTGGAGTCCTAATCACTGGACCCCCAGGGGGTCCCCTCTGTGGTCCCGATTTGAATCCCACCCTGGCCCAGCACTGAGTCCTGTGCGGAGGGTGGGTCCCACATTCGGCCTTGGAGCAAGTGCCCAGGTGACTCCCATACGGCTGGTCTGCAGACCACGCCTGCAGAAGCAGGGGCCAGGGCGTCCCCTCCCCACTGGCCAGGATACAGACCGGGGCTGAGCCGGCATGTACCCTTCTGGGGCTGGCAGGGGGGAGCATGGCAGCCCCTCCTCGTGCCCCCCAGGCCAAGGGGCGCTGTGCGGGAAGCCCCCAGCTGCCCCGGCTCCCTCTCCCTGGGCCATGGCCGACAGCACCTGTGCACTCATGGCAGCTCCTGAAGTTCATGTCTCAAAGCCAAGCACCCAGGGCCTCCTCGTTCCTTCCTGAAGTCCCAACCCCGCCGTGGGGCCCAGATTAAGAGGATGCAGAGGAGGGCGCCTTCCAACTGTGCGGCAATGTCTGGTGTGAACTGGACTTTTCAGCCCCAGCCCCAGGATGGGAAACAGCACAGACAGGGGGCAAAGGTCTGGACCCCGGGAGGGTGAAGACACGGGGTAGGGCAGGAGGCCAGAACAGGGCTCGAGGCGGGACCCGTGGGCACCCCTCCATGGCAGCCGTGTGGCCCTGCTCTGCCTCAGGCTGCTCCACACACAGCCCGGCTGCGTCTGATCGCTTCCGTCACGCGTGGCCTGGAATTCCTCATCTGACGAACACCTGCACCCCGTGGGCCCCCTCTGTCCCCTCCTCACTGCCGGAGCTGCCCCGCCCCCAGCACAGGAGTCTTGGCACATGTTAGGGCCCAAGACATGTTTCTTGAATGGACTGATGAATGAACAGCAGATCCGAGGCCTGAACGGACCCGCCCAGCCAGGCTCACATCGGGAACTCGTTTGGCAGCTTTAAAGTCGGCGGCAGTGAGGACTTTTAGGGGCGTGACCATCTACGTGTTTTGTGACTTATTCTCAGAACCAGCATCACAGAGCCCTGCGAGCAATTACAGTGAATTAACCTCAATCTCACTCCAGGACAGCCCCTGCCGGGCACTCCCTTTCAAGACTGCTATATCCGCTTTGCAGGAACAATGAAGCGCGGGCGATGCTTCCCCAGAGATGCTGACCAGCCTCCCGAAATGTGGTCCCCGAGGCCCACAGTCACAGTTAGGAATCCTGTCTGAGCCACCAGCTCTGCGGCCTCCGGACAGAGCCCACGGCAGCGGCGCCTCTGACCCAGGCACCTGCGGCTTTGTTCTCCGGTGGCCGGAGGTCCCCATGTGGCCCCCACCAGCTTCTACCCTCCACGTGCCACTTTGGGAGGGAGAGTCTTTTCCAGGCAGCCCAGTCCAGGAAATGGCCTCTCTCCCTGGGTGCTGCAGTAAGCCTTCACGAGAAGCATCCGTGTCTGTCTGGGGGAGGGAGACTAGGAGGTTGAGGCTTGTTGAGCAAACGTGTTCTTCTCTCTGGCCACAGTGGACAGAGGGGAGTGCATAATGGCCTTGGGCTGAGCGGGGCTGTGAGGGACGGGGCTGGGCTGGAGGGGGGAGGATCCCAGGCACCCGCTGAGAAACAGGCTCTTTGGGATTCGAGAATGAGCTGTAATGAGCCAGAAGGTTGTTTATGCTTCCTACTGGACTCCCTGTGGTGAGGAGCGTGAGAGCGCTGGCGGTTTCATTACTGAGACACCATTGATTCTGGAACATGGCCACGGGTGCGCACATGTTCCTCGTCATTCTCAAAATGGCCTGACCTAATACGCTCGGAGCGAATGCAACAGGCTTTCAGGGACGCCTCAGGTAACAGCCAGTGATGGCCAGCAGGGCCCCTGCAAAGTGCAGTCTCAGTGAGGGTGTGGGAGACGAACTCCCGAGGAAGCTAAGGCACAGGCGGCGAACAAAAGCACAGGGCAGCCGGGGGCCCTGGCATCTCAGTCAAACCACCAGCACGCTTGCAGTAGAAGTGAGTCCTGAATATTGCATGGGACATATTTATGCTGTAAAAAGTGGTTGTCTGGGGATTTCCTGGCAATCCAGTGGTTAGGACTTGGTGCTTTTACTGCTGGGCTCTAGGTTCAATCCCTGGTCAGAGAACTAAGATCCTGCAAGCTACGAGGGGTGGGCAAAAGTAATAATAATAATAATAATAAAATTAAAATGGTTGTTTGTCTGAGAGTCCAATGTACCAGGGGTCCCGTATTTTAGCTGGCAAACCTACCTGGGAAGCAAAGCTCCTCACAAAGACTCCTAAATGAACTGCATCAGGCTGGACTTCCCTGTCCTCCACCACCTCCCTGAGCTTTCGGACTCATGTGCATTGGTTCGGAGATGCCATCCAACCATCTCATCCTGTGCTGTCCCCTTCTCCTCCTGCCTCCAACCTTTCCCAGCATCAGGGTCTTTTCCAACGAGTCGACTCTTTGCATCCGGTGGCCGTAGCATCAGGTAACCAAATCCTCTTAAGTGGTTTGACATATTGCTTCTGATAGACATTTTTTGCTTCTGAAAATGTTAACCTCTTGACAGAAAGGAGACTAATAAATAGGCTAACACGCTATTATTTAGCAGGGTAGCTTCTGCCGCTACACTGCTGTCCACACTGCTCTCACGGGTTCTCCAGACCACGCAGGCGGCCCAGGGACACACATACAGCGCACGTCTTAACCAAATCTGCCGGGGGTTCTCATCCCACTTTGAGAAAGACCACTTAAGGATCAGAGATCGGCAAGACCTATCCAAGCTCACACAACGTATTAGTCAAGGTGCTCTGGTTGTAAGTCAAGGTGCTTTGGTTGTAAGCAATGGCAAACCTAGACAGTGTATTAAAAAACAGAGACATCATTTACTGGCAAAGGTCCATCCAGTCAAAGCTATGGTTTTTCCAGTAGTCATGTGTGGATTTGAGAGTTGGACCATAAATAAGACTGAGCACTGAAGAATTGATGCTTTCAAATTGGGGTGCTGGAGAAGACTCTTGAGAGTCTCTGGTCAGCAAGGAGATCAAACCAGTCAATTCTAAAGGAAATCAACCCAGAATATTCATCGGAAGGACTGATGCTGAAGCTGAAGCTCCAATACTTTGGCCACCTGATGTGAAGAGTCAGCTCATTGGAAAAGACCCTGATGCTGGGAAAGACTGAGGTCAGGAGAAGGGAGTGACAGAGGGTACGATAACTGGATGGCATCACTGACTCGATGGACAGGAGTTTGATCAAACCTGGGTGGATAGTGGAGGACAGGGAAGCCTGGCGTGCTGTAGTTTGTGAGGTCACAGAGTCAGACACGACTCAGCGACTGAGCAACGACAAAAGGGGAAAATGGATCCTGACCAGTATATGCAAAACAGAAATGAATTAGAAAATGAGGCACAGCACACAACGCTGATAGGAGGAAGAGAAGACGCCGCTCCAAAGCTGTGCAGACAGAGCTTCAGACCAGGTCAGGCAAGGGGACTGTGGTCAAGACCCTCCCTGAGGGCCAGATGCCCCAGCCAGGACACCTGCAGACTGACCCAGATGGGAATAGTCCTGCCTGACTGGCCAAGTAATTCAGAGCAGGCACATCTGATTGGCTGGAAAGTTCAGGGGCAGTCTATCAGATTGGCTAAAAAGTGTAGGACAGTTCCGTCTGATTGGCCACATGATTCTGAGCAAATGCAACTGATTGGCTAAGTAGATCAGAGGGAGAACATATGATTGGCTGGATCAGAACACCTTCCCACACCCAGAGCCCAGGAAGACTGGTAAAGCCAAGGTCTGGTGCTTTGAGCTTCCTTCATAGTGTTCTCGGAGGGACAGTAGTCTTGAATCAAGATCTTATTTCCCCGTCCAGGGATTGAACCTAGCCTCCAGTCCACCAGGGGCTAGAGGCTAGAAGCAAAGTTCCGAGAGAGTCTTTCTCCATCTGAAACCAAGAATGTTTCAAGGAGGCAAAAAATTGCAAAACAGATACAAAGTTTATTATTAGAGATGAAGTACAATATTTGGGAGAACACACAGAGAAACAGTTTTATTTATTTATGTCAGAGGCATGGCAGAGAAAGGCACCAAAAGAGGAATGCATGCGTCCTGACTAAGGAGCACAGTAAAGAGGTGATTTACATCACCTTCTATAGGACAGTACTTCCGGGTCTTTTCCTACGTATGGCCAATTAACTTTTTCTTTCTCCACACCTGACTTGTATTAGACCCTTCCCAAGATGCATGCACAGCTTTTTTCAAAGATGCATCCCTCCACAGAGGCCTAGGGGTGCATGTCCACCCTTATTATGGGGGGGACCCCTCTGCTTTTGACCCCCAAGAAGCTTTCCTGCGCATGTGCAGGCAGGGGAGTCTTCCTTGACCTCAGGAGCGTGTGCTTCATCTCTGTGCTTTAGCAGAGCTCAGCTTTTGCCACTACTCTGTCCTTGGAGTGTTCTTGGTGGGGCCTGTCCTCCCCACCAAGACCCAGGAGAGCAGGAGGGGAGAAAACCTTCCCCGCTCGGCTGGGGCACTGTGGGCCGGGAGCTGACCTGACCGTGCGACCCGCGTCCGAAGCCCTGTCCTCTCCATTCCACCTGCTGCGTCTCTGCAAAGCTGGCTGCGGGGAGGGCACGCGGGCCCCAGGTTGTCCCGCTCTGTGACTGCCCCCAGGCCACACAGCCAGCGCTCAGCCGCCTGTGGGATGAACGAACCGGCCCGCACATCGCGGATCTCCGACGGCGGCACTGTCCTGGTTTCCCAGCCCTCCTGTCCGTCTTTGTCATCCTTGCAGGCTGCACTGACATCACAGCGGCCGCAGGTCCTGGTTTGCCAACACCATCCCTGCTTGATGGGCTTCCCTGGTAGCTCAGCTGGTGAAGACTCTGCCTGCGATGCAGGAGACTCCAGTTCGATTCCTGGGTTGGGAAGATCCCCTGGAGAAGGGATAGGCTACCCTCTCCAGTATTCTTGGGCTTCCCTTGTGGCTCAGCTGGTAAAGAATCTGCCTGCAATGCAGGAAACCTGGGTTCGATCCCTGGGTTGGGAAGATCCCCTGGAGAAGGGAAAGGCTGCCCACTGCGGTATTCTGGCCTGGAGAACTCCATGGACAGTATAGTCCATGGGGTCGCAGAGAGTCGGACACGACTGAGTGACTTTCACTTTCACTTTCCCTGCTTTATACCTGCTGCCCACGTGATTACCGGTAAGAGCCCCCTCCTCAAAACCATCCAGTGAGGACGACAGAGGGTCCCCCCAGATGGGGAGGCTCCTCTGAGGAGCACGGGGAAGGCGGCCGCAGGTGGCGTGATTCACCGTGTGCACATGGTGTGCGCGCTGCTTGGGGTTATTTCTGCCATTTTTATATCCAGTATTTCCTTGTTATCTCTCCCAGAAACATCAACTGAGATGAAGGAGAAAGATGTCTGGCCTCTGGCTCACGTCTTCTCGGCTGCAAGCTTGACTCCAAACTCTGGGTTCTGTTTAGGGTCTGGAATAGGGAGGTTTTGCAGTGGCTGCTCTCAACGTCAGCAGACTGTCTCCCCCCAGGGTCTGTGTTCAGCAGATGACCCACCCCCCAACTCACCGCGCTGGCCCTCGGAGGGCGGCCAGAATCCCAGACACACCCCTCCACCCCACCCAGCCCTCCTTCCCACCCTGGCCAGCAGCCCCTGCTCAGCCTGAGCTCTGCCACAGCCACAGGGGGGAGCCAGCTGACCAGGGTGGACATCTGAGAGCAGCCAGAGGGACTGAAGGCGGGCGCTGCAGTGGCTCACCCCAGAGAAGCCAGCCCTGGCCGAGAGTGACCCCGCACCCACCCCACTGCGGCGGCCACGTCTGCAGCTCTCTGTGCAAGCTCTGGGCCGCTAATCACGCCACGTTCAGTTCAGCTCGGTTCAGTCGCTCAGTCATGTCCGACTCTTTGCAACCCCGTGGACCGCAGCATGAGCCACCCCCAACCTGGGATGCATGAACAGGAGCATTATGTCCACAGCAAGGGAGGTGAAGTGCAGCTGGGCTGCAGGCTTATAGTTCCAGACTCTGGAATACAGCACTCACTTCCCAGCACCAAACTCTGCATGGGAGGCGGCATGTTAGTAATGACCCAGGAATATAGACAAACTAAACATTTTTTAATTTTGATCTTAAATAAAGCCATTACGCTGAACTTTATTTAATTCTAATGCAACATTTTACTTCTTTCCCTAATTGCTAAGTTGAGATTTCCCCCCTACCTAAAAGTTTGATAACTTAGATATTGTAAGCATAACTCTGCAAATAATGTCATTAAATATGTCTCTTTACTATAATATTATCTTTGTGGCTTTTCGTCTTCTTCCACCTAGGATTTTTAATTTTTCAACTACAAGGGTATATAGTTTTCTACTGAAAGTAATAGCTGCTCTTCATGGAAACAAGTATGTTTACCTCTAACCTCATTTACTGATTTCTCAAGCGTGGCTATCATATTTTGCAAGTGCTTTTCATTATCACTCAAGATGGTCTTTTGGTTTTGTTGTTTAAGCTGTTAATATGTGGAGCTGTATTGATATGTGTTAATCATCTCTCAAATTCTTGGATTAACCCTACTTGGTTATGTTGAATTAATTCTTTAAAAAGAAACAGAATGGACCCAGGAAAAGTGGCAAGGAAAGTCAGGGCCCCTTGAGCCAGGAGCAGGGTCGCTTCAGGGGAGCGGAAGCTGCGCTGTGTGGGAAGCGGTGCCGGTCATGGAAGACGGGTGGTCCTGCCCGCACACCCCAGAGAGCTGAGCTATTGGTTGGACGCTCATTTCTTTGTAGCACCAGTTTCCTCAGACAGAGCTCTTCCCGGGTGCTCGCCTCCAGGGGGACCGCTGTGCGCAGCTTATCTTTTGAAGGCTGGTAACCTCCTGCGCTGGGGGTCCCGTCTTTCCCTGGAGCACAGTTTCTGACACTTGTCCACCTTGTGCAGTGGGCACCCATCGTGGGATCCCGCTCGGGCCCTGTCCCTGCTCAGAACCAGCAGGGCCTCTCCACGTGGAGCAGCTCCAGTGCCGAAGTGGCCGGTCACTCACTGAGCAGCCCCTGGGCCTGTGCCCCTCGCCCTCCGCGTGTCTGCAGTTACAGTCCCCGGCCACAGAGGGAGGGGTCTGGAGAAGGGGGAGTTCCCAGCTTGGGGTGAGGGGTGTTCCTGCTGCCGGGGCGCTGGGGGCTGGGTGCGGGGATTCGTGCGTCTGCTAGACCTGCAGGTGGCTTCTCAGAGTCACGTTCATGTGGGGACCCTCTGAGAAGCTTCCAGAGAATGCAGAGCTTCCAACCCCCAGGCAGGAGCTCCATGGCCGACCCTCCCTGAGACCTGTCCACACATCGTTCCTCTGGGACAGTGATGGTGAGATGGGAGGGGGCAGGACCCCCGGGGAGGCTGGCTCCTGGGCCCGGCACAGGGACCAGCGGCCAGCAGGGCCAGCGGGAGGGCCCCCTGGAGCCCGGGGAGCAGGCCGGCCACAGGAGATAATTAGCGCCTGGGTGCTGCTCAGCGTGCTGGCATAGCCAGGGCTGGCAGTGCCCGTCCTCCTCTCTCAGGCCGGCTCAGTGAAGATAGGTGGGGTGCTCCTGGAGTCCATACTGAACTCTTGGCACCAGCCTGGGACTAAGGGCGTCCTGCGGGGGTGCATTTAGCCCTGGGAGCCAATGGCTCTGTAAGAGATGAGGATGGGAGCAGAGGAGAAACTTGTTCGGGGACAACTTGAAAGGTCCGAACCTCAAGATCCTGATTCCTGCAGTCAAAAAATAGTCACAACCTAAAAGTTGAGAGTTGTGTTTTATTTGGCAGAAATTTTTAGGACTTAAGCCTGGGAGGCAGCATCTCAAGTGACCCTGAGAGAACTGCTCCAAGGAGATGATGAAGGAGGAGCCAGGTTACATAGAAGTTTGCCACAAAGGGCAGGTAGTTTGAACATCAAGAGGTTATTGTTAATAACAGGAAACCAGGGGCTTCCCTGATAACTCGGTTGGTAAAGAATCCACCTGCAATGCAGAGACCCCAGTTTGATACCTGGGTCAGGAAGATCCACTGGAGAAGGGACAGGCTACCCACTCCAGTATTCTTAGGCTTCCCTTATGGACACAGTGTCAGACTTTATTTTTTCGGGCTCCAAAATCACTGCAAGTGGTGATTGCAGCCATGAAATTAAAAGACGCTTATTCCTTGGAAGGAAAGTCATGACCAACCTAGACAGCATATTAAAAAGCAGAGACATTACTTTGCCAACAAAGGTCCATTTAGTCAAGGCCATGGTTTTTCCAGTAGTCATGTATGGATGTGAGAGTTGGACTGTGAAGAAAGCTGAGCACCGAAAAATTGATGCTTTTGAACTGTGATGTTGGAGAAGACTCTTGAGAGTCCCTTGGACTGCAAGGAGATCCAACCAGTCCATCCTAAAGGAGATCAGTCCTGGGTGTTCATTGGAAGAACTGATGCTGAAGCTGAAACTCCAATACTTTGGCCATCTGATTCGAAGAGCTGACTCATTGGAAAAGACCCTGATGCTGGGAGGGATTGTGGGCAGGAGGAGAAGGGGATGACAGAGGATGAGATGGCTGGATGGCATCACCAACTCAATGGATATGAGTTTGGGTAAACTCCAGGAGTTGGTGATGGACAGGGAGGCCTGGTGTGCTGTGGTTCATGGGTTCTCAAAGAGCCAGACACGACTGAGCGACTGAACTGAATTGAACTGAACTGATGACTCAGCTGGTAATTAATCTGCCTACAGTTCAGGAGACCTGGGTTCAGTCTCTGGGTTGGGAAGATCTCCTGGAGAAGGGAAAGGCTACCCACTCCAGTATCCTAGCCCAGAGAATTCCATGGACTATATGGCCCATAGGGTCGGAAAGAATCGAACACAACTGAGTGACTTTCACTTTCACAGGAAACCAGACATCCCAAGTTAAGGAACTGAGTGCTTTTCTATGTATGGAGGGCTTCCCAGGTGGCACTAATGGTAAAGAACCCAACTGCCAATGCAGGAGATATAACAGACATGAATTCGGTCCCTGGGTCGGGATGATCTCCTGAAGGAGGGCACTGCAACCCACTCTAGTATTCTTGCCTCGAGAATCCCCACGGACAGAGGAGCCTGGTGGGCCACAGTCCATAGGGTCGCACAGAGTCAGATATGACTGAAGCAACTTAGCATGCATGTATGGGAAGATGCAAGTGTCTGGGTTCACTGAAATCATGCCTTTCAAATGCATCTCAGCTGTCTGGGACCAGTATCATGTGTCTTTCACACCCAGAGTTCCTCTGTGCTCACCATAGGGAGTGGCTGCAACTCGATGGCTGAATGCCCTGGAAGGCTGGAGTCCATGATAACTCTGACATCCTTGTGTACTGATATGGCAGGAAATACTTCATTTCTCACACCAACCCTCCATCTAGCACCACGCTGACCTGGTCCTCATGGTCAGCCATCCAGCTCAGCTCAAGTTTACTGAACACTTGCTGTATGTGACCACTGGTCCTGGTTCCCAAAGAACCATCTCCTCTATTTCTCCCAGTAGCCTCTGTATAGAAGTTCTTAACCCCACTGATTGCAGGGAGGGAACTGAGGTTTGGAGAATTTGTAACTTGCAGAATGGTTAAGGTGGAGCCCAGGTGTGACTGTGATCCTGGCTCCCCATCACCAACACTCAGTTGCTCCCAGATCTGAGAGCAGTCCTGATGTAAGGAAAGGCCAGCCATTCGGAACACAGAGAGCCAGAGTGAGTGGAGATGCGTTGACCTTTCCTGGGCCTGGTGGTGCCCAGCTCACCGGGTGGGGTTGGCCTGGTGCACTGGCCCACAGCCATTCCATCTGCCTTTTGGGGAGCCTGCCTGTATTGCAGAAGCTGGGAAACTGCAAACTGCATTTCCCGGGTTCTTCTCCCTTGTGAGGCAGGAGGTAGATGGGCTCCAGGTTGAGCAACTCTAGTTTCCCCCCTGCAGATGCTCCAAAATAGCAGGAGTGAAGAGAAGACCCGAGCCTGCCCAGATAAGAGAGAAAAGACCACATGTTCCTCGCTCTTTAGGTCCAGGAGCCCTTCCCGACTGTCTGCACAGAAAGGCTTCTTGAGGGTCAAAGGGGGTGATGCCAACTCCCCATAGGCCTCTTCTCTGGAGCCCACCTTGGCTGAGAGCTGTGTGCATGCCCATGAGGCAGGGCGGGGGGGG
>CM035297.1:45052409-45076158 GCA_020226075.1 Hydropotes inermis | reverse complement strand
ACCCCATAGGCCTCTTCTCTAGAGCCCACCTTGGCTGAGAGCTGTGTGCATGCCCATGAGGCAGGGCAGGGGGGAACCCCATAGGCCTCTTCTCTAGAGCCCACCTTGGCTGAGAGCTGTGTGCATGCCCATGAGGCAGGGCGGCGGGGGGGGGGGGGTGGGGACCCTGAGATGAGCCAAATATGGAGCATAGCAGGTAAACCAGACGACTGGCCGGAGGAGACCCGGAAGAAACGCCCCAAATAAGTGATCCAAACCACCACAAGGGCGTGCCTCTGTCACTGAGACCGCCCCTGTGCCTATCCATACATCCTCTTTTCTTCCCAGTAAAGACTTTCCTGGGCTTCCCTGGTGGTTCAGATGGTGAAGAATTCCCCTGCAATGCGGGAGAGCTGTGTTTGATCCTTGGGTTGGGAAGATCCCTGGGAGAGGGAAATGACTAGCCACTCTAGTATTCTTGCCTGAAGAATCCCATGGACAGAGGAGCCTGGTGGGCTGCAGTCCATGGGGTTGCAAAGAGTCAGACACTACTGAGCGACTGAGCACAAATACTTTACTTGCTTCACTACTTTTTACCTCTTTGTAGAAATTCAGTTTCTGCAAAGGTGATGGGCCAGGGCCTTTTCGCTGACCACTGTCCCTGGGGGTCTACTGGCTGGGATTTAGCACTCTTACTGTCATGGCCTGACTTCATTATCTGGCCAGGGAACCAAAACCCTGCTTCACGTTGCGCAGGTTGAGGCCACCCGAGATCACATGCAGCTGGGGTTCTGAATGAAAATTTTGCTGAATGCAAATTACACAGGGGAGAACCCTGTCTCCTGTTATAGCCGTGTGTGAGCGTGAACGGCCTGTGTTTCTGCTCATGGACGCAGCCGTGGAGCTGTGGGTGCCGTGGCCTGGCCGCTGGTTTTATGGCTGTTGAGGGGTGGCTGCGCAGGTGGCAGCAGCCGACCCCCACATCCCAGTCCCGGGGGATGTTCTAGAAATCAGCATTTCCAAGGGCAGCGTCCCGACTGGGCTCTTCTGGCCAGGCTCGCCTGGAGGCCCAGCCCGGGACTGTGACTCCAGCCAGTCCAGGATCCTTTGTCTTAAAACCTAAATCAAGAGTGGTATTTATTTCCTGCAACTGAAACTTAACTGGTTACTCTGGGAATTTTTCTAGCAACCCAAGAGACAGAGAAGAAGCAAAGGTTGAAGCTGCCCTTTTTAAAAAACATATTATTTTTTTAAATTTATTTATTTAGCTGCACCAGATCTTAGTTGCAGCATGAATGATCTTTAGCTGCAGCTTGCAAACTCTTAGTTGCTCCATGTGGGATCTAGTTCCCTGACCAGGGATCAAACTCGCCCTCTCTCCCTGCATTGAGAGCTGGGAGTCTTAGCCACTGGACCACCAAGGACGTCCTGAAAGTATGTCCATTTTATAGATTAGGGTCCCCAGGCAAAAGAGGCTAATCAACCCAGAATCCCTCATGGTGCTAAGACTACCCATGGGCTTTTAACTCCAGGCCAGGAGGGGTGCAGTGCAGACTAGACCAAAAGGAAAACCTGCTGTCAGTGTTTGGACCCCTGCCTGCTTTGGATCCCAAAGTATTTCTTCCCAGAGGAGC
Organism: Hydropotes inermis; assembly: GCA_020226075.1. NCBI lineage: Eukaryota > Metazoa > Chordata > Mammalia > Artiodactyla > Cervidae > Hydropotes > Hydropotes inermis. The sequence goes on along the minus strand of CM035297.1, from coordinate 45,074,545 downwards.
TTCACTGGCAACTCTGAGTCTAGTCATCAGTGCGATCCCATTATCGAACTCCCAGATAGTGGGATTCACGTCACTTGCAAGAAACAATACAAATGTGGTAGGATAAAAGTGATTGTTTTGGATTGATTATGCAACTTATGATCTGTTATAATAGATGCATATAATATGCAAATGTATGCACACACTTCCAAATGTGAAACTGCATAATCTCTTACCTCACCCTTTGAAATCTCTTTGGCAAAATGCAGCATCGGCATCGGGATCTGTTTGGACATCAAACTGAGCTCAAATAAGGAGATTAGAGAAAAGGGAACTGCCGGCCTGTCTTTTTCCATCTCATTTCACGGTAATTTCGTGGATCCATCTTCAGGATCAAGGCAGGATGCTCTTAATGCCTCTAATGCAGGCTAAGAGCCTAGAAAAGCGCTAGGTGGTCCCATTTGCTGCTACAGCCACGACCATGGCGGAAATGACCAGTGACCAGGGTCCCATCAGGCCTGACCCCTGCTCAGAGCCCTGCAGGGCAAGAAGCCTGTGGAGAAGAGGGCCCTCCTCTCCCCTCAGCTTTAGCGGGTATCCAGGGTTGGGGGCAAGGGGCAGGACAGGGGATATCTGGCATCATGGCTGGATGGGGAGGCCCAGGATCGGGACTGAATCGGGTGCTGCCCAGTCCTCCAGGGTGTGGGCTGGAAAGAGGCAGCTTTCCCTGCTCCCATCCCCAGGGCCGCTGGTGGAGCCTCAGTCAGTGGGAGAGGGGACTAGGATCTGCCCCCCTCACCCCGCTGTGGTCCTGCCGCCCACTGCCAGGCACCCAGGACAGTCCTGGAGCCTCATCTACCACCCCTTGCACAAGAGCACTTCCCAGTGGGGCCCAGGACAGGATGGGCAGGAGAGCCGGCCCGTCCTTCTGCAGGTGGGGAACCAGGTCAGAGCGGAACGGCAGGCAGGCCTGAAGCGTGTCCCCGACTCTGGGCCCACCTGCCGCAGCCCCTGTCTGTTCCTTCCCAGAGATCCTACGCCTCCCTCCCCCTCAGTCCCCCTTCCCCCACCCGAGCTCCAGTGTGAAGCCTGACCCCCCTTTTCTGGCTGGTCCTGGCATACTTGCTATTTTCTGCTAACTTCCGTGTCCACTCCCCAGTACTCCCTGAAAATAAAAGCTCAGCCTAAACATGGAGAGTTATATTCTATTTGATGGACAGATCTGAGGACTTAAGCCCCAAACACAGCGCTCAAATAATTCTGAGGGGCTCCTCTGATGAGTTGAGGGGGACACCAAGATATATAGGGCTTTTTGCAAGAAAGACCAGGTAGTTAGAACATCAAAAGATGACTGTTAGTGAGAGTTGGACCATAAAGAAGGCTGGGCACCAAAGAACTGATGCTTTTGAACTATGGTGCTAGAGAAGACTCCTGAGAGTCCCTTGGACAGCAAGGAGATCAAAACCAATCAATCACAGAGGAAGTCAACCCTGAATATTTGTTGGAAGGACTGATGCTGAAGCTGAAGCTCCAACACTTTGGCCACTTGATGTGAAGAGCTGACTCATAGGATAAGACCCTGGTGCTGGAAGATTGAAGGCAGGAGGAGAAGGGGAAGACAGAGGATGAGATGGTAGGATGGCATCACCAACTCAGTGGACATGAAATGAGCAAACTTCAGTAGATGGTGAAGGACAGGGAACCCTGGTCTGCTGCAGTCCGTGAGGTTGCCAAGAGTGGGACACAACTTAGCAACTGGACAACAGACACCTCAAGTTAAGGAATTCAGTGCTTTTCTCTGAATGGGAAGATGCAAGAGTCTGGGCTTGCTGAAATGATTCTTTGATACCCAGTTTATCTCTCTGGGGCCAGTTTCCTGTGCTTTCTCATCCTGAGTTCCTTTAGGGCCCATCTCCCAGCCAGGGGGGTGGTGGCTTGATGGCTTCAACACCCTTTGTTTGCTGATATGGCAGCAACAGGACTCCAAGCGTCTTCAGGCCTCTGTTTCCTCACCTTGAGCACCGAGAGATTAATCCTACACCCGAGAGATGATAGGAGAGGGGAAACTGGGAGGAGCTTTACAAAGGGCGTGAAGATTCAGTTCTGCAGGATGAGTGAATGAGTCCTAGAGAGCAGCTGTCCAGCACAGGGCCTGTAGACAACAGTACTGTATCGTGTGCTTCCAGAGGGTTCGATCCCTGGGTTGAGAGATCCCCTGGAGAAAGGATTGGCTATCCACTCCAGTTTTCTTGCCTGCAGAATCCCATTGACAGAGGAGCGTGGCGAGCTTACCGTCCACGGGGTCACAAAGTCAGACACGACTGAGCCACAAAGCGCAAGGCAGAGTGGAGGAGGGGTGGTGACCGTGTCCCGACGCGTCACATGCTGTCAGCCGCGGAAGGATGGCAGATGCTGGCCGCCCAGAGAGGGGCAGGGGTTCGCACACCCTCCTGGGTAGTGTGCGCGCTGCCCGGCAGACTGTTGGCTTTGTCTTCCATGTCTGTCTGCCCTCCCCTCCGCCCAGGCCAGCACAGACCCCTTTGCACCCCCAAGTTCAGGGCAGGAATCAGAAACTGCGGGGTGTCCACAGGGAGCTGTTTGGGAGATAATGAGGTCAGGCCAGGTGCCCCCTGCAGGGGATGGGGAAAGGGCAGTCCCCCCATTAGGGTCTCCCCAGTGCTCTCCCCTGAACCCCTGAAGACCTGTTTCTGGGGGCCGCAGCCCCAGGCCACCGTGTGCCCCAGGAGATGGTGACGGGGGGAGGAAGGGAAGGAGGGGACTCAGCCCCGCAGGGCTTGCTTGCCCCCCAGCACCTGGAGGCCAGGCAGGTTGGGGTTGATTTAAAGGAAGTGAAGACACGTGATCTCCTCACGCTTCTGGGCTAAGACCCGGGTCTGCTCTAAAGAGACAGAGACCCAGGTCAAAACAATGGGGTTTGCTCCTTGATATACCTGGACAGTGTCTGACGGAAGCTGATCCAGCCATGGAAGTCGGAAGTCCTTGAAAACCCCTGACAGAAGAATCGAAACTCACGGTCCATGCTCGGACCCCTGGCCAGAGGCCCTCTCTCGAGGGGTTCTGCTGTCGGAGGCGCTGAGCTGGGGACCCAGGGCCTGCATGGGGGCCTCTGTGTGGGACCCACGGGCGGGGGGCTGGGGCCGGGAGCTGGGAGCCAGGTAGACCCGAAACCGCCCCAGTGGTCATGCCGGGGAGCGCCAAGCAAGCTCAGCAGGGCAGCTAATTACAGCCGGCAGACGCACACGGTCCCAATCGATGGCCCCAGAGCCTAATTCGACAGCCGTCAGTGGCGTCAGACGCGTCCAGTCTGTGTGGCCTGGCTCCCCTGACAACCGGATAGAAGCTGGGTAACCGCGAGGTCAGCGGGCTGCTTCCGGCCCTGTCGCCAGGGTGAGTTCGCATGTTAGACTTGTAATTCCTTCCAGGCTGTTTGTAATTGGCCCAGAGATCAGTCTGTAGATGAGGAGGGGAGAAATTACCTTCCATGTGGCCGAAGGCTCACTAGAAACTGTTGACATAAAGGGGCGAAAGATGGCCTGGTCACCCCCTGGTGGCCCCACTGGACCAGAGGGAGAGTCAGCAGGCCCTGTGCAGCCCACCCTCAGCCAGCTAGTCCTGGTCCTCAGATGGCCTGTGATGGGGCTGCTGATGATGTGTGCTTAGGGCACAGCCTGGGTCTAGAGCTTCAGCATCCAGGAGACAGCGGGTCTGCTCTGAAGATGGGGAAACTGAGGCAGAGGGGTGCATGGCTTTCCCCAGATCAGCCGGAGAGAGGAAGGTTCTCATTGCAAACCCTTTTCTCCCCAAGTCATGCGGCACTTTGGCCTCGGCCTGGACGAGACCCCTGTCCGCCCCCAATCTGGCTCCACCCACCAGCTGCCTGTAATCTGTGCACAAGAGCCTCCGAGCACACACTGCATGTTACGTGTTTTTGTTGTTGTTGTTTTTGGTTTTTTTAATTTTTGGTTGCATCAGGTCTTTGTTGCAGCGTGTGGGGGCTTCTCTCTGGTCATGGCGATGGGCTTGGTTGCCCTGCGGCACGTGGGATCTTAGTTCCCCAAATGGAGATGGAGCCCGGGTCCCCTGCATTGGAAAGCAGAGTCTTAACCCCTGGACCACCGGGAAGCCCCGCTTGTCATGTGTTAGGGGTGGGATATTTGTGTCCCCAGATTCATATGGTGAAGCCCTAACCCCTGAGTGGCCATTTGGAGTTGGGGGGTAATAAGGCTAAGTGAGGTTGTACGGGTAGGACTCTGACCCGATGGGCGAGTCTCTTTTATTGCATACTCTCTGGCTGCTGTCTTTGTCTCTCTCTCTCTGTCTGTCCATGCGAGCTCAGAGGAAAGGCCTCGTGTGAGGCTGAGGTGAGAAGGCAACGGTCTACAAGCTGGGAAGACAACTCCCATCAGACACTGAACCAGCTGACCCTTGATCCCTGAGATCCAGCCTCAGGACTGAAAGCAATAAACGTCTGTTGCTGAAGCCCGCAAGCCTGTGACACTTTGTTACGGCAGCTGAGCTAAAACAAGAGGCTTCGGATAATGATCTCCTTTAAGCCACCTCATAAGCAAAGGGTCACTGAGGCTGAGAGGGGAGGGGGCCCCCTGCATGTGGGGGACTTTGGTGCTTTCTGAGAAGGCAGGTGCAGACACAATGGACCCCAGCTCCCTGCCTCTGGATTCTGTTACTGTTCCCCAGCATGACCATTCACAACACCGAGGCTCAGGCGTCCTGGGGATTTCGCAGCTCTCCTCATGTATTTTGCCTTGTGATCATTTCTTACAGAAGAAGAGAGCTCAGGGCTGGGGAAGCAGCAGTGAACAAAAGCATGCACCCCTCTGCCCTTGTGGAGCCCAGAGCTCCGGTGCAGAGAGGGGCTCAGAGACCCTGGGCATGTGCGTCAAGGGTTAAAGCCCTGCCAGCTCGTACTGAGCACTCGGGCTTATAATTAACACTATTATCATTAGCATTTATTGCATCCTTCTTAACAGATGTTGAAGGTGCATTTTTGGAATATTAATGTTTACTGAACATTTACCCTCTTAGAAGCAGGCTTTGGGAATTCAGTAGAAAGACTCTTTCTTCCTGCAGTGCCCGTTCCAGGGTTGGGGAAACAGCCGCAGGTGTGCTGCGATTTCAGAGCATTGGAGACCTAAGTGGTTTCCTCCCTTGAAAAGGGACCCCAGGCTCCCTCCCAGCCCAGAGCTGGACGAAGCTATACCCTCTCCCTTGCTCAGAGGTGAGGATCCAGGATTCTGGGGCCCAGCTCACCACTCCCTGTGAAACTGGAGGAAGTTACTTACTTGAACTTTGATTCAGTTTTGATGAAAGAGGACTTTTGTGTGCTGACTCTGATTCCCTTGGAATTTGTTGGAGACAGAAGGGATGTCAAACACTCTCCTCAAAGTAGAAGGGGCGGGAGCTTTTTCATTTGTTTATTTTCAGGTTTACCAGATGGAAATATCAACACTGTCAGTCCTGTGTTGGGTCAGGACCTTGGCTGGACTTCCCAGAATGTAGGAAGAAAGTCTCAGGCTGGTGTGGGCTGGCAAAGAAGACGTCGAGCTGTAGCATCAGCCAGTGAAGTGAAAAGCTGTTCAGTTGTGTCCGACTCTTTGTAGCCCCGCGGATATACAGTCCATGGGGCTCTCCAGGCCAGAATGCTGGAGTGGGTTGCCATTCCCTTCTCCGCCAAGAAGCAAGAAAAAAGCACAGCCTGAAAAGACAGAGCAACCATCAGAGCAAGTCTCAGATATGACACAGATGTTAGAACTATCTGATGGGGGTTTAAAACAATTGTGACTAATACACGAAGGCTCTGATGGAAAAGGTAGATAGTACATGGGTAATGTCAGCAGAAAACAGATGGGTAATGTCAACAGAGAGACGGAAACTCTAAGAACCAATCAAAAAGAAACACTGGAAACAAAACCCACGGTAACAAAAATGAAGAATGTCTCCAATGGGCTCATCACGAGCTGTAAGGCAGCAGAGGAAAGAATCTGAACTTGGAGAAAGGGCAATAGAACCTTCCAAAATGAAACTCGGAGAGAAAAATAAATGTGAAAAGAACAGAACGTGTAAGAGTACGTGTGTGTGCGCTCAGTCGCGTCTGACGCCGTGCGACCCTGTGGATTGCGGCCTCCCGGCTTCTCCATCCTTGGGGTTTCCCAGGTGAGAACACTGGAGCGAGTTTCCATTCCCTTCTCCAGGGGATCTTTCCAACCCAGGGATCGAATCTGCATCTCCTATGTCTCCCGCACTGACAGGCAGGTTCTTCACCACTAGTGCCACCTCGGAAGCCCATATGATCCAGAAGGTATACTCTTGGGTATTTCTCCAACGGATTCAAAAACCTATGTCCACGCAAAAATCTGCATTTGAAAGTTTACAGCTCTACTCATTATCACCAAAAGCTGGAAAAAGCCAAGGTATTAACAGAGGAATGGATAAATGAACGGACATACATCAATACAGAAGAACACTGTCTGGCAATGAAAATGAATAATCTATAAGGCCACAAAAAGACACAGAGGAATCTTACATGCATATTGCTGAGTGAAGGGCAGATCTAGAAAGATGGAAAAAATGATCTTCAATATAAAAAAAAGAAACTACCAACAGAGTAGAAATTCAGCCTATGGAATGGGAGAAAGTATTTGCAAGCCATGTAGCTGAGAGGAAGTTAATACCCCTAATTTATAAGGAATTCCTACAACTAAATAGCAAAAAACAAACAAACAATAAATAAACCAATTCAATAAAGAAGTCGTGGTACATACACACAATGGAATATTACTCAGCTATATAAAACAATGCATTTGAGTCAGTTCTAATGAGATGGATAAAACTCCAGCCTATTATGCAGAGCAAAGTAAGTCAGAAAGAGAAACACCAATACAGTGTATTAATGCATATAAATGGAATTTAGAAAGAGAATAATAACAGCCCTACATGCAAGACATCAGAAGAGACAGATGTAAAGAACAGACTTTTGGACTACAGGTGAGCAGGCGAGGGTGGGACAATTCAAGAGACTAACATTGAAACATGTGTATTACCGTATGTAAAATAGATGCCCAGTGCAAGTTCAATGCTTGAAGCAGGGCACCCAAAGCTGGTGCTCTGGAACAATCCAGAGGGACGGGGCGGAGAGGGAGGTGAGAGGGGGCTTCAGGATGGGGGGACGCATGTATACCCATGGCTGACTCATGTCAATATATGGCAAAACCCACCATGATACTGCAAAGAAATTAGCCTCCAATTAAAATAAATTAATTAAAAGCAAGCAAAAAATAAACCAGTTCAAAACTTAAATACTTAAATAGACATTTCTCCGAAGAAGGTGTACAAATGGCCAACACACATGTGAAAAGACACTCAGCTTCACTAATTATCAGGGAAATGGAAATCAAAACTACAAAGACTTATTACCTCTAAGATAGCTATTATCAAAAGAAAGGTAAGTGTTAGTGAAGGTATGGAGAAGCTGCAATCTTCTGCACTGTTGGTGGAAATGTAAAATGGTGCGAGGGCTGTGGAAAACATTATGGAGCTTCCATAAAATTCTCTAAAGATAAGATTGCCATATGATCCAGCAATCTCACTTCTGGGTATACCACCCAAAAGTATTAAAATCAGGATCTTGCAGAGATCCATGTACGTCCATGTTTAGTGCAGCATTATTCACAGTGGCCAAGATAGAGAAACCACCTAAGTTTCTGCATCGGCTAATGAATGGATAAAGAAGATGTGGTTCATACACGCAGCAGAATACTACTCAGCCACGAAAATGAAGAAAATCCTGCTGTGGACCACAATGAAGATGAAGCTTGAGAACATTCTGCCCAGTGAAATAAATTGGTTTTAGAAGGACAAAACCCTTATTAGACTGCTTCTACGAGCTCTCTAAAATAATCAAACTCAGCGATAGAGGGCAAATTTGTGTCACTGGGGTGGAGGGGAGGGGCAAACGGGGAGATGTCTCAGAGGCATAAGGCTTCCATTAAACATGATAAATAAGTCCTGGGTGTCTCCTGCACAACACATGTCAACGATGCTGTATCCTGCACGTGAAGCTCTGTTAGTGGGTAGATCTCTGGCCGTGTGTTCTAGAGATTTTTTTTTAAAGGACGAAAACGCCCGTCATACATCAGTGTGGCAGATTTTTTAAAAAGGAATCCTTAAATTTGCTACAATTTTTGCTCCTTTCTTGACCCAGCTACAGAGTACCCAAATGGCAGTGCAGACCCACAGTTTCTGGAGTGGGCAGCGGTTCAAGGCCAGTGGCATCCGGATGGCGGGGTCAGAGGGCTTCTGTCCATCCGGGGTGCTGTGGGGTAGAGGCCAGTTCCCAGGGAAACTCTGGCAATTCACACTGAGGAGTGTGGCTCCAGGCCAGCCTTCCACATTCCAGAAGCATCTTCTCAAAGCGCAAACTGAGGGCATGTTTAGGGGGGCTCGCAGGCAGCCTGGGGTGAGAAGGAGCCTCCAGGCCCCTCGGAGGGTGTGTCTCAGCCTTCTCCCCATTCCCTTTCACATCCCACCTGTAGAAAGGGACATCAGGGAATGAGGGGCCTGGTGTCCAGGAGCCGGGGACCCACCCGAGGACCAGGAACCCAGGCAGACGTGTCCTAGCGAGCAGCTCCTGGGTGCAGGCTGCAGTGGAGATGGTGCCCGTCACGAAATAAAATCAAACTCTGGAATGCTCCTTGTTGAGCACCTGTTTTCTTCCTGACAGTCCTTTCTTCTTTCCTTCTGCTGCCCAGCTCGGCTTGCAGAATCTCATTTTCATAACCAGGGATGAACCGAGGCCATGGCAGCGAGGGTGCTGAGTCCTAACAACTAGCCAACCAGGGAACTCGCTTGATGGTCTTTTTGCTCACAGAGCCTGGTTCTATCAAAATATCATTGAGTGTTTGTGTTCCCATAAGGAAAGCCTGAGACCAGAACCTTCCAGAACAAGAACAAGGTCCCACGGCAGGTCAGTTCATGCCCCTTCTCCAGACCCCAGGCTGGCAGACTGCTTCTACCATGCCTTCTGCAGCCTGGAGCCTGCCACTGGGGGCAATTCTGCACCTGCATGGGACAATGCCGATTATCTAGAGACATCTTTGATTGTTAGCATTGGGAGCTGTCACTCGGGTGCAGTGGGTCAAGGCCAGGGGTGCTGCTGAACATCCCAGTGCACAGGACGGCCTTCACCCTAGAGAATGACCGGGCCCCAAAGGCCAGGCGGGGAGTTTGAGAAGAAACTTTACAGTTTACCCCCACCTAGCAGCCATCTCTAAAGGCTTGAGGATGAACAGTATTTAAAAAGGGAAAAGCTGGTCAGACTAGACAATTCTCCCAGCAACACCCAGCCTGGGACTCAGAGCAGCTGTTTCTGGCATTGCTCGAGGTGCCTCTCACGGCCCGGGCGTGGCCGAGACCAGCTTCTCTGGCCGGAGTGGGTCTGCAGAGTGGAGGCGAGTCTTCTGAGGAGCATCCCTCAGTGAGCTGCTGATTTGGCGAGTTGAATGGTAACCCCCAACCCACCAAATATCCATTTCCTTGATGCTTTCCAATTGTGGCATTGGAGAAGACCCTTAAGAGCCCCTCGGACAGCAAGAAGAACAAAACATTCCATCTTAAAGGAAATCAACCCTGAATGTTCATTGGAAGGACTGATGCTGAAGCTGAATCTCCAATACTTTGGCCACATGGTGCGAAGAACTAACTGACTCATTGGAAAAGACCCTGATGCTGGGAAAGATTGAAGGCAGGAGGAGAAGGGGATGACAGAGGATGAGATGGTTGGATGGCATCACTAACTCGACGGACATAAGTTTGAGCAAATTCAGGGAGATAGTGAAGAACAGGGGAGACTGGTGTGCTGCAGTCCAGGGAATTGCAAAGAATCGGACACAATTTAGGAATTGAACAATAATAACAACTCCCTTTGAACCTGCCAATGTGACCTTGTATGGGGAAAGGGTCTTTGCAGATGTGAATAAATCAAAGACCTTGAGATGTGATTATTGTGCATCGTCCGTGTGTGAATGTGTGCTCAGTCACTCAGTCCAGCTCTTTTGCAACCCCACGGACTACAGCCCGCCAGGCTCCTCTGTCCGTGGGCTTTCCCAGGCAAGAATACTGGAATGAGTTGCCATTTCCTCTTCCTGACCCAGGGATCTAACACACATCTTTGGCGTCTCTTGCACTGGCAGGCGGATTCTTTACCACTGCACCACCTGAGTGGGCCCTAAAAGCAATGAGCAGCACCCTAACAAGAGACAGGAAAGAAGATGCAGACCCGCGGCAGGGAGGAGGCCATGTAAAGACGGAGACAGAGGCTGGAAGGATGCAGCCATGAACCCAGGATACCTGCAGCCCCCGGAGGCTGGAAGATGCGGTAATGACCCTCCCGAGGAGTCTCCAAAGGAACCCCGGCCCCGGGACTCCCCAACCCCAGACATGTGGTCTCTAAAACTGAGGCAGGACGAATCTGTAATGGTTTAAGCCCCCAGTGTGCGGGAAGTTGTTATGACAGCCTCAGAACACTTGTAAGACAGTCTTTGCCTTTTGGTTTCAAGTGCTTCAGGAAAACTGCCTGAGGATAGCAAGAATTCAGAAACATTCGTTGAGTGTTTTCATCCAGGATCTCAGGTCCCAGATCACCAGGTGTTCTCAAGCGCCTTTCAAAACCAGCCGCCACTGGAATGAACAGCTTGCCGCAGAATGAAAAAGGCTGTTTGTGAAGCGCCTTCCCTGCTCTGTTAGGTCACGTTCGGTGAAGATCTGATGGAGACAAACCCTAAACTCTGTGTGCACAGTTCTAGCCAGCCTTGTACTTGGCGGCTTTTCACAGCATCCAGCAGCCTTGCATTGTCAGGCAGGGCGGGAACGTGGCGTCTCCAACCCACGGATGGGAAACTGACCCGGGGGACCAAGGAGCGGGAGACTCATCTCAAAGCAATTAGAGGCAAGTGGCTCAGGCGGCTGGAACCTAAGAGCCAGCCGAGCCGGGGGGCAGTCACTGAGCCTCCACGTCTTTTTCCCTGTGTTTCTCCCGGCTCCATTCTTCACCTCCACGCCTCTTCTCAACACGATCCTGAGACTCTGACGTCCCTCCCTGGGCACACGACGGCACCCTGGCATTTGTTCTTATATCCAGGGCTCAGGCCTGGTACATCTTAGAAGGGCCCCACCTTGGTCACTGCTGACTTGAAATTCTCAAGAATTTATCTTTGAACGTGTGTTTGGTAACTGAAGTCCAATGACAGAGCAGAGCGGGCGTGTGACAAAGGAGAGGTGGGCCACATGCCTGCCCACCATGCCGTGTTGTCTCCTCTTTTATAGCATCTGTGACGGCCCAGGAGAGTGGGAGGTGGACCCACGGTGAGGCACGGGTGATGAGCAAGACTCAGTAAGAGGGAAATGTAATTGTGTTACATCTGGAGACCTTAAGTGCAGCTGAAGGATTGATGCTTTCCAACTGTGGTGCTGGAGAAGACTCTTGAGAGTCCCTTGGACTGCAAGGAGATCCAACCAGTCCATCCTAAAGGAGGTCAATGCTGCACATTCATTGGAAGGGCTGATGCTAAAGCTCAGGCTCCAAGACTCTAGCTACTTGATGCAAAGAGCCGACTCATTGGAAAAGACCCTGATGCTGGGAAAGATTGAAGGTAGGAGGAGAAGGGGATGACAGAGGATGTGATGGTTGGATGGCATCACCGACTCAGGGGACCTGAATCTGAGCAAGCTCCGGGAGATGGCAGAGGACAGAGGAGCCTGGCATGCTACAGTCCATGGGTTTTCAAAGAGTCGGACACAACTTAGGGACTGAACAACAACAACAACAACGCTTTCTTAAAACCTTTGGGATGCCTTGGAAAATATACCACAACGTTAATGAGTTATATATCCACTTGTGTGTTTAACCTCTGTCTCCCCAGAGACTCTGAGTTAACAGGGGCAGAGACATACTTCTCTGGATCACCGCTGGGTCCACAGAGGGAAGAGTGGTACGGTGTGAGCAGGAAGCAGTCCATCACTGATTCTGGAACATGAAAAGAATGGCGAGATTAAGATACTCAGTAAAGGTCACGCCAAGGGCTACACCCAGGTCTCCTGCCCAGCAGGCCAGCATGTCATCTCTCTGACAGCCCTCCCCTCTCAGGCCTAAGATCAGGAATGACTTCTAGGACTCCCTGGCACCAAGTGTGCACGTGGCCTGACTCTGTGGACTCACCCTAGTGGACTAGCCCCCCAGAGCAGGACCTGAATGGATGGCTTCCCTTAACCCAGCTTCTATCTTCTTGGTGATCCCACCAGTCAGCCTATTCTTATTCCAAATAAACATGTCAGGCCTCCATCCTGGGGGCATCAGGGTATCTGACTTGGTCGGGGGCGGAGAGCATATTCACGAAGGCTGGATCTCGACTATCCTCCTGGTGGGTGTTTGAGGGTCTCCTCCAATTGACTTTGTAGCAGAAAGTCACCTGGAGCTGCTGTAGACTCACAGGCCGACACATGGCATAAGCAGGGAGTAATTTGGTCCTCCAATAATGCTCATTTAGAAATTAATCAATAATGATCAAACGTTACTCACTTGCCAGGCAACGGGCCAGTGTCAAGAGGGAAGAGGGCTGATTTCAGCAAACTGCTTATTACGCAGAGTGAACGGTGGGGGTCTGAGGCCCCCCTGGCTCCCCGCCAGGACGGCCATCGGCAGGCTCCCGCTGCCTCCGCTCCGGTTCCCGGCATCCTCCGGTCATTGCTGGCTGGGGTGGGCAGGGGAGCGCCCGCCCTCCGCTACAACCACATGCAGGCTGCCCAGGCCATTCCTGCCTGGTTACGTAACCCTGATCTCAGAGAGGGAGGGCCGGGCTTGCCTCTGCCGCCCAGCGCCCAGCCCCAAGCCTGCAGGAGGCCCCAGGGCAGCTGCAAGCTCCAGGAGCAATGATAGCTCTGGCTGTCCTGCCCGCAGAGCAGGTAACTGAGAGCTTGATTTGGTTAAAGAAAAGTCTAAGTATGAACGAAACTCTCAGGTATGTATGTTTAAACCTCAAGGAATACGGGGTCTCAGTGAAGATTCCAGTGGTGTTGCGGGCACACATGTGAGTTTGGGGGCAGAAAGAGTGGGGTTTGAACCGAGGACTAGTGCTCCCCAGCTCCACCCACCCTGCAGATGGGAAGACTGAGGCTCAGGGGCCAGGTCACAGGACGGCATCACACTGACTTGCGGGCTCTCCCCTTCCTGGAGGCTGCTTTCAGGGTTCCCTCTGTGATCTCGAAAGGCCAGAGCTGACCCACCTCACCTCCTCCCAAAAATCCAGAAGGAAAGGCTGACGGCTCAAAACATGCCTGTGAATCCTTCAACGCCCCTCCATCAAGACTTGGGACCGAATTTCATGCCCTGAATAACGGTCGTCTGAGCACCTCACGGCCAGTGAGCAGAATGTAACAGATGAGAGGCTACGTGACTTCTGGGGCCAGAGGCCGGGTCCTGAGAGGCAGTCCAGCTTCTGCCGGCTCTCATCTCCACTTGGGACCCAGCTGCCAGGCTGTGGGGAAGCCTGGGACCCGTGGAGAAGATGTGGGTTGGCATCACACACCAGCTACGTGAGCAAGGATGCCTCCGAGAAAACCCAGGACAGCCAGCGGCTGGCGGCAACACATGAAGGAGCCCCGGTGAGCCCGGCCACCCGGCGATGCTGGGAAGAGAGAGAGACGACACTGTGGTTTTCAGACTCTACTTTCTGGGGTGGCTTCTTGCTCAGGAACAGATTCCTAGAACAAGGTTCTGACGAAGGGTTCAAGACCCTGCGGCCCATGGGGAGGGGCAGACACACAAGAGGGGCGCCATGACCCTGGGTGCTGAATCGACCATCCTAAGGCCCTGTCGGCTTCATGCTCACCCTGTTCCAGATTTTCATAGATGCTGTGTCAACCTCTGACCCTCAAAGTTTTGTTGAAAAGGCTGCCACATTTTACAAATGCATTTACCACCCACCCCACACGGGCAGAGCAGCTGCCCCCACGAACTTGGCAGACTTCCGTTCTCCCCTGGGCGGGCACGGACTGCCCGCCAAGCTCGCGCCATCACCACGCTTCTCAAGGGCCCGGGACGTGTGTGTTTCCAAGATAGCTCTCCTGTCCCTCACCCCTACGCCCTACCCCCAACCGGCATCCCTTTCATTTCTTGCAGTTTCCTGATCCCTCCTTGTTTCTTCATGGAGCGACATTCTGGGTGGTTTTCGGCGCTGATGTCCTGCATCTGAGGCTGTGGGGGCCTTTATTCTGGGGTCCACGCTGGTGGGAGAACCATCCTGTTTTCTCCATTGTCCCCTAGGTGACTGGTTTGGTAGACTCTGAAGCCACGGCCCCTCCCTCTGCTGGGTTTGCCGGAGAACCCTCCTTCTAGGAGGCAGGGAAGTCTGGCTCCACTCAGGGGAGCAGAGTCTCTCATCCCGGGCGGGGTCTGTGCGGCCGGGGCCCTCCCCTCCGGGGCCGGGGCTGTCTTAGCTCTCCTGACTGGCCCGAGCCGGCCCCCAGCAAGGAGGACTGCCCTGGACACACCCGTGAGGTCATGAGGGGCGGCTGTTTCCCGGGGACGCGGTCCGCCCGCCGCAGCCCCTGCACCCCCGAAAGCCCCGGGATGGCCCCTCCCTGTGCCGCCTCATCTAGTCTCGTGTCCCGAGGCTCGGGTATTCCTTTTCTGAGTCCAGTTTAACGAATCAGTATAAACCGAGCGGCTCAGAAACACCAGGAATCGGTTCCCTCCCAGCTGTGAGCAGAAGTCTGGAACCACTGGGAGCAGGCCGGGCTCCTGGACGCTCCCAGGGGTCTTGCACCCGTCCCTGCCTCGTCAGCTTCCAGGGCTGGCCAGCAACCCTCGGCATTCCTGGACGTGCAGACCCACGGCTCCCGTCTCTGCCGCCATCCCCACCTCGGCTCCCTCTGTATCTCCACGTCGTCCCCGGTTCCCATAAGGACACCCATCATTGGATCTGCCCCCCCCCCCAAATCCAGGACCATCTCATCTTGACATCCTGAGGTTTATTACATCTGCAAAGATTTGGTTTGCAAATGAGGTCACATCCCACGTACCAAGGGTGAGGACTTGGGGGGTGGCATCTGACCTCTTACAGCAGGCTTTGTGCCTTCACGTTTCCCCTCCTACCTTTTCTGCTCTTCTTGTTCTTTTCTAAAATTGAAGTATCGCTGATTTACAATGTTGTGTTAGCAAAATCATTCCATTATGTGAACATGTGTGTTCTTTTTCAGATTCTTCTCCATTATAAGTTATCACAAGATATTGGCTATAGTTCCCTGTGCTGCATGGCAGGCCCTTGTTGTTTATTTTGTATCCATTCTACTTTTTAAAAAAGATATTTATTTATTTATTCATTATTTTTGACCGCATCAGATCTTAGATGCGCACACAGGATCTCCGTGGCTGCCCGGGGCCTGCTCTCTGGTTGCAGTGTGTGGGCCCAGCAGTTGTATTGTCAGTTGCCTCTCATCATGTGGGATCTTACTTCCCCGACCAGGGATCAAACCCAAGTTCCCTGCACTGGCAGGCGGATTCTAAATCCCTGGACCACCAAGGAAGCCCCCCATTCTGCTTTTTGATAGAGAACTTATGAACCAGTTCATACTAGGGTATGAATTCTTGATCACTGCTCAACAAAAGCAGTATGAATGTTCTGACTGCCTTATCAGTGGCCTAAGTCCAATAGAAAAACATGCCTTAGTCTTCGATATGCTGGCTTCGGGCACATAGACCTTGTCCTGCTTGATTCCAACAGGACAACCCTCCCGGGGTGTAGACACAGTGCTGGGTCTCTGAACGCTCACGACCGGCCTCCTGGGAGCAGCACGCCTGGGCACGGCTGTGTTCACAGGGGCCCATTGCCTTGCGTTTACTGAACACCTGACTGCATCAAGCTCTGGACAGGATTCTGGGGTTCCAGAGAAAGAAAGGTGAGAAAGATGCAACATTTCTGATTTTAAAGGTGGAGGAAGGGCCCATAAGCCAAGAAATGGGGCCGGCTGCCTCTAGAAGGTGGAAGAGATGAGGAAATAAATTTTCCCCTGGTGTCCCCAGGAGGAACACAGTCCTCCTGCTGGGAGCCCAGTGAGACCCTTGTCAGACTTCCAAGTTCCAGAACCGCAGGACATAAATCCGTGCGGCTTGAAGCCACCTGACTCTGTGGCCATGTGTTCCAGCAGCCGTAGGGAACTAGGACCAACCATGGCTGGGTTTGAGAAATACCTTTTGTAGCCCAGAGGGGTGGTGTGACCCCCATCCCAGGACACAATGACAGGCGGGCTCTAGCAATTCCTTATTTGGGGAGAGAATGAGAAAATCTTTAAGTGCATGAAGGATATCAGTTGCATGAAGCTTTGTAAGCAGAAACACAGTTTGTTTTTTTCTTTCGGTAGGGATGTTACGGAAGTGTGCAGAGTCTGAATAGACAAAGGGGAAGACCGAGCCAGTTATAAACCAGAGGGCTCCCAGCGCTTTGTGAATCCAGGGCTGGGGCTCCGCCAACCGCGCCATCACTCCTGGGAGGCTGTGCCCCTAGGAGGTGCCCGAGGGAGGCTGCAGGACTGCAAGTGTTTTCTGCCTCTGGGTGCATCTCCCAGCAACACTTATGCCCTCTGTCTACGGCAGGTCCTCCCCATGACGCAGTTGGTATGGTCTGCTGACTTCCGGGCTTTGGCAGAACCAGTGACACTGAACTCCTCTCTGTGATACCCACTGGGTCAGCCAGTGATTCCTCCTCAGAGGTCAGAGTCTTAACTTGTAGGGGCAGCTGTTCCCTGTTTCCACCTTCACCTGTTGGAGCAGCCTCAGCGTTCTCACGGGGCCCCATCAACCGGATCTAAAGAACCTGACCCCCAGGCAGCATCCTGCCACCTATTTCTTGAGCAAATCCTGCTGAAACGGCTACTAGGTCTCTGTCTCCTGACTGGACCTCTGTTGTTGTTGTTCAGCCTCTAAGTCGTGTCTGACTCTGTGACCCCACGGACTGCAGCATGCCAGGCTTCCCTGTCCATCTCCAACTCCCGGAGCTTCCTCAAACTCATGTCCATAGAGTTGGTGATGCCATCCAACCATCTCATCCTCTGCCATCCTTTTCTCCTTTTGCCTTCATTCTTGCCCAGCATCAAGGGTCTTTTCCAATGAGTCAGCTCTTTGCATCAGGTGGCCAAAGTATTGGAGCTTCAGCATCAGTCCTTCCAGTGAATACACAGTGTTGGACCCCTCGCAGCATGCTATGTGTCCTAACAGTCACAGGTGCGTGTTTAGGCAAAGCCATGGAGGAAGTGATTTATCCTATTGGGCTCCCTGGAGGAGGGGTTTCAGGATCCACGGGGAGAGGAGAGCTCTTTGGGGTGGGTGCTTTTCAGGGTGGACTATTTATCCTGGCATCTCCTGGCATCTAACACACAGTCTCCAGACCAACACTGTGCTCCTCTGTCGAGGTCGCCCTGGAAACTTCCCAATTGTGCAAATTTCTCATGGTAGAGGCAACACTGACAGAGTCTTCTCAACGCTGGAACAACACAAGAGGACCAGCAGGTGGGAAGAACAGCAGCCCAAACTCCGGATCCAGGGCCTGGGGGGCCTTTAGGCACCCAGTGTCTCCAAGCATCCTATGGTCCCTCCCTCCCATGGGGCCTCCATCAGCGCTCACCGAGAGAGGTGGACTGAGGCCATCACCTTGGCAAATGGAGTCATCCTGAAAGGTTGAGAGCAGAGACCTAACATATCCTTAGAAATGTTTTTCATGTTCCTTAAGAAAAAGCAGTTTCTGGGAAAACCACTGGAGCAGATAAATTCCAAACCATTGCTCGCACCTCCTGCCTGCGTTGAATTTGCACTGTTGGTGCCTCTGTCTTTCATCTTCCTTCGGGGAGCTGTGCCTACCCCTCTCCCCGCCCGAGGGTCATCAGAACAGCCCGGCCCCCTCCCTCCCGCCGGATTGAGCAGACATCCACAGTCTCGGGGGTTTCGCTGATATCATTTGGAGAGCTGGGGCCACTAACTTGGCTGACTGGAAAGAACTTGAGATGATGTTGTTCTGTCCTTCTCTGGCCCCTGGAAACTTGAGCTTATGCAACATGTTCTTTTTCGGTGGAAAAAAGAAAAATCTTCATTGATCACCGTCTGGGTGGCAGAACAGGCAGAAACATGAAATAAACCATTTTTCACATTTTTGTCTGCGCCGTGTGGCCACTTTACCCTCCTTGTTTTCTGGCTTCCCTGCTGTGATGAACAGCTCAGGCCTCTTATTCCTTGGTCTGCCCTCCAGAAGCGGTTTGGGGTGTCCCATCCTGGGTGACTCGTCTAGAGGGACCCCATGCACCCACACGTCACCTGTACATTTTCTGTTTGGGGGTACTGTAGCTGCTGTGACAAATGACCACAGAGTGAGAGGCTTGAAACGACAGGACTGGATTCCCTCATGGCCTGGAGGCCAGAGCATGAAGGCAAGGTGTGGACAGGGCTGCCTCCTTCCGGGGGCTCAGAGGGGGTCCCTTCCAGGCTCCCCCCAGATTCTGGTGAGGACCAGCATCCCCTGCTTGTGGTGTCCTCCCTCCCGTCTCTGCCTGACCTCACATCACCGTCTCCTCTCTCCTCTCTAAGGACACTGGTCACTGAATTGAGGGTCCCCCTTAATCCAGGTGGATGCATGTCATTACACATCTGTCCAAACCCACGGAATGTGCAACACCCGGTGGGCCCTGAGCTGAACGGGGGGCTTTGGGGCTGACACCGCGTCACTGCAGTTTCCGTCGTTGTTGCTGTTCTTCAGTCGCTAAGCCGTGTCCGACTCTCCGTGACCCCATGAACTGCCGCATGCCAGGTCCTCTGTCCTCCGTTAGTTTGTTCAGATTCATAGCCACTGGGTCAGTGATGCTATCTAACCATCTCATCCTCTGCCCCCTCCTCCTCCTTTGGCTTTCAATCTTCCCCAGCATCAGGGTCTTTTCTGATGAGTAAGCTTTTCACATCAGGTAGCCAAAGGATTGGAGTTTCAGCTTCAGCATCAGTCCTCCCGGTGAATATTCAGGACTGATTTCCTTTAGGAATGACTGGTTGATCTCCTTGCTGTCCAAGGGACGCTCGAGAGTCTTCTCTGGCACCACATTTCGAAAGCATCGATTCTTCTGTGCTCTGCACCACCTGGTTGGGGGCTGTTGATGGTGGGGGGGCTCTGAGTGGGGGGGCTCTGAGTGGTTTTTAGGGGACAGAGGGTACACAGGATAAGAAAATTCTGTGTTTTCTGCCCACTTTTGCCGTGAACCTAAAACGAATTAGGAAAACAGGGTGACATAGATACAGACTTTTAAAGTACTCAGTGCAGGGTCAAGTCTGAATTTCAGATGAGGAAAAAATAATTAGTGTAAGTGTATTACCTGCCATATTTGGGACACATAATCTATCTGCTGGCAAGCTTACTTTGGAGACGGAGAGGAGAAGAGGCTGCAGACTCGGAGGAAGGGCACCATCCCCCCGTGGACCGTGGGCTTCCCGTCTCCAGGGTCGCCACCCACCTTGCTGTCTGCTTCTGCCAGGCGGAGGTTATAGGTTTCCGCACTGACGGGACAAGGCCACAGCCCTGAACCTGACCTTCACAGTGTCGGAGGTCTGCGGAGTCTGCGGAGGTGGGGAGGTCTGTGGCGTCCCACTCCTGGTCTGGGCGTCACCCGCTCAGCTGGAGGGGGTGGCCTCGGGACAGGCTTCCTGGAGCAGCTGCCCCGAATTTCCGCCTTCCATCTTCCATTCCAGTACCTGCTGAAGTCTTGGGGGAGTCCTCTCCAGGCACTGAGCACCCATTCTGGCTTTCATCATTGTGTCAACAATT
Organism: Hydropotes inermis; assembly: GCA_020226075.1. Lineage (NCBI taxonomy): Eukaryota > Metazoa > Chordata > Mammalia > Artiodactyla > Cervidae > Hydropotes > Hydropotes inermis. Next base: position 45,054,683 of record CM035297.1, on the reverse strand, counting down.
CATTTATTTACTTTTATTTTATATGGGACTATAGCTGGTTAACTAGGCTGTGTTAGTCTCAGGTGGACGGCACAGTGATTCATGTATACATACCCATATATCTATTCCTTTTCAAATTCTTTTTGCAGCTAGGTTATTGCAGAGTACTGAGCAGAGGTCCCTGTGCTATACATTTTGCTATCTATTTTATTTTCTTTATCTGTTTTATTTTATATATTTTTTCTTTTAAAAAATGTTGATAGTTGATTCACTATTGTGTTTGTTTTAGGTGTACAGGAAAGTGACCTAATTATATAAAATATGAAAAAATGCAAGTCGCTCAGTCGTGTCCAACTCTTCGTGACCCCATGGACTGTATAGTCCATGGAATTCTTCAGGCCAGAATACTGGAGTGGGTTGCCTTTCTCTTCTCCAGGGAATCTTCCCAAGCCAGAGATCAAACCCAGGTCTCCTGCATTGCCGGCGGATTCTTTACAAGCTGAGATGTCAGGGAAACCCTATCTATCTGTCTATCTATCTCTCTATCTATATCAGATTAAATTCCACTACAGGTTATTACAAGGAACTGAATATAATTCCATGTGCTCTACAGTAAATCCTTATTGCTTTTCTATTTTACATACAGTAGTTTGTATCTGCTAATTCCCTCCTCCTAATTTACCCCTCCCTTCCTCTCATTTGGTAGATTTGTTTTCTGTGTCTGTGAATCTGTTTTGCATAGGGGTTCATTTGCATTATTTTTTACGTTTTATTTTTCAGGGAAGTTTTTTCACAGCTGTGTGTGCATGTCAGTGCCTCACTCTTAATCTATCCTGCTCCACCCTTTCCTCTCCACTGATAACTGGAAGTTTGTTCTCTAAATCTTAGGGTCTGTTTCTGCTTTGTAAATAAATTCATTTGTGTCCATTTGTTTTAGATTCCACGAATAAGGGGTCATATGATATTTGTCTTTCTGTGTCTGACTTGAATTTCACTTAGTACGGTCATCTCCAGGCCCACCCAGGTTGGTGCAAATAGCATTATTCCCTTCTTTATAACTGTGCCGACAATTTAAACTGGACATTTGTCGAATCTCGCTATCTGGTTGCTTTCAGATCCAGCCTTTAAAAATCCTGCACGAGTCCCCCAGCACTGAGAGCCGGGCCCTGAGGACCAGGTGTGCCTGGCCGCGGGACGGTGGCCCACTGAGTGACTGCCCCATCTTGCTTGTCAGCAGCTGAAGGGGCAGCTGGCCTGACCGAGTGAGTTTAAAGAGCCTGGGCAGGCTCAGGCCTGCGGCTCTGCCTGGACAGGACGTGGGGCCCAAGGGCCGCCCCGCCAGGGTCCCTTCCTCGGGGGCATCCCCGAAGCCATGGACAGAGTTCAGCGCATCTGGGAAGCAGCTGTCGGCCAGGACCTGACCTCCAGCTGCGCGTGGAACACTGCTCCCGTCACAAGTCTGCTTTCAGTGACAAGTAACCGGGGTTCCTGCCGTTTCAGTGACAGGAGGCAGGGAGGGTGCTTTAAGGCTGATGTCTTCGGGAGAACAGTTCACAGAAGGGAAGATGGCGTGATACACATACCAGGGACGAGATGATCAAACCTACCCGTGCTCAGAGAAAGCGAATGTGGACTGGGAAAGCCCTCCACACCCAGCAGATCTGTAAGGGTTAGAGGGCGGCCAATGCCCGGTGCTGGGAGGTGGTGGGGAGGAAGAACCCTCAGAAGCACCCACCGTGGGGGCAGACCCCAGGCTCACCGGGCTGGCCAGGATGCCCAGGGCCCTGTGGGTCTGCGGTCCAGCAGTCGGGCTGGGGGAGGCACAGGCGGGAGAAGCCCTCCCTGCGGCTTCCCCAGCAGGGCTCACACCAGGGACCCGCGCAGCCCCGGCTGTGGAAGGGAGGCCGTGGGCCCGCCCGGCATCGCTATAGTGCCGGGTTAGAACATCGTGATGCGGAAATGGACTCGGCCCTTCGCTCCATGGCGCAGGTGTGCCCACGGCAATGTGGAGACGGCTCGTAACAACAGTAAGTGCCCTTCACACCCGTCAGGACGGCCACTGTCGGAAGGACGGGAAGGGACAGGTGTCGGCCAGCACGTGGAGGAATCAGAAACCTGTGCGCTGTTGGTGGGGATGGACACTGGCCCAGGCTTCCCTGGTGGCTCAGACGGTACATAACCCACCTGCCAATGCCGGAGACCAGGGTTCAACCCCTGATTTGGGAAGATCCCCTGGAGAAGAAAATGGCAACCCACTCCAGGGTTCCTGCCTGGAGAATCCCACGGGCAGAGGAG
>CM035297.1:45032118-45052399 GCA_020226075.1 Hydropotes inermis | reverse complement strand
CTGGCGGGCTGCAGTGCGTGGGGTCACAGAGTCGGACACGACTGAGCGACTGACACTTTCAGTTTCACAGCCACTACAGAGAACAGTATGGTAGTTTTCCAAAAATTACAAATGGAGCTACCATAGGGTCCAGCCACTCCACCTGTGGGCAGGGCCCCAGGAGGACCCCACAGCCGCGCCTGGCCTGAGAAAGTCTCCAGGTTGCAGGGCTGTCCCGGGCTGCTGTGTGCTGCTGGCGAGGGGAGGGCCGGGGCAGGGGAAGGGCCGACCTGTAGCAAGTTCTGACTCCCCCCCACGACCAGCTGCAGGGACCACCGTGTCTCCCCAGAGAAATAGAACCAGCACGGTGGTCATATACACACACGAAGGTGTGAATTATAAGGAACTGGCTCCCACGACTGTAGCTGCTGAGACGGGCAGACCCCAGAGGGCCAACGGTGCAATTTCCAGTCTGAGTCCAAGTCCAGAGGCAGGAGAAGACCAGTGACCCAGCTCCAGGACAGTCAGGAGGAGAGAGTGCGTGCTCCCTTCCTCAGCCTTTTGCTCAAGTCGGCGCCTCCCTCAACTGATTGGACCTGGCCCACCCACTTCGGGGAGGGTGATGTGCTGGCCTCAGTCTGCTGATCCAGATGCTAATCTCGCTCAGAAACACTCTCCCAGGCAGACACTCATGTCTGACCCAATAGTCAGGGCCCCTGGGGCCCAACCGAGTGGACACATAGAATTGACCCTCACACATACTGGACCACAGTGCTGGGAAGAAAAGTGTCCAGCTGGCTCTTGAGCCAGCGCCAAGCCACTCAGACGCACGGCAGCCAGGCCCCATCCCTGGGCCTTCCGGCCCAGCTCCTGCTTCCCTCTGGGTTTCCCAGGCTCCGTGCATTCCTGAACAGACCTCTTAGTCCAGTGGGGTCTTTCTCACGGAGCCCGTCCTGCATCTCCGAACAACCCTGCCCTGTTTTATTGTTTGCAGTAAACAAGCTGGATTATGAAGAACAACGTCCTTCTTCCTGATTCTTGCCCTACACAACCCACCCAACTAGCTGGGCCTGTTCCTCACGACACTGGCCCTGAGAAGCTGGCCTCTGCCTCCCCGCAGGGCTGGCAGCTGCCCCTCCTGCTGTGGGCCTTTTGAGGTCATGAAATTCCTTAAGAGAGCTAGTTTCGGGGGGAGGGTAAATGAGGAGTTTAAGATTAACAGATGCACACTACTGTATATAAAATGGACAGATATCAGTAACAAGGACCTTCTGCAGGACAGAAGGAATCTGGTAACGTGTAGTGACCGATAATGGAGACGAATATGACAAAGGACATGTATATACATATATGTATATGTAAGATATACGCAACATATGTATGGGCTTCCCTAGTGGCTCATATGGCGAAGAATCTGCCTGCAACGCAGGGGACCTGAGTTCGATCCCTGGGTCGGGAAGATCCCCAGAGAAGGGAATGGCAACCCACTCCAGTATTCTTGCCTGCAGAGTCCCAGGGACAGAGGAGCCTGGTGGGCTACAGTCCATGGGGTTGCAAAGACTGGGACACGGCTGAGCGACTAACACTTTTCTTTTTGGTATTCGTGTGTGTATAACTGAATCACTCGGCTGCACGCCAGAAACTAACACAACCTTCCAAGGCAACCATACTTCGCTAAAAGAAAGGGAGAGCGAGAGAAACAAAAGGAAGGAAAGAAGGCCGGTTTCGTTCCACCCTCACTGAGCAGGCGTATTCAGCACCCAGCGCTGGGGACATCTCTGAGCCAGGCAATAAAACGCAGCACTGAGGCTTCAGAAGTGACCGAGACGCAGATACTCCCTCAGTCTAACGGGGAGACACCTCTGCTGGAGAAGGTGGAGGCATGGGGGGTGTGTGGTCCCCAGGGATGTCACCCAGCCTTGGAACACCAAGGCAGGCTGCCCAGAGGGACCCCTGTTCCAAGAGAGTCCTGAGTCCCCCATGGGGTTGGAATTGCCCAGGGTCAGCGGGAAGGGCATTTTCAGCAGAGGAAACACCGTCAGTGAAGACGGGCTCACCCAGGCTGCGTGTGGTTCTCCTGGGGCGCAGAGGGCAAGGCTGGAGGGGCATGAACCTCAGCGGGGCCCAGAGCTGGTGCCAGGCCACTGCCTGCCTCTGTTCCAGGGGGCCCAGGATTCATCCTGCAGATAGCGGGGGCCTCACAGTAGCTCTGGGGCACGGTCAGGAGTGCGGGCTTCTCTCTTGACTCTAAAGGACCAGAAATGGGCTCCTTGTTCCCAGAGGACCACAGGTCTTCGGGAGGAGGGAATCCTGGAATTCCCCGGGGCCCACTGCTGCCCTGGCTGCCTTCTAGAAGAGGCTCTCAGTTGCTGCTGCATCTTGTAGGGAATGCTGACCTCGGGAGACGAGTAGCAGGTGCCTGGGGTCGAGGACTCACAGCTCTCGGCACCCTCTGGGACAGAAGGGGGCCTGAAGTTGCCACGGATTGTCACAGCGCAGAAGGCGACCCTACCCCCACCCCAGCACTGGATTCTGAAAGGCCCCGGGACGGTGTGGGGACAAAGGTGTGGTGTTTGGCTGCCCCGGCAGCCTCCTCCAGCCTCCCCAGCGAACAAAGAGCTGATTGAACACCCTGGCTTCCTGCTTCCTAAGCCCTCTCCTATTTATCTCCCTCAAGGTGCAATTGAATCGAGGAAAGGGAGGGCCCAGCGGGGGTAAAGCTGTGATTACTGGGTCTAAACTACAGAAGTATGCCCGGTGAGTAATCCTAAACTGGTCCTGCCAGGCACAGAGCCCAGACTCTGGGGCAGCCCTCGAGAGGTGGACTCTGATCAGACTTTCAAGCTGCTTCAATTTTCTTGAGTGTTTCTGTGGCTGAAGCCCAGTGAACGATCATCTTTGCCAATGCGTAAATTAATCTCTCTCTACCTTAAATCATATCAGAGTCATAATCTCCTGTTGGGAGTCAGACTGAAAGTCAGGCCTCAAGGTCATCTCAAGGTCCTCGCTACGTACAGATGAAGGGACGGCCAGTCTCCATCCGGAGCTTCTCCTCTGCCCCCATGGTCCTGGGGCCATCGCCTAAAGAGTCCTAGGTCATTTTTACTGGGTCTGCTGGTTTCTGTAAGACTGGAGTCCAGTGAAAATGTCTTTTCCACGGATGGTTTATCGAGTTCCTCCCCTGGTGGCAGAAGTCAGCTCCCTATGCCTGAGACTTGGAGCAGTTCAGTCTCAGGACCTTATTTCCTGCTAAACAAAGCTGGGAGATAAAGGTCATCAACCCCCTTATTTTCAGAGCAGAAACAGGCACCGAGAGGCGAAGTCAAATGCCTAAGGTCACACAGCCAGCCAGCGGCTGGACTGGGCTTTCATTACCTTCCACCCTTATTGATGAAGACGATGTACAATAAACTGCCCCGGCTTGACGTTGTACAACGTGGCGGGTTTTGACAAATCTACACACCAAGGTTTCAGCCTCAGCACGACTGGCATTTGGGACTGGAGAATTCTTTACTGTGGGGGGAGGAGGGTCGTTCCCACACGTTACAGGATGTTTACAGTGTCCCAGGAGGCCTCGGTCTGCGAGACACCTGTCCCCAGGCGTGACAGCAGCACCATCTCCAGACAGAGTCGCACCACGGGCCACAGCGTGCCCGCGTGAGGACCACAGGCGTGCTGCGCACAGCCGTGAAATCAGCACCGCATCCACAGCCGTGCCCACGGCCAGCGCCGCCCAGAGTTCCGCCCCCGCCTTGCGCTCCCCTCTCCCCAGGTATCCGCCACCCAGGCAATGGCCTGTTACCTGCTGCTACAGATTTTTCCAGTATTTTCTAGACTTTTGTATAAATGGAATCAGACAGGATGGATTTTTTTTCTTTTGATTCTGAGCTTCATTATTTTCAAACTGCCCATAGCTCACCCTTCTGTATTCCTGAGTTGTCTCCAAGGCGTGGAGATACCACGCTTGGCTTACCCATTCACCTGTTGGTGGATATCTGGGGAGCTTCCAGCTTTTGGCTTTTACAAATTGAGCCGTGGTAAACATTTATGCACATGCATTTGTGCAGACACGTGCCTTTGTTTCTCCTGAGAAAGTACCTCGGGTAGAGTAGCTGGGTCATACGGAGTGGGTGTGTTTATTTTCTGTTTTAAAATGCTATTTTGTTGAGGGTTTTTTTTGCGGGGGGGGGGGGTTGCTGTGCTGGGTCTAACCTTTAGTGGTGACGTGCGGGACTTAGTTCCCTGACCAGGGCTTGAACCCGGCAACCCTGCGTGGGCACGCGGAGTCTTGGCCACTGGACCATCAGGGACGTCCTCAGAAGGGGTGTGTTTAAAGTTTCAAGAAGCTGCCACCCTGTTTCCAAGGCGGCCACAGCTCTGACTCCAGTTCCTCGCCGCCCATCTCTTTGCTCCTCACTTGTGAGTCTCCAGGAGAAGGCAGTCCTGGTGAGTGGGATTCCTGGGGGCCTGGAGACCCGCAGGGGATTATGGACCATCTAGAAAAATGCCAAGAAGCGGAGACCAAAAAGCCTGTTGAAAAACACCAAAGACAACACCCTCCACTGGATGGGCCAGTGCAGACCCCACGAGGACCTGCCCCGAACTGGACCCCATGCCGTATTCCACAGGTCTTACCTTCTACATCCTCGATGGAGAAATTGCCTTCCTGAGAGCCTGGGGCTCCCCCCGACCCCAAGACAGGTCATGTTCCTTGGGTAAATTAGCCAGTTTCAATGACTCAAAACTCTTTTCAAATTGGGAAATACGCTCCACTTAAAACACACACTCTTGTCATCATGGGAACCTACTTCTCGCTTGTCAATTTCACACGACTGTTTCACATACTGATTGTGTCTGTTTCTATTTGACTTTTTCCCTTTGGTTGCTTCCAGGAGCAGCATATTTGGATCACAGAGATGAAGACATAGTAAACTTCCGAGTGCCTAACATGTCAAGTTACTTTTCTTTCCATTCACGTGGCATCATCTCTTAACTGCAAATTCCACTAAGCGGATAAATTTTTAAGCCACATGGTAAGCCTGGAAGTGCTGGAGAACTGACCAGACCTTGTGAAAATTTTTCCTTTCTTTAAAATTCTTTACAAATGATTTCAAAATGGATCTAATGACACAATAGATAATCCTGCATTCTTGCATTAAATGAGATTTATTTTTTCAAAGATAAATATAAACCTTTCAGCCCAGTAAACAAAGAGTTTTAAGAGTACAAAGACTTTTCTTATTTCTAGAAATGTGGGGATTAACATTTGATCCTTAATTTTAATGAGAAACAGATTAGTTCTGTGTAGGACATTAAGGATTAGTCCTAGGTATAATATTATTTTAAACCATCAGTTCTTTCACTCAGAGATTCTGGTGAAACTTCAGCTTCTTGACTAGATGGTAAATCAGAGTCATTTGAAAATATGGCTACTATGGAAAATTTCTAGAATGATGCCAAGAAATTATGACCTCTGATAAGTGAGACTGGGGGTCAGACTAAGAGAAAAACTGATTTTTTAAATTGTATATCCCTTTCATAATGCTTGGAATATTTCTTTTACCATCTGTATAATAGATCTATAATTTAAAAATAATGCAGAGCATGATTTTTGAGGCATCACCTGTAATTTTCAATATTAAGAGGCGAATATTGTTCATCTTTTAAAATTTATTTTTGCAAGTGACTTTTTATGCATTTAAGTACGTGTACATGCATGTGAAGTTGTGAAAAAACATATAATAGCAAGCATTTTCAAACACCATGTTTCAAGCTACAGCAGATGGAAGATGTCTTTCTGTATTAGCAAATCTACCTTGTTTAATGCTAATCTGGATGGTCAGTCAGTGATCCAGACAAGGGCTCAAGATCTTCTCACAGTCTAAGTGTATCAGTCAGTTTTCCCCACAGTAACAAGTAACTCTCCGTGGCTGACTGTCTCAAAGTGTGTGTTTCTTATTCACTGGACGTGGGGCGGGGCGGTGGCCTTGGATACTCCAGGCCTCCCAGCTGGGCTGGGCCCAGGCTGTGGGTCAGAAGAGGCCCAGGTTAGCTCCCCACCACGTGCCCCTCATTCTGGGACTGAGGCGGCGGGAGCAGCATGTGTGGGGTCTGCTCTCCTGGTGGACACCAAGGAGGTGGCGGGCTGGCGGGCACCCAGCTGCTCTTCCACTATCAGCCCAACGTGACGGGCCCCGTCACCCACTGGGCAAAGCAGGACAAGTCAAGAGGGTGGGGGGTGTGCTCCACCTGCAGAGGAAGGGCAGCGTGGGTGGGAGAAGACAGTAGCTGTTCCCGGAACAAAAGGGCAATCCAGCACACATATGGAAAGAAAGGAGAGAGGGAGTTGGGGTTCAACTGGGTAAGTACTAACCGTGATATTTTGTTGTTGGCACAACAGTTCTTTAAATCTTGTTCTATATTGGTTTTGGGGCTTGAAAGGTGAGCATGTTGGTGAGTAGAACACAATTTGTGTTAATAATAATACCATCATGGATAGCTAAGAATAACTCACCTTTTGAGCACTTATTATGAACATTTTACTTGAATTTATTCCAATTTTCATCCAACCAGATAACATAGTCATCATTATTATTCCCATATGAAAGATAAGAAAACTGACACTTAGAAGATTAATTTAGTTGTCCAAAGTCACATGACTGGTAGGTAACAAACTCAGCTCTGTTTGGCTCCAAGATAAGCTCTTTGATGCTATAAATTCTGAGGCCACTGTTTTAGAAGCATGTGCTTGCCTGTGAGTTTAACATTCTCTTTGTTACTGATAGAGGAGGGGAGTATATTGCCTGCTCCCAGGGAGAGGAAATGACCACATCAGAATAATCCATTGAGTGGTGGATGCCATGAATGAAGGCTCGGTCCCTAAGAAGCCTGCTCCTGCATTTCTGTTTAAAACATGGCCTCACCGTAAGCACCGCTGAGGCTGGTCTATGCCGTTTCCTGTTCTCCTCCCCTTCCTGAACACATCCCAGAGGACACTACATTTCCCGGCCCCCTTCAGGTTGGACCCGGCCATGCGACCAACATGCCTTAGTCTACAAGGAGCAAGCACCAGCAGATGCAGAGGCGGTTGAATGCTGGTGAGGGTTCTTCCCCTTTGTGGTGACAACCTACAGGCATGTGAAGGACAACTTTTCTGGGAAGCCACCCAGACCCAGACCCACGGTGCGGATGGAGAAGCAGACTGTGGTTGTGTGATACCAACTGGAGTTGGGGGACGCCTGTCATCACCGCGTAACTCAGCCTGCGCCGGCTGATAGAGCGCCTCCTGGCTGCCCCCAGCACCACACGCCTCTCCTATTTTGAGGGCTTGATCTCCGACCAGGTCATTTAAAAGAAATATTTCTTCATCTACTATGTCAATAAAAAAACACAAGCCCACCCTGCCATCTTCTTTCTCTCTGATCTAAGACCAGCTCCCGGCTGGCAGACCTGTACCTGCCTGCACTGGTGCAGGATGGAGCCCCCATGGTAGGGAGCCCAGGGAGGGCCCCCACCCAGCACTGCCATCGCTGGACGGGGCGGGTGGCTATCCCTGAAGCCTGTCCAGCCCCAAGGTGGGTCCCTTGGTGCGGCTTACAGGTCTCGGGCTCCCATTTCTAGCCACATCTTAGAGTTGGGATAACCATGCCCCCATCTTTCAGGGACCACCGGACCGTCCGTCAGGCCTCAGCGACCCAATGAGCCCCCAGCTTTCCTCATGCAATAACCATCAGCACTTTTCCACAATGTGCCGGGCAGGCTCTTTCACAGCTGTTTCAATAGTTATTGATCCCACGACCCAGGGAGATGTGTTAAAAATAAAGCAACTAAGAGCTGAAATTAAATCTTTGGAAGCAAGTCAGGGCTCCACGTGGGACAGTGTTTCAGCCCCATGTCGTGGCCGGTGGGTAGAACACAGCCTCTCCTTTGCTTTCCCACGGCAGGACCCACCTCCCACCATGGAGACAGCATCCGCCCTCCGTCTTCACCTAAGATTCGGCCTGGGGAGTCTTAAGCCAGACAAAAGCCAGCTCCATCTCGCTGCTTTAATTTTTTCCAACCGTGCCTTCCGCTTAATTTGCCATTTTTTTGCAACACACGTGGCAACAAAAACTCGTCACCTTGCAAGCTCTCATTATGGAATCAAAAATAAAACCGAATAAAAGAATTCAGGTATGGAGTCTATATTCAGTGGTTGTGAAAAGCATCAGTGGCAAATTCCATAGTTAAATAAAACCGAATGAAAGAATTTAGGTATGGAATCCATATTCAGTGGTTGTGAAAAAGCATCAATGGCAAGTTCCACATTTGCCTTTGCATCTTTTGTCCATCTTCACTTAGGTTCAAAGCTCCTCTTTCTTTTTTGTCTCTTATGGCGGCAAAATACAGTCCTCTCCCAGCCTGTGATGCTCTTAACGTCAACGGTGCAGCTTTCACACTAAAAGGCACTCAGGGAATCTGTGGGAAGGAATCATTAAGTGGAAGATACTGGTTATAATTCTTTGTAATGTGCCTTCCGTAATTAAGTTATTACTGGACCAATTAACCTTAATGCTAGGGGATATCGCATGAAAAGACTCGCTGAGGGAGCGCATTAATCATTCGTAATGAAGCAGGCTTGGGAGGACCTCTGGGTGGTCCAAGGGTCGAGCTGAAACCCCTATTTGTTCTCGGAGGGTACTGCCCTCAGAGGGTTAGGAAGCCCATCTGTATTCCTTGCTCACTCCTCCAGCCAACACAGGGAGGCCCCCTACAGAATCCACACTGGGCCCATTTCACTTCTACCAGACCCCGTGCAGCAGTCACGAGGGCTCCCCCGAGACAGTCCAATGCGTTCTGCAGGGGGACTGACCAGGCTCCAGAGGGATGTGCCCTGGTGGACCTCACACCTCCAAGAGGCACCAGGGAGACTGTCTTTAGTCCAGTGAATGGTGACATGAACACTCTCCACCAGGGCAGGCATAGTCATGCACTGTCCTTCAGACAGAATCCAGGTTGAAATGGGCCTGTGTGAGGAGGGCAGCCAGCTACACTCACTGTGGATGAGAAGGAAGCTCCCGGAATGATCGTCCAGCAGCCATCGAGAAAGATCATGGCTCACAGAACATCAGACCGTGGCTTCCTGGGGAGAACAGAGGGAACTGCAGTCAACATCCTGTGACAAACTGCAGGGGCAAAGAATATGAAAAAGAACATGTATGTGTAGAACTGAACAACAGAAATTAACACAACATTGTCCATCAGCTATCGTTGTTGCTCAGCCACTGGGTGGGCAGACCCAGTTCTGCTTGGCAGAGACTTTGGCAAGAAGTGCAAGGGGAGATTCTACTACTGTTAAAAAAAAGTCATTTACTTAAAACATTTTTTCTTTTATTTTTTGGAATTGAAAAAAATTTCACTGAAATATAGTTGGCTGCTAAAGCTGAAGCTCCAATCCTTTGGCCACCTGATGCTAAGACCTGACTCACTGGTAAAGACCTGACTCATTGGCAAAGACCCTGATGCTGGGAAAGACTGAAGGCTGGAGGAGAAGGGATGACAGAGAATGAGATGGTTGGATGGCATCACTGACTCGATGGACTTGATTTTGAGCAAACTCTGGGAGATAGTGATGGGCAGAGAAGCCTGGCGTGCTGCAGTCCATGGGGTTGCAGAGAGTCAGATGCAACTGAGTGGCTGTATTGCTATACAATTACAACCTTGCTGCTTATCCACCCTGTCTAAGGGAGTCTTTGCATCTGCTAACCCCAACCTCCCACTCCTTCCCCTAATCTTAATTGAACATGTAATTTAAGCATCCATTCATTTTGCTATTGTTAGCAAACCAAATCTGTGTCCTCAGAATTCTGAAACATGCTTCCAAATCAGTCCTCAGGGTCCCTATATGTTCCACCCCAGATTCTGGAGTTTGGATGTGGACTCTGAAGGCAATGCCACAGGGACTCTTCACCCTTAGCCACCTCTTGTGCACAATTTCATGTACCCTCGTAAAATGCAGTGAAATACACACTAATGCCTACTGTAGTTGACCCAAGGGCTGCGGGGCTCAGCATGCATACGTAAGCCCCCACCCCCAGCCCAACCTGCCGACCAGGTGGCCCCTCTCTTAAAGGCAGCTTCTGCCCTCAGTCTCCACGACTTGTGAGATGTATGCTTCCATTGACCCTGCTTGTCTATGTAACAATCACACAATTGCATGTTGTTGATGGGGTGCGGTGGGTGGTTTTGAAGTCCCCAAAGGTGCAGGTCACAATTAGCACCAGCTGCTGCTGTCCACCTTGCAAATCAGAGAAGTTCCGGAATCAAGGAAGTTTGTGTAGCCCGCCTTCCTCCCCACCCCAGCTTCTCCTCCCCCCTCCCCACCGCCCCCGCCCCTCTCCTATTTCTCCTCCTCCTTCCCCTCCCCAACTCCTCCTCTCGAATTCACAATTCAGGCCTCTGGCACGCTCAGAGATGCGCCTGGACCAGGGAGCCGGGGGACACATTCTGACAGGGCAAGGTGGTGTCCACCTGAGAGGTACTTTGTATCTTTCTTGTCTGCCTTGACAAAAATCTGCTGTTCTATTACTCTATCATTTCAATTGTTGTTGAGTCGCTAAGTCGTGTCCCACTCTTTGCGACCCCATGACTGTAGCACGCCAAGCCTCCCTGTCCTTCACCATATCCCGGAGCTTACTCAAACTCACGCCCATCGAGTCGGTGATGCCATCCAACCATCTCATCCTCTGTTGCCCCCCTCTCCTCCTGCCTTCAATCTTTCCCAGCATCAGGGTATTTGCCAATAAGTCAGTTTTTCGCAAAAAAAAACTGGGCAAAGTTTCGGAGCTACAGCTTTAGCATCAGTTCTTCCAATAAATATTCAAGGTTGATTTCCTTTAGGATTGACTGGTTTGATTATTTTAATAATTAACAATAATAAAAACAATACATCAATGTTAAAAACAGTGTAACAACAACATAACAAAGACAATAATGCAATAATAATGATAATTACATGATCACTGATGCAAATGTAAGTTTGACTGTTAGCACCCTGTTTGAAGCTCTGTACAGCTCCACATTTCCATCTCCTCGGGGAACATCGGGTCAGTGCAGGAACAATGCATTGGGGTAAGGGCATGTATCTCCTTTCAGGCTCCCTCCAGTCTTCAAGCTTCCACCATTTCTCCATTCCCACCTTGAAGGTCAGATTCTGGAAACTGAAAGTGTTGGTCACTCTGTCGTGTCTAGCTCTTTGCGATCCTGTGGGACCGTAGCCTGCCAGGCTCCTCTGTCCATGGAATTCTCCAAGCAAGAATACTGAAGTGGGTTGCCATTCCCTTCTCCAGGCGCTCTTCCTGATCCAGGGGTCAAACCTGGGTCTCCTGCATTTCAGGCGGGTTCTTTCTTGTCTGAGCCATTATAACCCATGTTTTTGGAGGAATTTGACAATCTAAGAAATGAGGTTTCAGAGCCCAGCACGGAGCAGCGTCCCCCAGAGGAGAGGCTCCCCTGGAGGGTGTGAGATGATTCTCGGGGTGCCCAGACTCCCTGGCTGTCCCTGACACCCAGCTACGAGCATTGCAGTGGCCCAGGTTTGTCTGGCACAGTGGGTTGCTGGCGGGGGTTGGGGGGGGTGCCTGCCCTGAGCGGAGGGTGGTGTGGTTTCCAGTCCCCTGGGCAGCAGACCAGCAGGAGGAACTCAGACCCCTCAGCTGGGACTCCGGGGCTCCCCTGACTCCAGCCTGTGAGCCCCAGACACGGCCTCCAATCGGAGGCCCCCACACCCCGCCCATCCCAAGCGGGTGAGGTGGGGGTTCAGTAGCTGACACCTTGTTTTCGTAAAACCCTGCAGATCCTACCCACACTCTGTCCTGTGTGCATGCCGCAGTTCAGAGAGAGAAAGTTCGATCACGTTAATAAAATGGTTCCGTATTCTGCTTCCTTTGTCCTAAGGGTGGACCCTGGGTGGAATTAGAACATCCGGACCCTCCAATCCAGGCTGTCAGCGGAGAGGGCATCCATCTCTCACACAGAAAATCAAATAATTCACCGCTGACATTTTCCTTTGACTTTTATGTTACCTCTTCCTTCTAGAATTAATTTCCTTGACTCTGACCCGGGAAGGGTGGAGGGAGAAGGCTTTGTTACAAGTGGGAAACCTACCAAATGCCCAGGAGGTGGCAGCAGGCCAGATTCTTTGCTGAAGCCATCACTCACTTATATGAAATGAAAATGTTTACTCTTTTAAATACGATTGCCTTCAGAGTACTGGATGCTTGGAAGTGACCTATCAGCTCTGCACACTTGTGAAACTTCAACTGTCACGGGATTTGCTTTCTGGGCACAAGAACCCTGGCGATGCGGTCAGTAGGAACACTTCCTGGAGGGCCCCACCCATCTGGAGACCCTGAGCCAAGGTGGCCTGTCCTCTTCGGCGGGGCATGTCCCCTCTCTGTGATGGATCGGGATTCGGAGATGCTTACCCTGGGACCGGTGTAGGGGAGCCCTGTCGTCTACAGCACCTCAAACACTGGTCCCCGGAACAGCTCCGTCACGCTTCTTACATTAAATGACTTCAGAGACCGGCTGGTGGAGAAGGTCACCCGGAGGACGTGGCCGCTGGTTGACCCATGAGCTAGTCCCAGGCAGCTGGCTGTCCCTCACCCATCCCCTGTCCCTGAATGTGTCCTCTGCCCACCTGGGCCCGCAGTGGGAGCCACACTCAAGGGCGCGGCCTTGAGAGATGAGAGGGGTGTTGAGACCTCCGGCCGTGCACGTGACTGAGCCCTGAGCTCCACGTAAACCTCAGGATTTGGCAGGTGGTCATGAAGACACACTAGCTTCGCGTATACATCTGTATGTGAGTTTCCTGCTAGTTCCGCCTGCCATCTGGGGCGGCTGGCTCTTCCTTTCATCTCTCCTGGCCCTCCATGC
Organism: Hydropotes inermis; assembly: GCA_020226075.1. NCBI lineage: Eukaryota > Metazoa > Chordata > Mammalia > Artiodactyla > Cervidae > Hydropotes > Hydropotes inermis. The sequence continues at coordinate 45,039,505 of CM035297.1, read as the reverse complement.
GGGGGGCAGTGTGTGAACCAACCCCTAGCCCCAAACTGCACCCCCCCCCCCGAAAACACGAGGGTGCCCTGGAGACAGGAGACGCCACGCACGCCCGGGGCTCTAGCCCGGGGGGGACCTTATGTCTGTGCGCCATCAAGGCTCTCTGAAGGGAGGGGCCCGTAAGCCAGGCTTTGGAGGAGACGGGGACAGAGGCTCAGGTCTCAGAGCCTCACGAGGAGCCTCAGCTGATCCAGGAGGTCTGGGAGCCTACAGGAGTTATAGCAGGGGAGGAATCCCAGCATCCCTCGGGAGGTGGTGAGGTGCAGGGCTGGCTCAGAGCCAGCAGCAGGTGGCAGAGGTCAGGGTTCAGGCACCTCCTGAGTTGGGGAGGCATGTTGGATGTAGGGCAGGTGAAGGAGAATGTGAGGGACTTGGATATGTGAGGGGCTGGGGTTGGGGACCAGGGCTCCCAGGGCCTCCAGGTCCCCTGCCTGGAGCACTAAAGCTGCTACCAACATCCATACAGTAACATTTTCCATTTCTTTTGGGTAAATTTGTGTTTTCAATCACTAAGTTGTGCCAGACACTTGTGACCCCATGGACTGCAGCACACCAGGCTTCCCTGTCCTTCACTGTCTCCCGGAGTCTGCTCAAATTCGTATCCACTGAGTCGGTGATGCCGTCCAATCATCTCATCCTCTGTCTTCAATCTTTCCCCTTCTCCTCCTTCTCCTTCTCCTCCCGCCCTCAATCTTTCCCAGCATCAGGGTCTTTTCAAATGAGTCAGTTCTTCACATCAGGTGGCCTAGGTATTGGAGCTTCAGCTTCAGCATCAGTCCTTCCAATGAATATTCAGGACTGGTTTCCTTTAGAATTGACTGGTTTGAGCTCCTTGCAGTCCAAGGGACTCTCAAGAGTCTTCTCTAACACCACAATTCTAAAGCATCAGTTCTTTGGCACTCAGCCTTCTTTATGGTCCAACTCTCACATCCATACACAACCACTGGAAAAACCACAGCGTCAACTATATGGACCTGGGTCAAATATATTAAGTATATGTTTAATTTCAGGAGGAGTTGCCCAACTATTGTCTGAGGAGATTGTCCGCTTTTACGCAGCCATCAGCAATGTATGAAAGTTCCAGCCATCCCATGTCTTCAGCACTATTTTCTTGCAGCCCTTGGACTGCAAGGAGATCCAACCAGTCAATCCTAAAGGGGATCAGTCCTGGGTGTTCATTGGAAGGACTGATGCTGAAGCTGACACTCCAATACTTTGGCCTCCTGATGTGAAGAGCTGACTCATTAGAAAAGATCCTGTGCTGGGAAAGATTGAGGGCAGGAGAAGGGGACAACGGAGGATGAGATGGTTGGATGGCATCACTGAGTCAATGGACATGGGTTTGGGTGGACTCCGGGAGTCAGTGATGGACAGGGAGGCCTGTTGTGCTGCAGTTCATGGGGTCGCAAAGAGTCGGACACAACTGAGCGACTGAACTGAACTGAATAGGTGTGTAGTTTAAATCTGTCTTCCTTTAATGATTAATGAGATTGAGCATCTTTTCATGGGCTCACTTGCCCTCTGAATATCCTCTTTGGTGAACACATTGTCCTCATCTTTTGCCCATGTTTTCCTTAGGCAGCCTGTTTGATTATTCCTGAGATTTTCAAGCTCTTATTTCAAGTATTCCAGATCCAGATCCTTTGGCACATCTGTGACTTGAAGGACTTTTCTCCCAATCTATGTCTTGCTTTTCATTCTCTTTATAGCATGTTTTTCAAAGAGCAAAATTGAAAAACTTTGATGAAGTCCAGTGTATCCATTTTCTTTTCTTTTATGGATAATGCTTTTGTTGTCTTAAGTAAAAACCCTTTGGCTAACCCAAGACAGAAGAGAGTTTCTCCTAGCTTTCCCTCTGAAAGTTGTTTAGTTTTATCTTTTATACTGAGCTCTGATCAACTCTGAGATCATTTTTATAAGGTGTGAGTTTCTCGTTTCCCCCCATATGGATGTTCAATTATTTCAGCACCATTTGTTGAAAAGACCATTTAAAAAAAATCTTTTAAAATAAGTTGTCCCTTTCTGTCATTTATCCATTTTTGAATTAGTGTTTTTAAAGATTTCTATTCCTTTCTAAACAGACATTTAGTCTGTAAAGAACCTATGTTTTTATAGCTTGTAGACCGACTCTGCGACCCCTGGATGGTAGCCCGCCAGGCTCGTCTGTCCATGGAATTCTCCAGGCAAGAACACTGGAGTGGGTTTTCACTTCCTTTTCCAGAGGATCTTCCCAATCCAGGGGTTGAATCCGTGTCTCTTGCATCTCCGGCAATGGCAGGCAGATTCCTTACCACTAGTGCCACCTGGGAAGCCAGGAGACACGGCTAAGTCCACCCAGGTTAGTAGCTGTTAGTAACAGTCCCTGTTCTTAACCACAACCCTATACCTGCCCTTTATTGAGTCTAGTTTTTTTCATTCTCTTCAGACATTGTTTAGTTTTCTGCCCTCTGAGTCTTACAAAGTTCTCATTATATTTGTCTTGGTACTTATTTTTCCCTTTAGTTCTGTTGATTCCAAGAATGTCATTGGTTTCTATTTCCAACTGCTTATTGTTCATAAACAGAAAAGTTACAAGTTTCCTATCATCCCCACTAAGCTCTTTCATGAGCTTTCAGTTTATTTCCTTAGATTTTTCATCTAGAAAATCATGGCACCTCCCCAAATGGTAACTTTCCCTCCCTTTTCAAATAGGTATATTTGTTATTTCATTCCCTTATCCCATTGCACTGGCAAACACTCCTAGAGAAATAGTAAGTGCTGGTTATGTTAGCAAGCTCTCATATGTCATTCCTGAATCAAATGAAAGTGATTCAGTGTTTAACACTGAACATCACCCTGGTTTTAGCTTGATATTTAAAACAGGACAATATCAAAACAGTCTTAAACAATTCATTTTTGTTTACTAAGAAGTTTTGTTTGATCAAACATATCTGCTAACAGATTTCCTTAGAGTGAGATCTTCCAGCCGTATGGGAATAAACCTCACTTAATCATAGCGTGCTGTTTCTCCAGAACCCTGCTGCATTCCGTCTGTAGATAATTTAAAAGGTTTTGCCCAAGTTGCCTGCTTGCCGAGCAAACCCCAAGAGCCTCTGAGCTGGTTACGGGGGGCCTTCCGACAGGCTTCCTTTCCCAGGGACAGCCTCCGGCAGCTCGTGTGCGTGGGGCCAGGCCCCTTCTCCTGCAGGGGGCCTTCCCTGGCCTCCTGCTGCCTCTGGGCTGATCTCAACTGTCCCTTTGCGCTTCACCTCAGGGACACCTCACGGGATCACAGACAGAGTTCACTTTGTTTGGGGTTTCCCCTGAAAGCCTTTTCTGGGAGAAGGACTTAGATGAGAGATGCTGTATTTGAGAGTGGGTACCTGGAATCAGTAGTGAGGGCGTCAAGATAGGAAGACACAGAAGAAACCCCCAAATAAAGGGGTTTTGTTGACGTCTCCGCCGTAAGCATGGGAGGCCCCAATGGCACCTTTTAGACGCCTCAGCATCCCCAGCAGGACTGGTCACTCTCCGGGGAAGGCAGAGACTCTCCATCTCCAATCTCCCAGGATGCTTCCGGGAAGGCTGAGCACCGCCCCCTCACCCCCAGGGCCATGTAACTCCTGCAAGCTTCAGGCTGCACCGGTGCCTGCAGGAGGCCGGGCAAATGTGCTACAGCAGAAAGCAGGAAGACGCGGGCCTGGAGGAAAGTCTTTGTCCCCTTGCCAGTGGCTCCCCCATCCTCCAGTCCAGCAGGAAAAGCTTCTGACCAGCCTCTCTCACCATCGCAGGTTCCAGGGGAGCCGACTCTCCCTGGATGCCTGCCATGCGAGCAGCCCCAACTCTCTGTTCAGACATCAGTCCCAGGAGGCTTTTCAAAACAAGTCCATGGAAAACAACTTTGTGGAAAATTAAAGGAGAGTAATAAAACTCCTAGTTGAGATACAGAGGGTTGCATGGGAGGCATGTGGGCAGGGGAGTTAAGGGATGCGCAAGATATGGGTATATACTTATAGTGCCGGGTTGTGGGACCCAGCTAGAAATTGTCATGAAATTATAAAGAAAGGAATGAGTGGTCCAATATTTGATGTGGGGGGAACATGAGGAAAGTAGATTTCTTGTTATAGTGGAAAACACAGGGAAAAAACTTGCAGAAGTGTGGGATTCTGGCAGGGATGGGGGAATGGGGAAAACCTGCCTTTATCTGGCTCTGCCTGCGTCTTCTCCATGAGTTCCATGGCTTCCTGGCCCCTAGTTTAAGCTGGAGGGCTCAGCTAGTTCCTTCTCACCTGGGCAGCCTAGGACCTCTTCTCTGAAGAAGGATGCTGGCCTGCAACATCCCAAAGCCAGGAACTTCTCCAAGCGAGGGACAGACCAGGCCTGCTGCTGAATGCTATGAGCATCTGGGTTAATCAAAGCCACAAAATATTTATAATGCTTTTCCCCGGACAGAGGAGCTGGGTGATTTCGCATCTCTTCAGGGTACGATGCCCCAGTTTCTAGTTCTCTGTAAAGCAGTTACTCTTTCTGGGAAATCCTGGCCTGCCTCGTGCTCAGGGGTACAACACAGAGATATGGTGACTGAGAGTCAGATGCTTCACGTTTTACAGGGAAAAAAGAAGCGCTCAGAGGTGGAAAATGTCACATCTTCCATTCACACATCATCAGACCTGTTGGGGGTGGAGGTGGGGTCCAGGAAAAGACAGCTTCCAGAAACAGACAGTCCTGACACCAAAAAGACAAAGAATGACTTCCCTTTTCCTACCCTGAGATGGAGCTGAGGCGCTCTGAGACGTGACCGTGCTGGGTCCACCAGGAGGAAGACCGCTTCGATCCGGGATGTCTAGGGAGCAAACCACTGGCAGGCCCCGGCTCCCCAGGGCTGAGGGTGCCTCCGACGTGTTCCCGGGGCACTGAGGAGTGAGGAAAGGCACCACGGCATGGTTGTTGGGTCCCCCGTCTTCTCACAAGAGAAGCCTGGAAGGACGTTGTCTCATCCATGCCGGGCTGAACTGGATACTGAAATGGACACAGAGAAACTGGGACGAAGGCAGGGTACTGTCCTTAAAATGCCAAGAGATGTGGCTCGCACAGAGCCCTCTTGCCAAGCAACAAACAGATCAGAGGGACTGGAAGGGGTGGCCAACAGGTGCCCAGTGGGGCGGGCAGGCTGGTGGAGGCCTGGGCCCCCAGGGAAGTGTTTCTTCAACACAGATGGGTTCTGGAGTTGACCCCCTCTGTGATAACAGCCACTTCCTCTGCCACCTGCAGGGTGGTTCTAGAAATCTGGACAGGAGCTTTTAGGGGGCAGGAGTCTGATTGGGGGGAGTGATATTGTGGGAACTTGAGTTATGGTTGTAGGGCAAAAATGCCATTTAAAAAAATTTATTTTATTTTATGTTGAAGGGTTTCCCAGGTGGTGCTAATGGTAAAGAACTCGCCTATCAGCACAGGAGACTCAAGAGACACAGGTTTGATCCCTAGGTTTGGAAGATGCCGTTGAGTAGGAAATGGCAACCCACTCCAGTATTTTTGCCTGGGAAATCCTGTTGGCAGGGGAGCTTGGCAGCCTACAGTCTGTGGGCCTGCAGAGAGTCAGACACGACTGAGCGGCTAACACACCGAGTGGATTAAGTTGGGTTAGTTCCAGGTGTACATGAAAGTGATACAGTTTTACATATACATGGATCTATTCTTTTTCAAATTCTTTCTCCACATAATTATGACAGAATACTTAGCAGAGTTCCCTGTGTGCTACACAGTAGGTCCTTGTTATCTATTTTAAATACAGTAGTGGCAAACACCAGAAACATGTTTTATTTGGGATCCGGGGGGGATGGGTGGAAGAAAGCCCTCCCCCCCAGCCCCTCACCACCTGTAAACCACTTCCCAGAAGACCCACCACTGAGGAACCCAGAGAACAGAAGGTTCTGCCAATCGCCGCCCCCCACCTCATGCCCATCCCCTGCTTGGAAGACACTCCACCGCCAGGATCCTGCCAGGCCTTCATTCTTCCCGTTTGAAGGATCATTACTATTGGATTGATTGCCTCCTTTATTCATTCAGTAAATATTTTATTAGATCTCATGCTTAAGGGAGCAGAGGAGAGAAAGGAGTTTGCATCCGGCAGCTGCCCTGAAGGACTTTGAGTATTTTACTCCCGTGTGTCCTGAACTATCAGGCCCTAAACACAACTTTTTTTTTAAAAAAAAATCTAAGTGCTTTTAAAGACTTCTTTGAAATGTGGGACAATTACGCAAGCAGGAAAAAAAAAAGATATCTAGAGCAAATATTTAACTTTGCCTTAGGTATGTTGAAGTCACTGGCCCATGCAGATCTCTCAGGCATGTCCTATAAAATTGACTTATATATATATATATATGTATATATATATATACATATATATATATATTCTTATATATACACGTATATATTCTTCAAGGGGAGACGTGGATTGAGGTTTCACATAGGGGAAGGCTTGCTGAACGTCACAGCCCGGACTCCCGTGTTTGCCAACCACCCACCGCCATCGCCCCAGACGTGCACGCTTTGGCGGCCGGAAATACTTTCTCTCGGCAGAATTCTGGCAATCTCAGGACCCAGAAACCTCCCTGGCGTCCTCAGAGACAGGTGGAGTGAGTAGTGAATTATCAGGGTCTTGAGAAAAGTTATAAGCCGACGGCTCTGACCGCCCCCCCCGCCCCCCCCGTTGGGAGGAGTAAAGCCACCTTCCCAGCTCGGGAGGGGGCGGGGGGGCAGGGGCTTAGGACAGCCGCCTTGGGGCTTTGGCAAACCTAGCGCTGCCGGGGGCCCGGATAATAACAGAATTCCCCGGAGGGTGCCTCCTCTGAGCCCCGGGCTTTAATTCCCCCCACCCGGGTTGGCTGGGAGGGCCGCGGGCCGAGACGCGGGTCGGCCCGCCCGGAACGGAGGCGGACGGCGGCGCGCTGCCCAGGCACAAAGTTTGCATCTGCCCCGCAAACCCTCGGAGGTGCGGGCGGCTCTGCATTTCCGAGCCCTGTAAACAGAAAACGCTCCCGGGCCGGAGCCGGCAGCGCAGAAGGAACCGGGCTTTACAAAATCCAGGGACGTTCAGGTCCGCTGGGTTTCACCGGTTGGGGGGGCGGCGAGCCACGCAGCCCGGGGCGGGGCGGGGCGGCGGGCGGAGGCGGCCCCGGGCGCCCGCCGGCCCCCGGTTGCTACAACAGACCCCGCACGCCGCGGCCGAGTCGCCGCCGCGGGCTGCAGCCGGACAGGGCCAGGTGGGGAGGGGTCGACTGACCTCGGCGGGGCGGGAGGAGACCCCGGGCGAGGGGCGCACGCGAGTCCGGGGCTGCGCGCGTCCTTTGGCGCCAAGGGGACCCCT
>CM035297.1:44969424-45032018 GCA_020226075.1 Hydropotes inermis | reverse complement strand
GGAGGCGGCGGGGGGTGGGGTGGGTTGGGGTGGGGGCGTCGCGGGGCGCTGCGGTTGCGGGGTGGGGGTGGCGGGGGCACCGTGTGCGGCGGGGAAGGACGGTGGCTGGTCCCTGGGGAGCGCGGCCGTGCGGATAGCTGCCCTTTGGGTGCTTCTGGCTTCCAGGAGCACCAGCCACTGGGTAAGCGCAGTCCTGGACTCCCAGAGGCTGAGGGTGGGGGGTTGGGAAAGGTCCTTCGAGTCCTGGTGGGACTCACTTCTCTATAGAGACATCCCCACCCAGCCGCCCCCACCGTTTCGCTCGGGACTAGGGGTCGATTTAAACTGCTTTGGAAGCGGCGTGGGGGCAGAGCGCAGGAGCACCCTCTTCGTCCCCCGCGCCCATGAATCCCCTTCACCTCTAGCGCCTCCCCTTGGGGCACCGCAGACGTACCTACCTCCGCCTCTTGCCCGGGGTCTCCTTGCCTTAGGTCGCCGCCCACTGGCGCGGGTACCTGGGCCCGCATGCCCGGCGGTGGAACTGGCACGGGGCCGCCAGAGGGCGCGCGGGGGGCGGGGACGCGTGCTGCGGTCGCAAGGTCCCCGGAGACCCTGTGTCGGCTACCCCGGCCCCGCACCGGCTCCCAGAGCCCCCATCCAGGTGCGCGCGGCTGGAGCAGCGGGCTCGGCGAGGCCGGGGCCGGTGCCGGTGCACCTGGCGCAGGCCCGGGAGTCGTGGATGGACCCCCGGGCCCCTGGGGTCGAGCAGAGCCCCCGCCAGATGCCCGGCCTCTGCCCGCCGCGCGCCCCAGCCGGGTTGGGGGGCCCGACTGAGGCAGGTGAGTGGCCCCCCTTGTTCCGCCGCCCGTGAATTATGGAGGAGGCTGGCACCGGCGCGCTCGAGTTGCTCAAGTTTCCCTGGCAACTTTCGCCCGGGCATCCCTCCCCGGCTGCGGGCAGCTCCGCCCGCGCAGCGCAGTGGCCCTGGGGCCTCCGCAAGGTGTCCGGGGTGCCGGGGGCGCCTGGAGACCGCGACCGCGCACTCGCCGCCTGAGTTGGGGCCGCTGGATTTTGCGAGCAGGTACGATCCTGGTGGAGGGTCTTGCCGCCTCTGATCGGAGGGTGGGGGGCCGAGGTGGACCTGGCCCCAGTGTTCGGAAGGTGCCGGGGACGGGGTGGACCTCGCCGCCGGAGTTCGGAGGCTGCTGCACCGCGGCGCGCCTCCTCCCGCGCCTAGGTGCGCCCACACGGCACGGGATGGGAGGGTGGGCGCGTTGGCGAGGTCAGTGTTTCCGTGGGGCTGGGGGCGTCCGAAGGGGTGAGGCCGCTTCTGGTGACGGTGGTCTTTCAGGCGGAGCTTTTAAAGCGACCCTGGGCGGCTAGATCTGAGAAGTCGTTTGGGCCCCCAGATGGGAGCTAAGTCCGGGGTACCTGGGGGCCCCGGTGGGCGGCAGCTATGGGCACGGTCCCAGGGATCCTCAGAGACCTTCCGAAAATAAAGCGGTTCCCATGTGGAAGTTCGAGGTAGTAAATTGGATAGTTTCGTGACCTCTTTTTGTTTGAAACTCAAGTTCCAAGCTTAATGAGGTCAACCCGCTAATTAAATTAAGCACCAATAAGCAGGGAGGTAATTTCGGAAGTCGTCCGCAGAGGGATGGCTGCGGCTGGGTCTCTGCCTGGGACTTGCCCTCGGCTCGGCCGAGTCGGCCTCAGGGAGAGCCCGTGGGTGCTGGGTCCCGCCTCCATTCCAGTGTCGGGCCGCGCTCAGTAATCCTTCCTGACCACCTGTTCTGCGCTTGGGGGGCTTTGGGATGTCCTGAAGAGCACCGGAGGTGGCTCCTTTCGGAGACCTGAGTTTTCAAACCACTTGTTTGCAGTAACAAGTATGCTATTTGATGAAAAGGTTGAACATCTGTGTGCCTGGAACTTTGTACCCACTGAGGGCTTGGCAGTGATTAAATGGGGAAGGTCAACGTGGCTGTTGAGTCACTAAATCGTGTCTGACTATGTGACCCCATGGCCCGCAGCATGCCAGGCTTCGCTGTCCTCCACTGTCTTCTGGGTGTGTGTGTGTGTGTGAGTCGCTTAGTCGCGCCTGACTCTTTGTGACCCCATGGATTATAGCCTGCCAGGGTCCTCTGTCCATGGGGATTTTCCAGGCAAGACTCTTTTCGATCCCACAGACTGATTCTGTCCATGGAATTCTCCAGGCACGAATACTGGAGTGGACTGCCCTTCCCTTCGGCGACTTCCCAACCCTGGATTAGAACCCTGGTCTCCTGCATTGCAGGCAGATTCGTTACCATTTGTGCTACAGGGAACTCTACTATCTTCTGGAGTTTGCTCAAATTCTTGTCCAGTTGAGTCAGTGATGTTATCTAACCGTCTCATCCTCTGCCACTGCCTTGCCCTAAGGGGGATTTAGAAGTGGTGGCATGGACCTTTGCCCAGGAAGTCACAGTGTCCTTGAGGAGGCCAGAGGACGGCCCTGTCTTAATAGGAATTAGGCCACTTTGCAAGTGGCTGGATGTAAAACTCCTGGGGCGCAGGCTTCTCCTGGAAGGCAGTTCCATCATTGTGCAGGGGAATTTCTGCTTTTCCAAGAAGAAAGAGTTTGACTGGAAAGCTGGTGCTTCTTTGAGCTCCCTTGGAAGAGGCTGTAATTCTTCTGGAATCAAAAGGAGTCCTTGATGAATGAAGTGATTTTACCTATAAAGGTGCTTGCCTGTGGGCGCTGTTGACAGTACTTGGCTGCTCCGAACAAATTAGATCCCTTTGGGGGGTGGGGGAGGGAAGGGAGTCTTTCTGCCTCCTGGCTCCCAGCACAATTGCTTTAGAAAGCCCTATTCTTATGCACGTGTGATTCCCAGAGGTTTTCCTTCTTTTGTTTTTCTGAAGTGCTTGGGGCTGTGGGCTCACCCCGCTTACTGGCATCTAGGGGTCACTGCGGGCAGGCGATTTGGTCCAAGCCTCTGGGGGACCCCGGTGTAGGAGAAGCCCTGGACTGTGGGGTCAGGTGTGAGGCGTGCCACCAGGAGGAGGAGGAAGGCATTCCAAGATAGCGCTGCATTTTGTATTTCATCAGTGATGGGGAAAAGGAGGGAAGAAAAAGCTTGAAATAAGAAAAAGGCGCGGGGAGTTAACCAGTGTGCAGGAAAACAGTAGTCACACTGACTTTTATGGAAAAATGATTCTTTATCTTACGCCCTCTATTTCCAGATGGTAGAGTCCTGGCGTCCTTGTCACCTCGGCTGAGTGCAGGAGGCTTTTCCAAAGTGGGGCTCAGCTTGGGAGGTGCCGAGGGAGTTGTGGGGTGCCTTTGGTGTGGACCCCAGCCCCTGGTTGCTGGGCTCCGCTCCCCAGGTTTCCAGCTCCTGCCTGGTAAGCCCAAGGCCAGCTTGGCGACAGGCTTTCAGACCTGGAGTCAATCGTTGCTCCTGGCGTCGGGGGTGGGCAGAGTGTGTGGCGGGAAAAGCCTGGAGAAAAGTACCAGCACAGCCTCCCTGCGCCTCACACTGTCCTGAGCCCCAGGGAGGGAACATTTAGGATCTTCCAAGTCACCCCCCGGGGCCAGTTTATTGAATTCTCTGCTTTGTGGGAAGGACTAGATTGAGGAGGAAAACACCCCAAACACCCCAAACAAAGGTCCAACCGTTTTCGTCTTGGAAGCCCCCTCGCCCTCACCTGGGACTGTCTGGGTGAAGGGCTCGGAGCCAGGCCAGGGGACCCTTGTGACCTGGCCTTGACCCGCCCACCCGAATAAGGGGCTGGGCATTCATTCAGAGGCCGTCTAGGTTATACTGCATTTTCTCTGTGTCTTGCAACCCATCAAATAGTCATCTGGGGGCCTGGAGCTGGGCGCAGGGGGCCGCCCCAGAGGTTCCAGGCTGGAGGGGAGATGTGAGGGGTCGGACAGTTAGTGCTGGTGGCACAGGAGCCGTGATGGAGGTGACCGTCGTGTGCTGTAGGGCGCAGAAAGTGTCCCCAGCCCAGTCTGGGAGAGGAAGGCGAGGGGGATCCAAGAACACCTGGACGAGGCCCGGGGCGTCAGATCATGTCGCTGTGATGCCCTGGGACCTGGCAGGAATGTTCTGGTTCTTATTCTGGCCGCTTCTCCCCTTCTGCCCGCCTCGGTGTAGGTGACCTCATCCAGGTTTCCTGAAACTCCAGGAAGAGAAGGACTTCCCTGGTGCCCCAGTGGATAAGACTCCACTCTGCGCTGAAGGGATGCAGGTTCAGTCCCTGGTCGGGGAGCTAAGATGCCGCATGCCTTGGGGCCACATATCTGGAACTTAGAGCAGAAACAATATTGTTGTTATTGTCGTCAGTCATTAAGTCGTGTCCCACCCCGGGGACTGCAGCACGCCAGGCCTCCCTGTCCTGCACTGCCTCCCAGAGTTTGCTCAAACTCACGTCCATCAAGTCGGTGAAGCCAACCAACCATCTCATCCTCTGTCGTCCCCTTCTCCTGACCTCAATCTTGCCCAGCATCAGGGTCTTTTCCAATGAGCTGGCTCTTCCCATCCGGTGGCCTAAGTATTAGAATTTCAGCTTCAGCATTGTAACCAATTCAACAAAATTTATAAAAAATGGTCCACATCAAAAAAAAAAAAAAAAAACCACAAAACAAAAACCCTCCATAAAGAGATTGGTGCCATTGGTTATTCCCATTTTACAGATCAGGAGCCTGAAGCCCAGAGAAGTGAAGCCACTTGCCCCAGACCACCCGGCACGGGAATATGGGAGCTGGGGTTGCACCAGGCAGCGTGGAGGAGCCCAGCCCTAAGCCCCCACACTGCACACGTCACCCAGAGGGAAAATGCATCCCATCAGAAGTTTATTTTTCTTGTTACTATGGTGTGAGAAAAACTGTAGCCAGCAAGTGAAAACCAGAGTTTCTGATCACACTTCCTGATGTGATACACCTTTTTAGTTTTTCTTTGAAAGCAGATACAAGAAATGCTTTGAAGGGGCTCAAAATGTTGCTGTCACTGGCTCCCGTGGTCATTCTGAAGTGGGTCTCTGGGCAGCAAGGTTGTATCCAGCACAGGCCTAGCCACCAGTGAAGGGGCTTCCAGTCTTGGTGGAAGGGGAAGGGAGCCTGCTTCCCCACCTGAGCCGGCTCGGGGCCAGTGCGCTGGGTCAGAGCTGACGGGTGTGCCCCGGGATGGGCCAGCTGAGGCACCTGTCACCTCCTGGGGGGTAGTGGCAGAAGTTGGTGCAGTGGGGGGTGGGACAGGGCTTGAAAACAGTCCTGGGGAGGTTTCCAGAATGCTTCCTTTGACTCTCAGGACTGAATGGAAGCCACAGGCTCCAGAGGTCAAAGCTGCCAAGTTCCTCCGTCCCTTCCTTCCTCTCCCTCCCACCTCTCTCTCCCCTTCCATCCTTCTTTCCTTTGCATAGGGTGTCCAGCTTGGTCTGGGGAGTAAACACTGACATTTGGAAAGGAACTGTTCCCTAACTTTAACCATACCTCTGCAGCCTAAAGTATGACTTGATACCCACTTTTTCTTGACAGGTAACTGAGGGCCTACAGGGGATGTTCTTTGCTCGTCTCCTTTCCTGAATTTGTGTCCCCTGCTTCCTTCCCCGAGGCATTTTACCCTGATGTCATAGACTTATTTTTGTTGTTCAGTCACTAACTTGTATCCAACTCTCTGTAACCCTATGGACCGCAGCATGCCAGGCTTTCCTGTCCTTTTCTATTTCCCAGAGTTTGTTCAGATTCATGTCCATTGAGTAAATGATGCTATCTGACTATCTCATCTTACGCAACTCTCTTCTCCTTTTCTTCAATCTTTCCCACCGTCAGGATCTTTTCCAGTGAGTCGGCTCTTCGCATCAGTTGGCCAAAGTATTGGAGCTTCAGCTTCAGCATCAGTCCTTCCAATGAATATTCAAGGTTGACTTCCTTTAGAACTGACTGGTTTGATCTCCCTGTTGTCCAAGGGACTCCCAAGAGTCCTCTCCAGCTTATGGGTCTTTATGCTTGTCGGTCTCTTATTAACTGATCAAGCGTAGTTCTCTGCAAGGAAAATATCCATACATTGACTTTAAAATCCTGTGACCTCAAGCTACTAAGTATTAAAAGAAAAAAAAAAATCCCTTTTGGATTGAGAAAGCCCTGCGATCAAGCAGTGTAAGTACATTGCAGATTTTTAGAAATGGAAAATGTTCCTGGAAATGCCTCTCTTAGCGATCAAGAGGTGGGTGTTTCAGGTGCTTGAATTAAAGCCTTTGTTTGGGGTTTGGGAGTCTGCTCCCCACAAGATTCAGTGAGGGCTGGAAGGCCCTTGGCAGGTAAAAGATGGGAGGGGCTGCTGGGGAAAGGGGGGTGTCCCAGGCCTTGCTGTGACAGAGTGATTTTGGGGAAGACTGATTCTCTTTAGACTGGGCCCCTTGGAAAGGGTTCCACTTTGCAGCCCCCACAGGGGAGGAGAGGAGTGTGGGTAAGACTCAGCCCAGCCCTGCCGGTTCTGGCAGGAGGTTCCCCCGGGGATGGGGTGACACCTGGGTGACCGAAGCGGCACGGGATACCACCTGCTGCTCCGTGCGGGCCAGGCCCTGTGGACGGGGAGTCCTGCCCCAAACTGTGCTCACGCAGGGCTCTGCCCAGGTCAGGGCCCATCGTCCTGGCCAGGTGGGGAGCGGCTCCCCCCAGGACCTTTCCCGGGGCTCTCAGCGGCCCATGGTGTGGCTAGAGCCTGGCGAAGGGCAGGTTGGAACTGCAGAACCGTGGCCCTCCAGACTGGGTCTCAGGAGGGGCCCAGGGAGAGGGTCACACCTGCTGGGGTCTGGCTTGGAGGAGGGAAGCAAGCCCTGGAACCTTCCTGGGAATTCTGGGCCCCCTGCCTGCGGAGGAGGCAGGCTGGGTGAGTGGTGGAGGGGTGCTTCTGCCCGTTGGACTGCGCCCCTCAAAGCCCAAGGCCCAGCGGCTTGTTTCTCGGGGTTTTCCTGATCCCTGCCCCCATCACCCTGGATGGGGGTCTGGCAAGCTATTGCGTTGGCCTGTGCTGCGTGGGGGACCCGTCACCAGGCAGGCAGGTCTCTAGGAAAGGACCAGGTCTTGCTTCTCTGTTGCCCAGGGTTGGGAGGGCACCGGTTCAGAGTAGCCCTTGTCACATGGCTGGATGGCATCACTGGGTCCAGACTTCCCCTCCCACATGGGTGTTCAGCTCCCAGGCAGGCCACTGGCCCGCTCTTTCTTGACCTCACCCTGAAGGTTCAGACCAGGGGACAGTCTGGCCGCTCCCTGCCACCCGCCTCCAGGATGCCGGATCGTGGAGGATGGCACGTGGATTTACATCCACCCGGACGATGCCGGGGTGTTCACAAAGCTGGCGCCCGGGGAAGGGGGTTGGGGCAAACCTTCAGCTGTGGTTAAGTGGTTTTGTTGTTGAACCTGGAGTCCAGGTGAAGCTGGGGGTGGAATTCCTGAAGACGGCTGTGGTGAGCCTGGTGTGTGTGGTTAATGATTCTCCAGACACGGGGTGGTAATTGGCACGCTCTGGGTTTCCAAGGGTTTCAAGGCTTCTTGGCTTTCCTGTAGGCAAATGGTCCGAAACTGCGTGGGGGGGCCGCCTGGCGTGGGTGTGTCCTGATTCTTCGGGGTCCTTCTGGGCATGTCCTGGGCCGGTGAGTGACGGCAGAGGTGTCTGGATTCTGCTGTCTCTTCATCAGCCTGTTTCTGATGAGGATCTTTGGGTTGAGGGGGGCGGACACCCACTCAGGCCAGGGTCAGGGGTGTATTAGGGGATCCAGGCTGTCACTGCAGGGCCAGACGGGCTCCCAGAGTCATCTTTCCCTCCGTCTCTCTTTCTCGGTGGCCCATCTTGATGATTTTACGTTGTGAAAATCAGGGATATATGTGTACCTCTGGCTGATTCACATTGAGGTTTGACAGAAAACAACAACATTCTGTAAAGCAAGTATGCTTCAATAAAAAAATAAATAAAAAAAATCAGGGTACAGCGAGTGTGTGAGCCCGCAGGGCTCCAGGCATGGACGCACCCCATCCTTGATGCAGTCCCGAGAAGTGGGCACTTATGTCCTCACGCCCATTCTCCTTCGAATTAAACCAAGGAAGAGGGAGCCAACCTGGCTGCCAGGACCTGGGCCAGGCAGCCGTCCACTCCATGGTGCAGAATTAGGGACCCTCCCTTCCCTTGACTCTACACATGGACATCACCAGATGGTCAGTATGGAATCAGATTGATTATATTCTTTGTAGCTGAAGATGGAGAAGCTCTATACAGTCAGCAAAAACAAGACCTGGAACTGATTGTGGCTCAGATCATCAGCTCTTTATTGCAAAATTCAGGCTCAAATTGAAAAAAGTAAAGAAAACCACTAGGCCATTCAGCTATTACCTAAATCAAATCCCTTATGATTATACAGTGCAGGTGATGGATAGATTCAAGGGACTCGATCTGGTAGACAGAGTGCCTGAAGAACTATGGATGGAGGTTTGTGACACTGTATAGGAGGTGATGACCAAAACCATCCCCAAGAAAAAGAAATGCAAGAAGGCAAAGTGGTTGTCTGAGCAGGCCTTCAAATAGCTAAGAAAAGAGAAGTGAAAAAGCAATGGAGAAAGGGAAAGATATACCTAAGTGAATGCAGAGTCCAGAGAATAGCAAGGAGAAATAAGAAAGCCTTCTTAAGTGACCAGTGCAAAGAAATAAAGGAAAACAATAGAATGGGGAAGACTAGAGATTTCTTTAAGAAAACTGGAGATACCATGGGAACATTTCATGCGAAGATGGGCACAATAAAGGACAGAAATGCTATGGACCTAACAGAAGCAGAAGATATTAAGAAGAGGTGGCAAGAATACACAGAAGAGCTATACAAAAAATCTCTTAATCACCCAGATGACCATAATGGTGCGGTCACTCACCTAGAGCGAGGCATCCGGGAGTGTGAAGTCACGTGGGCCTTAGGAAGCATCACTATGAACAAAAAGCTAGTGGAGGTGGAATTCCAGCTGAGCTATTTCAAATCTTAAAAAATGATGCTGTGAAAGTGCTGCACTCATTATACCAGTGAATTTGGAAAACTCAGCGGTGGCCACAGGACTGAAAAACGTTAGTTTTCATTCGAGTCCCAAAGAAAGGCATTGCCAAAAAATGCTCAAACCACTGCACGATTGTGCTCATTTCACACACTAGCAAAGTAATGCTCAAAATCTTACAATTGAGGCTTCAACAGCATGTGAACTGAGAACTTCCAGATGTCCAAGCTGGGTTTAGAAAAGACAGAGGAACCAGAGATCAATTTGCCAACATATGCTGAATCATAGAAAAAACAAAGGAATTCCAAAAAAAATCTACTTCTGCTTCATTGACTATGTTAAAGCCTTTGACTGTGGATCACAACAAACTGTGAAATATTCTTAATGAGATGAGAATATCAGACCACATTACCTGCTTCCTGAGAAATCTGTAGGCGGACAAGAAGCAACAATTAAAACTGGACATGGAACAACAGACTGGTTTTAAATTGGGAAAGGAGTACGTCAGGCTATATATTGTCACCCTACTTATTTAACTTATATGTAGAGTACATCATGCAAAATGCTGGGATGGATGAATCACAAGCTGGAATCAAGATTGCCAGGAGAAATATCAATAACCTCAAATATGCAGATGATAACCACTTTAATGGCAGAAAGTGAAGAGGAACTAAAGAGCCTCTTGATGAAGGTGAGAGTAAAAAAGCTGGTTTAAAACTCAACATTCAAAAAACTATGATCATGGCATCTAGTCTCATAACTTCATGGCAGGCAGATGGGGGAAATTGCTGAAAAATGATGGAAGCTGTCAGATTTCATTTTCTTGGGCTCAAAAATCAATGTGGACAATGATTGCAACCATGAAATTAAAAGATGCTTGCTCCTTGGAAGAAAAGCTGTGACAAACCTAGACAGTGTATTAATAAACAGAGACATCACTTCCTGACAGAGGTCTGTGTAGTCAGTGCTACGGTTCTTTCAGTAGTCATATATGGATGTGAGGGTTGGACCATAAAGAAGGCTGAGCACTGAAAAATCGATGCTTTAGAACTGTGGTGCTGTAGAAGACTCTTGAGAGTCCCTTGGTCTGCAAGGAGGTCAAACCAGTCAGTCTTAAAGGAAATCACTCCTGAATATTCATTGGAAGGTCTGATGCTGAAGCTGAAGTTGCAGTCCTTTGGCCACCTGACATGAAGAGCTTACTCTTTGGAAAAGACCCTGATGCTGGGAAGATTGAGGGCAAGAGGAGAGGGGGTGACAGAGGATGAAGTGGTTGGATGCTTCCTGACTCAGTGAACATGAGCTTGAGCAAGCTCCGGGAGGTAATGAAGGACAGAGAAGCCTGGCGTGCTGCAGTCCATGGGGTCACAGAGAGTCAGACACGACTCAGCGACTGAACGATAACAACAGGCCTTCGCACCCCTGTGGTCTTAGGGATGATGCCCAAGCTCCCCTTTCTGCTCCTTGCGGGATGAATGCGACAGGGTAGCACAGGGCTTCTCAAATGTTTGGTCTGGGGATCCTACTCCCCTCTTTGAAGAGTTTTAGGGGCCCCCGAGAACTTTTTGTTTATGTGCGTTTTATCTATGGATATGTATCCTATTAGAAGGGCTTCCCAGGTGGTGCTAGTGGTTAGGAACCTGCCTGCCAGTGCAGGAGATGTAAGAGATGGAGGTTCATTCCCTGAGTTGGGAAGATCTCCTGGAGGAGGGCCTGTCAACCCAGTCCAGGATTCTTGCCTGGAGAATCCCGTGGACAGAGGAGCCTGGTGGACTACGGTCTGTAGAGTCGCCAAGAGCTGGACATGACTGAAGCGACTCACATGCACACACACATACTGTTAGAAATTTAAAAAGATAATTTAGAGATATTTAACAGTGCGTTTAAAAATGACAGCAGCTAAACCCATATATGTTAATGTAATTAATGTCTTTTTATGAAAAACAAAAACAAACAATAGCTATTTTTTAAAACAAGCTAAGACAATGGGAAGTGTGGCATTGATGCAGAAGGTCATCAGGTAATCCCCACCCCATGGGACGGGCCTGCTGGCGGTGGGATGTGGGCTCAGCCAGGCCGGAGCTGGTTCGGTCCACAGCTGGGGTTCTATCTGCCTCTTTTTCGACCCTATGGATAGCCTCATGCCAGGCTCCTCTGTTCATGGGATTCTCCAGGCAAAAACACTGCAGTGGGTTGCCATTTCCTCCTCCCGGGGATCTTCCCGACCCAGGGATCGAACTGCATGGGCAGGCAGGTTCTTTACCTCTGAGCCACCCGGAAGGCTAGATGGTGTGGCGGTGACGTTTGGGAGCCAGGCAGTTCCTCGGGCGAGAAGACTGTGTCTTGATCCCGGAGGTGGACCGCATGCAGGGGGCCGGGTGGATGGAGGCGGCTGGGGGCCGGGCAGCCCCGGGAGGGAGGCCAGCTTCACCCAAGAGGAGAGACCGTCCCACACTTCTGCCCTTCCAGCCTGGGTGCCTCTGTGTCACCATCTTGCCCAGGTGCCCTGGCTGGAAGCCTCCTCACACCATCGAGTCGGCGTGGTGAGAAGGCGCCCGGGGTCCGGCTCCTGGTCCAGGGGGAGCCTCTAGCCGTCCACCGTCACTGTGCTGACCGTGGCGGGCGCCGTGCGGATGCCCTCCGTCAGGCTGGAGAGGCTCTTTTCTTTGCTGAGTGTTTCTGTCATGAAGTGGCGCTGTGTTTTGTCAAGAGCCTTTTCTGTATCTCTTGGGATGATCAGCTGCGTTTTGTCCTTTATATTCTATTAATGTGGTGTCTTACATTAATTGATTTTTTTTTGATGTTAAACCAATTTTGCATTCTTGGGATAAATCCCACGTAGCCATGGTTTATAATCCTCTTGGTAAGCCGCCAGATTCGATTTTCTAGAATTTCGCTGCGCTTCTTTGTGTGCATGTGCATAAGAGTTTGTCATTGTCTTGGGATGGTATCACGGTAATATCGGCCTCATAAAATTATTGGGGTGTATTCTCTTCTACTTTTTGGAGGAATTTGAAATGAGTTGATATTCTTTTTTTCTTTTTTAATTGAAGTATAGTTGATTTATGTCCCGGAAAGTGATTCAGCTATACATATGTATAAATCCTTTTTTGGTATTTTTTCCATATATATATAGATGTAGTTTATCACAGGATATTGTATGTAGTTCCTGTGCTGTTCAATATATGTGTACATGGATCATGCTCATTTGCGTCTCTTTGTGACCGCGTGGACTGTAGCCCGCCGGGCTGCTCTGTCCAGGGGATTTTCCAGGCCAGAATAATGGAACAGGCTGCCATTTCCTCCTCCAAGGGATCTTCCCGACCCAGAGAATAAAGTTGACTCTCTTGTGTCTCCTGCATTGGCAGGTGATGCTTTGCCGCTGAGCCACGTGGGAGGGCCTTGTTTGTTATCCATTCTATATATAATAGTTTGCGCTGCTAACCCAAGCTCTGACTTCCATCCCCCTTCCTTCCCCAGCCCCTGCAACCTCAAGTCTGTTGTTTCTGTCTGCTCATCTGTTTTTGTTTCATTGACAGGTTCATTTGTGCCAAACTGTAGATTCCGCCTGTAAGTGATCTCATGCGATACTTGTCTTTCTCTGCTTGACTTAGTGTGATAACCGCCAGGTCCATCCATGTTGCCGCACATGGCATTATTTCATTCTTTTTATGGCTGAGCGATATTCTGTTGTATACATGTACCACATCTTCCATCTATTCCTCTGTCAGTGGGCACTTAGGTTGCATCCATGTCTTGGCTGTTATGAATAGTGCTGCTGTGGTAGGGGGACCTGTATGTTTTTGAGAAATTAATTCTTTCAGTGTTTGGTAGGGTTCATCAGTGAGGCTGCCTGGGCCTGAGCTGCTCTCTGTGTGAAGTTTTGAATCTGTTAACTGATCCCTGCCGGGTTTGCTTGTGCCCAGGGCTTCCGTTTCTTCTTGAGTCCTGGTGGTTGGCTTGCATTTCGCTGAAATCTGTCTGATTCCTCTCAGCATCTAACTCAGTGTCCCTCGGTCGTTCATAGCGTTCCCTTGTCTTCCTTTGTGTTCCCGTGAGGCTGGTAAAGTGTCCCCCCGTTCATTTCTGAGTTTGGTGATTTGAGCGTTTCCCCCTCCTGATCATTCTAAATGAACAATTTGTCAATTTTATTGACTTTTTCCAAGAACCAGCTTGGGTCTCATTTGTTTTTTGCTCTGTTTTTCTACATTGGTTTTCATTAGTTTCCACCCTCAAGTTTATGACTGCCTCCTTTCTGCTTGCTCAGTGTTAGCTGTGGCCGGAGGAGACAAACGATGAGAAGAGGGTTGGCACAGAGGCACCTCCATGGTCCAGAGGGGAGGGAGAGCCTGGTGAGGGGCTTGGGATGGAGGTGGGTAGGATGAGCCTTCCTGAGAAGCCACACTTTAGCACTGACTTGAAGGAGGAGAGGGAAGCCGTAAGTGAGAAGTAAGGATGGAAATCGATGTGGAAAGCACTGTTTTGCACTTAACATTTTTAAGTTGTACTAAGACGTGTGTAACATACAATTTACCATCTTAACTATGTTAAGATGCTCACTCACCATCTCCTCCTCCATCCCTGGGCCCCCACCATCCTGTGGTGCTGGAGAAGACTCTGAGAGTCCCTTGGACTACAAGGAGATCCAACCAGTCCATCCTAAAGGAAATCAGTCCTGAATAGTCATTGAAAGGACTGATGCTGAAGCTGAAACTCGACTACTTTGGCCACCTGATGTGAAGAGCTGACCCATTTGAAAAGACCCTGATGCTGGGAAAGATTGAGGGCAGGAGGAGAAGGGGGTGACAGAGGATGAGATGGCTGGATGACATCACTGACTCAATGGACATGAGTTTGAGCAAGCTCGGGAGATGGTGCAGGACGGGGAAGCCTGGCGTGCTGCAGTCCATGGGGTCACAAAGAGGTGGACGCGACTGAGCGACTGAACTGACTCACTGACTGAGCCCTGTTAAGCCCACAGCTCAGTGGCATTAGGAGCATTCACATTGTCATACGACCATCGCACCATCCATCTCCAGAGCCTTCCATCGTCCCAGACTGATGCTGTGTCCCCATAAACACTCACCGCCCGTCTCCTCCCCCAGCCCCTGGCCCCCGCCATCCTGCTGACTGTCTCTGTGGGTTTGATGACTGTAGGTCCTCATACAAGTGAAAACACACAGCACCTGTCCTTCTGCGTCTGGCTTATTTCACTGGGCATAGTGTCCTCAAGGTTCATTCATGCTGTGGCTTGGGTCTGAATTTCCTCCCTTTTTAAGGCTCCATAATCCTGGTGGCTCAGGGGTGAAGAATCGACTTGCCGAGCAGGAGACTTGGGTTTGATCCTTGGGTGGGAAAGATCCCCGGGAGAAGGGAATAGCAATGCTCTCCAATATTCTTGCGTGGGAAATCCATGGACAGAAGAGCCTGGCGGGCTACAGTCCACTGGGTCGCAAAGAGTCGGATGGGACTGAGCAACCGAACAACAGCAAGCACCTTCCACTGTGTGGATGGACCACACTTTGTGTATCGGTTCCTCGGTCCATGGACACTCAGCTGCATCCACCTTTTGGCTGTTGTGAGTGAAGGTGGAGATTCAGGCCCCTCCTTTCAGAAGGCACGTTTTAAAGCGATGATCAGCCCAAGGCCCGGCTGCTCTCGGGATGGCAAAGCTGAGACTCTCACCACTCTCCTTAGCCAGATTACTCTCCCATGGGAAGAGGCCCATCTCCTCCTGAGTGTCTCCACAAGGCGGAGTGACTTCATACACTGGAGAAATCCCACGTCCAGTGTTCCCACCCCCAGGGAGGAAAGGTGCTTCTGCCTGGGAGTCTGGGTCTCCCCTCTGTGGGTTTGTCCGGGACCAGGACAGGCCCGAGGAGTGCACCGAGCCAGAGCGTAGCAAGGGCGGGAATGCCTCCTGCATGATTCGCTCATTCACTTCGTTGGTCAGTTGCTAACTCGTGTCCAACTCTGTGACCCCAGACTGGAGCACACCAGGCTCCCCTGTCCTCCTCCACCTCCCGGAGCGTGCTCAAACTCATGTCCCTTGAGTCAGCGACGCCATCCAACCATCTCATCCTCTGTCGTCCCCTTCTCCTCCTGCCTTCAGTCTTCCCCAGCATCGGGGTCTTTTCCAAGTAGTGGGCTCTTTGCGTCAGGTGGCCAAAGGATTGGAGCTTCAGCCTCAGCATCAGTCCTTCCCATGAATATTCAGGGTTGATCTTCAGGTTGGACTGGTTTGATGTCCTTGCAGTCCACGGAACTCTCAAGAGTCTTCTCCGGCACCACAGTTCGAAAGCATCAGTTCTTCGGCGCTCAGCCTTCTTGATGGTCCAGCTCTCACATGTGCCATGGCTGTTGGAAGAACCATGGCTTTGACCAGGCGGATTCATTCACTGACTCTGCCTTCCGATGTCCCCGGATTTCTCTGTTCTGAGTCATTCACGCCCGTTGCCCTGGGACATGCTCCTCTGCTCTCTCCTGATGGGTTCTGTGCGTTGCTTTGCACGCCTGTGTTATTTCTTCTGTGAGGACTTAGCCCTTGTGTCCGTTGTGGATCCAGTCTGTCCCTTTCTGCACCGGAGGACCCGCCCCCTTCCCTGCGGGCTTTGCCTCGCCCTCTGTCCTGGCTCCAGCTCCCGGAGTCCTTTTGGGGATTGCTTTTCCATCGATCTGCTCCAGGTCCAGCATGTGTGTTTGCAGTCCCTCTGAAGGAAGCTTTGATGCTTGGCGGTATGAGCTCCTTTAGACTGCACACAGCCACGTTGCAAACCATTCCCTTTTGAGGTTGAGAGAAGGAGTCCGTTCAGAGGGATGGGTCAGCTCAGGGCTCCCCATCAGGGAGGATCGAGCTTAGACAGGCTGGACCCCCCTGGGCTCAGACAGTCCAAGGTGATGCTGGAGCGCTGAGCCGGTGTCTTATCTTCTGCATCTGGGACCGTTGCCTCCTGGACGAGATACCTAGGTCGGCGCCGATCAGCTCTGTTCGTTCAGGATGGTGGTGCCAGCCCCATGGGGCTATGGAGCCCTTGAAACGTGGCTAGTGCCACAAGTTGAAATGTCAGTATTTTACATGTTTTGGATTCCATAAAATATGTTATAAATATTCATTTCAACTGGTTTTCTTTTATTCTTTTTTGAAACATGGCTACTCGGAAATTGAAAATTACATTTGTGGCCTCAATTCTGTTGCTGTCTGCACGGATTTGTAGCATCCCTCACTGCGGGCTGCGATCGGCTTCCTTATTTCTTTGTCCCATGTCTCCCTACCCCCCCACCAAGTGCCTCCTGCTTCCACCTATCATCCCACTGTCTTTTTCTCAGATGGAACCCCCTTTCTGCAGAAGTGATTCCTGGGTTTAGCAGTAGGACTTCATTGGAGGAACAGGGGAGAGGTGAGAACTTCTGTTTTGTCAGCTTTCTACTCCAGGGTGGGCTCAGTCCCACCTCTCAGAAACTGGGAGTGGAGGGGACCCCAGAATTAACTAGGATGGATCAGGGTTCCAGAATGCTGGTGCTGGGGGTGCCCAGGCCCAGCCTTTGGGAGAACACTGGGCCTCAGAAAGGAGAAGGGACCTAGCCAGGTCCCGGTAGGTTTCCTGCGGGACCCCTGACCCCCAGGGCTGAGCGGCTTCACCTAAACCCTGAGGCTGTGGGCTGGTGTAGATGCTCCACCCAGACAAGGCCCAGTGAAGTAGCTTTTGGGGTTTATTCTCAAAACAACCCCAAAACACCTGGATTCTTACCGGAAGTGTCTGGGAACATTATTATTATTATCTAACAGCGACTGCTGTCTCTGGACAGAACAGGATTATTATGTAACATTCACTGCTGCCCCTGCACGCATGGACAGTTTCCTGGCCTCCACTGGAGGGTCCGCACAGTACTCAGGCCGCCGGGGTGTGCAGTCACCTTAAACGCCTGGGAGATTCCCCAGCAAAACATAACCCGTGCTTGGTTGTGGGGTCACTGAACTGCGGGAAGGAGGGGTGGTTTGGGGCTTTCCCAGAAGACAGGAAATACCTCCAGGGTAACGGACCACTCAGCCAGCTCCACGATGCTCCATGTCTTGAAGCAAAAATGATTTCTTTGCCGGGCTTACTTAATTACATCGTAATAAATAGGGCATGAAATGGTACGGACCTAACAGAAATGGTATGGATGTAACAGAAGCAGAAGATAGTAAGAAGAGGTGGCAAGAATACACAGAAGAACTGTACAAAAAAGATCTTCACGACCCAGGTAGTCACGATGGTGTGATCACTCACCTAGAGCCAGACATCCTAAAAGTGAAGTCAGGTGGGCCTTAGGAAGCATCACTATGAACAAAGCTAGTGGATGTGATGGAATCCCAGTTGAGCGATTTCAAATCCTGAAAGATGATGCTGTGAAAGTCCTGCACTCAGTATGCTAGCAAATTTGGAAAACTCAGCAGTGGCCACAGGACTGGAAAAGGTCAGTGTTCCTTGCAATCCCGAAGAAAGGCAATGCCAAAGAATGCTCAAACTACTGCATAATTGCACTAATCTCACATGCTAGTAAAGTAATGCTCAAAATTCTCCAAGCCAGGCTTCAGCAATACGTGAACTATGAACTTCCAGATGTTCAAGCTGGTTTTAGAAAAAGCAAAGGAACCACATATCAAATTACCAACATCCGCTGGATCATCAAAAAAGCAAGAGAGTTCCAGAAAAACATCTATTTCTGCTTTGTTGACTGTGCCAAAGCCTTTGACTATGTGGATCACAATAAATTGTGGAAAATTCTTTAAGAGATGTGAATACCAGGCCACCTGACCTGCCTCTTGAGAAACCTGTATGCAGGTCAGGAAGCAACAGTTAGAACTGGACATGGAACAACAGACTGGTTCCAAATAGGAAAAGGAGTACATCAAGGCTGTATGTTGTCACCCTGCTTATTTAACTTATATGCAGAGTACATCATGAGAAACACTGGGCTGGATGAAACACAAGCTGGAATCAAGATTGCCAGGAGAAATATAAAAAATCTCAGATATGCAGATGACACCACCCTTATAGAAGAAAGTGAAGAAGAACTAAAGAGCCTCTTGATGAAAGTGAAAGAGGAGAGTGAAAAAGTTGGCTTAAAGCTTAACATTCAGAAAACTAAGATCATGGCATCTGGTCCCATTACTTCATGGTAGATAGATGGGGAAACAGTGTCATACTTTATTTTTTGGGGCTCCAAAAATCACTGCAGATGGTGATTGCAGCCATGAAATTAAAAGATGGTTACACCTTGGAAGGAAAGTTATGACCACCCTAGACAGCATATTCAAAAGCAGAGATGTTACTTTGCCAACAAAAGTCCGTCTAGTCAAGACTGTAGTTTTTCCAGTAGTCATGTATGGATGTGAGAGGTGGACTATAAAGAAAGCTGAGTGCCGAAGAATTGATGCTTTTGAACTGTGGTGTTAGAGAAGACTCTTGAGAGTCCCTTGGACTGCAAGGAGATCCAACCAGTCCACCCTCAAGGAGATCAGACCTGAGTGTTCATTGGAGGGACTGATGCTGAAGCTGAAACTCCAATACTTTGGCCACCTGATGGGAAGAACTGACTCATTTGAAAAGACCCCGATGCTGGGAAAGATTGAAGTCAGGAAGAGAAGGGGACGACAGAGGATGAGATGGTTGGATGGCATCACCGATTTAGTGGACGTGAGTTTTGGTAAACTCCGAGAGTTGGTAATAGATAGAGAGGCCTGGTGTGCTGCAGTCCATGGGGTCACAAAGAGTGGGACATGACTGAGCAACTGAACTGAACTGAAATAGGCCATGAAATAAACAATGCCATCACATAAAATAGAATAAGATAAAACAATAAAAAATATAGCTACATATATCTTTGTGGGTAGCTTGATTATTATTATTTGCATTTTATTGCCAGCTTCTGTCAGAATACATGTTGTTGTCTACCTGTGTCAGGCACTGCCATGCAGTGATCTCGTGGCATCTTTACAATCCACCCTAGGGGTGGAGGAAGTATTTTTATACCCACTTTACAGAAGGGGAAACTGAGGCCCAGAGAGGTGCAGTGACTGGGGTTTTGAGTCCAGCAGGTGCCTTTGTGCTTTGACCAGGCCAGCCTCAGAGCTGGAGGGATGTGAGCGTTTTGTCCTCCTTCCCTCCCTGAGTGTCTGTCTGTCCTGACGTCTCTGCTGACCACTTACTGTGAAATCTGCCCAGTGACTAGGTGTTTGGATAGCCCCATCCCCCGACCCCTGGGAGGAGGGATGATGATGAAGGCAGGTTCAGCTTCTCAGACGTCCTGAGCCCAGCAGGCCCAGACCCTGGACGGTGCCTTTGTCCTGGTGGAGACGAGTGCCGTGATCCAGAGCATCCTTCTCCAAGGCCGTGGTCAGGGGTGTGCGGCCTGGAGGCTTTTATCCACATGGGAAGTGCCATGCTGCTGCAGGACGGAGCAAGGCTCCAGTGGTTTATGTCTCTGTTCTTGCTCCTGAATCTTAGCAGCTCTGGGGAGTATTGACTGGCCCCCCATGCATGCTGTAGTGTCCTCCAAGCAGGTGGTGCTCTGACGCATGACTGCTGTGTGACCTTGGGGCAGCCAGCTGACCTCTCTGGGCCTCAATTTCCTCTTCCTTAAAATGGGGTAATGACGTATGTCTGCCGACGTTGACTGTTAAGTGAAATCATCTACATAAAGTTGAGACTGTTGTGACTGATCAGGGTTCTTGGCGTCCTTAATCAATAGAAATTGATCAGAGGCCAGACAGGGAATCCAGTCTTTACTGGGGCCCCTGGTGCAGCCAGGGGGAGCAAGGACAGCCAGCAGGTTGCTTTGCTTCTTCCCCGGGGAAGGAACTAGTTCCTTCCCTGAGGTGAGGCAGGTGTGTCCAGGGTCAGACGGGTGACTCGGGTGGCCTGCCTGCCCGTCAGGCAGTGTTGAGAGCAGGGGGCGTGCGCGGGGCCTGCTTTTGCTCCCTGGTCTTCAGAAGTGCCAGTTGGGTTTTTTGGTCTCCTCGTATCTTTTGTGCAGAATTTGCCCCAACATCCATGCAGTGTTATTTTCAGTTCCTGATGGTTTCCTTGCTGGAGCAGAGGTGTGTCCAGGTGCAGGCACTGCGGCAAAGGGCCCCAGGTCCCTGCCTGTCCCGCCGAGCTCCGCCCGCGTATGCCTGAGCCTCTCGCGTCACCATCATTGGCAACACCTGTCTGTGCTCAAGCTGTTCGGATTGGACCCGGGCCACGTGCGGGTCAGAGTCAGTAAAGTGCCTTCCCTTCTCCTGCGGGGACCTCGTGTCAGGCCCCGTTGTGAACTCCTGCCCCATCTGGTCTCTGCAGCGCCTCTGGTCTGAGCTGTGAGTGCATTGGGTTTATGGGTGACAGTGTGGGGGCAGGGACCCAGCAACCTCTCTGGGTACCCGTTGCCCCCACAGGGGTCCTCGAAAGCCTCGGGGACCCACCTGAGCTCCTCTGCCCCCTGATGCATTGGGGAGGTCCCCTGGGGGACTCCCAGCGGGGCTGACACCCCCCCACCCCCCAGGATCTCCAGGGAGAGGTGGGGGCTGTTCCAAGTGGGTCTTCTTGGCTGCGCTTTTGTTCATTTGAAACTTTATTCTGCCGTCGTTTACTGAAGAGGGCGGGGAGGGCCTGGAAGGTGGGGATGGAATGTATATTAAATAGTGATCCGGTCAGGAGCCCTCTCTGGAAAGCCTGCACTGTGACGGGTAGGGCCTTTGGTGTTGGACAAGCCACAGCTCCGTTCTGCTTTGTAGCTGCTGCCTGCGTGAACCACCTGTGTGATCTTGGGCGCTGCCTGGTCCTCCACCGCGTGGGGCTGGTCACACCGACCTAATCAGTAACAGTTAGATGGCGGTCGGTCAGCTACCAACCTGCATAACAAAAGCCTGCAGAACTTAGGGTAAAATGACTACTGCTCCTTTCAGGACCAGAGTAAATATGTTTTGCTTTATGCTGTAAAGTCTCTCTACAAAGCAACAGCAGTCACCAGCATCATGTGAATGAATGGTCATGGCTGTGCCCCAATAAAACTTTATTTAGAGGAACAAGCTGTGGGCCAGATTCGGCCCACGGGCAGCAATTTGCCAGCCCCTGGCTTGTTTATCTCACCATATGAGCAGGAGGTGGACCATTTGAGCAGGAGGAGGATGGGTGGTCCTTGTGGTCACCGAGTTCAACCGTGGTCAGCTGGTGAGCAGGCCTCACTCACATCTCTAGTGGGCTAGCTCTTGGCTGGGGGTGGGTGGTAACTGCATCATCCATCTCTCACCAGCCTCCCTGGCAGGCCAGTCTGGCCTGGTCATTGGGAGGTCCCAGGGTCCCCGAGAAGAGCAAGAGGGAGCAAGTGCCCACGCGTCCCTCTGCGCTGGCCCGTTTGGCTGAAGCGAGTGGACTGGCCGAGTCCAGGGTCACTGGGGGCCCTGTGTGGGTTTGGTGCAGCCCGGTCTGCATGTGGTCCCCCCGCTGCTGGTGTTGCGGAGCGCCCAGCTGGGGTTTCAC
The DNA here is from genome assembly GCA_020226075.1 of Hydropotes inermis. Lineage (NCBI taxonomy): Eukaryota > Metazoa > Chordata > Mammalia > Artiodactyla > Cervidae > Hydropotes > Hydropotes inermis. The sequence goes on along the minus strand of CM035297.1, from coordinate 45,010,523 downwards.
GCTTTCAGGGGGCACGGGCTCTGTGGTTCGGCTGGTGGGCAAAGTTCCCATTTTAGCCGCGTTCTTGAGTGACCCTCTGCGGCAGCTGTTACGAAGCTCGTCTCCACCGGCACTTTTGCCCTCTCTGGTGTGGAGCCGGAGCAGAAGCGGAGTTAAGAGCATTCTCCGGAGGTCAGGGACCCACAGGGTCTTCTTTTGTGATGAGCGATTTTCCAGAGGGAGCAGAGGGGTCATGGCAGAAAGGTAGGAGTGGGAGCTGTGGTCCTGTCGGGGCTGCTCAGCCGCTCTGGGAGCCCGGCCTCAGTTTCCTCATCGGGAGAATGGGTAGATCAGACAAAGTCACGTTCTTGCCTCCCCAGACTTTTAAAGCCGTGGCGCAGACAGTACAGTGGCGAGGCGGTGTCCACACTCGGGCACTCCTGGAGGGTCTCGGGAAGGTCAGCCTCAGAAAGGTGCTGTGACAGAAGCTGATGAGGTGTTTTTTCCCCTTTCCTCCTCATCCCTGAGAATGTTGGCGTTTTGCCTTGTTTTCAGGTTTTCTGTCCTCCCTCTCCATAAAGTGGATTCTGAATCCTTGTGAGCTTGTGTGAATGAGGTTCTTTTTTATTACTGAGGTGAGATACACATAAAACCAACCATTTAAAACTGTACAGTTCAGTGGCATTTAGTACAGAAGGTTATGGTTCTGTCACCCCAAAAGGACACCCCTTTCCCAGGAACAGTCAGATCCTTGCAGCCCCCAGCAGCCACCCATCTGCTTTCTTCTGCCTTTGCGGACTGACCTGCTCTGGACGTTGCATGTAAGCGGCTGGAACGACGGGAGGGCGTTCGTGTCTGGCTTCTCTTCGGGATTAGAATGCTCCCTGCGTTCGTCCACTGTCAGGGCGCCGTCCCTTCTGTGGATGGAGCATGTTTCCTCTGGTCTCCTGTTGCGGCTTCCCTGAGGGCTCAGTGGTAAAGAACCCGCCTGCCAGTGCAGGAGACGCAAGAGACGTGGGTTCAATCCCTGGGTCAGGAAAATCCTGTAGAGTAGGAAACGGCAACCCACCCCAGTGTTCTTGCCTGGAGAATCCGTGGACAGAGGAGCCTGGGGGGCTACAGCTCAGGGGGTCGCGGAGTCAGACACGCCTGAGCACCACCAGCTCCTGTCGGTGGACACGGGCTGTTCCCGCTGTCTGACTGTTGTCAGTGATGCTGCTCAGGAAGTCAGTTCAGTCACTCAGTCGTGTCCGACTTTGCGACCCCATGAACCGCAGCATGCCAGGCCTCCCTGTCCATCACCCACTCCCGGAGTTTACTCAAACTCATGTCCATCGAGTCGGTGATGCCATCCAACCATCTCCTCTATCATCCCCTTATCCTCCTGCCTTCAATCTTTCCCAGCATCAGGGTCTTTTCCAATGAGTCAGTTCTCTGCGTCAGGTGGCCAAAGTATTGGGTTTCAGCTGCAGCATCAGTCCTTCCAATGAACACCCAGGACTGATCTCCTTTAGGATGGACTGGTTGGATCTCCTTGCAGTCCAGGGGACTCTCAAGAGTCTTCTCCAACACCACAGTTCAAAAGCATCAATTCTTTGGCACTCAGCGTCCTTTATGGTCCAGCTCTCACATCCATTCATGTGTCTTTTTCAGTTTTGGCTTCTTCAGAGTATATGCCTAGAAGTGGTATTGCTGGGTCCATTCCTGTCCTTTAGTTTTTGATGAAACAGCTTCTTTTCACCTTTGGCAGAACCAGGTTCCACCCTCTCGAGAGGACCTGCAGTTACGGGGCCGTTCCCACTGTCCCTCTGGGTGAGAGGTGGTGACGTTTCCTCTGATGGGGGCCCTCGGGGGAAGCCTTCTGTGCCCACTCTGTTACTCCCCAGGGCTCCGGGGTGACCCCCATGCGCTCCCATCCCACAGAATGAGCTGGAGCACTGTCGGGGTGGCTGCGGAGCAGAGCTGCAGACCCGGGAGCTGGATTCCAGGAACTCTGCTCGAGCGGACGGGCCCCCGGGGACGGAGCGGCCGGCTCTGTCCAGGGCACAGGCTGGTGCCTCCTGACTCCCAGCCCAGGACACCGGGCCACCCTGTGCCCGGGGTGAGGCCTCAGGGTTACAGAGCTGTTTCAGGACGCTTCACAATTACGATTTCCATCTCTCCAGGAATGATGAGCACTTCTAAAAATAGCTGCAGAATGCTGAAGGCTAACATTTTAAAACAGTTCAATAATTTAGTTATTCTCCAGCGGGGACAGGGAGGATCACTGTAAAGTGGGTGCTTTTAAAATTTCCTAGAACCCAGTCGCTGCTTGCTTTTTTTTCCCCGGACAATTTGAGATGTAGTTCGCATACCATGCAGTCCACACGAAGGGGTGAATGCACCTCATTTTTAGTAGATTCCTGGGTTGCTCAGCCGTCACCACAAGTAATTCCGGGACATTTTTGTCTCCCTTGAAACAAACCCTGTACCTGCTAACAGTTTGCCCCCGACTCCCACCCCACCTTCCTGGCCCACTGGCAGCCTGCTTTCTGTCTCCCTGGGTATGCCTGCTCGGAGCACTTCATGTACTAGGAACCTCTGTGACTGACTTCCTTCACTCAGCGTCCTGTCTGCAGGTTCATCCAGGTGTGTGGTGTGTTTGCATCGGGGCTGAATGTGGCTCCGTCGCTTGGCTGGGTGACATTTTATTTATGTACTCGTGGCTTGGTGGACGTGCGGATTACTTCCGCTTTTTGGCTGTGAGGAAGAGAGCGGCTACGAAGATTAGGATGCAGGTTTTGTTGCGGTCATATGTTCCTTTTTTTAAGCTTAAAATTTTTTTTTAAATTCATTTTTGGTTGCACTGGGTCTTCATTGCTACGAGGGCGTTTCTCTAGTTGCAGCGAGCAGGGCCACTCGGGCTCTCACGGCGGTGGGTTATCTCGTTGCAGAGCGCAGGCTCCGTAGCACGTGGGCTTATCCGCTGCTCGGGGACATGTGGAATCTTCCCAGACCAGGGATCAAACTCATGTCCCCTGTATTGGCAGGTGGATCGTTAACCACTGGACCACCAGGGAAGTCCTGGACCTAATGTTCTTATCAGTTTTAGGAGTTTGCCTTGACATAGAATCATGTATCTTTGGTCGCATGGCAACTGTGTGTAATTTCATTTGTTTTGTTTTCCACAATGTAGTTTATAAAATAGAAAGAACCTCTGTATTTTAAAAATAATTGCAGTTGTAAGAAAGAATACAGAACCACCCTCTGTACCCTCTACCCAGCTGGCCCCACAAGGCGTATCCTGCAGAACTCAGTGATGGCATTTAGTAGGATGCTGACAGTGTCACCGTCAAGACACAAGTGTTGCCATCAGCACCAGGATCTCTCATTCTGCACTTTTATAGCCTCACAGACTCCCTCCTACCTCACCTGCTTCTCAGCCCTGGCAACCACTAATCTGCCTTCCATCTCTATAATTTTGTTTCAGTAATTATACAGAAATGGGATCATACAGTAAACAGCTCTCTGGAGTTGGCTTCTCTGTCATCAGAACTCTGTAGAGGGGCTTCCCTGCGGCCCCTGGAGTAGGAGGTGGATACGCTCCGTGTTCTTGCCTGGAGAACCCCTTGGACAGAGGAGCCTGGCAGCCAGAGTCCATGGGGTCGCAAAGACTTGGACAGGACTTTCGCTTCCACTTTCCGAGCATTAATGCTGTGGGTTTTGTGTGACCTTGGTCTTCATTTCTCTGGGGTGAACGCCCACGAGTTAGCTGCATGTTTGCATTTTTAGGGAAGTGCTGCACTGTTTTCCTGCATCGCTCTTGCATTTTATACTCCCATCAGCAGTGTGAGAGCTTGTCCAGCTTCTCACCAGCGTGTTGTGTTACTGTGTCTTCCACTGGCCGGGCTGGTGTAGGGACGTCTCACTGAGGTTTTAGTTCCTTTGTTTTAGTGGCTGATGGCGTTTTGAACATCTCCTGTGCCCCTTTGCCACCTGGCTTCCCTCCTTTGTAAAATGCTTCTGCATGTCTTTTGTCCCTGTCTTAATTGGATGGTCTGTTTTTTTTTTTTTAATCCTCTTTAAGTTTTGAGAGCTCTTTATACCGTGGACACTCGTCCTCTGTTGGATGTGTGCTTTGCAGATATTTTTCCCTGTCTGTGATTTGTATTTGTATCCTCTTTTTCACAGAACGAAAGGTTTTGATTTTGATGAGGTCTGATTTGTCAGTTTTTCTGTGTGTGGCGCATGCTTTTGGCATCCTTTTGGCATTCCTAACCCTAGAGCCTGAAGGTTTCCTCCTGTGAGAATTTCTTTTCCAAAGTTTCATAGTTTTGCATTTTACATCCAAGTCCATGATTCATGCTTTTAACAGAATTTAAATTTTACTCAAAAAATTTATTGTTTATTTATTTTTAATTTTTCACACTGCACCATATAGCATGTGACATCTTATTTCCCAACCAGGGATTGAACTGATGCCCCCTGCCTTCGGAGCTCAAGTCTTAACTCCCGCGCCACCAGGGAAGGCCCCAATGATCTGCTTTGAGTTGTTTTTTTTTTTTTAATTGAAGTATTGTTGATTGACACTGTTGTGTTAGTGTGAGGTGTCCAGCACAGTGACTCAGTTATGCATTATTGTTGTTTAGAAGCTCAGTCATGTCCAACTCTTTTGCAATCCCACGGACTGAAGCCTGCCAGGCTCCTCTGTCCATCAGATTTCCCAGGCAAGAATACTGGAATGTGTTGCCATTTCCTTCTCTAGGGGATCTTCCTGACCCAGGGATCGAACCTGTGTCTCCTGCCTTGGCAGGCAGATTCTTTACCTCTGAGCTACCAGAGAAGCCCTCAGTTCTACATAGATGGATAAGATGGATACATGTCTAACTCTTGTTCAGGCTCTTTTCCATTATAGGTTATTAAAAATATTGACTATAGTTCTCTGTGCTATACGGGATGCTTTCGTTGTTCATCTATTTTACTACATAATAGTATATCTATCTTCCCGGGAGAAGGAAATGACACCCAACTCCAGTATTCTTGCCTGGAGAATCCCAGGGACAGAGGAGCCTGGCGGGCTACGGTCCACGGGGTCACAAGAGTTGGACACGACTGAGTGGCTAAACCAGTGTATCTGTTAATCCTAAACTCCTAATCTGTCCTCTCCCCACCCCTTCTGGCCTTGGTGACCGTAGTTTGTTTTCTATGTCTGTGGGTCCATCTCTGTTTTGTAGGTAAGTTCCTTTGCGTCGTTCTTCGAGATTCCGCGTGTGAGTGCTATCGTGATGTTTGTGTTTCTGTGTCTGCCCTGTTTCAGTATGACTGTCTCTAGGTGCATCTGCGTTGCTACAAATGGCATTATTTCACTCTTTTTATGGCTGAGTAATATTCCAGTGTATATATGTACCACATCTTCTTTATCCATTCCCCTATTGATGGACAGTTAGGCTGCTTCCATGTCTGGCCTGTGGTGAATAGCGCTTCTGTGGACTTGGGTGGTGGAGCCTGTATCTTTCTGAATAAGTCTCGTCTGTGTGTGTGCCCAGCAGTGGGATTGCTGGGTCATCCTGTGAGGCTCGGGTTGGTGGTGCTGGTGCAGTTGCTCAGTCGTGTCGGACTCTTGCAACCCCATGGACTGTAGCCCGTCAGGCTCCTCTGTCCATGGGATTCTCCAGGCAAGAATCCTGGGGTGAGTTGCCGGTTCCTTCTCTGACTCCAGCCATTAAGGCTTGGGTTAATAGCTCTCATTTTGCTGTCAGGGTCCAGTTGCTTCGGCACCTTTGTTGGGGGGCCACCTTCCTCTGTTGAGTTGCTTTTATGACTTTGTGTGGGTCTGTTTCTGTGCTCTCTGTTGAATTCTGTTGGCCTCTGTCCCTGCCTGTCCCCCAGAGCGCCAGCGCCGTGATTCCTTTAGCTGTAAGTCTGGAAATTGGGTGAGCTGATGGCTCCCAGTCTATTCTTCTTCAAATTTGTTCTAGTAATTCTAGGTCCTTTGCTTTCCCATATAAATTTCAGAATAATATCATCTGTATCTACCAAAAAAAAAAAAAATCTTTCTGGGATCGTGTTTCACCCAAGTGTTTTCAATTTGGGGAAAGTTGATGTCTTGACTGTGTTGAATTTTCCAACCCAGGAACAGGGCTTGCCTCTCCACTTCCTTGAAAAGTGAAAGTGAAGGTGTTTGTCACTCAGTTGTGTCCGACTCTTTGCAGCCCCATGGACTGTAGCCGACCAGGCTCCTCTGTCCATGGGATTCTCCAGGCAAGAATACTGGCGTGGGTTGTCATTCCCTTCTCCAGGGGAGCTTCCCGACTCAGGGATGGAACCTTGGTCTCCCGCACTGCAGGCAGATTCTTGACTGTCTGAGGGTGGCTCGGCTGGTAAAGAATCTGCCTGCAATGCGGGAGACCTGGCTTCCATCCCTGGGTTGGGAAAATCCCCTGGAGAAGGGAATGACTACCCACTCCAGTATTCTGGCCTGGAGAATTCCATGGGCTGTAGAGTCCACGGGGTCACAAAGACTCAGACGTGACTGAGCGGCTTGCATTTACTGAGGCACCAGGAGAGCCTTGGCCCTTAGATGCTCTTTTATTTTTCACTGATTTGTGTAGACTTCAGCGTAAAAGTTTTGTTAGATTCACGCCTAAATGCTTTTTTGAGGAGTTGTAAATGGTATTGGATTGCACATTTGGTTGTCCACATGTTCATTGCTAGCACACCACTGCTACCACTAAGTCACTCAGTCGTGTCCGACTCTGTGCGACCCCATCCCTGGGATTCTCCAGGCAAGAACACTGGAGTGGGTTGCCATTTCCTTCTCCAGTGCATAAAAGTGAAAAGTGAACGGGACGTCGCTCAGTCGTGTCCGACTCTTCGAGACCCCGTGGACTGCAGCCTACCAGGCTCCTCCGTCCATGGGGTTTTCTAGGCAAGAGTACTGGAGTGGGGTGCCATTGCCTTCTCCTCATTGCTAGTATAGGGGGATACATTTGACTTTTATATGTTGATCCTGTATTTTGTGACCTTGTTCAACTCTTTTATTATTTGTAGGAAGTGTTGTCTTGGAGATTCCTTGGGATTTTCTACAGTCTTGTCACCTGCAAATGGGAGCAGTTTTATTTCTATCTTCCTAACCAGGGGGCTTATCTGGTGGCTCAGACAGTAAAGAATCCACCTGTGTTGCAGGAGACCCGAGTTCGATTCCTGGGTCGAGAAGATCCCCTGGAGCAGGAAACTGCAACCCAGTCCAGCATTCTTGCCTGGAGGATCCCATGGGCAGAGGTGCCTGGCGGGCCACAGTCCACGGTGTTGCAGAGTCGGGCGTGACCGAGCGACTAACACTCTCACTTCCCTGATCTGTATGCTTTATATCTTCTTTTCTTGCCTTTTCTGTTGCCTGGAGCATCTACTGCTGTGTTGAGTGAAAATGATCAGAGCAGACATCCTTGTTCCTTGTCACAGGAGGAAAGCGTTTCATCTTTCCCTGTTTGGAATAATGTTAGCTGATTACATGAAGTTTTGCAGATGCTCTTGAGCAGGTTGAAGAATTTCCCTTCTTCCTTTTTTGCGGGGAGAGAATTTGTCACAGATGTTGAATTTTGTCGAATGCTTTTCCTGCATTGGTTGCTTTGACTGTGTGATTTTCCTTCTTTAACCTGTTGGTGTAGCGTATCACATAAATTAATTTTTTTTAAAAAAAAGATTGAACCAGCCTAGCATTCCAGAAATAAACCTTACTTGTCTTGATCTGTAATTCTTCTCTTATATGGTAATTGGTTAACTCGTGTTTGTTAGTATTTTGTTGAGGATTGTTTCTCCATCTACATTTGAGGGATATGGGCCTGTGATTTTTCTCTTTGTATGGTTTTAGTGTCAGTATCATATTGGTTCCATAAAATAGATTGGATTCTGTTTTCTGGAAGATGTTGTGTGTGCTCAGTTATTCAGTCGTGTCTGAGTCTTTGCAGCCCCAGGGACTGCGGCCCACCAGGCTCCTCTGTCCACTGAGTTTTCCAGCAATAATACTGGAATGGGTTGCCATTTCCTACCCAGATATTTTATAGAATTGATACTAATTCTCTGAACATTTCATGGAATTCTCTGGTGAAACTATTTGGGTGTGGCGACTTCCTCTTTCTTACAAAAACGTGTGTTTTATAATGAGGAACTCAATCTTGTTAATAGCTGTAGGGCTTCTGAGATTACCTATTTCATACAGAATGAGTTGTAACTGTTTGCATTGCTTGAAGAATTGGTTTCTTTCATTTAAATTGTGTGATTTAAGCGTGTGGAGCTGTTTATCCTCTCAGTGCCTGCAGGGTCTATAGTAATATCCTCTGCTACATTCCTGGAATTGGTAATTTGAGCCTTTTCTGTCTTTTTTGGATAGTTTTGTTAATTTTATTGACTTTTACAAAGAGCCAGCTCATCATTTCATTGATTTTCTCTATTTTTTTTTGGTTTTGTTTTTATTTATCTTTACTCCTTTGATTATTTCCTTCCTTCCTTCAAACCTTTGCTTTGGATTTACTTTCCTCACCTTTTACTGGCTTCCTGAGATGGGAACTTAGACTTCGGTTTTCAATTATTCTTTTTCTTTTTTTTCCCTTCTGTGTTTTCTTTTAAAAAAATTTTTACTGGAGTATTGTTGTCATTTAGCTGCTCAGTCACACCTGACGCTTCGTGAGCCCATGGCCTGCAGCCTGCCAGACTCCTCTGTTCATGGGACTCTCCAGGCAAGAATACTGGAGTGGGTTGCCATTTCCTTCTCCAGGGGATCTTCCCGACTCAAGGATCAAACCTCCATCTCCTGCATTGGCAGGCAGATTCTTTGCCACTGAGTCAGCAGGGAAGCCCTTCTATTGGAGTCTAGTTGATTTAAAACGTTGTGTTAGTTTCCGTTCTCCAGCAGCATGACTTTCTGATGGTGTGAAAAGGATGCATATTCAGTAGAGACTTGACTTTGGATCTTGAATGTTGACCTCTCTGGGCCTGTGACACGTGGAACCATCCTCTGTCGTGGCGGGAGCAGTGGGCTGTGGCTCCCACCAGCCACGAGGTCACAGGGGTGAGCGGCCAACGCGAAACCACTCTGTACCCGGACGGCCATCCTGCTTTTCACTTTCAGGACAGTTCTCAGTAAATTTAGTGAGATAGTCAGCATGTCCTTATACAACAGGCTTTGTGTTAGATCATCTGGTCCAAGTGTTCTGAGTATGCTGAAAGGAGGTGTGACTGAGCTGTGACGTTCAGTAGTTGGGTGTATTATGTGCATTTTCGAGTTACGGTATTTCCTACTTATGATGGGTTTACCCAGATGGCACCCCATCATATATCAAGGAAGACCTGTATTTCCTTGTTGAGATTTTCTGTTCTTTTTTTCAGTGAGGTTTTCTGTTTTTACATGTTTCCAGACGTGCTTCAGACTCAAATTCAGCGCGAACATCTCTGTCCGCTCAGTGATGTCATCCACCGGTTGGCTTTCACGCATTTGAGATCTTCCTGGATTGGGGGATGATGAATGGTTTTCAGTGGACATGTGCACAGTTTCGTATTCTGCCGTGAGACCGTGGGTCTCATCGAGCCTGCCGGTTTAGCCCCTTTGTTCAGACATCACTCTCAGCCCGCTGAAGGCAGACGTCCAGGTTCCTTGGTTGAGCCCCGCTGATACCCCAGTTGGGAGGCTCCTTGCTGTTGCCTGTGGGGGAGGGGACCTGCTCCCCACGTGGTCTCCACGGATACGAGGTGGGGGTGGCCTCACTTGCTGGTGATGGGGAAGGTCCTTACTCTGTGTGCTGAGATGAGGGAGGGATGCTGTGTGCATGCGGAAATCCAGGCTCCGCGTGGTGTCTGCGTTAATACAGTGGAACTGGAGGAGGATGCGTGCCTGCTCGGTGGGGAAGAAACTTCCAGCTCCACAGCTTGGTTTATCTGCCCGCTCCCTCCCCGTGGAGGTTTGAGTGCCTGTGACGGCCACGCGAGGGGACGTCCAGGCTCCCCCCTTGGCCTCTGCTCCTGGGACTCAGGGTGGGGGCCGCAATTCCTCTGTGACATCCGGGCGGGGTGGCGGAGTGATTGCCTGAACGTTTTTTTTTCCCTGTTTTGCTGCCATTTTCCTGGTTTTTTTCTGGAGAGAGTAGTCATTCTTTGCAGCTTATTTCTCCCTGCTTCTACTGGTGTTCCAGCTGAAGCTCCAGCCACCTGATGCGAAGAGCTGACTCTCTGGAAAAGGTCCTCCTGATCCTGGGAAAGATTGTAGGCAGGAGGAGAAAAGGGCAACAGAGGATGAGATGGTTGGATGGCATCACTGACTCAATAGACACAAGCCTGAGCAAGGTCTGGGAGGTAGTGGAGGACGGGGGAGCTGGGCGTGCTGCAGGCCATGGGGTTGCAGAGAGTCGGACACAACTGAGCAACGAAGAACAGCAACTGGTGTTTCTGGCCGTCTGGCTTCTTAGCTCCCAATCTGGGATACGACGCAAAAACCCAGCTCAGAGAACCGACGGCTGTGCTGGTCCCTGGTCCCTGGTCCCTGACCGGCCTGCCTTCTCCCCGCCCTCCGAGTCTTTGGTTTGGTTCTTATACAGCGTCCTACGGTTTTTGTTGCAGGTTTTGGGAGGAGTGGGGGAAGTGCATCTGGGCCACCTTTCAGGAAGCAGAAATGCAGCTGACGCTTTTCAGCCGCCAGGCGTCAGAGCGCTTGCAGCTGTGACCTCTGCCTCCTCGTGGCGCCTCCGTCTGACGGCGCCCTGGTCCTCTCTCTCAGCTCTGGACATGTCTCCCATCCCCCTGCCTTGACCCATCGGAGCGCGGTCGGTTCTGGTTCCGAGAAGCCTTCCTGCGGGGCCCAGTCTGCCAGCGCCTCTGGTGAGTTGGAACACCTTCAGTGCCATGGTGTGGACTGCCTCCCCGCTTTGGCACCCCGGCCGGAGGGCGGCGGTTCCTCGTGGCCAGGGCCCCAGTCCTCGTGGCGGAGTTGGGGGGGGTTGTCCTGGGTGCTGGAGGAACACGCCTGCCCTTGGTGCCCAGTCAGCGTGACCTTGGGGAGACTCACTGGGACTGTGGCTGAGACCCCAGTCTGGCTCTTCGTCTCTGCTCCGAGATGTCCTGGCTGGACTCAGCTGGCACGGCTCAGGGTAGACGGGGGAGGAGGTGTGACCGGCGCCCTGCCTCCACTGTTTCATGGGCCAGGAGATGCCTGCTTGTGTCCGGCGGGGGGACCACAGAGGGAAGCCCGCAGCCTGGGGTTCGGTGGAGCTGAGACGCGCTCTGAGCTCGCAGTCTGACGCTCGTTGCTCGTTGCATGTTGACCGTCTGCCATATGCTCCTCTGGACTCATTTATCTGTAATATGTGCTTAAAATGGGCATGTTCTGGGTGTCGCCTGGACGTTGGGCTTTACCATGCTGACCTTGTGAGGCAGGGGCACCGACCGGTGTCCTCGGGTGAGGGGCTGGGCCCCCAGCGGTGAGACCCCTGCTCCGGGCCTTGCTGGTCCCGAGAGGCCCCGCCTGGCCGTGGCTCTGCACACCCTGGGCTCCTTGCGGTGCCACAGCCGGCCGCCCAGCCTGGGGTCCAGAGACGCAGGTCTGTGAGGTCTGCTCCCACTTGGACATGTTTTTCAGACTTTTTAAAATATGTATCACCTATCCAAGGAGATATTTTAGATCCTTGTTCCAAATTGTCCACCCCAACGAGATTTTAATACATGGACGTGCTGTGTATCTGTTTATGGTTTGCTTGTATATCGCTGCTTTCTGCTTAAGAACGCTGAGACCCGTTGCACCTTCCCAGATCCCGATGAGAAGGAGAAAAACGTCCTAGGGTTACGAGCACCCCAGGCAGGAGCGGAATGTCAGGGTCGCTGCCCCAGCCCTGGCCACCTTCCGCTTTGGGGGGGCACCTGCTACCCCTGGCTTCCCGGGCCTCCAGTCCTGCCTGAGATCCAGTTCAGCCCCTCGCGCTGTCCTTGTGCAAGCCCTCCCATGAGGCCGTGGTCCCTCCGTGTGCCGCGAGTTGCTTCTCTGGCCCCTGCTCCCGCCCTCCCCCTGGTGCACGTGGTTGCTGTCCTGGCAGGCGGGCAGTGATGGGGTTCGGGGGGGAACCCAGGCCCACTGTTCCGGCCGAGCGGGCAGAGCCTGCAGTCCCCTCGTCCTCTGACCGCCCAAGAAGCTGGATGCAGTTCCCTCGTGGGGAAGCCCTTGGCGCCGATCCCCACGGCTGCTCACTCGCGTGGCTCCACGGAGAGCTGACGGGTGGGTGCACACGATGGGTGACTCCCGTGGAGGCTGTGGCCACCCTTTCCTCTAGCGGCGGAGCAGGCCGGAGAAGGAGGTGTCCAGGTTTGAGGGAAGGTCCCGCACTCGGCTGAACCGCGTGGCCTTGTCCCCACCCGCGAGCTCTGGACTTGGGCCTTGCTCAGGGTCATTATGGTGGCAGCCGGGGGCAGGGCACAGAGCCCCCCAGCAGCATGTTTCTGCATTTGTGGGGGGCCGTCTGCCCCAGGCCGGGTGGGGGCTTGTTGGCTCATGACCAGGTCGAACCTCCCTGAGGCTGGGTTTGTACCAAGGCCCGCTCACCTCCTCCTGTCTCCTTTCTGAGAGAAGGACCCTTGACCGATCGACCCGAGCGCTTGCCTGTCCCCGGCCCGGGGTCGGGAACCCTGCGTCAGGGCTGGGCCTCCAGCGCCTCTCTGCTGGCCCTAAGTGGTGGGAGCTGTGGTCTCAGAATCCATCTTTGTGACCGTGGTCATTGATACGCCAGGGGAAGAGAGAGGAACGGCTGGACTGGGCGGCCCTTTAGGCTGGCAGTGGACGCACTGTCAGCTTGCTCTGCCAGCCAGGGTGCCTTTCACCCGCAGAGTTGGTCGTCTCCAGGACAGGGGACCTCGGGGGGCTAGGTGTTTACGGAGGGGTGAGCCTCAGGGGAGCCTCCCAAGGCCTTTCAGCTGGAGAAGGATGGTGGTCCTCTGCTGTGGATGGAGGAGGGGAGTTTCCATCTCTCGGGGGTCAGTCTTCGTGAGCCCAGGAAGTGCTGCGTCCTGAGGGGGTTGGGGGAATGGAGGCAGAATTCTCCATCAGGCCCGGGTTTGTCTGCGCGCTTCATCTTCCTCTCAGCTGTTTTTCCTGCATCTTCAGGTGTCCCACAGAGGGACCCTGCCTTCAGCGACCTCCGGATGTCCTAGAGGCCGCCGTTCATCATGGATGCCCCTGCATGGGCGCCCCATGGCCCCTGTCCTGGCCACCGTGTCCCCTTGCAGTGGAGATGGTCATCATGTAGCAGAGCGGTGTGGATTTCAGGGATTCTGGGTTTCAGGCCTTTGGAAGCAATCCCTTCCTTTGCCACTTGGAAAAACATGGAAAATGACCCCTGGGTGGTAATTTGGGGAGCAGCCAGGATGTTACATAACAGGCGGCAGAGGGTTTCGCTTCAGAGTGATGGAATTGACGCACAAGTTGTGACTTCTCACCTGTGATTGAAGGTGCTACCTTGAATGAATGCAGAGATTACGTTTTCATGAAGTTGTGCTCAGTTGCTAAGTTATGTCTGACTCTTTGTGACCTCATGGACTGCAGCGTGCCAGGCTTCTCTGCCCTTCACCATGAACCCTAAGGGTCCTGTGATGTATGGATTACCCAGGGTTGTCTCTTTGGGCCATCACAGATGCCTATGACAGGCAGGGCTGAACAGAGGCGACCCCGTGAAGGCGGGGGCTGGGGGGATGCAGCCGTGAGCTGGGACACCTGGAGCCCCCGGAGGCCGGAAGAGGCAGGAAGGCCCCTTCCCGAGAGCCTTGGGAGGGAGCCGGCTCTGCGACGCCTGGACTTCCGTCCGGTGAACCTGGCTCCAGACTTCGGCCTCCAGGATTGGGAGGGGATACTCTTGTGTCGCCCAGCCTGCGGCCCGTTGTCACAGCGGGTTCTGGACGGTCGTACACCACATGAATCCCGATTTCACTGTGGTCGGGGGACACGGTCACATTTCAGTGAGGAGGAAGGGAAGTGGGGCTTCGCGTGCGGCTGGGGCTCAGGATTTGAACAGACTTACCTCGGTGGCTAGCTAGTCACCACGGGAAGACGTGATGCCCTTTCCCCAGGTCACAGTGGCCCAGCTGAAATCTTGGGGAGTGGGCTTGGTGCTGGCGTGGGCAGGACTGCCATCACGCTGCCACTCTCTGCAGCACGCGCCCCAGGTAAACCGCTGGGAGAGGCGTTCGGTTCAGTCGCTCAGTCGTGTCCGACTCTCTGCGACCCCATGGACTGCAGCACACCAGGCCTCCCTGTCCATCACCAACCCCTGGGGTTTACTCAAACTCATGTCCATTGAGTCGACAGTTCCATCCAACCATCTCATCCTCTGTTGTCCCCTTCTCCTTCCATCTTCAATTTTTCCCGGCATCAGGGTCTTTTCAAATGAGTCAGTTCTTCCCATCAGGTGGCCAAAGTATTGGAGTTTCAGCTTCAGCACCAGTCCTTCCAGTGAATATTCAGGACTGATTTCCTTTAGGAAGGCCCTGAGCACCTCCCCTCTCAGCAAGAGGTCCGCTGAGAGGTCTCAGCAAGAGAGCCTGAGGTCCGCACGCCGGGCTCTCACTGCTGACCCCACAGAAGTGCCCTGAGTGTCCCCCACGAATGTCCGCTTTCAGCGCTTCCACCCGCTTCTGAGGCCTGGAGGTCAAGCGGCCACCCGAGCCCTGCCCACATGCCTCCTGCCTTTGGTCTTTCTGGGTGGGTAAATTCTGCTCCGGCCACCCCAGGACCTTCACCTCTCACCAGAGCAGACGGAGCCAGGAGGCCCAAGGGGCTGGGGAACCTGCCAGGCCATGCCCACCCCTCCTAGGAACACACGGCTCCACACTGTCCGTGGGCCTGTTTCCCGTGCCCTTGACTGTCAGGAGACCCCACCTCCCAGGAGGGTTCCCCGTCTCCACCCTTGCACGCTCTCTGGGACCTGTCACGGCCCCAGCTCCCAGGGCCTGCCCAGGACGCAGCTGCACCCTCGGCGTCTCGGGGCCATTGGGGGAACGAGCCCAGCGCCCCCGGCTTCCTTCTGCTTCTCTGCCCCCCGCCGCCTCCAACCACGTTAGACCTGGTCGCCCGCCGAGACAGGTGGGAGGGGAACATGCCCCGAGTCGGGAGGGAGACCCGGAGAGCTGATGCCGGAACGACCCTGGGAGCCCTGGGGTTGGAGTGTGATGTCGAGAAGGCCGCACAGGTCCGGGCGGACTGGAGTCTCCACGGGAGCTGCTGGTTTCTTCTGAGGACTGAGGTGGAGGCCATGCGGTCTCGGGAAGGCCGTGCTGGTCATTGTGCTGTCATGTAGATCCTCCCAGATCTCTCAGCCGAGGGAGGCCTGCGCCGTCATCTCGGCTGGCGGAGCCCTTCCCCCGGGCCGCGTGTGCGTGCCGGCCACGTCTACCACAGCCCCTGCACACAGCACCTGGGCCAACTCACCGATGCTCCCTGCTGGGCTGAGGACGATCGAGGATGAGGAAGAACTGGGTTTGTTGACCCACATGGGTCATCTCAGTCCTAGGAAGAGGGGTGTGTCATGTTGCTTTTAACTTGGAACCCGAGCCAAGGAACGGGAACTCTTGGGCGTCTTGTTGAAATCGCAGGTTCTAAGACCTCCTCCAGTTCAGTAGGAATCTGCCTTGTTAGTTTACTAAGTGATTCTGCTGCAGGCCCCACTGAAAGAACTCTGCTTTAATGTCAGGTCATGCTGTGTTTAGTTGCTCTGTCGTGTCTGACTCTTTGGGACTCCATGGACTGTTAACATTGGGTTAAAGACCATTAAAACTCCGCCAGAACCATCAAGCTATGAGCAGCTCCTGGGATGACAGCGTGGCTTTGCAGCCACATGTGCTTTTTTATCTCTGGGCCTCCTGGCAGCCAGGGGGAAAAGGGAAAGCTGGGCTAGCAGAGCTCTCTTTTCTACTATGAGTTCACCTGGAGATCAGGCTTCCTTAGTTCTCTAGTCTAAGAGGAATGTTCTCAAGTGGTGTTTTCAGTTGGGATTTGACCAAAAACGCCCCAATAGTCTTCATACACTGTTTGACCTCAGTGAAAGCTGAGGACATGACAAAACGTTTTCTTAATTATTATTTTGGCTCTGATGGGTCTTCATTGCAGTGCATGGACTTGCAGCATCAGGAAGCTTAGTTCCCTGACCAGGGATCAAACCCATGTCCCCTGCATTGTACAGCAGATTCTCAAGTGCTGCACCATCAGAGAAATCCCATAGCAAAAACCTTTTTGAGATGGACACTATGCTGAGAGGTTCAAGTGTATTATAGTCTCATATTCTGAAGTGATTCAGGCGTAGAATTCATGGAACCGTGGGCAGTGCTAGCTCTGCCCAAGGACAAGGCTTTTCACAAAAGAGAATCGAAGAAAAGAGATAAAAGACAGTTGAATGATTCTATAGCATGTGATTCCATTTTTTATGAAATTCCCCAAAAAGGCAAATTCGTAGAGATCGAAAGTCATGAGTGGTTGCCAGGGGTGGTGGGGCTGGGAATTTGGGAGGTGATGGCTGAGAATCATGGTGTTCTTGAGACTATGTAACTGTTTTAATATGGGCAGAGGTGATGGTCTACCCAACTCCATGATCACAGGAGAGCCCGCTGAATTGTACCTTCCTGAGAAATCTGTGTGCAGGTCAAGAAGCAGCAAAATCGGACATGGAACAACGGACTGGTTCCAAATTGGGAAAGGAGTACTTCAAGACTATATTTTCACCCTGCTTATTTAACTTATATGCAGAGTACATCATGTGAAAGGCCAGGCTGGATGAAGCACAAGCTGGAATCAAGACTGCTGGGAGAAATATCAATAAGTTCAGATATGTAGATGACACTACCCTTATGGCAGAAAGTAATTAAGAACTAAAGAGCCTCTTGATGAAGGTGAAAGAGGACAGTGAAAAAGCTGTTTTAAAAGTCAACATTCAAGAAATGAAGGTCATGGCATCTGGTCCCATCACTTCCTGGCAAATAGATGGGGAAACAATGGAAACAGTGACAGACTTTATTTTCTTGGGCTCCCAAATCACTGCAGATGGTAACTGTAGCCATGAAGTTAAAAGACACTTGCTCCTTGGAAGAAAAGCTATGACAAACCTAGACAGCCCATTGAAAAGCAGGGACATTACTTTGCTGACAGAGGTCTGTCTAGTCAAAGCTGTGGTTTTTTCAGTGGTCGTGTGTGGATGTGAGAGGTGGACCGTAAAGAAGGCTGAGTGCCGAAGAATTGATGCTTTTGAACCGTGGTGTTGGAGAAGACTCTTGAGAGTCCCTTGGACTGCAAGGAGATCCAACCAGTCAATCCTAAAGGAAATCAACCGTGAATATTCATTAGAGGGACTGATGCTGAGGCTGAAGCTCCAATACTCTGGCCACCTGATGTGAAGAGCCAACTCATTGGAAAAGACCCTGATGCTGGGAAAGGTTGAAGGCAGGAGGAGAAGGGGACGACAGAGGATGAGATGGTTGGATGGCATCACCGGCTCAGGGGACATGAGTTTAAACAAACTCATGGAGATAGTGAAGAGCAGGGAAGCCTGTGATGCCGCAGTCGTGGGGTTGCAAAGAGTCAGATGACTGAGTGACTGAACAAGTGAGTTGTATGGCACGTGGATTACATCTTCACCAAGCTGTTTTAAAAAAATAATTGATGACATGTTTGCGTGTTACGCTGAGTCCAAGATTGTGTGCTAGAGAGTTGGAAGGAGACGGTCTGACCCAAGGGAGTCTCACAGAGCTTCCTTGGGACAGGGAGGCCTCCCGGGCTGCAGCCTCCAGGGAGGCCTCTAAACCCTGGCCCCAGCAGCGGGCCAGCCCTCAGGTCAGCAGGGCTCCCGCCCTGGCCCCAGTGTGTGTGTCGTGTGTCTGAGGGTCCCAGGCGCTGGTTACGTGTTCACACCCGTTGCTGTCTCTGTTCCCTGAGATATTTTTACCTCCAGGCCCGAGGCTGCTGAGTGAGATCTCTGGCGCAGGGCTTGCCCGCATCGAGATGTGGAGGGTGGTTTCTCTGAGCGGAGCAGGCTGTGTGTGTCCTGGGTTCTCCCAGCAGAAGCCGGGTCTCTCCCTTCCTGTGAGCCTGTGCCAAGTGAGTGGAAGTAACCCGATGGAATGAGTTAGGATCTGGTCTCTGGGTGGGATTTACTGAGGCTCATAGAGACAGCTTCCTGGTAAGAGAGAAGTTAGATGAGAGTGAATGCAAGCACAGTGATATTCACGTGACTGTACATTTATATGTGTATCTTACTTCAGTATTCTTGCCTGGAAAATCCCGTGGACAGAGCAGCTCGGTGCGCTACAGTCCATGTGGTCGCCAAAGAGTCAGATACGAGTTGGCAACTAAACAACAGAGCGGCAATAACAGTCTGTTTCAGATGACACAAGTCATGCCGCCAAATCAGGAATTTTCTAGGTTTGGTAACACTGGGCGTCAGCCACACATTCCCAAGGGGATGGCTCTTGTGAAACAGGGCTCCAAGGGGCTGTGTGGGGGGAATCCGATGAGAACCTGATGTCTGGATCTCTCTGCTGTTCTGCGGACCTGGGATGCGCCCAGCAGAGGGTCTCACACGAGCCCTGGCTGGGCGGGGGCTGATGCCAGCCTGTGGTCCAGCTCTCCTGGAAGGGTCAGCTGCAGTGTGGCTTTATAACTGCGGGGAGTCACCGACTCGTTGACTTCACCTTTCCTTGGAATGAACAAGGGAGAAGTCAGACTGTATGTAGCTCACCAAAACAAACACATCAACCTTCCGCTGAATGAGGTTTTTCATATCTCGGATGGTTGGAAATAAAACTCAAGGTGTTTGCGTGGATGCAAATTGTACCCTTTGCTTTCTTTTTTCTTTTTTACTGTTGACATTTTTATTTTATTAGGAATTATCACCTGTTTGCCTAGGTAGCGAGCCGGTCTCTGTAATTTTGCTGTGGTCCTGTAGCCACGGATGGAGAAATAGGGCAATTTACCTGTCTGTCAGACGCACAGCCGGGGATGGAGGAAAGGGCTGCTGTTCTGCGTTCTCTGAATATTTACGCTCCTGTTCCTCTTTTGTGTTTATTCCTTCCACCCGAATGGCAGGTACACAGTCGCCTTCCATCGCTCCTTCTCCCTGGATGTTTTTAGAGAGAGCGGTTCCACTCATCAGAGCTGTTTCATAGTCACGAAACGGATTCAGGGTAATATTTAATCCAGCGACTAGGACGTTGGAATGTAGTTCAGGCCCATTGGGGTTTTTTTTTTGCACATCCTTTGATTTTGGGGGAATATAATTGGTTCAGTGCCGTGTTGGTTTCTGCTGTCAGTGAAGTGAATCGGCTGTGTGTATACATGTAGCCCCTCCTCCTTTGGCCTCCCTCCCACCCCTCCTTCTCACCCATCGAGGTCGTCACAGAGCCCCGATCTGAGCTCCCTGTTCCTTACGGTACAGACGCTTCCCACCAGCTGCCTGTTTTAGACCTGGTTGCGTTGATGTGTCAATCATATATATGCTGTGTCCACACGTTCATTCTCCACGTCTGTGTCTCTACTCCTGCCCTGGAACTAGGTTCATCTGTACCATTTTTCTGGATTCCACGTATATGCGTTAATGTATGATATTTGGTTTTCTCTTTCTGACTTATTTCACCCTGTATGATAGAGTCTAGGTCCATCCCTGTCTCTACAAAAGACCCAAATTTCATTCCTTTTTTATTGCCGAGTAATATTCCACTGTATAAATGTCCCACATCTTTATCCATTCATCTGTTGATGGACATCTAGGTTGTTTCTGTGTCTTGGCTATTGTGAATAGTGCTGTTGTGAACATAGGCGTGTATGTATCTTTTTGAATGGAAGTTTTCTCTGGCTATCTGCCCAGAAGTCAGATTGCTGGATCATACGATATTTCTCTTTTTGAGGGAGTGAGTGAAGTCGCTCAGTTGTGTCTGACTCTTTGTGACCCCGTGGACTGTAGCCCACCAGGCTCCTCCGTCCATGGGATTCCCCAGGCAAGAGTACTGGAGTGGGTTGCCATTTCCTTCTCCAGGGGATCTTTCCGACCTAAGGATCGGACCCGGGTCTCCCACATTGCAGGCAGATGCTTTAACCACTGAGCCACCAGGGATCTAAATTGCTGGGTCCTGCGGTAACTCTGTTTTTCGAGGGCTCTGTACACTCTTCTCCATAGAGGCTGCACCTCTGCATCCTCACCAGCAGTGGAGGGGGTGCCCTTTCTGAGGAGATGCTGGTTCTGTGGCATCTGTATCCTGCGGACTGGCTCTGTGGCTCCGTGGCGGTGTCCAGGGAGGGAACTAGTTCATGTGACAGGAAGCACCCCCCTGGGCTTGCTTCCGTGTGTCTGATCAGGCCGCAGCTGAGGGGTCCAGGTGAGACCTGGGTGGGGCTTGCCCTAAAAGTGCAGCGGTGGCTGGTGGGGGACAGACACCCAGTGTGTGTATGTGATGCACACCTGTGTCTGCAGTCCCAGGCAGCACCGTGTCCTCGTCTTCACGTGGGGAGCCTGTCACCTGAGAACTTGTCCATGGGGACCGGTCCCTGCCCGCACAGGCTCACCTCACCTGGGAGTTGGCCACTGTTCCGGGCAGTGCAGACGGGAAGCGAGTCGGATCCAGTTACCTGCCTTGTGGGGGGCGGGGGCGTTGTTCCTGCAGCCACCTCGAGCCAGGAAACGTGCCCGCAAGCCAGGGTGCTTGCCCTGGTCCTCCGGTTACTCTGAGAGCAGGCTTCTCCAGATTTCCTCTCTGTGGTATTTGATTCTTTTTTTAGATTTACCTGTTTTACTTTTATGCAAGTGACCTACCTGCCAGTACATCAGTCCAGGTATCAGATTCCCCACCTCTCCCATGCAGCTCTGCTCCTGAGAACTTCAGTCACTCTGAACCGGCTGTTGAGGGGCCCTCAGACCACCCTCAAGTTCGGTGATTCTCTGGAAGGACTCGCAGGACTCAGCCAAGCTGTTGTGGTCACACTCGTTACAGAGAGAGGACACTGGTGAAATCAGCTGGCCGGGGTCCAGGGGGACCGGGGGCTGGCCGCTTCCAGCTGTCCTGTCCCAGAGGACTCTTGCGAACGACACTCGACTCTTCCAGAAGCCCCGTGTGACCGCACATGTGAGCTGCAGCCAATCAGGAATCCTCCCCAGGGAGCATTAGGGAGTCCAGGGGTTTTACTGGAGGTCGGTCACAGAGGCACGCCAGACCACCCGCAGGCTGAGCTTAGTCTCCAGCCCCGCGGTCAAGCCCAAGGCCCTCCCCATAAACCATGTTTTCTGTATAAATGACCTGCTGTGGCTCATGGCCTCGTATAAACAGTCACTCTTCTCAGGAGGACATTTCCAGGGCTCAGAGGTGCCCTCCCAGGAGTCCCATCAAGGGTCTGGACAACCCTGACCAGCTGTGTTCCCATCACGGCCCAGCAGTATTTCAGAGAGTGGACTCTGGGTCCAGCATCACATCTGGGTTCTGCCACGTCTTGGCTCTCTGGTTTAGGGACTTGTTCTATCTCTTTATGTCTCTGTTTCCTTATTGGTAAGCTGGGGGCGATACTGGATAAGCACGGGGTACAGAGCTTGAAGACTGATGAAAGAGGGACTGTTGCAGCCACGCCGCTGGCACGGAGAAAACGCTGCCCATGGAGGAGGGCAGGCGGCAGGTCCTCAAGGAGTTCAGCAGACCCAGCGGCTCCACTCGTGCGCACATACCCAAGAGGCGTGGACACGCACCCACGTGTCTGCCCAGGAGACGTGGACACGTGTGACTCTTCACAGTGGCATTACTTCCAGTAGATCCCAAGTGTCAAAAACACTGACGCCATCCACAGACGAATGGATAAACACATGTGGTCCCTCCGTACGAGGGAACATCATTCATCCGTGGAAAGGCGTGAAGCCCTGACACCCGCTACAACATGGATGAACCCCAAGAATATTATGCCAAGTGAAAGAAGCCAGACATGAGGTCTCACGCTGTGTGATTCCAGGTATGTGAAGTGCTCCGAATGAGACAGCGGGGTTCACGGTGGGGAGGGGCAGGGTTGGCTGGGGCGGGATTTGGAGGAGGAAGGAATGGGGAGTGGATGTGATGGGCTTGGGGGTCTCCATTTGGCTGATAGAAATGGCCTGGAATTAGACACTGGTCACGCTCGTATGAAGCACCTGAAAACCACTGAGCTGTCCTCTTTAAATGGTGAACTTTACTTCCATATAAAAATTGCTAAAATAAGCCCCAAATACCACCACACACGTAGGTGAATGGCCCAACCTGGAGTGTTTGTGTCAGCTACGGGCAGGATGTGAAGCTTCGGGGACTCGCTCTGTTGCAGCTGGGGGTGCCCCGTGGTGAGGCTGCTGCAGAAGACAATCCGACGGCTTCTGACAAAACTAAACAGTCTTACCGTGTGTTCCAGTGATCGTGCTCCTGGGCATTAACCCAAAGTTGAAAACTTAATCCACACAAAAACCGGAACACAGATTTTATTTATAATTGCCAAAAATTGGAAGCCACGAGGTGCCCTGTAATAGGTGGGTGGATGAACTGTGGTCCATCCAGTTGATGAAATGTCATTCAGCTCTAGGAAGAGATGAGCTGTCACACCACGGAAAGACAGGGAGGAACCTTAAATGCTATGACAGTGTGAAAGAAGCCAGTCTGAAAAGGCTGCCCACGGTGTGTGCATGCGTGTGTGTGCGTGTGCATGCGTGTGTGTGTGTGTGTGTGTGTGTGTGTGTGCTCAGTCTTGTCTGACTTTGTGGCCCCACGGACTGCAACCTGCTAGGCTTCTGTGGGTTGCCATTTCCTACTCCAGGGAATCTTTCCGACCCAGAGCCTGAACCCGAGTCTCGCGTCTCCTGCATGGGCAGGCTGGTTCTTTACCACCGTGCCACCCCGGAAGCCCGCAATGAACAGCTCCGACTCGATAAAATTCTGGAAAAAACAAAACTGTGGAGACGGTGAAAACATCACTGGCTGCCAGGGGTGGGAGTGTGGAGAGGGGTGAGTTGAGAGAGCCTTTCTCTCTCAGGGTTTTTCAGGGCAGAAAATGCTCTCTCCGTGGTGCTGCAGTGGTGGATACATTAAACATCTGTCCGAACTCACAGGAGATACAAGACCAAGAGTGAGCCCTGTTTAATCTGTGGACTCTGGGTGATGATGCCGTGTTGGGCGAGGTTCATCAGTGACCAGTGGACCGCTCTGGTGGGGGCATCGATGGTGGGCGAGCTGCACCTCTGGGGGTGGGGTTGGGTAGGAGGTACACAGGAAGTCTCCGTGCCGTCTTCTCAATTTTGTTGTGAACCTGAAGCTGCCAAAAAAAAATAAGTAAATGAATTAAAAAAGACAAATGAGAAAACAAAACTGCACGCCTTGAGGAAGAATAATCTGTTTTGAAGCGAGATGCCATTCTCTCTGTGGGGAGGGGGAGAGGCCCGCCCCCCGGAATTTTGCTGTTTTCTCGCATCCTTGGTGCCTGCGACCCCGTTCCCGATAACAGGTTACGTGCAGCCCTCGCCCGTGGTCTGCTCATCCTGGACTGGGTCGCCAGCTGTCTCTTCCAGCCACAGGGCGTTGGATCTGCCCGCCAAGGCGTGACGTCCTGCCAGGGTCGCTGGAGAGCCGACCCGCTTTGGAGGCATCCTTGGAGGGCTGGCACTGGGGACCCTCGCTGGCAGTCACACTTTGCCCCCCTCCCTCCCGAGGCTGCGCTGCCTGCAGGCTGTTACCCGGAGACCATGCAGAGAAGCTGGGTCACCTGTTGCTGCCTGGGGCCCCCTCTTTCCGCTGAGCGCCTCTTAACGGGCAGCACCGCCGGGGGAAAGGATGCTGTGAGCTGCCATCCCCGTGGCTGGGGGCGTCCACAGGCCGGCTGCTGCCTGTCCTTCCGCTCCAGTCTGTGCAGTCGAGGCGCCAGGCTTCTGCCCGCAGATGCGGCCGCTTTGACTCGGACAGCAATTTGTTGCCGAGTCTCTCCTGTCCGGATGAGGACTCGTTTTCATCAACTATTCACATTTATTTGAGTCTGACTTCCGCGATGGCCTTTGCGCTTTAGCCAGAAACAGACCTTGTAGTTTACAAAGCGACTGTGCAGAAATGTCTGGAACTCAGACGATCATCTGAACTCAGGAAAACGAGAGCTAGTTTCGTGTGACAGGTGAAGGGGGGGAGGAGGTTCAGAGAGGTCGAGGGGCTTTCTCAAAGCAACACAGCAAGTGGCAGCACCAAGGCTGGCCCCTGGTCGTGACACACGGGAGCCTGGGCCCCAGGTCGGCCGTGGCGGGGTGGGCAGGCGGCAGAACCTCCGGGTGGGATCCAGGGAAGCGGTACGTCATCGCCAGTGCTGCTGTGATGTCACAGACAGCTGCGCCCGGCAGGATGAGCCTGCCCCGGGGCCTGTGAGTGTGGAACCGCGACCACAGCTTTATGCTCCAGGGCCGCCTCTCCCCAAGTGGAATTTCAGATTTCACACAAGCACTTTGTGGGCAAAAGTGTCATCACCTCGGGCGGTGCAACCTGAGGGGCCAGTATGCTGGCTCCAGACAGCTGAGGTTCATGTCAAAGGAGTGATTTCAGTCAGCCCAGACTCTTGCACCTTCTGGTTCAGGGAAAACCACTAAATTCATTAACTTGAGCTGTCTGGTTATCTTTCATAATAATCTTCTGATGTTCCAGTTACTTGATTCTGTTGCAACAACGCCTGTATAACCTGGCTCTCCCTTACCTTTTCAGAGCGGTCCCTCAGTGATGTAAGAGGCTGTTTTTCTGGGCTTAAGTCCTCAGGAAGCCCACCGAATAAAGCATAATTATCAGCTTTGAGGTTGTGTGTTTTCAGGGGACAGCTGGCTTTCCTTGTTGGCAAGCAGTCTGCCCCTACGAATTTCCTGTTCTTTTCCCCAACAGAGGTTTCCCACGAAGCAAAGAGAACCTTCACTTATTTGTGATTTTAGAGTCAATATTGAGTTTATTCAAGGTACATAGCCTAAGACTTAGCTTTCCTAAAGCTCATAAACGTGATTTACAGCTGTTACTATATTTATGAATCGTGATTTACAGCTGTTACTATATTTATGAATTGAGGTGATTTTATAATCCCCTGAGAAGAATGAGACTTTGGCACTGTCCCGTGGTGCAGTGGTTAAGATGCACCTTCAGCACAGAGGGTGCAGTTTCGATTCCTGATTGGGAGTTAAGATTTCACGTGCTGTGGGGTGCAGCTAAAAAGTGAAAAAAAAAAAAAAAGAGTGGGCCTTTGGTAACAGTAGGATCTCACAAACTCAAATGCCCATGAATTTTAACAAAAATTCTGTTTCAGGGATGAAAGTCATTCTTTTATTACTTTGATTAGTAAAGTGTAACCTAATTATACTGAAAATTGGGGAACTCAGGTTCTCTGAAACATTCTAGACATTTTTGAACTTTCTTAAAATTATACTTTGGGTGCAAAGTCTTAGGACTAAACCTGCCATTCTGTTGCCAGTTTTGATTGGGATGACCAGTATAAACAGGTCCAGGGTGGGAAAGTGAAACCTTATTTCACTTTAAGATGATTTAAAATGTTACAGAAAAACCCAAAGGAACCTTTTGGCCAACCTAGTATGATACTGGTTAGGTACTTTTGGTATTTCTTTTCTTTTCGCCCTTGGGTTTAAGGCTTCTTGGGGGCAGAGCAGTGGCCCACAGACCAGCCAGGCAGTGTGGCCCTTTCATCTCAGGCCCGGGGCTGACCCTCACCAGGCCGTCTGCTGGGACCAGGCCCCTCTGGCTTTGTCCAGTCCTGCCCGATTCTGAGGCCTGGGCTCTGCAGCCCAGCAACCCAGGGCCCACTCAAGTGCAGAAGGTGGGGAATTGTGAACACTTCGAATCCTCCATCCTAGCTCCTAAGGAAGTCTGTGGCTAACTCCCTTGGTTGCTTGCCGCTATTCTGTATTTTTTGGGGGGCTCTCTTAAGCCTCTAATTACTTTCAACCTGGCTCTGAAAACACTTGGTGGTGATTTCAAACATCTTCAGGCCCTTCAAAGCTGCATGTAACTTACAGTGTTACTGGGCCTGGGTTCCACATTCTTCTGCGTCTCTCTGGCCGGGCCTCTCCTTGACATCAACCCCCTCCCACCCTCATCTGCCCTTTGGATCCAGCTGTTAGGTCATGTTTACTGGCTTGATTCTGGTTTTCCTTTTTAAATAAAATTTGAATTTAAAAAAGGTACTTCAAAGACGACCAGGGAGTGAGCAGTGTTGGGGCCTGAGATCACGACAGCAGAGGTGGTTTGTGGGTAGCTGAAGGTGGAGGGTCGGCGCTGCAGGGTCCCCGAGTGGACTCCCAGCCCTGGCCACCCAGCGCCGTGCTGGAGTCAGGTCCCATGCCGACTCCCACAGTGCCTGCTTCTTAGGGCACTTGAGGCTCAGGCACCTGCGGACAGGCCTCAGATGCAGCCTCGGGGGCCACCTGGGGAAGCTTTGCCTGGGAATTGTCTGGACGCCCACCCTTCCCATTCCGCCCACCCTGGAGTTGCTGGGGATCTGTTTCATGTTATAAGGCTTTGGGGTTCTCTCTGTGCAGAGAACTCCATGTAACACGGAAACGGGGCTGCCCTTTGATCTGGTCACTCCAGGGACAGTGCTGTCATAGGCTGGGCTACGTCACCCAAAGTCATGCATTAGTATCCTAATCCCCGTATCCAGAAAGTGTTTAGTCTCCAAGTCATGTCTGACTCTCTTTGACCCCATGGACCTGCCAGGCTCCTCTGTCCATGAGATTCTCCAGGCAAGAATACTGGAGTGGGTTGCCATTCTCTTCTCCAGCGGATCTTCCTGACTCAGGGATCAAACCCAGCTCTCCCTCTTTGTAGGGGGATTCTTTACTGTCTGAGCCCCCAGGGAAGCACCCCCATCCCCATATCCAGAATGTGACTGTATTTGGAGTTGGGCTGTTAGAGAGGTGATTCAGGTAAAATGGAGTCCCTAGGGTGGATCCTCTTCCAGTGCGACTCCTGTCCTCATAAGCAGGGGGAATTTGGAGACAGACGTGCCCATAGGGAGAAGCCAGGTGAGCGTGAAGACGGCCGTCCACAGGCCGAGGGGAGGGACCTCAGCTCTTTCCCTGGCAGGTCCTGCGTGGAACCTGACACAGTGATCTTGCACTTGCAGCCTCGAAGCTGAGAGACAGGAAATGTCCGTTGTCACCCCATCTGCGGCGCTTCGTCTCGGAAACCCCAGCAAAGTCCTGCAGGTGCCGAGGGGTCAAGAAAGGGACGGGGACCTCCAGGCGGAGGGCTCACTGTGGAGGCAGGGACATCCGGGGGGACACTGGCGCCCAGCTGGGCCGGGACTCTGGTCCTGATGGCCAGGCGGTGCCCTTTGACCTTGGAGAAACGGCAGGAATTCCCCGGCTCAGTTCTCCCCTGTGATGGTGACCGTGGTCCCTCTGCTGTGTGGGGTCAGGAGGAGTCTCGCTCTGGGGGTTGGCCTCACTCTGTGGACAGTAGGTAAACCCAGGGAATGGGCATCTCTTTCTGGCAAAAAAAATAAAGTCGTTGGACTTGGGATTGCTGCAGGGCTGTGTGAAGCAGTGTTGAGATCTGGCTGGAATGCCAGGGGGGAGTCCCACATCTGTCCCCTCCCTTGAGAGTCCCCGTCACGTCCGATCCCAGCAGTTTGCGTGACTTGGACGTTATGTCTGGCTTTGGCACAGCCTCTGCTCCGGAGTTCTCTCTCAGCATCACCTAATGAGACAGCCGCGAGAAGGATTTTATTCCTCCCTTCCTCTCTTCCTAATACTTTCCAAACAACCAGGCTTGGTTCTCTAGACTTTTTAAGGTAGTAAGGAAGAGTGAGGGCTTCCCAGGTGCCACTAGTGGTAAAGAACTCTCCTGCCAATGCAGAAGACATAAAGAGACGTGGGTTCGATCCTTGGGTCGGAAAGATCCCCTGGAGGAGGAAGTCCAACCCACTCCAGTCTTCTTGCCTGGAGAATCCCGTGTACAGAGGAGCCTGGCGGGCTGCAGTCCATGGGGTCGCAAAGAGTCAGACATGACTGAAGCGACTTAGCACGCATGCAAAGAAGCGTGAACTACACGGCTTCTGTTTGGAGTGGATGTTTACCTTCAGCGGAGCCTGCTCCCCCCTGGAGGTGTAATGTTTTGGAGGAGATGCTCTGTTATTTTCTCGGGTGCCCTGCACACGACTTAATTAGGCAGGCTTGATTGCCTTCTCTGGGTCTCGCTTTTTCTGTCACCTTTGTGAGCCGATAGCCCCCTGATGGCTCGATCAAAACTCCAAGAAAAAGAAACCCTTAATGAGTATAGATTTCCTTGCCATTTGCATTTGTAAGTGAACATCTTAGTAATGACTGAAGGCGGAAAGTGTAAAGTGGATTGATTAAGTAATTTTCCTGATCAAGGCGAGGCTCTTCCATTTCAGCTGGTGCAGCCAGTCCCATTAACCCTTGCCTTGAGTTTCCCTTTATTTATGACATCTTTGCGAAGGTTCGGGTTCCAGGGGGCAGCTTGGGAGGACACAGCATTGCCTTGTTCATCAGGGGCGCTGGGTTCCAGCCAGTGATTGGAGTGAGAGTTCATGTAGGTGGTTCTCGGTACTTTTGCCTTAAGCATTTTTGCTCTGCTTTCTTCCTACAAGTGATGGGCCGTAGGGTAAATGTGCTGTAAAAGATAAAAGAGGAACGTTAAAAAGGACATAATGAAACAGAAATGAGTAACAAAAAAGGCTTTGTTGTGAAATACAGAACATTTGAAGAAGAGCTGACTCATTGGAAAAGGCCCTGATGCTGGGAAAGATGCTGCCCTCCCTGAGGGCAGGTGGAGAAGGGGATGGCCGAGGATGAGATGGCTGGATGACATCACTGACTCAATGGATGTGAGTCTGAACAAACTCCAGGAGACAGTGGGGTCAGGGAAGCCTGGCGTGCTGCAGTCCGTGGGGTCACAGAGAGTCGGACACGACTGAGTGGCTGAATAGCAACGACAAGGTGTGTGTAAGTTCATGCAGTGCTGCATGAATGATGATTTTATCATGTCGGTTGTACCTGGACTCTTGTCTTCCAGGTCATCGTATCTACAGTTTTTTTGCTTGTTGATTTGTCTCATTTGATATCGCACTGATTCCTTTCTCTAAAATGTCTTCCTTTGTTAGGAGAGGTGTATGTTCATGCGTGCTCAGTCTTTGCAACCCCATGGGGCCTGTGAAGAGATGATGCAGGTGAAGTGAGGTCACGTGGGTGGTCATATATATAAGGACTGGAGTCCCTACAAGAAGAGGTGGTCAGGACACAGACACAGAGACAGGGATGACCCTGTGAGGACACGGGGAGGAGACAGCCATCTGCACGCCCAGGAGGGGGGCCTCTGGAGGACCAGCCCCGCCCACACCCGGGTCTGGGAGTCCAGCCTCCAGGACCAAGAGGAAATGATCTGTTGTTTGAGCTGCCCAGGGTGTGGGCTTTGTTACGGCCCGAGCAGTCTCATGGGAGGATGGAGCCAACTGGGATGATACACACAGCTTCACTTCACGTGCGCTTAAAGGGAGATCATTCAGTGAGTACCAGCTGTGCTGAGTGTGTTGCATACAATTTTTTTTTAAATTCTTGCCTTCTCCAGTACCATGGGGGCTGGCCCCCCACCTTGCAGTTGAAGATGATATGGCTGGTTCACTCTGGCTACATGGCTGAGGCTGGGGGCGTCAGCTCTGTCCAGCTTGAAGGCCGGAGCTGTCTCCCTGTCCCTGGGCATCTCCTGCCCCCTGTTCTGTCTGTCAAGTCCTGCTGGAATGTCTGGCTGTCTGGACATCCGTGGTCAGAGAGGGGAGATGCCTCGAGGACCGTCTCAGCCCCGCTGCCGGGGAGGGTGGTGGCTGCACCTGGTCTAGAACCGTCGACCACCCGTGGGTTCCACCATCGCAGCAGTGGATGGCGGCCGCCCATCATCCGTTCCCCGGAGAGGTGGCTCAGACCTCCCTTGTCCCCGCCGACATCCTGGCCCCTGGGGCTCCCTCACTGAGTCCTGACCCCCACCCTCAGGGCCTGGTTGTTGATTAAATGCTGGGGGCTCACAGCCTTCCGCAGTGTGACCACAGGTGCCTGCCTGTGGTGTTGACAAAGCTTTTCTCTAATGTTCGCAAGGGGCCATCGGCTGGCTCGGACCAGAGCCTGGACTGGAGAAACGGCAGCGGTGGAGTGGTGCTGACTCAGCTTTGCTGGCCGCGTCCCTTCTCCACGTGCACCTGTGGGCCCCACCTGGACACATCTGCTGTGTCTACCACTTGCAGCATCCTGGCAGACGGGGTCTGTGCTGGGCTGGGACAGAGAGCCGCCCTGCTGGACAGGCCTGGCCCTGCCCTGTCCTGCCCGAGGCTCTGCTTTCCGCTTTCTTGTCTTTATGACCAGACAGCCTGCCCCCCCCCCCCCCCCCGGGCTCTGGGCATTGAAATCTGAGCAGCGGAGGAACCCCAGGCCTTATCCTGCTTCATGCGTCTCTCCAGAGAAGCAGAGGCCCAGCAGTGAAGGATTCAGAAGGGAGGTCTGCGTTCAGAATCTGCGTCTCCGTTGTGTAGCGCTGGACTCGTGACCGCCCTCCTCGGGCACCAGTGGCTCATGTGTTAAGACAGGTGCTACTCTGTCTGTGTGCTTTGTCACTTATGTGCACACGCACAGCCGACCCGTGATGCCAGGCGCCGGGTTAACGCTGCTGATTGGGGGATGGGGTTCATCAGGGGCAGTGGGGGGTGGGCCGTGCTTGGGAAACCCTTGGAGCCACAGGGCATCTGGCAGGAGACGGGGACGCTGAGGTCAGGAGCGGGCTTGGGAGCAGGAACCAGAACACGGTGGTGGGGAGAGGATGGCTGACGGCTGCCTCCGTCACCCAAGCCAAGCATCTTGTCCACGGGACCAGAGAACTGGTCCTGGTCTTAGAAGGCATGCCCCATGGTTGGCAGCTTCCAGGGGCTCAGTGCCCCATGGTCTGGCAGCTTCTGGGGTCTCAGCCTTCATCCAGGTGGGAGCCGTGCTCCGAGAACCCCCGCCTGCCTTGACCCACCACTTGATGGAGTAAGGCGGTGACCCCCTCCTTCTGCTAGAGAAAAGCTCAGGGTCCCCAGGAGACCGAATGGACGTGAGCTCTGTCCGGACGTTGTCCATCGACAGTCACCGAGAGTGGGCAAGGCTCTGAGGGGGGACCAGACGACATCCCTGGGCACCAGCATTGTGCATCCAGGCCCCATGCCTGGCCCGTCCGGACTCCTGACCACCCTGGTCTCCGCGGCTCTACCTGGTTGCCAAGGCAATTCATGCGGCCACGGTTATTTCTGTCTTTCGGTTATTCACGTGCCTGCACCTTCCCATATGTCAGCAGTGATAGCTGTGTTTTCCTGTTGCCTTGCACAGACGCCTCCCTCCCCGGAGGACCCGTGTGGGGTCCCGGTTGGAAACCCTCAGCCTGAGGGGCGGGGGCAGGGACGTGTTTCGGTGGGGCGGGTGGAGAGCCATGGGGGCTTTTCTGGGCCTTCCTGATGGTTCAGGATGGGAGGGAGTCTGGGGGCCCGGCATGGGGGGGGGGAGCGCTCTGGTCCTGTTCTGAAGATGCTTTGACGCAACGTCTACCCCTGCGGCAGCTTACAGAGATGATGTGATGTCCGTCGAAGCCTTGTCATGTTCTCTGAACACACACGGGTCCCAGCAGTTAGCAGACTTGACCCTCCTCCCTTGGAGTGAATTCCAGTCTAGCCAAGAAGTAGGCCTAGAATGTTCTCTGGTCATCTACCATTGCTGGAGAAACAACCTCGAAACTTCGGGACTTAGATAGCCGCCTTTTTTGTTGCTTGTGACCCTCTGGGCTGGGCTTTCGGGCAAGGATGAGCTGGTGGTACTCTCGCCCCTCCAGAATGTGGTCCCTGAGTCATGGGTGGCTCTCCGGGGCTCCGGTCGGTGGACCTCTCTTGTGGGAGCTGGCTTCCCGGAGGTGGGTTGTTCCAGCAAGTAAAGACGGGAGCCACAGCTCTTAAGCTCTCTGCCGAGGAGCAGGATGAGGTCATTAGGCTGGGCCCGGGCCCCATGGACCTGGTGTCCTTCTGAAGGACATGGTGCAGGGGGTGTGAGGAGGCAGGAGGATGAGCCCCGCACGTTTTCCGCACGTCGGTTCCGGAGTTTGCTTTAGTCTTGCTGGGATGTCCTTGCGCTGATCCCAGTTGTGTTGTTAGGCTGTTAACCCTTCTCTCCCGTTTTCCACCTCTTTGCCTTTTTGTCTTCCTTCCTGGAGATTCCCCCAATTTTACCCCCCTGGTCTTCTGTGATCCTACTTCAAAAAAAAATTTTTTTTAAATTTATTTTTAATTGAAGGATAATTGCTTTACAATAATGTGTTGGTTTCTGCCATACATTATGATCAGCCATGTGCCGTACATATGATCACATATGTCCCCTCCTTGTTGAACCTCCCTTCCACCTCCGACCCCATCCCACCCCGATCTAGCTCCCTGGTCACACAGCGAATGCCCACTGGCTGTCTTAGACGTGGTGATGTACATTTTTCCATGCTACTGTCTCCATTTGTCCCACTCTGTCCAGTCTTTTCTCTATGTCTGTCTGGTTCATCAGTACCATCTTACTAGATTCCATATATATGCGTTGATAGATGATATTTATTTTGCTCTTTCTGACTGGCTTCACTCTGTATAGTAGACTCTAGGTTCATACACCTCATTAGCACTGACTCATATGCATTTCTTTTTACTACTGAGAAATACCCATTGCATATATGTACCATAGCTTCTTTATCCATTCGTCTGTCGACGGGCATCTACCTTGCTTCCATGTCCTAGCTATTTGTAGTAGTGTTGCAGTGAACATTGGGATACATGTGTCTTTTTCGGTTATGATTTTCACAGGATATATGCCTGGTAGCGGGGTTGTTGGGTCATGTGGTAGTTTTAATCCCTAGTTTTTTAAGGAATCTCCATATTTCTTTCATAGTGGCTGTATCAGTTTACATTCTCACCAACAGTGCAAGAGGGTTCCCTTTTCTCTACACCCTCTCCAGCATTTATTTTTTTGTAGATTTTCTTGAAGATGGCTATTCTGACCGGCTTGAGGTGATAGCTCAATGTAGTTTTGATTTTCATTTCTCTCATAATGACTGATATTGAGAATCTTTTCATGTGTTTATTAGCCATCTGTATGTCTTCTTTGGAGGCATGTCTGTTTAGGTGTTCTGCCCACTCTTTGATTGGATTGTTTTTCTGATATTGAGCTGCTTATATATTTTGGAGATTAATCCTTTGCCTGTTCTGTTTGTTATTAATTTCTCCCATTCCGAGCATTGTCTTTTCACCTTATTTATAGCTTCCTTTGCTGTGCAAAAGCTTTTAAGTTTAACTAGATACCGTTTGTTTATTTTTGTTTTTATTGCCATTATTCCAGGAGGTGGATCATAGAAGATCTTTCTGGTACTTATGTCAGAGGGTTTTCTGCCTGTTTTCCTCTTAGAGTTTTATAGTTCTGGTCTTACATTTAGGTCTTTAATCCATTTTGAGTTTATCTTTGTGTATAGTGTTAAGAAGTATTCTAATTTCATTCTTTTACCTGTAACTGTCCAGTTTTCCCAGCACCATTTATTGAACAGACCATCTTTGCTCCACTGTATATTCTTGCCTCCTTTGTCAAAGATAAGGCACCTATAGATATAAGGCCACCTGTGTAGGTTTGTCTCTGGGCTTTCTATCTTGTTCCATTGGTCTCTATTTCTGGTTTTGTGCTGGTGCCACACTTGATTGAGGACTGTAGCTTTGTAGTATTGTCTGAAGTTGGGAAGGTTGATTCTTGCAGCTCCATTCTTCTTTCTCAAGATTGCTTTGGCTATTCAGGGTCTTTTGTCTTTCCATATGAATTGTGACATATTTTGTTCTAGTTCTGTGAAAAATGCCATTGGTAATTTGATAGGGATTGCCTTGAATCTGTGGATTGCATTTGGCAGTATAGTCATTTTCACAATATTGATTTTCCAACCCAGGAACATGGAATACCTCTCCATCTGTTTATGTCATCTTTGATTTCATCAGTATCTTGTAGCTTCTGTATTTTGTATAGTTTTTCTTTTGTCTCCTTAGGTATGTTTATCCCATTTTATTCTTTCTGTTGCAGTGATAAAACAGAGTTTGTTTGTAAACAGAGATTGAGTCCTTAATTTCTCGTTCTGATTTTTCATTGTTGGTGTATAGGATGCAAGTGATTTCTGTGTATTGATTTTATATCCTGAGACTTTATTAAATTCACTGAATAGTTCTAGTAATTTTCTGATAGCATCTTTAGGGTTTTCTGTGTATAGTATCATGTCATCTGCAAACAGTGAGAGTTTTACTTCTTCTTTTCCAATCTGGATTTTTAACTTTCTTTTTCTTCTTAGATTGCCATGGCTAGAACTTCCCAACTGTGTTGAATAATAGTGGCAAGAATGGGCACCCTTGTCTTGTTCCTGATCTTAGAGGAAATGCTTTCAGTTTTTCACTCTTAGAATAATGTTTGCTGTGGGTTTTGCCATGGACTATATAGTTCACAGGATTCTCCAGGCCAGAATACTGGAGTGGGTAGCTATTTCCTTCTTCAAGGGATCTTCCCAACCCAGGGATTGAACCCAGGTCTCCCCCATTGAAGGCAGATTCTTTACAGCTGAGCCTCCAGGGAAGCCCAAGAATACTGGAGTGGGTAGCCTATCCCTTCTCTGGGGATATTCCCAACCTAGGAATTGAACCAGGGTTGCAGGTGGATTCTTTATCAGCTGAGCCACCAGGGAAGCCCTCTTATCATATATGTCCTTTAGTATGTTGAGGTTCTTCTGTGCCCATATTTGGAAGAGTTTTTTTTTTTCTTTTCATAAATGGGTGCTGAATTTTGTTGAAAACTTTTTCTGCATCTATTGAGATTATCATGTGGTTTTTTATCTTTCAGTTTGTTAGCATGGTATATTACATTGATCTATTTGCATATATTGAAGAATTCTTGTATCCCTGGGATAAATTCAACCTGATGATGGTGTATAATCTTTTCAGTATGTTGTTGGATTCTGTTTGGTAGAATTATGTGGAGGATTTTTGCGTCTATAGTCACCAGTGATATTGGCCTGTAATTTTTTTGTGATTTCTTTATCTGGTTTTGATATCAGGGTGATGGTGGCCTTGTAGAATGAACTTGAAAGTGCTCCTCTGAAGCTTTGGGGAGGGTTTCATTCAGAAGCGTAGGCGTTAGCACTTCTCCAGATGTTTGATAAAATTTGCCTGTGAAGCCGTCTGGTCCTAGGCTTTTGTTTTTTGGGAGATTTTTGATCACAGTTTCAATTCCGGTGCTTGTGTTTGGCTTGTTCATAATTTCTATTTCTTCTGGGTTCCATCTTGGCAGGTTGAACTTCTTTAAGAATCTGTGCATTTCTTCGAGGTTATCCAGTTTATTGGCATGAGGTTGCTTATAATAGCCTCTCATGATCCTTTGTGTTTCTGCATTATCTGTTGTAACCTTTCCTTTTTCATTTCTAATTTTGTTGATTTGATTCTTCTCCCCCCCCACCTTTTTTAATAAATCTGGCTAATAGTTTGTCAATTTTTTTTATCTTCTCAAAGAACCAGCTTCTAGTTTTATTAGTCTCTACTGTTGTTTCCTTCATTTCCTTATCTTTATGATTTCTTTCCTTCTACTAACTTTGGGGGCTTTTTGCTCTTCTTTTTCCAGTTGTTTTAGGTGTAAAGTTAGGATGTCTATTTGTTATTTTTCTTGTTTCTTGAGGTAGGATTGTATTGTTATAAACTTCCCTATTAAAACTGCTTTTGCTGCATCCCTTAGGTTTTGAGTGATTGTGTTTTCATTGTCATTTGTTTCTAGGAATTTTTTTATTTCCCTCTTTATTTCTTCAGTAACCTGTTGGTTATTTAGAACTGTATTATTTAATCTTCATGTGTTTGTGTTTTTTACAGTTTTTTTTCCCCCTGTAATTGATATCTACTCTTACTGAGTTGTAGTCAGAAAAGATGCTTGATATGATTTCAGTTGTCTTAAATTTACTGAGGCTTGATTTGTGACTCAAGAAGTGGTCTGTCCTGGAGAATGTTCCATGTGTACTCGAGAGTAAAGTGTATTCTTCTCAACTTGGTTGGAACGTCCTGAAGGTATCAGTTAGGTCTGTCTGATCTAATGTGTCATTTAAGGTTTGTGTTTCCTTATTTTCTGTTTTGGTGATTCTGTTGGTGTAAGTGGAGTGTTAAAGTCCTCTATGACTATTGTGTTACCATCAGTTTCCCTTTATATCTGTTAGTGTATGCTTAATGTATTGGAGTGCTCCTATGTTGGGTGCACAATTGTTATGTCTTCTTCTTGGATTGATCCCTTGATTATTATGTAGTGCCCTTGCTTATCTCCTGTAATATTCTTAATTTTAAGGTCCATTTTGTCTGTTGTGAGAATTGCTACTTTGACTTTCTTTCTATTTCCATTTGTATGAAATATCTTTTTTCATTCTATCAGTCTGTCTTTAGGTCTGAAGTGGGTCTCTTGTAGACAGCGAATGTGTGGATCTTGTTTTTGTATCTATTCAGCCAGTCTATGTCTTTTGGTTAGAGTGTTTAATCCATTTACATTTAAAGTAATTATTGATATATATTTTCCTATTGGCATTTTCTTAATTGTTTTGGGTTTGCTTTTGTAAGTCTTTTCTTTCTCTTGTGTTTAACATTTGTTGTAAAGCTGGTTTGGTGGTGCTAAATACTCTTTGATATTTGCTTGTCTGTAAAGCTTTTGATTTCTCCATCAGTTTTGAATGAGATCCTTGCCAGGTAGCATAATCTTGGCTATAGATTTTTCCTTTCAGTACTTTAAATATATCCTGCCATTCCCTTCTGGCCTGCAGAGTTTCTGATGAAAGATAAACTGTTAATTCTATGGGTTTTTCCTTGTATGTTAATTGTTGGTTTTCCATTGCTGCTTTTAATATTCTTTATTTGTGTTTAATCTGTGTTAATTTGATTTGTATGCACCTTGGTGTGTTTCTTTTTGGGTTTATCATTTCCTTTCCCATGTTAGGGAAGTGTTTGACTATAATCTCTTCAAAAATTTTCTCAGACCCTTTCTTTTTGTCTTATTCTGGGACCCCTATAATTCAAATGTTGGTGCATTTAATATTTTCCAGAGGTCACTAAGACTATCCTCAATTCTCTTTATTCTTTTTCCTTTATTCTGCCCTTCAGCAGTTATTTCCACCATCCTGTCTTCCAGCTCACGTATCCATTCTCCTGGTTCAGTTATTCTGCGAATGGCTCCTTCCAGGGCATTTCTGATTTCAGTAATTGCATTGTTCATCTCTGTTTATTCTTTATTTCTTTTAGGTCCTTGTTAAGTGTATTAATTGATTCTTGCATTATCTCCATCCTATTTTCAAGATTCTGGATCATCTTTACTATCATTGCTCTGAATCCTTTTTCGGGCAGTTTGCCTATTTCCTCTTTTTATTTGGTCTTGTGAGCTTTTACCTTATCCCTTCATTTGTGCAGTATTTATGTCTTTTCATTTTTTCTAACTTACGGTGTTTCAGGCCTGCTTTTGCTAGTCCTTAGTGTTATGTTCCTTTTCCCTTCTGGCTTCTTCCCTCATCGGGTGTGGTTAGTCCAAGGGTGTGGTTAGTCCAAGGGTGTGGCTAGTCCAAGGGTGTGCTAGTCCCGCGGTTTGTGGAGGCTTAGTGCTGGGAGGGACTTGTGCCTGCATTCTGGTGGGAGGGGGTGCATTTCTTCCTTTCCAGTGGGCAGGGCTGTGTGAGGTGGTGTGTTCTGGGGCGTGTGTGGGAATCCTGTCTGCTGATGGCCGAGCTTGTGTTTCTGTCTTGCCTGTGGTTTGAGCGATGCGTCTTCGCCGGGTGCTGCCTGGTCTTGGATACGGGTGGAGGCGTGAGGAGGTGCTCGTAGACCAGTGCCCCTGGGGTCCGGGGTTCTCTGTCAGCCTAGTGTCCTGGGCTTAGCGCTCCCCCTCCGAAGGCTCTGGCCTGGTACCCGGCTGGTGAACCGGGATCCCACAAGCCTTTCGTCATGGCAATGACGGGGATTAAACACACAAAAACAGAAAATGAAACAAAACGAGAAACGAAAAATGCACCCCGACAAATGGTAAATGCAAAGTCAGACAAATAATAACAGAAACAAAGAAACACACACAGAATACCCAAAGAGTCCGAAGAGAAGGCAGTGCGAGAGAGTGACCTGGTGAGCCAAGGAAACCGAAAACGGCACTGATCGGTTAAAGACAAAATAAGAGACCAGAAAGTGAGACCAGAGAGAGTGCCAACTGGGGAGCAAAGCAAAGCAAACAAACAAACCCGGTGAGATAAAGAAAAGCAGGCAGAGGAAAGATAGAAAAGCAAAGCTAAATGGAAGTGTGTAAGAGTTCTGTATATTAAAGGATAACTACAGCAGGAAAAGTGCAATGAGAAAGAGAACAGAAACCCAAAAAATGTTAAAGGAAAATAGCCATAAAACAGCAAAAAGCCACTGTAGAGGTGCTCAGTTGTGTCTCATTGTGTGTGACCCCGTGGGTTGTAACTCAGCAGGCTCCTCTGTCTATGGGATTTTTCTGCCAAAAGAAAGTTCTCAAACACCTAGAGTTAATAATTTTAATGAAATCAATAACCACAGCAATGGAAAAAAGAGAAAAGAAAAAAAAATCCAGAACCAACTACAGAACATTGTAGTTGAGTGTACAACTACATTGTATCAGAACATTGTATAATGAATGTATAATGAACAATGTATCAGAATGTAAGAATAATAATAACTGCTCTTCTCAGATCTCAGCTCTCAGCGTCCTTTCCCTTGCTGTGAGTCACAGTCCGCCTCTGCCTCGCTAGGATGCCCTCCATCACTAGGCTGGTCCCCGGCCTTCTGTGGGGACAGCTCAGACTCTACCCTGGCCCTGCCCTCCACGTGTTCTCTCAGTGTCCAGCGCTGCCAGAACTAGGACCTTTTCTTTTGCAGGAACTCACATTGTCCTGT
Organism: Hydropotes inermis; assembly: GCA_020226075.1. Taxonomy (NCBI): domain Eukaryota; kingdom Metazoa; phylum Chordata; class Mammalia; order Artiodactyla; family Cervidae; genus Hydropotes; species Hydropotes inermis. Next base: position 44,971,543 of record CM035297.1, on the reverse strand, counting down.
TACATGCTTCGTAAACAGTCTGCCTAGTCGATGGTGTGAATTTAATCTGCAGCCTGTCCGGCTGGCAGAAAGGCTTTCGATCCTCTTCCCTAGCCACACCGCGCCCGGAGTTCAGTTGTAGTTTTGCCGCCACCTCTGCGTGTGGGCCATCCACAGGGGGTTTGCTCCTGAGGCTGCCCTGGAGGACGTGGGTCTGCCCCGGTGAGGACCAGGTGTGGAGGTGGCACGGCCGCTTCGACTGGCAGTGCAGGTATGAAGGGGAGCTGGTGGCCCCAGACGGGGGAGATACGGCCCTGTTATGAGTTGGTTCTAGCCTTCAGCAGCTCTGCCCCCGTGAGTGAGCATGGAGGTGGCCAGCTGCGTGGGGCACGGGCACGCGTGGCATGCAGGAACACCGTCCGAGCTGTGGCTCTGTTAGTCTTTCTCCAGCCCCCGGCAGCGTTCAGAGCGCCTCCCTGACTGGTCCTTCTCTGTTGCTGGGTGCAGCAGGCACTCCAGGGCCCCCCAGCTGGGGTCCCTTTCTGTTCAGCCTATCAGGCGCTCAGATGGCCATCCTCTCTGGGGCCTTTCTCTGTTTTCAGCTGCCGATGCCAGGGGACCCCAGGGGAGAGATAGGCCACAGTGATGGCTTCACTCCCCGCGCGTGACTCGGCGGTATCGCCTTGCCTCCACGGCTGCCGGCCTCTGGTCCACCGTGGTCTCCCTCATGTCCCCTCAGGCCATCTCCCTGCAGTCAGGAGCCGACGGCTCCCAGCCGCTGCGTGCTCCAGGGGACTTGCGTCCCTGTCCAGGGTACGTAGGGCTGTGGCCAGGAGTGTCTGTATGGTTGTCACTGTATTCAATCACAGGTCAGCTGTGGCACTTGCCAGCAGCCTCAGATGCTGGCTCTCTGTCCCAGACAGTTGCCCTGTTGTGGGGATCTGAGCCCTGCTTCAGCTCCCTCACCCCGTGGGTACAGGTCCAGTCCTGCTCTCTCTCTCTATTCCTCTCCTTCCTTTTGTGAGGATCTGTGTACCCCTTGCTGGGGGTCAGGGACTCCTGCCTGCTCTCCGATCTCCCACATCTGAGGACGTAGCCCTGGTGCACCCGTGGATAAAGTGGTACCCCACGTCCACCCGCTCCTCTGCCGCCTTATCCTCTCGGCTGTTTATTTAAGATGGACTGTTGGCAATGTGATGGGAAGGATGGTCCATGGTGGGTCATCCCACGTGAAGGGTCAAAGTAGGGGATGGACCATTTCACTGGGGAATCCCGACGTCTGGAAATGAACTTCTTATCTTGGGTTCATTAAGTTCCTGAGACATCTTGAGTTCAGGGTCCCAGCGAGGGGAAGGGGCCGTGGCGGGGGGCAGAAATCCTGCTTTGCACCCTTGTTCCCTGTGTGGTTCCAGCCCCCTACGTTCAGGGTCTTCCTCCAGAATGTCCACTTTCTGTCTTTCATGGGATGGGGATGAGGAGAGTCACCCAGCTGCCCGGTGGGAGGGTAGGACCCAGGGGTATGGCTGCTACCAGACAGCCTTTGAACTGGTCTTCCTGCCTTTGGCCCACGGTGAGAAGCCCTTGGGTCACTTCCGAGCCCTTCTGGACTTCCGTGCTGCAAGCTGGTACCAGTTCATGCCTGGGGCCAGCCATGCTCACTAGTCTTCGGTCAGCAAGGAGTGTCTGCTTTGCTGTTCTAGCGGCTCCTTTTCTGTCTGTCTTTGTGTTCATGTGTTTTAAAAGCAAAATCACTTTCCTTTTTTTGCAGGGTTTCAAGGGGGAGCAGGGGTGTGGCCAGTCTGCCCTGTAAGAATGGAGGTTGTGTGATGAGGAATAACTGGGTGGCCAGGACAGGGCTGTGACGAGGGGTCCTCTGGGAGGAAGGGGGCTGTGTGACCATCCGTCCTCACCCCCACCCCCAGGATTTCTCCTTTTTAATTTTTCTCTTTTTTGAATCTAGGGATAGTTGGTTTGCAATGTTGTGTTAATTTCTGTTGTACAGAAAAGTGATTCAGTTATACACATGTATGCATTCTTTTCAGAATTGGTTCCGGTTGTGGTTTATTTATGGGACACCGAATAGAGCTCCCTGCGTTATGCAGTAGGACCATGGTGTTATCCGCGGACCACGGTGTTTATC
>CM035297.1:44937024-44969024 GCA_020226075.1 Hydropotes inermis | reverse complement strand
TTCTACCTGTAACAGTTTGCCTCTGCTAACCCCAGACTCCCACTGCTTCCCTCTCCCCACCACCCCCCAGTCCCTTGGTGACCCAGGATTTTTCTCCGGCAATCTACTGAAGTGTCACAGGTGGTGGCTAGAGATTGTACCAACCCCACTGGGTTGTAGTTCCAGCACTTTCTAGAGGCTTGAACTCCTGGGCTGAAATTAATTTGACCCATGTTGGCGTGTGGGCAAGTGCAGTGTGGTTTATTTATGTGGATTGACAGGCTTCCTTAAACATGCCATCTTCAGGTGTCTTCTGGAGGCCTGCCTCTATTTCAGTTAGGACCCGAATGTTGTTTCTGTTTGTTTTTCTGACTTGGACTTGAGCTGTGGGCTCGTAGGAAGCGTTGTTAGACGGCCTAGGGTGGGAACATGATGTTTTCTTGCCTTTCTCCGGCTCCCACCCTGGCAGGAAATGCTGTTTTAACTGCCCAGACCATCAATTAGCCAAACGTGTCACCGCCTCCATGCTTTTGCGTGGAAGCCGCTTCCTCTGTTCTCTTCACTTCCACTGTTGATCAAAAGTACCAGTAGGCAGCATCCGTTCAAATAAAGCAAAGAACGCCTCACACCCTGTGGCTTGGGGGTGGGGGCGTGGTGGGGCGGTCTGGCCGGGGGGACTTCTGGGAAGGGGATCCCCAGAGCCAGTTGCTTCTGCGTCACGCTTTTCTGCAAGATGGAAGTAACGACATTTGTCCCCAGGAAAGTCAGCTGAGCTCCCTGTCACCCCCATGTTGCAGGGGACGCCCCATGCTACCGGGACCCTAAATGGAGCAGAGATTGCCGACAGCCTGAACCTCGGGGCTCTCCTCCAGTGGCCACCTCTTGTTTCTGAAGTCTTCTCCCAGCGTTGGGTTGGCCTTTTGAGTGTGTGAGTCCTTCACTTGTCAGGTTTTCGCCAAAGCACATCATGTTTTTGGTCAGTGTTATAAATGGTATTATCCTTAAGATTCAGTTTCCAGTTGTTCCTGCCACTCTGTAGAAACACAGTGGGTTGTTTTTTTAAAAAATATTTATTCGTTTATTTTGGGTGCACCAGGTCTTAGCTGTGGCATGTAGAATCTAGTTCCCTGACTAGGGATTGAACCCCTGTTCCCTGCATTGAAGGTGCAGAGTTTTAGCTACTGGACCACCAGGGAAGTCCCCACAATGGATTGTTTTCTCTTCATCTTATATCCCCTAATCTTGCTTAAGTCACTTACTAGTTCTAGTAGATTTTTTTGAGGATTCTGATGAATTTTCTGCATGGACAGTGATGTTGTCTGCAAATAAAGACAGTTTTATTTCTTCCCTTCACATCAGGACGTGTTTTATTTATTTTTCTTTTTATTGAGCAGAAGCTGTGAAGTTGGACATCTCTACTTTGTCCCTGATCTGTGGAGGGCTTTTTTCAGTCTTTCACCGTGCAGTGTGATGTTCGCTGTGGGCTTTGCTGAGACACCTTTTGTCAGGTTCTTCCTAGCCCTGGTTTGCTGAGAGTTCTTGTCCTGAATCAAGGTTGGGTTTTGTCGAATGCTTTTTCTGCAGCTGTTGAATTGATCTTGCAGTTTTTATTTTCAGTTTGTTAATATGGTGAACTTCATTGATTGATTTTTCAAATGTTAAATCAACCTTGCATTCCTGAAATAAGCCACCTTTGGTTATGAAGTATTATATATTGTTGGATTTTATTTCCCACAGTTTTGCTTAGAATTTTTGCATCTGTGTTTGTGAAGGATATCAATCTGCTTTCTTTTTTAGTATCAGGGTAGTAATATTGACCTCATAAAATAATTTGGGAAGCATTCTTCTTGCCAGTTTTCTGGATAAAAAATGTAACTTCTCTAGTTTTCTTTTGATTAGCTTTAATCTGGTATGTGTTCTCCTGGCTTCTTACTTTTCACTGGTTTCTGTCTTTATTTTTAATGTGCATTTATTATCAACAGCTTAGAGTTGAGTCATATTTAATGTGGAAATGATGATAGTTTGATTTAAATCTGTCATCTTGCTATTTGTGTTCTTCTTGTCCCATCTGTTTTTATTCTCCTCTTTCTGCCTTCATTTAGATTAGTAGAATTTCATCATTCTATATTATTTCCTTTGTTGATGTATTAGCTATAACTCTCTGTTTTATTATCTCAGCGGTTGCTAGGGTTTCTCGCATACATCTTTACCTTCTTACAGTCTCTTTAGGGATATCGTACCAGCTCGTGTGTAGTGTAAGCGCCTTATGACGATGTGCTGCCTTTCCCCTTTCCGACTCTTCTGCTTTTGCTGTCGTAGATTTTTCCTGCCTATTTAAAACTCCTAAATATGTATGTATTTTTATAGATGAATACATATTTGTAAATATATATATATATATGTATATATATATTTATAAAGAGGTTTAAATAAGAGAAACCCGTGTATCTACCCATGTGATTGCCATTTCCCGTTGTCTCCATTCTTCTGTGTAAGTTCATTTTTTTTCTGGTATCATTTCTTTCTGCCCGAAATTTCTCCTTTAGTGTCTTTTGCATCATTTCTTTCTGCCTGAAATTTCTCCTTTAGTGTCTTTTGCAAGGAAGACTTGAGTTCTTTCAGCTTTTATATGTCTGAAGAGTCTTCATTTTGTCTTCATTTTTGAAAGACGTTTTCCCTAGTCAAGTAATTCTCATTTGATTTTTTTGGGAAAATGCTTTAAAAACATGGCCCTACTGTCCACTCACTTGCATTGTTTTCAACCAGGAATCCACTGTCAATCTTAAGTTTGCTTTCTGAATATAATGTATGTTTATTTTTTCCCCCATTCTCTGTTTTTATGATTTTTCTCATTATCTTTGGTTTTGATTTGTTATGAGGTGCCTTGGTGTAGCCTTCTTTACAGTTCTTATGCTTGGGTTTCACTGAGCCTCTTGAGCCTGTGGGTTTATAGTTTTCATCAAATTAGTATTATTTTTGGCCAAAATTGCAAATAATTTCATGTTTTCTTTGTCATCGGGAACTCTGGTTCTATATGTATCAAGCTGACTGAAGTTTCATAGCTTTCTGAAAATCTGTTCTCTTTTAGTAATTTGTTTTCTTTGTATTGCTTTTCTACCATATTTTCAATTTCATCATCTTTTTATCTGTTGTCCATTTTGCTGTGAATCTTGTCCAGTGTATTTGTCATTTTAGATATTGTCATTTGCATCTTTGAACACTTGATTTAGGTTAATCTTCCATGTCTCTGCTTCCCTTTTTGAACATGCAGAGATCAGTTAATATAATTTTTAATGCTTTTTCTGCTAATTATAACATCTGTAGCAGTTTTGGTTAGTTTTGATTGGTTAATTGTATTCCTCATTATGGTTTGTGCTTTCCTGTCCTTTGCATACCTGATCATTTTTTATTGTTTCGTTAATATAGTAATATTTCTATTGCTAAGCTTTGTAAACTGTGGGTGTTTCTTGTTGAGTCTGTATATTTTTGACTTTGGGTAAATATTCTTGAACTTTGTCCTGTTGATGCTCCTTGTTAACATTCTGTTACAGGCAGTTTGATCCGTCCAGGTCCTGCTTCCCGTGTTTGCTCGCCGGGTGACAGCAACGTTCAGCCGGGGCCTGGGTGTCCCCACTGCTGAGGCCAGCCCCCTGCGTGTCCTGTGTTCTGTGAGTCACGAGGTTTCCCAGTCTGTCCACCGGGAGCAGACAGTGCTCCTGGACCTGTGCGATCCATGTGCATTGTGACCTGCCGTTCCCCTGGTAGGCCGGTCACATCGTGTGGGCTGACCTCATCCTTCAGAAGGCTCCAAGGACGCCCTGCAGGTCCCTCGTGGCCTCTGTGTTCCAGTCTGTCCTCCCCTGTTCTCGGCCCCCCGGCGGTTCTCACCTTGGCCCCCTTGCGTTCTCGGCCTGTTGCCTCCACTCAGAGGACTTGCCCAGCATCACTTGGCCCCTTCTTGGACCGTGGCCCAGACACTGAACGCAGGAAGCAGAGAGCAGCCCCAGGACTCACCTGGTCTGTTTCCTGGCTCTTTTGCATCGTGGTTCTGTATGTTTGAAAACCATAGATCATGTATTTTGAGGATATTTCGGTGGTTTCGGGCAGGAGGGTAAACCTAGCACCTGTTGCCCTGTCTGCCTGGAGGTGGAGGGCTCTCTCTCACTATTCTGCCTCTTCTGCCCCTGTGTTGTGTTTGCCTCCACCTCCCTCCGTCCGGCCTGGATTCTCTTCCTCCCCACCTGCTTGCTTTCCCCTTGTTCTGTTACCCCATTCCCTCTCACTGATCCAGCCTCTGCACGACCACCGTCGGCAGCCTGGGCTTCCTGGTCACCCCGACTCTGAGGTTCAAGGGTACGAGGTCTTACACTTTCTGGAGAGAACTGTCTTGCCCTCGTTGTGTTGATTGCAGGTCCCCCTACAGTCCCCGACCCCATGACTGTTTATTTATTATTCTTCAAACTTGCCCTGAGTTGGACTAGGTGCTGAAGAAGCAGCAATACAAATAGCAGGTCCCGTCCTGGCTGTCCGGATGGTGACAAAAAATAAAAAACATACAGATTTAACAGAAACCAGGGTGTTAATTTCAGCCAGGCAGGCATGTGCTGTGTTTGTGCGTGTTTTGTAGCTTGAGAAAGGGCGGTCAGGGGAGGCGTTTCTCAGTGGCTGGGAGTAGGAGCAGGGAAGGGTGGGTCCCAGGCGGAGGGAACAGGAAATGTAAAGGTGGATGCGTGTCCTTGCCCGGGGGCTCCAGCCTTGAGACCCAGTCTGCGCCACTCCCCAGAGCCCGTCTCCCTTCTGTTTCTTTCCTCTCTCGTCACCTTACTAGCCAGTGGCTTCCAAGGGCCTTTTGTTTTTTGGCTGCAAGGCATGCGGAACTTCTTTGACCAGGGATTGAACCCATGTCCCCTGTGTTAGAAGCACAAAGTCTTTTTTTTTTTTCATTTATTTTTATTAGTTGGAGGCTAATTACTTCACAACATTTCAGTGGGTTTTGTCATACACTGACATGAATCTGCCATGGAGTTACATGTGTTCCCCATCCCGATCCCCCCTCCCACCTCCCTCTCCATCCAATCCCTCTGGGTCTTCCCAGTGCACCAGGCCCAAGCACTTGTCTCATGCATCCAACCTGGGCTGTTGATGTTTCACCATAGATAATATACATGCTGTTCTCTCGAAACATCCCACCCTCGCCTTCTCCCACAGAGTCCAAAAGTCTGTTCTGTACATCTGTGTCTCTTTTTCTGTTTTGCATATAGGGTTATTGTTACCATCTTTCTAAATTCCATATATATGTGTTAGTATACTGTATTGGTCTTTATCTTTCTGGCTTACTTCACTCTGTATAATGGGCTCCAGTTTCATCCATCTCATTAGAACTGATTCAAATGAATTATTTTTAATGGCTGAGTAATACTCCATGGTGTATATGTACCACAGCTTCCTTATCCATTCGTCTGCTGATGGGCATCTAGGTTGCCTCCATGTCCTGGCTATTATAAACAGTGCTGCGATGAACACTGGGGTGCACGTGTCTCTTTCAGATCTGGTTTCCTTGGTGTGTATGCCCAGCAGTGGGATTGCTGGGTCATATGGAAGTTCTATTTCCAGTTTTTTAAGAGATCTCCACACTGTTCTCCATAGCGGCTGTACTAGTTTGCATTCCCACCAACAGTGTAAGAGGGTTCCCTTTTCTCCACACCCTCTCTAGCATTTATTGCTTGTAGACTTTTGGATAGCAGCCATCCTGATTGGCGTGTAATGGTACCTCATTGTGGTTCTGAATTGCATTTCTCTGATAATGAGTGATGTTGAGCATCTTTTCATGTGTTTCTTAGCCATCTGTATGTCTTCCTTGGAGAAGTGTCTGTTTAGTTCTTTGGCCCATTTTTTGACTGGGTCATTTATTTTTCTGGAGTTGAGCTGGAAGAGTTGCTTGTATATTTTTGAGATTAACCCTTTGTCTGTTGCTTCGTTTGCTATTATTTTCTCCCAATCTGAGGGCTGTCTTTCCACCTTGCTTATAGTTTCCTTTGCTGTGCGAAAGCTTTTAAGTTTCATTAGGTCCCATTTGTTTATTTTTGCTTTTGTTTCTAATATTCTGGGAGGAGGGTCATAGAGGATCCTGCTGTGATTTATTAGAAGCGCAAAGTCTTAACCACTGGATCACCAGGGAAGTCCAAGTGACTTTATATAAATGCCAGTGTGATTATCTATTACTATGATTGTTTCATTATTCTGAAGAGGTTACAGGGTGTGAGATTTGGGGTGTGCGGTTTGCCCAAAGAGGAATCAGTTGAGAAGAGTTCTGAATGGTGCTCCTTTCTCGAGTATAAATCCTTGGCATGTTAGCTTTCTGTGACTATTGGAGTAAATGGCCGCAGGTGATGGCTTAAAGCAACAAAAATTTATTCTCTGACAATTCTGAAGGTCACAGTCCAAAATCAAGGAGTCATCAACTCACGTACCAGGAGAGGATCCTTCCTCACCTCTTTCTGCTCCTGGTGGTGGCTGGCAACCTTGACTTGACCTTGACCCATGGACACATCCCTCTGCCTCCGTCATCACCTGGCCGGCTCCCTGTTTCTCCTGCCTGTGGTCTGCATCTTCCCATGGTGTTCTTGTAAGGCCCTCAGTAATGGATTTAGGACCCGTTCTCTTCCCAGGGGCTTCCCCAGTGGCTCGGATGGTAAAGAGTCTGCCTGCAAGGCAGGAGACCTGGGTTCGCTCCCTGGGTAAGGAAGATCCCCTGGAGAAGGAAATGGCTGCCCACTCCAGCCTTCTTGCCTGGAGAATCCCATGGACAGAGGAGCCTGGCGGGCTCCAGTCCACAGGGCTGCAGAGTCGGACATGACTGAGCAGTTGGCATGTACACGTTCACTTTCCCCTTGGCTTGTGGGTGTGAAGTGGCCTTTCTCGGGGGTGTTGGCGGGGCTGATCGGGGAGAGGATTCCGCAGTAGTCCCTCTTTATGTGGCAGCGAGCCGTCCTGGGGGATGACTCACTCCCAAGCCGCAGGAAGTGGTACAGACGCTGAAACCAGCACAGCCGTCAGCCTGCTCGGCGGCATTTGGGACATTCATTCTCACTCCGCTCAGAAAGCTCAGATCACAGCAGGCCCAGCCGCCAGTGGTCCCAGCTAGAAGGAGAACCAGGTCTCGAATTCTGGAATTGATTTCTTCCCCACCTCCCCGACTTTTTTTTTTTTTTTTAAACTGTGTCCTCCATGAGTGTTGGGAATGATTCTCCTTTTATTGTTAGTGAAGTTGACAAAAGTCCAAATGCTTAAAATATTAATGAAGTACATTTGTAAAACACCATCAGGAAGTCACCATCACTCTTCCCACGTGGGAGAGACTGTGTGACGTTGGGTGGCGGACGGCGTGCTCGCTTCTCAGCCCAGGAGGCTGTGGGGCTGTGAAGTCCAGCCCTTACAGGTGTCTCTGGAGAGCCCCGGATCCGTGTGTGCGTGCATTTTCCATCACGTTCTCCCTCTGCGTGGGCTCTGGGAGGCGTGTGGAGGGGCCACTGTGCCCGATGCCCGCCTCTTCCTGCCTGCCGTGCGGGGTCACACCCTGACCTGCAGAGCTGCGCGTTGCCCTAGCATGAACCGGGCAGTTTTCTGGAAGGCAGCCTGGCTTCGTTCTCTCGTGGGGGAGCCCACGGAGAAATACACACGCGCTGATACACAGCTCATTCACTTGTAAGAACGCCTTCCGAGGAAGCTATTCGAAATATGGGAGAGGATGCTTAAAAGACAGTTTCTTTTATTTTTTCTTAATATGTATATTTTATTGAAGTATAGTTGACTTCCAGTGTTTAACGTGCACAGCAAGGTGATTCAGCAACACATATACACATATATTATTTTTCCGATTATTATCCATTATAGGTTATTACACGATATTGACTACACATATACACATATATTATTTTTCCGATTATTATCCATTATAGGTTATTACACGATATTGACTATGGTTACCTGTGCTCTATAGTAAACCTTTGTTGCTTATTGCATATCTATTTGCTCAAAATTAGAAGTCTAGCATTCTATTCATACTAAGTCAAACAAGTGGAATGAAAATGTCATAAATTTTTTACTTAGGCGAAAATTGATGTTTTCTAAAATATATATATTATGCATCCTATAATATGTATATGTATATCTAGTGTGTATGTATATGTATACATGTAGTATGTATGTATGCATACTATAATATATATATACACACAAAACTTTTCTACTACACTTGATAAGGCTTGGGAAAGAAATTAAAAAAAAGAGATGGAGAAATGGGAAAACATAAACTAAATGAAATGGGAGCACTGAACATGAAATAGAAAAAGTGAAACGAACTAGATAAAAGTAAAAGGTCCTCACATAATCCAGTTGTTTTTAAACATGGCTGCTCATTAGAAACATATCTGGAGCTTTGGGGGGGTAAAGCAATATCTTGGCATTTGTATTTTTCAAAAAATTCCAGGATAATTCCGACCTGCATCTGGCTTTTTGAAAGGCGGTTTCTTTTAAATAAAGTTCCCGGAGAAGCGTGCTCGTGGCCCCCGCCTGCACTCTTGGTGTCCGACCTCTCCTGGGCATCCTTCCTCCCTTCCTCCGGGCGAGGTCAGGCAGGAAGCTGGCAGGTGGGGATGGCGGCTGCCAAGGTGCTCTGTGAGCTTCCTTTGCTCCGGGGGCTGGTGAGTGCTGGGCTGGAAGTCCTGAGTGCGCTTGCCCCTTCTGCTGACACAGTCACCACGTCCCAGATGGCGTCAAGCAGGTGATGCCTGGGTCCTGTTGGAGCCTTGGGCACCCATGGGGGTCCTCTCCTGACGCCTGTTCCTGCAGCCCTGAAACAGGCCTCCCAGCCTAGAGCTCCGGCACGGCCCGGGGTGTGCAGGAGCTCGGGAGCCGAGGTGGGCCTTCCCAGATGGTGTGAACCGAACGTTTGTGTTTATCTGCTGAAGCCCTCACCCCCAGTGTGGCCGTGTTTGGAGATGGGGCCTCCCTGGATGTCATTAAGGTTAAACGAGGTCACGAGGGTGGAGCCCTGATCCTATAGGATTAGTGTCCTCCCCTGGGTTGGGAAGATTCCCCTGGAGAAGGAAATGGCAACCCACTCCAGTATTCTTGCCTGGAGAATCCCTTGGACAGGGGAGCCTGGCGGGCTACAGTCCATGGGGTTGCAAGAGTCGGACATGACTTAGCAACTAAACCAGCACCACCAAGAAGAGACCCAGAGCACCCCCTCTCTGTGTGAAAGGACATGGGAGGAGACACCGTCTGCAGCTAAGAGGAAGGTCCTCACCAGGGAGTGATCACACGAGCGCTGAATCCCGGGCTGTGTGCTGGGCGCCTGTTTTCCTGCAGCCCCTGCGACTTTATGCACAGGGCCAGTCCACAGTCCCGAAGAAACAGCTGCTCCCGCCTTGTTCCTGGGGGTCTCCGAGCTTTTACACCTTGACTCTGCTGAGAGCTTGGTGTGAGAAGTGGCCCACACGCCACCTCCCAGCACGCCTGTCTTATTATTCGGGGGCCGGAGCAGGACTCCACATGGAGTTCGACAAGCCTCGTCCTTGCTATTTAAAAATCATAAATCAAGCTGGCAAGCTGTTAGATAAAATGTTTTCTCCTTCTGCTTTTCAAAGATTAACCTTCATACTGACATAAATTTAAATGTGTGGACATTTTATATGACTGATAGCTGGCAATATACCAATGTGACGAGTTAATTATTATTTGTACACTTGGGTACTATGTTGATGCCCAATGATATTCAGATAAGTTATAAACATCATTTGTTAATTACTATATATCCTATAAAATGTATTTGTCTTCCTTTCTGTTTAGCAAAATTACTGTGCATGTTGTTACAATCCAGGTTTTTTGTTTTACATAATTTATGTTCCATTGAGAGTGATCATCTGAATAATTAAGAATTGAATATGTTCACAGTGTACAGAACCTGGATGGATTTTCATAAAAATGTAAATTAACAAATTTAAGCATGAGCTTTTTTTCAAAGGGTTGTAGACACAAGAGCTTTTAAAATTTCTAATCACCCACTCTGAGGCAAAATACATATTAAAGTTAATGACCATGGTAATTTCAAATTACAGTACTTTAACCAGACGTATTTAAATTCAGATATTTAAAAATTTAATGTCGTCGGATCTTTTTATGAACTTACCATGAGTCTTGGTTCTGCCACTCAGATGTCGTGTCTTTTAGTTGCAGCATGTGAGATCTAGATCCCTGCATGCGTGTGCAAGCTCAGTTGTGTTTGACTCTGTGACCCCATGAACTGTAGCCGCCCAGGCTCCTCTGACCATGGGATTTCCCAGGCAAGAATACTGGAGTGGGTTGCCATTCCCTCCTCCAGGGGAATCCTCCCGACCCAGGGATCGAACCCAGTCTCTCGTGTCTCCTGCATTGGCAGGCGGATGCTTACCACCACTGCCGCTCGGGAAGCCTGTGTCGTGTCTAGACTTCGTAGATACACATTTCGGACGCACTTGGATTCTTCAGTATTGTCAGGTGTGCCCCGGAGGCCCCCCCGCACTGCTGTGACTGTCGCGTCCCTGCAGGGTGGGGATGGGAAAGGAAGAAAGAGCCGTGCCCAGCAGCACCGTGGGTGCTGCCTCCCCGTGCTCCCACCGCCTCCCCTCTGTCTGCAGAGACGTGCCTTGTGGACCTGTCTCGTACCCAAGCACTTCCCCTGCTCACGTTCTCTGCAAGCTCAGACGTCCTGTCCGCCAGTCCGTCCGTCTGTGCAGCACTGGAGCATGTGGAAGAGCCGTCCTCACGTGGAGGTCAGCAGAGGACAAAGAGAAGGTGGTTTCCTGCCAGGGGTCACCGAGATGCTCCGTGAACATGGCTTCCCACAAGGGGTCACTGAGATGCTCCGTGACCTGGCCTGGGGCCTGAGGACTAGGAAGGGTGGATTGTTGGGTCAGCCAGAGGACAGCATTTCAGGGAGGCTGCTCACGACGAGGGGTCTCTGCTCCCAGGAAAAAGCTGGATGACATCCTAAGAAATGCATTTGATTCTCAACCCTGGTCGGGCATGTGTACCTCCTGGGGGCACCTGAATATGAGTGACTCCGGCATCCCGGGACAGCCTCCTGTTCCTGCATCTCAGTGAGGCTGGGAACTCCCGGGACAGGCTGAGTGTAGGGGTTCCAAGGAGGAGCTCTCTCGGCTGGGTGATCTGTCTGTGGGATTACCGCAGGCTATGCTGAGGTGAGTCGGATCCAACTTCTGGGCTTGGTGTTTGGACCTCATTCTTCTGGCTGTAGGGGGCATGGAAGGCCCTCAGGCTGTTGGGCAGATGTGTCCACTTAGGGGGGCATCCCCAGAGAGCATGCAGGACCAACTCACACTGGGGGTGTGGCTTGGCGACTTTAAACCCCTGGAGGGGAAGGTGTTTCTTTAAGAGCCTTTCCTGGGAAAACAGAAGAAGAAATTGGAAACCATGGTTGCAGGTTCCCTCAGCCTGGGATGATAGGAATTAAACAAAACCCATCCTCGGCTTAAACACTGTCATTACAGGGGATCGCAGGACCGGGCTGGCTGCAGCCCCACCCAGGGTCGTCCCCCAGCAAGTGACCACAAAGCTTCCTGCGGGGTCAGGGGCTTGGCGCCTGGACAGAGTATCCTGACCCCCGCCCCCAGGGCAGCGCCTGATAACTGGTGCAGAAAGCTGTTGGGAGCCCCCATGCTGGATCTGAAAAACTGAACGCCTTTTTGTAACAGACTCAGCTGGGTTTTCAGGTCTCAGGGACACTTCGTCTCCCCAGGACGTCTCAGCTCTGCAGCCTTGTTTGATGTGCCCAGTTCCCAGACCCGCTGCCCTGACTTTGCTGCCGGTAACCCATTGTTTGGCTCCCCCGGTGGCTCAGATCGTAGAGAATCTGCCTGCAATGCCGGAGAAACAGGAGACTCAGGATGATGGCAGCCCACTCCAGTGTTCTTGCCTGGCGAATCCCACGGACAGAGGAGTCCATGGGGTCGCAAAGAGTCGGACACGACAGGGTGACTCACACACAACACATAGTTTAGCAGAGACCTCGGGCAGCCCTTCAAAAGCCAGAGCTTGCTGTTGAGCTGGAGCTGCCTTCCGCCAGCCGTCCGTCCAGGGGCTCTGCTGTGGTTTGTCCAGACTGAGTGGGCAGCTGGGAGGTGGGCCAGGCTGGAGGCAGACTGTTGAGTGTTTCATGCCAACACCGTCAGCCAAGCCAGATGTGGCTCATGCACAAAGAGAAGGCTGGTTAATAGCGAAGGGGCACGCACAGAGGCCCCCCCTCGTCACCACCATGAGCTGGATTCTAAGAGCTCGCGGCTCGGGGGTGCTTTGTCTGGGTGGGTGTCGCCTCCCAGGGGAGCCCCACCCAGGGGGCGGCTGCACTCCCAGGGGATTCCAGCAGGGGGAGCAAGGGGGGGGAGGTGTCCCGGCCTGGTCCCCACGCCCCTCACCTTCCTCACCGGGCGGTGGCCAGAACTCCCCAGGGGGACCCACCCCAGCCTCCGGAGCCTGGGGGCTGCAGGGCACCCAGCGTCTGGAGACCGCCACCCGTGCAGGCCCCAGAGGCGTGTTTGGATGTTGCCCTTTGTGTTTGATCCCAAATACGACAGGCTTTTCAGAACCGGAGGAACTAGACGGGACTAGAGACCTTTGTCCCGATTTTCAGGCCTTGGCCCACGAGAAACTGCCCAGGAGGCTGGCCTGAGGCAGAAATGGCCCAGGAGTTAAAGAGGACCTTGCTTATCTGAGCAGGACCGGGGCGGATCGCTGTGTGCTGTCAGCCCCAGGTTTTCTCAACCTCAGGATGCTGAGAAAAAGAAAATGTCACCCCAGAATATTATATATGTTTTAATATATACGGGTGAAAATTTTATATGTTTTTGTCTGTCAGTAATATTTTCATAATATATTTGTTTTTACTGGGCTTCACCGATGACTCAGTGGTAAAGAAACTGCCTGCCAATGCAGGAGACCCAGGTTTGAGCCCTGAGTTAGGAAGATTCCCCTGGAGAAGGAAATGGCAACCCTCTCCAGCATTCTTGCCTGGAGAATTTCAGGGACAGAGGAGCCCGGCGAGCTACAGTCCATGGGGTTGCAAAAGAGTTGGACACAACTTAGCGATGAAATAAATGATAGTATTTGAATGGTGGTGGTGGTGGTTTATTTGCTAAGACATGTCTGACTCTTGTGACCCCATTGCCCATAGCCCACCAGGCTCCTCTGTCCCTGGGATTCAACAGGCAAGAATACTGGAGTGGGTTGCCATTTCGTCCTCCACAGTGTTTGAATGTCTGTTAGTATTTAATAATATTATGCATAAACAGCACATGTAATGTATTTTATATAAACATATTACTGTCTTACATAATACATTTTAATCATATATATTATGTGTATGTAGCATTCTGCCCTCTGTCCTTCATCTTCCCTGATGAATAGGAGGGTGCTTGGTACCCCAGGAAGGAGGTGATAAGACCATCACAGGCAGATGTCATAGTCCTTAATTTTTTTAAAGTCTTTACTTTTAATTATAAACATCATAAACATAAAAAAGTAGAAACACATAGTAACAATTCTGTTGTGGTTGTTCAGTCATTCAGTCCTGTCTAACTTGGGGAACCCAGGGAGCATGTCAGGCTCCCCTGTCCTCCACAGTCTCTCAGAATTTGCTCAGATTCATGCCCTTTGAGTTGGCGATGCCATCGAACCGCCTTGTCCTCTGTTGCCCTCTTCTCCTACCTTCAGTCTTTCCCAGCATCAAGGTCTTTTCTAACGAGTTGGCTCCGCACCAGGTGGCCAAAGTGTTAGGGCTTCAGCTTCAGCGCCAATCCTTCTGGTGAGTATTCAGGGTTAATTCCCATTAGGATGGGCTGGATTGATCTCCTTACTGCAGAGATTCTCACGAGTCTTTTCCAGCACCACAGTTTGAAAGCTTCAGCTCTTCAGAGCTTGGTTTTCTCAATGGCCCGCCTTTCACATCTGTTTATGACCGCTGGGAAAACGGTAACTTTGTACACACCTGTGTTGGCAAAGTGATGTCTCTGCTTTTTAATATGCTGTGTAGGTTTTTGGTCAGCTGAGTCTTGGCCCCCAAAGATACCAGGCTGTAATCTCTGGATCCCACGAATGGGACCCTGTAGTAAGTCCCCTGTGTACCAATGAGTTTTTGTTCTGAGAACACATTTCTAAGTCCAATTTGTTTGTCATTCCAGCAAAGTTAGCCTTGATACCCAACTAAAACGATCAGTATATAGTCCTGTACTGTAATAGGTTTATAATACTTTTCACACAAATAATACATTAAAAAACAAAAAATAAGGAAGGCAGTTTTAATCTTAGCAGTACAGCCGTAAGCACAACAGCCGGCACACGGGCTGGCGTCGGGTGAGCGGGAAGAAGAGTTACCGACTCAAGGAGGGAGAAGAGGTGGGAGACGGCAGGGCTGAAGGATGCTCAGAACAGGAGACGGAGGGCGGGCTGCTCTTTGATCACACCTGCCGCTGATGGACCGCACGTCGCATCTTTGGATGTTTGCGCCCTGAAGGTTTGAATGTGGGGGACTTACTATGGCAGAGGGGGCTCTGTGGATGTGATGAAGTTCAGGATCTTGGGGTAGGGAGGATGTTTTGGACAGTTTGGGTTGGCGCTGACTGTCGTCTCAGGGGTCCTTGTTAGAGGAAGGCAGAGGGGGCTTGGCAGGTATAGGAGGGAGAAGGCAAGGGGACAGCAATGCAGAGACTGCGCGGGGGGGTAAGGGGCACCCCAGAATCTGAGAAGGGCGAGGAGACAGATTCTTCCCTGAATCTCTAGGAGGAGCCAGCACTGACCACACCTTGGCATTAGCCCTGTGTGGCTCATTTGGGATTTCTGCCTCTAGAACTGTGAGAGAATGCCTTTCTATTGTTTTATCCCAATAACCTGTGGTCATCTGTTACACCTCTCGAGGAGGAGATCTTGTGTTTTTTCCTTCCAGACGTTTGTAGTTTTGCTTTTTCATGCCTAGGTCTTTAGCGTGTGTGGCGTTGGCTGTGTGTGGGGAGGTGGGCTCCGTTTCTGACACTTTGCATGTGAACAGCCCACAATGTCAACATCACGCATTTATCGGTTCTTTTCCTCCCAACACGGGGACACACGTTTCATCCCCATGTTTGCAAGGCCTGTCCCGAGTTCTCTGCTCTTCCCATTGATCTGTATCTGTCTCTATAGCAAATCATCCTGATCTCCTGTTATAACTGTTTAGGAAGATTTGGCATCTCTTTGTTTCCAAAGTTAGTCCTGGTATTTTTTTAAAAAATTATTTTTTGACCGTGCTGCAAAGCATGTGGGATCTTTGTTCCCTGCTCAGGGATTGAACCTGCACCTCCTGCGTTGGAAGGGTGGAGTCTTAACCACTGGACCGCCAGGGAATCCCTGTCCTGGTTATTTTCGGCTCTTTCTCCTTTTCGGCAAACATTACGACCAGAATAAGTTCTGTGAACAGTCCTGCCAGGGTTTCTGTTGGAAGTTGCCTCAAATCTGTGTTTTGTGGAGAACTATTATATTTAAAATCTTAAGCCCTAGCTTCCATGATTATGGTGGATCTCTCCATTCATCTGGTCTTCATATGAAGACCTGTGTCTTTCTTTCTTATTTTATTGTTCTGAATAATGTCCTTTTCATTTTCTCCATAAAGGTCTAGCATAGGTGGCTTTAGATACTTTTTCTTATATGTATGTCTGTGGCTATGGTTGGGACTCTGATAGAATTTTTAATGCCTTTAAATTATTTATTGCAAATGTAGCAACTTAGTTAACTTTGTGTATTAATTAATTTCTTATCTAGCACTTGCTGAGCATTTTCACTGGTTTAAATAATTTATTTCCAAGTGCTCGTGGCTTTTCCACACAGAGAAGCCGAGTATCTGAAAAACAATTCTCTCCCCCAACCTTTCTAACCCTGAAACAGTGTACCCACCTATCTCTTGCCTTGTGTGTTGGTTATATTGATGGCTGCTGCAGGATTGGGGCAGATTCCCTGCTCCAGTCGGGGAAATGCTCCTTCACTGTGATCTTCTAGATGTTTGGGGCCTGACTGAGGGGGTTTCCTTTCCTAGCCCCCTGACATCCGCCCTGTGGCTGTCAGAGTCCAGGCCTCTGGTCCCCCAGGACACAAGGCCTACCGAACAACAGCTTGGGTTTGCGAGGCGCTGGGCGGGGCGCCTCCCAGCGGAGGAGGTCTTGACCTGTTAGTCCTCATGTCCTGATATCCCAGGGACCCCTTTTCTTCAGCATGAATGGATTCTTGCTTCTGCAAAAGTGTTAGATGAGTGAACCACGTCTTTTGTGATGAGGTTAGAACTGGTTGGTCAGAATCTCTTCGTTTATGCTGGAAGAAAACCAAAATGTGGGCCTATGATAAAAAACAGGCCTCCTTTAGAATCACGTGGCCCTATTTACGTTGAAAAAGACCCTGATGCTGGGAAAGATGGAAGGCGAAAGGAGAAGGGGGTGACAGAGGATGAGATGGTTGGATGGCATCACTGACTCAATGGGCATGCATTTGAGCAGACTCCAGGAGAGAGTGGAGGACAGAGGAGCCTGGCGTGTTGCAGAGTTGGACACAGCTGAACAACATTCACAGCAGGAGCTCAGAAGGGAGCCCCCTGCAGTCCAAACTCCGCAGCTGGCTCTCTCCAGGAGGTGGGGAGGTGGAAGCTGTGGGGACCCCGCTCCTATAGTCCAAGGAGCACAGGCTCCTCAGGGAATTCTGCTGCGTGGAAGGGAAGTGCGTCCATCTCGTGAACGTTCCAAATCCCAGCCTTTCCGTTAACCCACCGAGAATGCCTCTCGATACCTTGCATGCCAGTCACCACACAGAACACGCCAGTCACCACATAGAACACACCAGGAAGGCATGTGATCCTCCTCCTTACGGTCAATGATCCTCAACGGAGACATTTTAATTCAGCATCTGGCTCGTCAGCAGTTCTTTTTCTGATTTGGGGAGATTGATTTTGGCCAAAGGATACTGAGTAGCAATGATACCCCTGGAGCCCTTTTCCTTTGGGTAGAGGAGTGTTTCCAGTTCCCTGCCGCACTTGTCTTTACCCAGTAAGCGTCCAGGGCGGTTGTGCTCGGCAGGGAGGTGGGCTCTGCGGGACATGCCCTGCAGGCGTGTGACATGCCTCCTGCGGGAGGTGACATTTGCCCTCTCCAGGAGCAGGTGATTCAGGGGTTAAGTGGTTTTGGGAATGTATTGCATCAGCCACTCTGAGAGACGACCACAGAAAGCACGCCAGCAAATTCTGCAGTACAGTGATTGGGCTTCCCTGGCGGCTCAGACAGTGAAGAGTCTGTCTGCAGTGTGGAGACCTGGGTTTGATCCCTGGGTCTGGAAGATCCCCTGGAGAAGGGAATGGCTACCCACTCCAGTATTCTTGCGTGGAGGAGCCTGGCAGGCTACAGTCCATGGGGTCTCAAAGAGTCGGACACGACTGAGCAGCTAGCACTTTGACTTTCAAAGTGATTGGTGCATGTTTGTTTCATCTAGTTATGTTTCCCAAACTCCTTTGGCCAGGGATGGACTGGAGTGTCTGTGATGGCATGATTTTTGGAGCACTAGCTGAGAATCATCAGAGGTTAATGGGGAGGTGTGGACAGTGGGGCTTCCTGGAAGAGAGGGAAGGAGAGTGAGTGTGGTCTGGTGAGCCACGCGTGAAGGAAGGGCTCGGGGAGCTAGGCAGAGAGACCCAGGGCAGAAGAGGACATCAGCAGTACATGGGAGAGAGAGGACAGCTGTCCTTCTTGGAGTTCATCTGAAGATGCAGGAAGGGACAGACATGGAATTTACCTAGACAGTGGTTTCAGAAGAAAGCCCGACTCGATGGCGATTCTCCTCAGAAATATAGTTCGTGCGTCTAGTAAAGAGTATCCGGAGGGCCTCACCCCTTACGCATTTCTTGTGGTTGTCATAGCAAAGGCCCCCAGCCTGGGGGCTTAGACAGCAGACACTCCCTGACTCTGGTCCTGGAGGCTGGAATCCCGGACCCGGGTGTGAGCAGGGCTGATCCTCCTGAGGCCTCCCTCCCGTGCGTGTGGACGGCCGCGTCCTCACAGGGTCGCCCCTCCGTGTGTGTGTGTGTGTGTCCTGACTTCCTTGTGTGATGAGGACACCAGTCACATTGGACTGTCTGTTGTTCAGTCACTGAGTCTTGTCTGACTCTCTGCGACCCCGTGGACTGCAGCATGCCAGGCTTCCCTGTCCTCCACCGTCTCCCGGAGTTTGCCTGAGTTCATGTCCATTGAATCGGTGATACCATCCGACCATCTCATCCTCTGCCGCCCCCTTCTCCTTTCGCCTTCCATCTTTCCCAGCATTCGCTGGAGGAGGGAATGGCGAACCCCTCCAGTCTTCTTGCCGTGAGAACCCCGTGAGCCGTACAAAAAGGGACATCAGACAGGCCCCCCCCACCCATGACCTCATTTCACCATGATCACCTCGTGAAAGTCCCGAACTCCAAACACAGCTGCCTTCTCGGGTGCTGGAGGTCAGGACCCCAACACGTGCAGTTGGCGGTGGGGGGACGTGGGCTGATGCCACGCTGGTGGGCGGGCTCTGCAGTCTCCCCCGGCCTGCGGTGTGGTAGAGCACGCTGCCCTCGCAGGTGGGGTGCCTGCCGTGTGGCACCAGCCGGGCTGCAGCTGTGGTCCGTCTGCTAGAGCGGTTGGGGGTGCGGCGTCCCGCAGGGGTCGTCGGAAGAGGTGGCTGTGGCCTGAGTCCTGGTGTCTCCCCACCCTTGGGGGTGTGGTCTGATCGCTAGACCATGCCCCCTGGATTCTGACTCAGTTACTGGGGGGCTGGCACGGCAGAAGCTCCTAGGGCAGCCCCCACGCCCCCCACACCGCCACCCGCACTGCAGGGCCTCCCTGCCGCTTCTCACTGCCTCTGACGCGCGGGTGCAGGGGTAAGTGTGTGTTCGTGTGCTCAGTCGTGTCTGGCTCTTTGCGACCCCGTGGACTGTAGCCCACCAGGCTCCTCTGTCTGAGGGGTTTCCCAGGCAAGAACACTGGGGTGGGTTGCCATTTCCTTCCGCAGGGCATCTTCCCGCCCCAGGGACTGAACCTGCGTCTCCGGCGTCTCCTGCATTGGCCGCTGGGCTCTTTGCCACCTGGGAAGCCCAAAGGGAAGAGCAGCGCAGATTGAATGAGTACTGAGACACGGGCTTGCTTTTCCCGCACCTTCCCCGGGCGCCTTCAACCTCCACCTGGCCCACTGCTGCCCACAGCCCACCTGCCCTGCACCCCCACTCCCTGTCAGCCTGTGTTAACTCACCGTTAGTGACTTTCCAAGGGGGTGGCGGAACCTGGGCCCCTCCCGAATCGAGTTCTAGACCTACCGGTTCTGGTGGAGGCTGTTGCCAGTCCTTGGCCATGACCTTGACCTGAGTTCTGGTGTCTGCACTGAACCCCAGAGCAGCTCCTGGGAGAGCAGGGTCTCACTGCTATGAGGACCAGCCACTTTAGTATATTTGGATGTACAAAGTAAATGAATAGTCACAAAACCTTGCTTCCAGTATGTTAAATATGTCAGGTGTCTGAGATTCCACTTGAATAAAAATTTTTTTCCCAAAAAAACCACATTGATGTGTGTGTGTGTGTGTGTGTGTGTGTTTATTAACTGTGGCCCACCAGGCTCCTCTGTCCATGGGGTTCTCCAGGCAAGATTACTGGAGTGGGTAGCCATTCCTTTCTACAGGGGATTGTCCCAAGACAGGTAGTGAACCCAGGTTTTCTGCATATCAGGCAGATTCTTTACCATCTGAAGTCAGCAGGGAAGCCCCATATATGTCTACACACACATATAAAGTGAACCAGAGCTGATGGAACCCTTGCCTTTTTATAGGTTATCTTTATACATGTGATTCTTGCAGCTTTGACCTTGGTGAAGTCATTCTGTCTTTATTATGTGTCTTCTGTCCCAGGGCAGCTTTCATATTTTCTCTGTGTCTGAGGAAGGAACCAGGAGGAAAACTTAGCTGCCCGTTCCTCACAGGTGTTAGGGGACTCAGGAGACAGTTTGAGATTTTATGTTTTCTTGGAACACTTGTGTGCTTTCTTGTAACATTTCAGCAGCAAAATGTGGAGTTTTTGTTAAAATTGCTTTTCCCACTGTTACTTTCCTTTGCGCTTATTAATAGGTGCCCAGCAGGGTCAGTGAAGCAAACACATTCTGAGAGATGTTGAACTTTATCGACTTGTATTTGTATAGTTTGGTATTTTTCCTGAGAGGTAACTTACACTAGAAATGTCTGCCCACAGGTGGTGAGGAACCTTCCCCTGCGGGTCCTGCCGCTGACTTTTCCTGGGGAAGCTGGTTTCCAGACTGAGTTCTTGTCCTTGGCTTCCTCTCCTGGGAACGTCCCCCGCCCCCAACAGTTTGCAGAAGCCCTGCCACCCGCCGTGGCTTTGCCCCGTGTGATGCAGGACACCCCCTTCTGTGTGAATTTCAGATTGTTAGTGTTTCAGTGAGAGTACCCTGATGGCTCCGCAGGTAAAGAATTCACCTGCAATGCAGGAGACAAAGGAGACGTGGGTTCGATCCTGGGTCAGGAAGAACCCACTCCAGTCTTCTTGGCTGAAAAATCCCATGGACCGAGGAGCATTGCAGGCTACAGTCCAGTGGGTTACAAAGAGTCGGACACGACTAAGCACCTTGCACCCCACGTCCTGCCCAGTGTTTAGGAAGTACTTAGGATAAAACGTCTCCGTTGTTTATCCAAAACGCGAGAGTCCCCAGGTACCCCCCTGTCACGCGCAGCCCCAGCCACAGTTAATGATTAAGTGTTTCTGCAGGTGTTTGCTTTTCCCATGGATCAGCTGATCGAGTTACACACGCTCCTTTTCAAGGTCAGGATCAGCCTGCTGGGGCTTTTGGCCTGAGCTCCCAGGACGTCCTGGGAAGAAGTGGGCGCGGGTCTGCCTTTTCCCCTCAGACCCGTCCAGTGGGTTTCGGTGGCGGACCATATCTGACCATCATCTCTAAGCTGATGTGGTAGCAATGGTGGCTCCTTCTGGCCAGATAAGGACCCCCACCTCCAGCTTTGGTCTTCTGGAAGGACGACCCTGGGATCAGGTACACTTTACGGCCAGACTGCGTGTCCACAGCGGGTCACCGGCCTGGGCGCCGCAGCTGCAGAGTCAACCTGGAGAAACACGGTGTTACCAGCGTTTGTACAGTCCCAGTGTTCGCCCATCGTCTGACCTGACTCACAACCACCTCTGGATCTGGACCCGTGGGCTGTTCCCACGCCCTGGGCACCAGCAGCTGACCGTTGGTCGCTCGGTCGTGTCTGACTCTGCAACCCTTGGACTGTAGCCGGCCAGGCTCCTCTGTCCGTGGAATTCTCCGGGCAAGGACACTGGGATGGGTTTGCCATTTCCTTCTCCCGGAGTTTGCTCAGATTCGTATCCATTGAGTCAGTGATGCCATCTGACCATCTCACCATCTTCCGCCCCTTCTCCTTTTACTTCAGTCTCTCCCGGCTTCAGAGTCTCCGGGCATCTAGAGGTCACATCCAGCAGGGGGCTTCCCTGGTGGTCCAGTGGCTAACGTGGCCCCAATACAGGGGGCCGGCGTTCCATCCTTGGTCAGGGAACTAGGTCTCAAATGCCGCAACTAGCATCTGGTGCAGGCAGATAAATGTAAAAAAGTAAAGACAATGTCCACATTGGGGCCTCACCTAGACCAGTTGAATCGGACCTCCTGGCACCATCGTTTCTTAGAAAAAGATGCCAGGTGGCTTCCTTGTGCAGCCAGGACAAAGAAACACTGTTCTAGAGGATTGCCGTTCATTTGACAAGTTGTGTCCGACTCTTCGTGACCCCGTGGACTGCAGCACACCAGGCTTCCCTGTCCCTCACCACCTCTTGGAGTGTGCCAGGTTCATGCCCATTAAATTGGTCATGCCATCCAACCATCTCATCTCTGCTGCCCTCTTCTGCTTCTGCCTTCAATCTTTCCAGCATCAGGGTGTTTTCCAGTGAGTCGGCCACATCAGGTGGCCAAAGGATTGGAGCCTCAGCATCAGTCCTTCCAATGAGTATTCAGAGTTAGTTTCCTTTAAGATTGACTGGTTTGATCTCCTTGCTGTCCAAGGGACTCTCAAGAGTCTTTTCTAGCACCACAGTTCAAAAGCATCACTTCTTGGACACTCAGCCTTCTTTATGGTCCGACTCTCTAACCCACGGCAGTGAAATTGCAGAGTGCTAACCACTGGACCACCATGGAGTTGACCTTTTCTAGAGGATATTAAAACCTGGAAACCTTGTTGGAAATGATTTTCTATATATATATGCAACTATATAATGGTACTTCCCTAGTGGCTCAGACGGTAAAGAATCTGCTTGCAACATAGGAGACCCAGGTTAGATCCTTGGGTTGGGAACATCTTTGGGTTGGGAAGATCCCTGGAGAAGAAAATGGCAAGCCACTCCAGTATTCTTGCCTGAGAAATCCCACGGATAGAGGAGCCTGATGGGCTACAGTCCATGGGGTCACAAAGATTCAGACACAACTGAGCAACTAAAACAGCACACACAATGATGTACATAATTTATATTTATAATATTATAATTGTGTGTGTATAATCATCACAATATATTATAATAACATAATTATTTCCATATTACAATTAGAATTGTAACTGTTCTACATTATATAGCATATATGTGACATATAATTATGCCAGGCACTTATTTTTTTCATGTGTAAGTGGTGAATGAGCAAAGTCAGGAGTGAACGTGTTGGTGGAAGTTGCGGCCAGACTGGCTGGGACCTTCCTAAGGTTGAACCCAGGGTGGCCAGACCCTGTCCTCGGCCTCAGGCCCTCCCCGCACTCCCCAGTTTGTGCTCTTGTCCAGTTGGAAAAATATGAAGCTCAAATGACAGAGGCGTTTGTCAGTGAATTCAGGGGTCCCCGGGTGCTCTGAAGTTTTAGGGGAGGATGGGACGTACTTTGGAAATTTTAGGCTTCCCTGGTTGCCCCAGTGCAGGAGACCCGGGTTTGACCCTGGGTTGGGAAGATCCTCTGGAGAAGGGAATGGCAACCCACTCCAGTGTTCTTGCCTGGAGAATCCCCTGGACAGAGGAGCCTGTGGGGTCAGACATGACTATGTGACTAGCTTGGTAACTTTAGAAATGAAACCCTTCCTGGGTGATCCGGGTAATCTGCTGTCTGAGATGTTTGACCAGGGACCCTCTCGGGGGGTGTGAAGGCAGAAGACCAACGAGGAGACCAGGCTGGGGTGTTGGGTCGATCAGTTCCCAGCTGCTCAGGCTTGAGGCCCGCGGGCCAGGGCGAGAGCTCGGCGGGCAGGAGCTCTGACCGCGCGAGTCTCTTGGTTCTGGGAGGACCTGGGGAGGAGGGCAGGCTGTCCAGGGAGTCGCAGCAGCTTGCTCCAGCCCCGGGTGTGGTGGTCGGAATGAGCCAGATATCAGGGTTTTCATGTGAGCCCTCCAGGTTAGGACTCATTCAGCCCCTCTGCAGGTTGGGCAGAGCCGCATTTATGGACCCTGTGTGCGAGGACGGTCCAGGTGCTCTTGGCAGTAGGGGAGCCCCCGACCCAGTTGTGGTCTTGCGTTTCCCTGGGTGTGGGGGTTGCATTTTCTGGGGTGGCGTCTGCACTTTGTTTGCTAGGCTTTGAGTGTCTGATCAGGGGCTGGGAATGTCCTGGGACCTGGCGGCCCAGCAGAGAAGCATGTCCATGGGTGTCCGCTGACCTTAAATGAACTCTGGAGGTAAATGGTGGGCATCAGCCTTCTCAAACTGGACGCCGAGTTGGCACTGGCTGAGCTGTGTCCTGCCTGGGACTTTTCTGAGGCTCGTCACCCCAAAATGAATGGCTTCCAGGGTCCATGCTCCCCAGCGCCTGGGATAGTCGGCCAGGTGACCATCTCCCTCCGTCCCCCCCCCCCCTGCCCCCCCCCCCCTGTACTGTGAAATATTTCCCGTACAAAGAGATGCCCAGAGAATAGCGTTGCAAGCCCCTGTGTCCCAGGTTTGTCGAAGTCTGGCTTTCTGTCTCATCACCTGGAACTGTTTCTAGGAAACCAAAGTTACAAGTAACGTCACAGGCGCTGTGACCTCCTTTCTGCCCCCCGCCCCCCACTTTGGCGTTCCTGTCGCTGTGGGTGCCTCTGCCCCGTCAGTCACGTCGTGTGCACTTCAGGCTCCAGGCGAGCCTGCATCCTTCCAGCCTTTGTGAGCAAGGACGCCGTGTCTGAACCGTCCTTTCTCAGGGCTCCCTTCGGGGCCCTGCGGGGGTCATTGGGGTCCATGCTGCTCCCAGCTGTGCCATCCGTGGGAAGTAGAGACCACACCTTGGTCAGGCAGACCCTGAATGGTTAGGGTGGCGTGTGAGCTAGGTTAACCAGGGCACCCCGTTTTGCAGGGAACAGCCTGTGACATCTTTCTTGTTCACGTGAACTTGACATTTGACGTCCTTTATAGAGTTCACACAGAAGTGCGATTGCTGGTTTGGCATGCACCCCCCTGCCCAGGACCCCTGGCCATCTCAGGTTTCAGCCTGACCTTTCTGACCCCTGCCCACAGACCTGGGGGTGTCCCGTGGGCAGCCTGCCCTCCCAGTTCTGTCCTGCTAACGCCCGTGGAACGAGGCAGCAGTCGGCCCCCTCACCTGGGTCCTTGCCGGGGGGCTTTTATTACACTTGATAGTGAGGAAGCTGCCCTCCCAACCTCCGCGGGCTCTTGGGGACCCCCAGCCCTCCCCCATTAGCCTGCCCCCATCAGTCTTTGGGTTCCGCTGTGCTCCTGGGCCTGGAGATTCTCTCATTTCTGAGCCTGACCCTGCGTGCTGGGTCTATTTTTACACAGTACCTATCACTGCTGTGAAGCAGAGGGGGCTATTATAGCAGGCGCTCGGTACCCTTCTGACCCAAAGCCCGCGTCTCTCTGCTTGCTGCTCCTCCAAGAAAAACAGAGCACTGTCCCTCTCACTCCCGAACGTTTCAGAGCGCCCCGCCGCCCCCTAGGTCCGTCCCGTAAGCTGTGGCCGGGCTCCCGTTAAGCGCTGGTTTCCAAGCACCCAGGCAGGGCTCTCGGGGCCCCCACAGGTCCTGCCTGGCTCGGCTTCCGGGAGGAGCTGGGGTGTGTGGAGGTGTGTGTGTGTGTGTGTGTGTGTGTGTGTGTGTTACCCACGCAGGTCGCCCAGCCTGCGATCACGCCCTGGGCACCGGTCTCCGCCACAGCCCCGGCTTCTCCCTCGAGCCTCCCCTGATGGTCTGTCTCCCTCCTCCCTTCTCCATGCAGACACGCGCAGCCATGCCACGCAGCCCCACGTCCAGCGAGGACGAGATGGCCCGGAGCTACTCAGACTCCTCGGAGGAGTCGGACTCGGACAGCCCCAAGGAGGAGACCATCTACGACACCATCCGGGCCACAGCCCAGAAGCCGGGTGGCGCCAGGGCGGAGGAGGGCCAGGCCCACATGCTGGTGCTGCGCATCGTCATCGAGGACCTGCAGCAAACGGTGAGCCCGCCGCCCGCCGCCCGCCTCCCGGCCCATGGCAGGCGTGACCTGGGCTCCAGGGGCCTCTGCCTGCCCCCTGCCCCGCCGGTCCCGGAGGCCCGAGCTGCCCCCGCCCCCTCCCCATGAGTGCCCCGCCCAGCCCTCCTGCTGGGCCCTCCTCCCCCTCCCGCCTCCCTGCTGGGGCACCTACTGTGGGCAGGGATGGAGCCCAAGCCTCAGCACAGAGACCAGGCCTGCAGCGGCAGCGAGCACGGTGGGTGCCTTAGTAAATGGCTGCCCACCCCGGGCAGGCCCTGCCGCCTCCCCTGGCATGGGGCTCCCGCTTCCTGGAGTCTGCAAGCTCTGCCCAGCGTACCCTTCCCCGCCCTGCCCGCCGGCAGCCCCTGGGCCGTCCCTCGAGGTCCGCGCGCCATGCTGTCTGAGGCACACGAGGGAGACGGTCCTTAGGTCCCTGTGGCCACAGAGGGTGTCGGCGAGGGGTCTCCCTGGCCGTGGTGCTGTTTCGGGGGCCTTGGAGAACGCAGGAGGGGCTCCCTCTGGGGTGGGCAGGACAGGTGGTGGGGCGGCACACTGAAGCTGGGCGGGTGGAGCCTGGCAGGGGCGGGGGGCTGCACCAGGCCAGGTGGGGGGACCCTTCGGGCTAGGCGGGGCTGGACCTGAGCCCCCCGTGGAGTCACGTCCAGGGTCTGGCTAGTGGATGCGGCGTCCGGGCCCTCGGGGAGACTGGGAAGGCTGGGTGACCCCAGGAGGGGCTTTGCGGAGGCTGGCAGGCGGCACACAGACCCACGGTCGGCCGAGTGGGCCCCTCCCGGTGGGATTCTTGTCTCGGGATCAGGCGACCCGGGTCTCAGCCAGTGCCCCGCCGGGGCCTCTCGTTTCTCGTGGTCTCTGCTCCTTAGGTCTCCGTGGGGCTTGCGTGCCCAAGAGGAGCCCTCATGTTAGAGTTTAGGGAGGAGGTGCAGAGGTGGGGTTGGGGGTGCAGGCTGCGCTGGGGCGGGTGTAGACGCCTCTGGGAGGCTCCGGCCTGTGTGGCTGAGGCCCTGCTGGGCAGGGGCCCGGCTGGGATCAGAGGGACTGGGGCGGCCCGCAGCGCCACCTCCTGGCCGAGCGGCGCCGGTGCGACCCTTGGGGTCTGACCCGAGCCCAGTCTCCTGGCCTCGGGTCTCCCAGGAAACCCCCGCTCCTGGGGAGGGGCCCTGCGCCCTGGGGTCATCTCAGGGCGAGCTCTCGCGACCCCGCCTTCCAGGGAAGCGCGGGAGGACCTGAGCCCTAGGACCAGCCTTCATCCTTCCTTCCGTGTCATCTGGCATCTCTCGTGAAAGTTACGTGGTTATTATAAAAGCCTCAGGTCCTATAGAAAAGCACAGAGGGCAGCTCCCGGGGCGGTTGTCGCTGACGTTTCAGGGACATTTCAGACGTGTCTCTCCAAAGGGTTGCAGGTAAAGGGTGGCCTGGGTAAGCACAGACTCAAAGTACACGCTGTTAATAATGTCATCAGCCTCATTAAGGTGACTTAATTTGAAAGTAAAAGGAGAAAAACTCAATGAAGGAAAAGCTGAACTTTAGTAATTTTTTTTTTTTTTTTTTTGCCACAAGAGAGACTGTTTTCAAATGAATCTATCAAGTTAAAAGAAATGATTGCAAAAAACACTGGAAGGCTGATCTCTTTATTGGTTTTCACTTTTGATTACAGTTTTCTTTCCTTCTTTTTTTTTTTGCTGTAAGGAACTTAGTGTTCTCTCCCTGTATATTGGGAGTGGATTAAACTAATTGCTGTAATAAACAGCCCTCCAAACCTCAGGCACCTGACACTTAGATGTTTTATTTCTCAGTCCCCTGGGGATTGGCAGGGATGAGGAGGGGGTGGTTCGCAGCCATTCAGGGATGCAGGCTTCCCGGACTCTGGAGTCCTTCTCGGGTCTTCTGTATCTGCTCAGAGGGAGGGAAAGTGGAAACTCCTGGACCACATCTCTCCTCCCACCTTCCCTTGTATCCTCTGGAGGCTGCTTCTGACTGCACACAGCTGAACCATGCGCTTGACCCATGGACTTGACCTGCAGCTGACCACATGCTCCTGACTGCACACAGCTGACCCATGCGCTTGACCCATGCACTTGACCTGCAGCTGACCACATGCTCCTGACTGCCCACGGCTGACCCATGCGCTTGACCCATGCGCTTGGCCGCAGAGGAGGCTGCGGAACGTAGTTGAGCGCTGAGACTGGGAAGGAAAAGGTCAGTGTGTGGAGAACAAGCATCTGTTTTACTTGTGCACACACACACACACACACACACACACACACGTGTACACACGAGGCCTCTCCTCCCCACCCACCGATTCTTGCTGGTGCAGGGCTCCCTGCCCGGGCCGCCGTCCACCCCCTGAGATGCCTGTCCCGCTGCAGCCTTCACAGCCCTGGGGTCTCAGTCCCTCTCCCAGGGTCACTGCTTGTTGCCGGGCGACGGCGGTTCTCCTGTCACTGCTCTGTATTCGTCCCACCTCTTAGGTGGATGGAGCTGGCCGTCCAGGGTTTTCTCAGGAGGAGGTCCTGGGGGCAGTGCTTCCCCAGTGACCGGCCCTCTGGTCTCACCGCTGGTGGTCGTGATGCCTGTTGAGGCCCATCGCCCGTGGGGGATGCAGTGGGTGAGGGTCCCGAGCGCCTCTGGCTGCAGCCTCACCCGTGGAGCAGTGCACAGCCTTGTTGCATGTGCGTTTCTGTGTCAGGAGTGATATTTAACACACGCGGTGTACTCAGGATTAGTGCCGGGCTCAGGGCCAGCAGCCTGTGACTCACGCTGGAGGCAGCTCACCTGACACGTGACTTCTCCCCGAGGCTCGGCCCCACCTTCTCCTCCGTGGACACCAGACCCTGCTTCAGCTCTGCCCGGGGGCCATTTTAAACCTCAGAATCGCCAACGAAAAACACCGAAATGCAAAATGGCCCCAGATAGACCCAGATAAAGACACTTGTTTATAAGATCGCGTTGGACACAGAAGGGAGCTAGCTGGTCCTCTGCTCAGACCCAGCTGGGGACCGGCATGTCTGCTCTGTCCGCAAGTGTTCACAGCGGTGCTGCTTGTCCTGATTTGGGGTTACCAGTAAGTTTTAGCAAGGAGGCAGATTCTCAAATACAGAATCTTCAAAGAACAAGAACTGTGTATGTGAACATGTCGGCTTGTATGTGGTTTTCCTGTGTAACCTTTGAGCCGTAGTTCCTGCCCCGTGTCGCCCCAGACCTACAGGGATGTTGTTTGATAGTCTGCTTGCCCTGAACTTGTGCTAGATGTATCTTGTCCAGGACTTGACTTTTTTTTTCTTTACTGGATTCCTAAAGAATTGACTTCAGTTACTAACCCAGGTGGCTCAGATGGCAAAGCATCTTTCTGCAGTGCGGAGACCTGGGTTCGACCCCTGGGTGGGAAAGATCCTGTGGAGGAGGGCATGGCAACCCACTCCAGTATTCTTGCCTGGAGAATCCCATGGACAGAGGAGCCTGGCAGGCTACGGTCCCTGGGGTCACAGAGAGTCAGACACGACTGGGTTGGCTAAGCACCCAGGAAGTGTTTGGCGCTGGCCATGCTGTTTTTCCTGAAGAAGTCTGTTTCCCAGATTTTTCCTTTTCCCCTTCCTCTCTCTGGGAGCTGTTCTCTGTCTCAATGACACAGTTTCCCCTTTTTACTGAAATACGGTTGATTTGCAGTTTGTGTTAGCTTCAGGCGTATAGCAAAGTGATTCAGGTATACACAGACACGTATCAACATGCGTAAATATCTATTCTCTTTCAGATTCTCTGCCCTTAAGGGTTATTACAGAATTGAGCATAGTTCCCTCTGCTCTCCTGTAGGTCCTTGTTGGCTATTTTGTATGCGTGTATATGTGAGTCCCAAACTCTTAATTTACCCTCTCCCGTCTTTCCCTTTGGTGACCGTAAGTTTATTTTCTGTGTCTGTGAGTTTACTTCTGCTTTTTGTGTGTGAGTCTTTTTTTAGATTCCACATGAAGTGATGTCGTGTGGTCTTCGTCTGACTCACTTCACTTAGGATGATCATCTGTAGGTGCATCCACGTTGCTGCAATGGCGTCACCTCACCCTTTTTATGGCTGAGTGATAATCCATTGTACGTGCCACCTCTTCTTCGTGCATGTCTGTCGGTAGGTTTTTCGGTCGTTTCCAGGTCCTGGCTATTGTAAGTGGTGCTGCAGTGCACACCGAGATGCGTGTGTCTTTTTGAGTTGTGGTTTTCTCCAGATGCATGCCCAGGAGCGGGGCTGCGGGATCACATGGCAGTTCTGTTCTTAGTTTTTCAGGCCCCTCCATGCTGCTCTCCATCGTGGGAGCACAGTCACTTTTACTGTGGCTTTCCCTCCTCTTGTTCTCTCATCTTTTCTCCCACTCCTTTGATCACCTGTCATTTTCCCTGTTTGTCCTTTCTTTACAGTATTTTCAGGTGCGTCCATTCTGACTTCTGATTGATCACCGATCACTTTGCTTTTGTAGCCCTGCGCTTGCTGTTTTTGGAAATTATTCTTTGGAGTTGTTGTTTGTTTGGAGCAGGTTTAATGGCTTATTATTTTTCTCCTGGCACAAAGTACTGAGCTGTCTCTTCTTCTAATCGGGTGTATTTTCCTCCAGAGCAGGTGAGCCTGGTGTCTGATTTTTACATGCTGTCCTGCTTGCTTTTCTGTTTCTTTTCCTGCAGCGTCTTCCTTATTTCTGCACTGTTTCTCCTGACCTGTCCCTGTGGTTTGCCGGTGACTGGAATTTCTGTTTGTTCTGGTCTCGAGAGAGAGTCAGACTTGGGGGTCTGTCTGTTGGCCCTTTTACTGACAGGCCTGGGGGCAGGGAGTGCTGAGTCTGTTTAGAAGGTCCAGGCTCTCTTTTCTGCGGTTTCCTGGTGCAGGGAGCTGCCCACTTCTTGTGAAGGGACACCCCTGACACTCCCACTCAGAAGCCCCGCCAGGAGGGGTCTCTGCTGGATAGTCAGCCCCAGGGGGCTCCTTTGTCCCCCAGACCCCGGCTCAGTCAGAGGAAGGAAGAGAGAAGGACGTTGAGTTCACATCTGTCAAGATTTGAGGGTAGTAGTGCATAATGTCTGGATTTTTAGATACTTCCCTGGTAGTCCGGTGGCTAAAAACCCTCACTTCCAACGCAGGGGGCAAGGATTTGATCCCTGGTCAAGGAACTAAGGTCTCACATGCCGCAGGATGCTGCCAAAAAAACCCCAAAAACCCACAAAATACGTGGATTTTTGTCCCCACCAGTGAACATCAGGGGATTCTCCGCTCGGAGGGTTCGGTTTCCCTGGAGCATCCAGGAGGGATGTTTCTGGCCATAGGTCATGCCTGTTTTGTCTTTGGATGCTTTCATTGTTTGGGGTCGCTGCGTCAGACCTACGTCACCCCTTCTCGGCCCCTGGTGCAGCCCTGCTCATCCCCTCGGGGAGCTGGAGTGGGGGGCTGGTGACCCCCGCCCACCCCCCGCGTGGATGGATCCTCACGCTGCAGGTTTAACCCTCTGAGCCCCTAGATCCTGTTACTGTTTATCGATGCTGGAGGATTCAGACTGGGGAAGCACTCCCCTCGGATTTCAGACTCCATTCCCGAGGCTGGACGGGAAGGCCGAGGGCGGGGTGAGGACAGAGCCCCTACGGCGACGTGCCCCCTTCTCTGCCATTTCCCCGAGGTGGGCTGCCCGCATCCCTGGGGCTGGAACTCCAGGGCTGCAAGCCTGGGGTCCCCTGGCAGGTACGCGGTGAGCCGAGTGGCTGGACTTACAGATGTCAGTGTCCTCCATGGCTGTCCTTGGTCAGAGCCCGACCATCAGCTCCATCCACCCAGGGAAGCCCTTTTCCTTGCAGTGGGGAGGGGCCGCCTGCCAGCCTGCCTGCTGAGAGGTTCCAAGTGCAGCCCGGTGAGTGTGTGAGACGTCAGGCCAGGCTGTCCCAGGCCTGCTGATGGGGCCCAGAAGGTGTTCTGTCCTCAGGCCATGGGCCTTGGGCACCCACAGGGCGCTTCCCAGGTGGCGCTAGTGGTAAAGCATCTGCCTGCCAATGTGGGAGACACAAGGGACTCAGGTTCGATCCCTGGGTTGGGAAGATCCCCTGGAGGAGGGAATGGCAACCCGCCCCAGTGTTCTTGCCTGGAAAATTCCCTGGGCAGAGGAGCCTGGTGGGAGGTGCCTGGTGGGCTACAGTCCATGGGGTCACAAAGAGTCAGACACGGCTGAGCGACTAAACCGCCAAACCATCGGGAGTTACTGGTGGAGACACACCTGCTCTGCAAAAGGAAGATTCTTCCCCAAAGGAAGATCCTTTCAGGGTCTGGACTCCACTCCCAGGGGCATAGCTGTTTCCAGAACCTTCTGAAAACCACCTCTGTTCTTTCTTTGTCCGAGACAAACAAAGGCCCTGGAGCCTGAGACTAGAAATCCCATGGGTGTGAGCTCTTGGGATAGAGCGGCCCTTGTTCCCA
>CM035297.1:44879478-44928454 GCA_020226075.1 Hydropotes inermis | reverse complement strand
CCACCATCATCACCACCATCACATCTTCACCACCATCACCACCATCATCACCACCATCACATCTTCACCATCATCACCACCATCACATCTTCACCTCCATCACCACCATCATCACCACCATCACATCTTCACCATCATCACCACTGTCATCACCACCATCACCACCAGTATCGTCATGATCATTACCCTCTGCTGGATAGACGCGGAGCTCCTTAAGGAGTAGGAACCCTTTTTTGGGAGGGACACAGTTCAGCCCGTAACAGCACATATCGTCTGTTCTGTATGATCCTTACAACAGACCTGCCAGTTGTGCCGTTGGCATGGCTTTCATCACAGAAACAGGGAAACTGCTGAGCAGTTGTGTTGCCCAGGATCACAAGGTTAGAATATGTGGCTGGGTCGTAAACCCGAGCCTTTCCGACCTCTGAGCTCCTGTCCCTTCTAGCAGTTTCTCAGTGGGGCCCTCCTGGCATTTTTGGAGCAGGACATCCCTTCGCCGTGCAGGGCCGCCCACAACAGTGCACAGAGGCGGCCTCCCCAGCTCTGCCCACTGCCACGCAGTGGGCACCAATAATCTCTGGGACCACCTACAAACGCCACGCGGACTCCCTGGGGCCCGACTCCCAGCCTGTGGTCCGCTCAGCACCCGCCTGGGGACCCTCAGCCCCACTGGACGCTGGTGTCTAAGGGAACTGGAGTTGTCTGTGCAGTTGGAACCGGAGGCCAGCAAGGATTCTCCAAGCGGGAATTGCAGGAAGATGCACAGCCCCACTTTCTCACAGCTGGGAGAGCTCAGAGGGACTGGGGATTCGCAGACACTCCTCTTCCTCAGCCCGAGGTGGTGGGGGGCTGTTCACCCCCCCCCTGAAGTGAACAGTTCCCCGGAGTGAACAGCCAGGCCCCCACCCGCCTCGTGGCCCCGAGATGAACTCTGAGCCTTACTCTCCAGTTCAGCCTTTGCCATTGGAGACGGACAGATGGCACATCCATGCCCGTGGGGTCAGGTTTCCTGGCAGTGGGATTCTGGGCTGCCTGCTCCACCAACCTCATTGTTGAGAGAAGCGGGATCCGCTTACCTCCCAGGAGGCGCAGCCCGGGCGGAGGGTCAGGGAGAGAGAAGGGCCCTGGCGCCGCCTCGGGCGTGCGGGCGCCCCTGCAGCCTCTGGCGCGGTCAGGCCTCTTCCTATCCGAGTGCTTTCTCAGCGAGTAGGCAAAGTTTTGAGCCCCTGCTGACAGCTGTGCAGTAGAACTTTAATTGTGGTCAGAAGTGGATTCGGCCTGGCCTTCTTTTCCTGGCTCACGGGCGGGTCTCACGGACGGGACCTGGGACTTGCGACCAAGTCGCGTGTTCAGGTCCTGGCGGCGCTGTTCTGTTCTTGAAAAGTGTTCACAGTTGGTCTGCGGGAACCGTCTGTACCATTTAACCTTTTCAAAAATTAACTTTCATGGCACCGGATACGATTTCTAAGTCAAACCCTTTTTCCTAGTCGCCTCCTTTATGGTTTGGGACGGGCGCTGTGGGTGTTTTTACAGTCAGGGGGGTGGGGCGCAGCCGCTGGTGCCCCGGGCTCTCCCGTCAGTGGAGTGAGGAAAGGAGACCTCTGTCTGTCCGTGAGATGGCACCGGAGAGCCGTCAGTGTAGAAATTCAGCCACGCTGTGATTTGCTTGAGCCATGGTCCTCAGGCTGTTTCCTGGGTCAGCTGCGGTCACATCACCTTGAAACTTGTGAGAAGGGCAGCTTTGTGGTCAGACCCAGACCTGCTGCGTGGGACACTCTTCCGGGAGGGGGCAGGTCATCCGTGTGTGTTTTAACAAGCAGGGAAGTTTGAGAAACTCTGTCCAAGTGAGAGAACTGCCCGAGGCAGTCAGTGATGGTGAGTGATGATCAGAAAACGCAGCTGGTCCCGGATTGAGAGCCGGGGCCCCGGAATCGGTGATTCCATCCGAGCTTTTCCTCTTTTATATTTGCCAAGGAGACAAGGGGGTCATGGTTTTCACCTTAAAGCCAGGGAGTCCGGAGCTCAGAGGAGCCCCCAGGATGGAGTGGAGGCCCCTTGGGCATCTCTGACCACCTGCCCCGGGGGTTCCTGCATCGCTAACCAGGGGTCTTGTCTTCTCCGCAGAAGTGCATTCGATTCAACCCGGATGCTACGGTGTGGGTTGCAAAGCAGCGGATTCTGTGCTCGCTGAACCAGAGCCTGAAGGACGTCCTGAACTACGGGCTGTTCCAGCCGGCCAGTGACGGGCGCGACGGCAAGTTCCTGGACGAGGAGCGGCTGTTGCGCGAGTACCCGCAGCCCACGGGCAAGGGCATCCCGTCCCTGGAGGTACTGCCGCCTGCCCAGAGCCGGCGCGATGGGGCGGGATGGGGGGGTGCCTTCCCAGACTCCGGGTTTGACTCCTGTTTGGAAATCACTCTTAAATCAATAGTTTGCATCCGTGAGCTCACGGGTGATTCTGTCCTGGTCTGCAGACCAGGTGGTGCCCGTGGTAAAGAACCCGCCTGCCAGTGCAGGAGACATAAGAGACTCGGGTTCGATCCCTGGGTGGGGAAGATCCCCTGGAGGAGGGCGTGCAACCCACTCCAGTGTTCTTGCCTGGTGAATCCCATGGACAGAGGAGCCTGGTGGGCTACAGTCCATGGGGTGGCGAAGAGTCGGACACGATTGAAGCGACTTAGCAGGCGCACGTGCAGCGTGTAGCCGTTTGTTTTCTCACTGCGGATCGGACGGACTTGTTGGAGGGACGTCCTGCTGCAGAGATGTCTTGCTGTGAGCGTACCGTGCGTCTGACTTAAGCTCATGTCCCCGTGACCTTTGAGTCTTGGGGTGCAGAGGGGGCTTTGCTTCTGCCCCACTGGATCTCTCCCTGGCGCGGGTCGCTGGCGGCCATTCAGCTGTAGTCAGAAGCTGAGTCTCGGGAGTGACCAGTGGGCTGTGAGCCCCTGTGGCCGGTCAGGTGCTCCTGGGTGGGTGGGCTGCCTCATGATGTTCAGGGGGCATCCACTGGCTGTCTCACATCCACAGAAGGGGCGTCCCCAGACCCTGCCCCTGGGGAGCCCAGGTTTACATACGGAATTTCCACATCATTTTTAAAAGATTATTTAATTAAAAAATTTTAAATTATTTAATTAAAAAAATTTTAAATTATTTAATTAAAATTTTTTTAAATTATGAAAGTATGATAACACATTTACAGGAGACTTGGAAAGTACAGAACAAAGTTACATACAGTTCCACAATGTATTATGATTATTTTTTAAGTAGATAAATTAAGATTTTTTTAGTTGGAGTTTCAGTATCAAGCTCTCAAAAATTTACGGAATGAACAGACAGGAAAGTAGAAGAATACCGTAGACCTGGAAAGCACCACGACCCATTCAACATAATTAAGATTTATTCGGTTTTCACACGACAGCGGGATACAGCGTCTATTCAGGTTTTTTTAAACTGAGTTTCACTGAAGTGTTGTTGATTTACGGTGCTGAGCTAATCTTGAGTGTACCGCAGAGTGAGTCGGCCATTCATTTACGTGTATCCACCTTTTTTGGAGTCTTCTCCCGTGTCGGCCATCTCGGGGTACGGGGTGGCGTCCTCCCACCGTGCGGCCAGTCCTTGTTGGTGTCTGTTCTGTGTACAGTGGTGTGTACACAGCGGTCTGTCTCCCAGTGGCCCCTCCACCCACACGGGGTATTAACACAGAGACACGAGTCGAGGAGCGTGGACGTTTCTACAGGTGCCCCACGCGCCCCTCATTACCAAGCGGTGGTATTTGTTTCTGCTTGGCCGACGGCGAGGGCCCAGGAGTGGCATCTGTGCCCTCATGGGGGTGAGTCTGAAGTCAGAGACGCTGAGGTCTCTGACGTCAGAGAAGGCCGAGGCCGCACCTCACCTGCACGTTCCCAGGCCTCATGGGGACGGCGAGGCTGAGGTTCTGCCATCCCCAGTGTGGCCTGGGCCAGGGAGAAGGTTTCCCGCGGAGGAAAAGCTGATGTGCCTCTCGGGAGTCACGTGGGCCCCCGTCCCGGCCTCGGTTTGCATCTGTGAAGTGGGGATCCATTGAGCAACCCCTTGTTGGGGGCCTGCCTGCCCAGTACCAGCCCTTTCTCGACACGGGACAGTCAGGGTTCTGGTCTGATGAGGCTTACACTCTGTGGGAGGGGACAGGCCAGGAGCAGTAAACCCACAGCTCCTTTAGGGGCTGATA
Source organism: Hydropotes inermis (assembly GCA_020226075.1). NCBI lineage: Eukaryota > Metazoa > Chordata > Mammalia > Artiodactyla > Cervidae > Hydropotes > Hydropotes inermis. Next base: position 44,924,247 of record CM035297.1, on the reverse strand, counting down.
ATTTCCATAAAGACAGTAAAACAGGTGGGAACAGCAAGTCCAGAGCCTACTCTTGATCGGAAAGCGTCTCGAGGAAGGCTGGCCCATCCCGCCCCCGCCCCCAAATCCCTGAAGGAGAGGAAGCCGGGGAGAGCCCGGTGAACCGCACAGCCAGATCCGCTGTCCTGGCTTCCAGAACATCTGGCACACGTGTGCTTCTGACGTCCTGCCCGGGGACCACGGGAGCCGGGGCTGTGACCTCAGACAGCCTGGTCCCGTCCTGGCCGCCGAGGGGCCCTGCGTCTTCCCCACGTCTCTGAGCCACAGGTTCCCAGCTCTGAAGGCAGGGGCGCGTTCGGGCCCCCTTCTCCACGGCCGTGGGGCCCGGACGGGCTGCTCCACGAAGCACTGCTCTGAGCACACAGCCCGGTGGCGGGCGAGCCTGCGCGGCCATGGAAGCATCACTCACACGTGCCCTCATTCATCTCCTTGGACCACCGTCCTGCCGGATGACCTGCTGTGCGGGGCTGAGCCGGGCCTGGCGGCGGACACGCCAGGGGCGGCGTGGATCTGCGCCTTGGATCACTGCACTAGCTCAGGGGTGGCTGCCTACGACGCATGGAGAGAAGGGCGAGGAAAGGACGTGTGTTTCTGAGCCTGGGTCCCTCTGTAGCCACACGCTGCGAACGATCGTGACTCTGGAAGCAGGGCATTCTCCTCCAAGTGCTCACCCCACTGCCGAGAGGTGTTACCGCCTCTAGTGCGTTTCTTTATAACTGGAAGAAGCTCCCAGTGACTTGGAGTCCTACAGATCCATCAAGTGAGCAAACTGTGACAGCTCTCACGTCACTCCCAGGGGCTTCCCAAGTGGCTCAGCGGTAAAGAGTCTGCTTCCCAATGCAGGAGACGTGAGTTCCGTCCCTGGGTCGGGAAGATTGTCTGGGGGAGGAAATGGCCACCCACTCCAGTATTCTTGCCAGGGAGAATCCCGTGGACAGAGGAGCCTGGCGGGCTGCCGTCGTGGGGCTGTGAAGAGTCAGACACGGCTGAGCAGAGGCACACGCACGCAGCCGCGTCCCCAGGGCCACGGGTGAAGACGGCTGGAGAAGACAAGCATTCTCGTCTGGGATGAGGATAAGCAACAGGGAGGTTTCACGGCCGTCCCCTGGACGCCGTGTCCCGCTTGACTCTAGAACCAGGGGGCAGAATCCTAAAACGGCCTGCGCCTCCTCCCACAAGGTCAGTTCAAGGGGATGGACGCTGACTGTTCTCGACACCACACATGATCCAGGAACTGGGTGCTGCCTGCGTTTCACAGGATTTTCTGATTGCACTGGTTTATTTTGGCACCTAAAAAGAAAATAATAACAGGTTCCGATCTGTGGCTCCAAGGAATGTGGTTTTCTACGGGATTGCTGTTCTGTTTGGAGTTGGGGGGAGGCCATAAGGGGGTCGCTCTGGAAACGTGAATGGAATCAGACCTTCAGAGTTAGCTCATCCCCCACTCTGAGCCTTCATGTCACGTCCGTGGTTATTTAAACTCCTCGGAGTGAGAGGGGGGAATCAAAGGAAGTGTGGGTGGGAAGGGTACAGTGTTTGCCCAGCGCTGGTCCTGGGCCAGGAAGCTCATGTTCCTTCCCAGGGCGCCCTGGGAACTTTGAGTGTGATCCCCGTGTGACTGACAAGGAAGCGGGGGCTCCGGTGAGGCAGGCGTTCAGCCCCGTGACTCAGCTGCTAGTGAAACGGGGCAGGACCACATAGTCCTGGCCTCCCGTGTCCTCTGCCCACCTTTTGTCTGTGGAAGAACTTTACCCAAAGAATAAGTTTAATCAGACAAGGGAGAACATGCAGAAATAAAGGAAGACGTTCAAAGGAGACCAAATCATAAAGGTTAGTCTCTAACTGAAGTTAAGGACTTTCAGTTCTTCCTCAAGGACTGTAGATAATATTCTGAGCCATGTCATGTCCCGGGAGCTGTCTTTTAGATCCTGAAACCCCCACCAGGTGGAAGAAGTTAACTCCACGGCGACCAGACTATAGCTGTTACATGCATCCTTGCACATGTGCGTGCTAAGACTTCAGTCATGTCTGACTCTTCATGACCCTGTCTGTAGCCTGCCAGGCTCCTCTGTCCGTGGAGTTCTCCAGGCAAGAGTACTGGAGCGGGTTGCCACGCCCTCCTTCCCGACCCAGAGACTGAACCCATGTCTCTTACATCAGCTGCCCTGGCAGGCGGGTTCTGTACCACTTACGCTGCCTGGGAAGCCCAGCCGGGACATAAGCTGCCACAATTCCGGGAAGTGGCCTCAAATGGGAACAAACCAACCTTGCAACTAAAGATGAGCTGTACGTAAAACAACCAAGACGACGCTGGTCAGACCACCGATGACCCATTTCAAGATGCCTGTCAGAGTCGACTGTGCCTGCAGCCCCCTCCCTCCGTCAGTGAAAGCTCTTGCCCACTGCCTGTTCGGGAGGGGAGTCAGCCTTTGAAGAGGCACCTGGCCCCCACCCCCGGTTGCCAGCATCCAAAATCAAACAAACTCCCCTTTCCACCAACCTGGCCTCTTGATTGGCTTTGAATGGCGAGCAGCTGGACCCCACTTTTGGTTACCCTGGGACAGTGGTGGGGCTGGAATTGGAGCCATGTTTCGACCTAGAAACTTAGTGACGCCCAAGCAGCCAGCATCTTCCCAAACCCACCCTGGTGCATCTACTACATGTAGAAGCATCCAGGGCACTTCGGAGAAGCGGGGGGCGTCAGGCAGGGTCACTGTGGATTCAGAAGCAGCCTGCAGCCCTGCCGTGCCCTCCTGGGCACCGTCACTGCACCTGCCCAGGGTGTGCCCACTGTTCCCCTGTCTCCTCCAGGTTGGCAGAGGCCCTGACGTTTGAGGGAGTGAGGCTGAGCTCAGAGGTCCCAGGCGGAGACCGCGGGCCGGCGGCTCCACCAGGCTGGGGCTTCTGTTGTGGTTCAGTTGCTCAGTTGTGTCTGATGTTCTGTGACCCCATGGACTGCAGCGTGCCAGGCCTCCCTGTCCTTCACTATCTTGCGGAGCCTGCTCAGACTCATGTCCGTTGAGTTGGTGATGCCATTGAGCCATCTTATCCTCTGTCATCCCCTTCTTCTCCTGCCCTCAATCTTTCCCGGCATCAGGGTCTTTTCCAATGAGCTGGCTCTTCCCATCAGGTGGCCAAAGGACTGAAGCTTCATTTTTAGCATCAGTCTTTCCAGTGGATTATGCAGGGTTGATTTCCTTTAGGAAGGACTGGTTGGATGTCCTTGCTGTCCAAGGAACTCAAAGAGTCTTCTCCACACCACAGTTCAAAAGTATCAATTCCTCGGCCTTCTAATGCTTGTTTAATAAAGGTGGCCGATGCTGGGGACATGGCCGATGTGAGAAGTAGGTCCTGATTTGGTGCCTCGCCGACAGCGGGGAGACTGGCTCACTGGCAGAGGAGGCAAAGGACACCAGGCTCCAGGGTGCTTGTCCCTCTGATCGCTCTCGTTTCTCTTAGTGACTTTTCAGCAGCATCTCTGCAGAAGTTACTCATGCACTGTTGCAGTCTCTGCACTTCGAATACAAACGGTTTATTTAACACTGCAGGGATTGCTCAGGAGCCCCTGCTGTGGGTGAGACAGCCATGGAAGAGGCCGGCTTTCCCTCTCAGGGGCCAGCTGTGTGAAATGCTTACCTGGTTTTCTTTTTTTTTTCCCCCCTGTTTCTTTGTGTCAGTTTCGCTACAAGAAGCGGGTGTATAGGCAGACCAACCTAGACGAGAAACAGCTGGCCAAGCTGCACACGAAGGTAAGCGAGGAGTGTTGGTGTCAGCTCGTGGTGTCATTCCTGCGGCGTTGTCTCCAGAGATCAGCGCGGTTCTCGGACGGTGGTTCTTCTTCCCGGGAGATGTTGGGGCTGAAGGGGCCCCTGCAGCCGCCAGAGCCCCGTTAGACACCGCCAACGTCTCCTCCCGTGGGAGGCAGGCTCGGTAGATGCCCGTGCAAAAGGGAAGTAACGTCACTGAGAGAGGAGACTGGGTCCCTGCTTTCTACTCTCCTTCCCCCGTGTTTCTGGAAGGAGGGGTGGCCATTCCCCCTGAGCCGTGGCTGCCCAGATAGAGGCCAGCTCTGCAGTAGGTGTCTGCTGCCGCCCTTGTGATTAAAGTGCTGTTTACACAAGCTGCCCGGAGGCCAGACGGCTGCGCGAGGGCGGCAGGGGAGACGAGAGGGCTAGCAGAGGTCCATGGGCTGTGCCCTGCCAGGGATGCTGTGCATGCCCAGGGTGCCCTGCAGCATGTGGCGGGCACCTCGCCCAGCACAGAAGACTCGGGGTGATGCCCAGGGATGCTCGGGGATGCCCTCCCCCTGCCCCGCCCCTCCCCAGGGAGCCCGGAGCATCTCCTGCGGAGCTCGGGGAAGGCCAGTGTCGGGTCACTGCCTGACGGCCTCCCTGAGCCGGCCCTGACCTGCCCAGGTGAGCTCAGCTGGGGCCCCGAGCACAGGGGGCCTCCCCTGCCCTGCAGGGTCCCCTTGTTTGTCTGTCGCCCCCATTCGTGTCAGGAGGGACGTGAGGATCTTCACTGTGTTCAGAGGGTTGTCACCTGCCAGTTTCATTATTTTTGTGCTCAAGTTGTCCAGACGCGGCTGGTGGCCCTTCCGCCTGGCTCTCCACCCCCTCGGCGGGTCCCCACTGTGCTTTCAGCGCGGGCGGTTCTCAGGCACAGGGCAGTCAGGCTGCCCTTGGGCTTTCTCTGCCCAGCCCTGGGACCCGCCCGCACAGGGGTGTTTAGACTCCCAAGTGTGGGTCCTTTGGTTTTTTAATCACCCACCAGTGTGTAGATGAAAATGATGAAACTGTGTTTGTGCCTTTAGAATAACATCGAATCGTAAATAGCAGTGAAGGTGTTCAGTGTAACCAGGTGTGTCCTCTGTCCTTGGATATTTGTGAATTTTTATTCCCACGGTGTACAGAAAGCGTCCAGGTGGAGATTCAGCCTGTGTCCCTGGGCTGAAGGGTCCAGGGGCTTCGGGGAGTCTGGGAGGAGGGCTGTGGAGTGGAGACGGAGGACTGGCCAGTGAGAGCCCTCGGTTCATCCGACAGAGCTATCTCGGATTCCGTGGTTACGATCAAACAGCCGGGCTATCTGTCTGATGGACAGATGATCGTTATTTCCCTGCAGGTGTGGCTGGGCGGCCCCGTCAGGGCTGAGCCCCCGGTAGTCTGGTCTCTTGAGGAGTGACTGTCTCTCTCACCTTGACTTGCTTGGATTAAGCCGAGTGAGCTGTGTCCTTTTGCTCCCCGTTGAGCCTGCCGCTTTAGAGATTAAGAAGCACAAATACCAATCCCTGGGTCTCAATCACCAGGGATGAGGTCAGAAGACCCCGGGTGCGCTCTGGAAAGTGTTGTTTTCAAAGTGGTCCAGGATGTTCAGCCTTTTGAAAGTGAAGAAATGTCCTGTGACTCTAGGCAAGGACGGGAATCGGTGGGGGTGGTTTCTAGAACATTCATCCAGGGTGGGCTAATGGCATTTTCCATGTACTGGGCTCTGAGCTTGGCCCTGGGGTTCCAGGCACAGAACAATGCTACCCCGTGAGCCTGGGGTCTGCAGTGGGGCCCCTTCAAGGGGTAGCTCTGCCCCCTGGAGAGCAGACCAGCGAGCATCCCACAAGGAGCCTTCCCGTGGTCTGTAGAGACGTTTCTCCGTAAAACCACTTTTACTTTTCTCTCCAGACCAATTTGAAAAAATGCATGGATCACATCCAGCATCGGTCAGTGGAGAAAATCGTCAAGATGCTGGACCGAGGCCTGGATCCGAATTTCCACGACCCGGAGACCGGAGGTAGGGCTGGTTGGAGAGACTTTGGGAAGGCCCCCTGAAGCGTGGGTTCAGGGAGAGGAGATGATGCTCTTGTTGAGACTCCACGTGCACCCACAGCATCACCCTTCACTGGGTCTTAAACACGCTTTCTGCCTGCTCCGAGGGCCCGTGTGGTGCCCAGAGTTGCCAGCAGTTGGCCAGTGCCTGGCAGGTGGCAGGAGCTCCATAGGGACCTGAGCTGAATGAGTGAATAAACGCGTAACAGAGTTGTGTCTCCCACCCTGAAGACAGGCGCGCACTCGCAGGCGTCTGGCTCCCCCCGCTGGAAGCCGAGTCTCTACGCGTGGGGCCTCGGATCGCGTGTGGGCGAGAACAGTACAGGCCGCCACCCTCTGGCCTACTGACCTTGCGGCTGGACGAGCCTTTCTGTTCCTCTCACCAGTTCCAAATGGGCACTTTTACTGAATCTTCTCTCTGCTCTTTCGGTTTCCAGTTTTATGGTAAGCAGTTGACACAAAACCTTGCATTAATTTCCGGTGTGCAGTTAACGACTTGGTTTGTGGGTCCCCTGGGGAGTGACCACCGCAACACGTCTAGTTAACATCCAGCCCCACCCAGAGTTCCACTTTTTTTTCCCTTAGGATGAGAACTTTTAGGAGCTGCTCTCTCATTGTTCAGTTGCTCAGTCATGTCCAGCTCTTTTGCGACCTCATGGACTGTAGCCCTCCAGGCTCCTCTGTCCATGGGATTCTCCAGGCAAGATACTGGAGTGCATTGCCATTTCCTTCTCCAGGGGATCTTCCCAACCCAGGGCTCGAACCTGCTTCTGCTTCATTGTCAGGAGATTCTTTACCACTGAGCCACCAGGGAAAACCCATCTGCTTTCTTAGGCACTTTAAATATACAGAGTATTTTTTTTTTTTTTTTGCCGAGCTGCACAATGCCATGTGACATGTGAGATCTTAGTTCCCCAACCAGGGGTCCAGTCTGTGTCCTCTCCGTGGGCAATTTCAGAGTCCAGACCACTGACCCTCAGGGGCCTCCTGGCAATACGGCATGATTAACTGTAGTCCCCACGCTGCCCACAACATCCGTGGGGCTTACTTATCTTACGGCTGGAGGTCTGGACCCTTTGCTGCCCTCCACCTGTTCTGCCCACCCCTGCGTCCTGCCCGGGGAGGCCACCAGTCTGTTTTCTGTTTCCGTGAGCTCCGTTGTTCTAGACTCCACATGTCAGTGACATCGTTCAGTGTTTGTCTTTCTCCATCTGACTTATTTCAGCTTAGCGTCACACCCTCAAGGTCTGTCTGCATCCTTGCAAATGGTGGGGTTTCCTTCTTTTTCATGGCTGAATAGTATTACACTGCGGGGCCAGGCAGTTCTTCATGCTGGGGGCTGTCTGTGCACCGTGGGAGTGTTTATGGCTTCCTTGGCTTTCACACACGAATGCCAGGAACGCCCCCACCAGCTGTGGCCACCAAAGATACCTCCAGACGTTACACAGTGTCCCCTGGGGGGAGGCATCATCACCCCAGGGAGAGCCCTGTGCCCACGGGACACATGAACTCAACCAGCGGAAGTGAGGCTGTTGTGAGAGCCGGGAGCAGCTCTGGTGAGGGTCTCCATGGCAACTTAGGGCTTCCCCCCCTTCCCCTGGCAGGTGGGTGATGCTGAGCAGAGTGTTCATCTTGGACTTAGCAAGCAGGGCCTCCCTCCCCTCCCCTCCTGGGATGGGGCAGCCCGCCCGCCCCATGTCAACGTCACATACACACGTGGCCCTCACAGTTCCTGAACCACCAGCAGGTGTGTTTGTCAGCTGAGGAAGGGCGATCTGTCATCACCGTGGGGGCTCCTCTGACCCCTAATGTGGTGGCCATGCTGGGACCCCTGTCAACTCCTGTCCCCAAAATCTAGCCACGCCATGTGCGAGCAGGGCTGCTGGCTCATCAGTGACGCACCTGCAGTGCCCGAGGTGCCAGGGGACAGGACAGTGTGAGTGGGTACTTGGAGGGGTCAGGAGACCTCAGGCCTCGAGGGCGTGAGTGCAGAGGCCTGGCTGAGGGTGAGCAGCTTACCAGCCCAGTGGACGTGGTGAGACGGCGAATCCGGGGGTCTGTGTGCTGGGGCGGGGGGCGACCTGGACAAGCCGGGCTCCTGGCTGTCCTGATGGGTGATGTGGGCACGAGGCTGAGGAGGCTCCTGTGGGTGGGGACCCCTGGAGGAGGAAGCCGTGCCATGCCTGCTGGGGGCTGACCTTCCAAGGGCAGGGGTGGTGAGGTAAGGCCCCAGGGCTGGGGAGAAGGGCTTGTCCCAGGCGGCAGGTGGGGGAGGGTGGCCACTGTGAAGAATCTGGATGGGAAGCGGGGGGGGGCGGGGGGGGGCATGAGGGGTTCTGACTCCCTGGGTCTGAGCACCAGGCTGGAGTTGGGGGGCAGGCAGTGAGCACATGCTGGTTCTGGCCCCGTGATGAGCAGAGTGCTCCTGTGGGCCTGGCCACTTAGGCTGGTGCCCAGCTCATGGCGGGGTTGGGGGGTTCTGTCCATCATGGTGACGTGGTTCCTGGCACTGAGGCTTGGGCCACAGATGGGTCTGTGGGTTCTTGAGTGTGAACCTGAACCTCCCAGGACAGTCATGGACCTGAGCCGGGCCTGGGGTCTGTGGTCCCTGACCTGGCTTCTCTCCTTGGGTGGCCTTTGGCCTGGGCCACTCTTGACATGGCTGCATCCATGGCTGTTCCCTGATGGTTCTTCTGGGCTGAGCACCACCCCTTCCCACTGGCTTCTTCCCACTGTGAACCAAGCCCCCCAGCGTCTCGGGGTTCCAAGAGTTTGAAATGACTGTTATTCCAGAGCTGACCCTAACGGAGCTTCTAACAATACGTCAGCGTAGACCCCCAGATTGCTTCCAAACGGGGGTCAGTGGGCATTCGCTTGGCCTCCCGCTGAAGTTAAAAATGCTGCCCTTGGCCTTCCCTGGTGGTCCAGCGGTTAAGAATCTGCCTGCCGATGCGGGGGACACAGGTCCGATCCCCGTTGTGGGAAGACCCCACATGCTGCAGAGCAACTAAGCCGTGAGCCACAGCTACTGAAGCCTCTGTGCCCCAGAGCCTGTGCTCTGTGACGAGAGAGGCCACTCCTTCAAGAAGCCCCCACTCCAGAGCTGGAGAAAGCCCATGCACAGCAACGGAGACCCAGAGCAGCCAGAGATAAAGGTTAAAAAAGAGCAGCCAAACAAACAAAAAAAACCCAGCACCGCTGTCCTTGTTGTGACGGACGGAGTCATCGCAGGAACAGGCGCAGCGGGGCCACAGGCACCCAGGAAGGACGAGGACAGAGGAGGGTGTTCCTTACTGTCCCCGAAACTGAAATAGACTCGACCCGCCGGCCGCAACCCACGAGAAGGTTGCATTCGGTCAAATAAACGCTGCGGTTTCCTGACCCAGCCCCGCAATGATGGCCTCTGGACTCACCGAGCCAATTCTGTGAAACCCGTCTTCCCCTCAGATCCATGTGAACTAGCGCCTGCCAGGGCACAGGCTTGAGGGCAGGGCCCCAGCAAAGGCTGGAACCAGGCTTCCCGCCTGCCGGGGCGGAGCAGGGCCAGGACCCCCCTCCTGGGCAGACGGTCCTGTTCCGGGACGTTCCAGGGTCTCACCCAACAATTAACAGTCATCAGAGGGTTTGGGTTGGTGGTTTCTGGGGGGGAGTCTGGGTAGATAAATTATAAATTTTTACTTATTTCACTTTCAACATTTAAAGCAGAATTATTGAACAGCTCTCACGTGGAGGCTGCCAAATGGTAACTTTCTACATCAGTTTTACTTCTTGTAGCTACTGGTCTCTGTACGGCAGAACTTCCGCTTTCCCCTGAAAGTGAGAGTGTCCGTTGCTCAGTCCTGTCCCACTCTCTGCGGCCCCCTGGACCGCAGCCCGCCAGGCTCCTCTGTCCGTGGGATTCTCCAGGCAAGAAGACTGGCGTGGGTTGCCATGCCCTTCTCCAGGGGAGCTTCCCAGCCCGGGGATCGAACCCGAGTCTCCTACATTGCAGGCAGATTCTTTACTGTCCGAGCCACCTTAGACGCTGTTTTTTTTTATAGTGGTTTTAGGTTTACAGAAAACGGAATGGAAGGAACAGGGGTTCTGTGTAACCACCCACCTCCCAGGATCCTCCACGGTGAACGTCTGACATTGTGTGGCCAGGGACACCCTGATGAGCCAGGGTTGATACGTTAGTGTTAACTCAGATCCACTTTTACACTAGGCTTCCCTCGGCGTTGTGCATTCTGTAAGGACAGATTCTGTGCAAACATGTAAGGACACGAATCCACCATCAAGCAGAGTTGAGTTTTATTTCCCAAAAAACCCTCTGTGCTCTGCCTGTCCCTCCCTCCCTCCCACTAACCCCTGGCAACCACTGTTCTTTTTACTGACTCCATAGTTTGGCTTTGTCCAGAATGTCATGTCGTTGGAATCACAGAGTGTGTGGCCTTTGCAGACTGGCTTCTTTCACTGAGTCACAGGCATTTGCATTTCACCCGTGTCTTTTCATGGTTTGATAGCTCATTTTTTTTTATTATAGTCGATTTACAATGTTGTGCCAAACTCTGCTCTCCAGCGAAGTGACTCAGTTTCACACATATAGACATTCTTTTTTTATATTCTTTTACCATTATGGCTTATCCCAAGATATCGAACACAGCGATAGTTCCCCGCGCTGTTACAGTAGGACCTTGTTCTTCCGTCCTGTGTGTGATCGTTTTCCTCTGCCGGTCCCACACTCCCCGTCCTTCCCTCCCTCGTTTGTGCCTTTTTAGTTCCAAAGAGTATTCCACTGTCTGCATGGACCGGTTTTTATCCACCTACAAAAGAGCACCTCGGTGGCTTCCAAGTGTTAGTGATGAAAGTTGCTATAAACATCCACGCAGGTTTCTCTGTGGACAGATCTGACAGTGATCAAACACAGCGGGGTTTTGGTTTTCTTTTTTTAAGTCCGTGGTCTTAGGGCCATTTTTTTAGAAATTACTTCTTGGTTTAATTTCGGCTGTGCTGGGTCTTCGCTGCTGCGTGTGGACTTTCCCCAGTTGCGTGGGGGCTGCACCCCGCTGGGGTGCGTGGGCTTCTCGAGGCGGTGGCTTTTCTCGTTGTGGAGGACGGGCTCTAGAGCCTGGGCTTCAAGCAGAGTCGCCGAGCTCCTGGAGGGAGTCATCCACTGCAGCCCCGGGGAGGCAGAGCCGCCCCCCCACGCCCTTTATTCCAGATGCTGCACGGCCATCCTCCGCGGCCCCGATGATCCCAGGGTGATCCTGTGTCCTGGTGGCTCCTGGCTGAGATCTGTGACTTCCTCAAAGCCAGCCGCCAAGAGGCTGAGCCCCACCGAGAGCCAGACTTCCCTCCCAGAGCAGAGAGCTGGAAGCGGCTTCCTTCCCAAGCGCAGGAAGTGCAGTGTGGCTCACGGCGCGCACGCTGCAGCCCTGCACGTGAGCTTCGTGTCCTGGGGGCGCTCCCGGGCTCAGCGTGGGGGCCCGCGCGGGGTGAAACGGCACTTCGGGACTAAGGGATGCACAGACGATAATTAAATCCCGGAGGAGCAGCCTGTCAACTAAAACAAAGCAGTCTGGGTCATTCCGACTGTCTGGTCTGCATTCGGATGGAGATTTGATCAGGTAACAGTGAGAGTAGCAGAAAGAAACAGACTCGTCCAGTGGGGTCTTGGCTCATCTCCTGCTTTGGTGGGGACCTCTGGGACGAGACGGCTGGTGTTTCGAGCCCTGAAAAGGAAGTGAAACTGACAACTGGAGCAAAACTTTGGGTTTTATTTTGTGCTGTCTTCCCAAACTTGAAAGTAGCCCGGGCACGGTGAAGACAGGGCTGTAATAAAGCTAGAAGTGTCTCTCAGCCCTGGAAGAATCTTGATGAGAAGTAGAAATTGAATATGCGTTGATTGGGCTGGTTTTGCAGAGCCCCTGCGGTGAGTCCCGGCCTCATTTCTGAGCTCCAGTGAAGACATTAGCTTCCAGGCGGAGGTAGCTCATCATCTGGGCCAAGATGTGCCCAGCGCTGCCACACGCCCCTGCCCAGCTCCCACACGGCACAATTAGAAGGTTGCTTGGGTGGTGGATCCCGGTCTAATGATGGTGGTCCTTCAGTCCATATCCTGCTGTCTCATCCTCGCCCCTGAAGGAGTCTGGTGAAATTCCCCAGAAGTAATAGCACCTTGAGGACATGGTCCTGGGACTTCGTAAATGTCAGTCCACAGCAGGTCCGAGATGCACCAAGTACCCAGTGCCCATGGAGGCACTTGAGGGCCACCGAGCCGTGACCCCAAAGATATCTGGGTGCATGTAGCTTGTCAGGTGTGGTTTCCGGTTCAGAGAGACCTGTGTTTCTGTGAGAGCTGCAACAGCACATTCAGTCCTTGCTGACTTTTTCTTGTTGGTAACACGCCGTGTTTCAGAAAGGATCACAGGTGGGCTCATGAAGTGAGACCTGCATGTTGCTCGTCTCTCCGTGGTCATTACTGAATGTCCTTTGCGCCCCTTGTTCCCTTCCGTAAATTACCTGGAATCCTTCAACATCCTCTTCCTGTTCCCGGATCCCTCTGTCTCTGTAGGCCCCCTTGGTTATGATGCATTGCAGGGCTGTCCTTGTTTTCGATGACCTTGGCCACTTGGAGGAGAAGCAGTCAGGTGTTTTGTGCGTGTCCCTCTGTTGAGGTTTGTCTGACGTTTGGGCCGTGATTAGACGGGGGCACGCAGGTTTGGGAGGAAGGCCACAGAGCTGGACGCCGTCTCGTCACAGCATATCAAGGGGGCATGCTCGTCACTGGGGTGTGGACCTTGCTCCCCTGGCGGAGCTGTGCGTCCAGGCTTTCCCGCTGTGGTTCCTCTTTTTCCTCCTTTATTGACTGTTTTCTGGAGAATCACTGAGCCCCACCCACACTCACAGATGAGGAGTTCTGCTCTGCCTCCTCCAGGGCAGAGTAAATTTCATCAACTGCTTGGAATTCTTCAGCAGATGACATTTGTCTCTTCTCTCCCATTCACTTACTTATTCAATCACAGTTATTTTTACCAGCGTGGACGCATGGATATGTAATTATAATTTGAGTTATCATACAATACCACTTGGACTTCGCCGGTGGTGCGTGTGCTGAAGAACCCGCCTGCCAGTATAGGAGACATAAGAGATGTGGTTTGATCTCTGGGTTGGGAAGGTGCCCTGGAGGAGGTCATGACAGCCCATTCCAGTGTTCTTGCCTGGGGAATCCTAAGGACAGAGGAGCCTGGCGGGCTGCAGTCCATGGGGTCACAAAGAGTCGGACAAGACTGGAGCATCTTAGCATGCGTGTGCACACACACAGACACACAACACGCATGCACACACGCATGCACACACGCATGCACACACGCATGCACAGTGCTACTTATGTATTTTGTTGTTCGGATGGTTCCAGCCTTGACCGCTGGGGGCTCTTGCACTTGGCTCCTGTGTCAACGTGGATTCTTCTGTTTCTCCTCCTGCCTCCTGCCCCCGACCCCCTCCTCTTCCTTCTTCGTCCTCGTCTCACACCGCCTTCTTGCTTCTGGGCACCAGGAGGCGTTCCAGACTCTGTCTGTTCCCTGCCCTAGTCACAGACTCCTCCGTCCCTCCAGCAGTCCCGGGGGCGGTGGTCTTAGAGACCGAGGCCTGGATGCTGAGGGTGCTCATCGCCCTGGGGAGCCGTTGCTTGTGCCCTGTCTCAGAGGAGGGAGCACGGAGACACGTGTGTGCACCAGTTCGTGAAGAGATACAGGTCTGGAAACGTTCCGTGTGGACCCATCTGAATCTAGAGTGAGCTCACCGTGAGTTCACACTGATGTGCCCAGTCCTCCTCCGTCGCCATAAGGGTCATTCCTGTCCCCGCCCCTTGCTTTGCTGTAACAGCCCATGCAGATAGTGAGAAGCCTGGGTCCGTTCTCAGCCGTCTGCTCGTGTCGAGGGTAGCAGTGTAGTGGTGCCCAGATTGTTGACCTGCACGCCACAGTGGAAGACAGCTCCATCCCCTGCAGAATGGTGCTCCTGCGACGTTCTTTCCCCCACCTCCGGTGAGGTGGTTTTTTATGTTTTTAATACAAGTAGACTCTTTTGTTACATTCTGCGTTCCATCCTGGGATTCCACATCTTCTAAACAAAACTTTTAAGCTTTATTTTTAAAAATTTGCATACCTTGAGCATCCCTCTTTGTAGAGTTTATGGTTTTGACAGCTGTTTGATTCTCGTATTCACCATTACAGAATCATACAGGATGGTTTTGCAACTTAAAAAAAAAGAAATCCCCTGCACTTTTCGCCTGTTCAGCCCTGCCTCTCTTTAGAACCCTTGGCAACCACTGATCTGTTTAGCATCCTCATAGTTTTGAGTTTTCCAGAATGTCTTGTAATTGGAATCCTGCAACACATAGCTTTTTCAGACTGGCTCCTTTTGCTTAGCAACATGCATTTATGATCGAGCTGTCTCTTTTTAGGACTTGATACACTTTTCTTTCTGGTCACTAAATAATAATCCATTGAACGGATTTCCCAGTTTTGCTTATCCTGTTCACGTACTGAAGGACACTTTGGTTTTGCTTCCAGGGTTTGGCAGTTAGCGGGTGTTCAGAGCAGAGGGTCTCAAACTCAGCTGCAGGTTAAAAGCCACTTGGGGAGGTTGTACCACCCTAATTCTTGGGCCATGCGCCACAGTGGTTCCATTAGTGTCTGAGGTGGGAACCCGTGATGTCGCTGTGTGGCTGCGTCTGGGCAGCCGTGTCCTCCAGCAGAGCGTGCCCTTGGCCCAGCAGGCTCACTGTTAGAGCTGCGGTGTCTCAGCCCTTCAGTCCCATCGAACCATCTCTGGGAGCGGAGCCGGCACCCTTTGCATGAACGAGCCCCGTGAGTGATGCGCTTGCCTGCCACACTCTGAGGGCCGTTGCTCTAGGTGATGAGCAAGGACTCCCTGAATCCCACGTGTCCTGTCGCTGGTCCTGGGGGGTTTTGAGGAGTCGCCGAGGTCCCTGGATTCGTCACAGAAATGTGGACATGTCCGCCTGTGATGTTGTGACGTTTGGGGCCGTGTCAGAGTTTTGCTGACGTGGAGGAGAGATACGGGCAGAGGGGCAGGGCCAGGGGTGTTGCCCCCAACTCTCTGCTTTTTTGTTTGTATGAGCTTCTCAGGTCTCCCCTTCCAAGGAGACAGTTGCATTGTGGGGACTTCTAGAACATTCTAGGCTACTTCTCCCCTGGGTTTGGCAGCCACAGTCCAGATGGGAAGGTGTCCTGGGTCATTGTCCGGAGTTCTGCATCTGGGTGGCAGAATTTCAGTGTGACTTAGAAGGGATGTATTGTGTTTTAGAGATGCATGTTTTAACCAAATGGATTGTTTTAGGAACGTGAGGTTGTATGAACGTGAGCAAAGACAGAAGCCCCGAGTCCACTGGAATACTGTCCCTCTTGCGAGTGTCGTGGGGACGCAACTTCCAGGTTAAACTGGAACCGTGATTCTTGCCTGTCCTGTCACTGTGGATCCTTTGCCCGCTTGGTGAAGCATGTTCAGAGCCGTGGCTTCCTGTGGCCCTTTGCGTGGGCGGAGCTTTGCAAACCAGACGGGGAACCCGTGGCCTGTAGGGTTCAGGGTTTCTGTCAAAGTCATAGCTGAGCCCAGGCTGCACCTCAGTGGTTTCACCCCCAGCTCAGGCTTTGCTGGCCGGCGTTGTTCTGCACGAGGCGAACGGGCCGTGGCCTGAGGTGGGCGTGATCTCTGAATTAGGAGTAGCTCAGTAATGGGTTTTATATTCAGTGATGGGCTAACTACTTACAAAGGTAAATGCAGTCACGGTTTGTGTCCCCTCAGTCTACCTTGAGACCAAATATGAATCTTCTGTTGTTCAGTTCAACTCATTCTTAGCCGTGCATGTGTGTGCCGTCTCTGTCTGTATGCCATCGGCCGGCACTTTGCCTTACCCTCCCTCCCTCCCTCCCTCCCACCCTCCGATCTACCCAGCTACCTGTCCATCCGCCGTCCTGCCTGTCTGTGTGGCCGTCTGTCCTGTAAGAGTTCGAGGAGACACATCTGGTCCTCCCCTGGGGCAGCTGCTGTCCCTTCACGGGGCCGGTCACTTAGTAGGTCTGCGAATGTTCGTTTCATTGGGTCTGTGGCCGGGGGCACCGTGACTGTCTCTGAGAAAAGAAAGTCTCATGGGCTTTGTGCCTGTGCAGGGGGTGGGGGGGACATGGGACTGAGCATTGGCTTACATGGTTCATTTTAGAAATTACTTTTATGATTATATGATAATGAACGCATTGCGTAGGTTTTTAAAATACTGAAAAAAAAAAAACGTGTTGTTGTTCAGTCGCTCAGTCGTGTCTAACTCTTTGCCAGGCTTCCCTGTCCTTCAGCATGCCAGGCTTGCAGCATGCCAGGCTTCCCTGTTCTTCACCATCTCCCGGAGTTTGCTCAAAGTCATGTCCATTGAGTTGGTGATGCCATGCATCCATCTCATCTTCTGTCATCCCCTTCTCCTCCTGACTTCAATCTTTCCCAGAATCAAGGTCTTTTCAAATAAGTCAAGTCTTCCCATCAGGTGGCCAAAGTATTGGAGCTTTAGCTCTGATGAATATTCAGGACTGATTTCCTTTAGGATTGACTGGTTTGACCTCCTTGCAGTCCAAGGGACTCGCAAGGGTCTTCTCCAGCACCACAGTTCAAAACCATCAGTTCTTTGGTACTCAGCCTTCGTTATGGTCCAGCTCTCACATCCATACATGTTTACTGGAAAGATCACAGCTTCGACTAGATGGACCTTTGTTGCAAAGTAATGTCTCTGCTTTTAATATGCTATGTTTGTCAAACAATAATAAAGGAAATAAAACCCATTTCTAGCCAAATCCGCTGGAGAAACTCTGACTGTGGGCCAAGCACTGCTCTATCATAAGATGTGGCATCCGATCCTCCCAGAGCTCCACGAGGTGCCAGTCCTGCCTTGATTCCCGTCGTATTGGTGTAGGAGGGCTTCCTGGGTGGCTCACTGGTATAGAATCTGCCTGCCAACCAGGAGATGCAGGTTCGATCCCTGGGTCAGGAAGACCCCCTGGAGGAGGAAATGGCAACCCACTCCAGTATTCTTGCCTGGGCAATCCCATCGACAGAGGAGCCTGGTGGGCTACAGTCCTTGGGATGGCCAAGAGTCAGACGTGACTTGGCGACTATACAACAATAACACAGGTGTGGAAACTGAGGCCTGGAAGGTTTGGGACACATGCTGGAGGCGGCCCAGGCCAGAGCTGGGCGGCGCTGCCCCTCTGGGAGGTTCTCACCAGGCTCCCATCCTTCTGAGGTCCCGGCTGCGCCCCTGAACCTAGGCTGGAGCAGATGCCCAGCTGCAGGGGTTGGCAGCTGCCCCGTGCCCGCACAGCGTCCTGCCGCCTGCCTTCCAGCCACCGGGCCTCGCTCCACATCCAGACGGACGGGAAGCCTTGCAGGTGGTGTCCTCCCCCGGGTTTGTAGGTGCCTCCCATGCTCGTGGCCGAGAACCTGCCTTTCAAAGCACGTCCCCGTCATTCCTGGAGCCAGAATTCCATCAGGCAGTTTGTAGAGTCACCTCCAAAATGAGAGAGACTGGTCCCCTGTGAGGTTATACTCATGGAGGTTCTGGTGCATTTTTTAAAACTTATAAGATTTCAAAATGCCAAAACAGAAGTATTTTCAAACAACCAGGCTGTCGGGCGATTGCGGTTCCCAAGCATGCTGGAGGCGGGATCACGATACCTGGTTATAGACAGTGCAGTCCTGTGGGGCCGCACAAGTGAGCTGGTTGACGGGCATCTCAGTGCTTGCATACACCCATGTGGGGTCTAAGCTGGGGGTCTCTCCTGACCTTGCCAGGGTGGGTCCTGGCTGAATCTGAACGTGCCAAGTCTGTAGTGTCGGTCGACGAGGGTCTCTGAAATTCTTATGACACAGTTACGGGTCACTCAGTGTCCCTGGATGGCATCCAAGGGCTGAGGTCCCTTCTCATGCGGGAGACACACAGCCCCCTACGGGGTGTCTGCTCCCCTCCACCTGCCTGCGTGCCCAGCGCTGGCCCGGGGGGCGGCCGGGCCGGAGGGCTCTGTGATGTGGAATGTCACCATCTACCAGCACCTCCCTCTTAGCCAGTGGTCTCAGTGTAAAGTGACATTGAGGTTGTCAGCTATGAAAACAGTGCCGCATAAACAAAAAATTTCTCCTTTGGACCGCCTGGCTTTGGCACTGGCCAAGTGCAGACCGTCAGTAAGAAAGAACAACCCGAATCGTTTGGAAGGTTGACCTTGCCCTGGGCGCCGTCCGCGCGGATATGCGCTCATATCGCGCACGAGGAGCTGCTGTAACAGACTTGACTTTGGAGGGTGGTCGCTGGCGGCTCCTGACGACCCCATCCTTACGCCCTTCCCAGGTCACCCTCACCCACACCCTCCCGCAGTGTCCTTTCTCTGCCGGCCGTGGCTGGGCTGAGGCAGCGAGGGCCTGGCCGCCTCCCTCTCCCGTCTCCGGCACGTGGGGGTCTCTCTCTGAGTCTTTCTCTCTGCCCGTCAGCCCTGTGTCCACACCGCTGCCCATGATCCCAGCCGGTCTGGATTCCCAGACACCCTCTCCAAGTCCTGATTTTCTTGCCTTGCTGATGTTTTTTTGTGTAGGGAATGTCCTCACTGTCGCCACGGTCCTTTAGTCGTCCCAGAAAACTCCTTTGTTTAAATATCTCTGCATGAGAGGGCGCCTCTGGTAGATTTTCAGCAGGGATGTGTCTGGCATTTGTGAGTGTCATACCATTTCCCTCGGAAGAGAACACATAAGTTGTGTGTTCACACACTCTGGGGTGTGTTTACCTGCTGTAGACAAGTTACAAGGAGCAGGTTAAACCCATGGGTCTCACCACAAAAAGTCAAGGCACAGAGGGATTCCAGCAGTGCATTTTAAAAACCCCCCAAACAAAGCCCATTTGCCAATAGATCAGTGTCAGAATTACAAATAGAAGGGAGTCGTCAATCTGAATTTGTGATGAAGTTGCCTTTTCTCAGGGTGCAGGGTGATGTGTTGGTGACAGGTGGTCTGAAGGGAATTCTTCCCCCAGATGATAACCCACTACTCACTCTCGAAACTTGCTCGAGGCTAGAACGACTCATTATTAACAGGGGAGCCTATGTGTTGTCATATTACTCTTTGCCCTTCACTGTAAGTTAAGAGCCTCTCAAATTAGCCACATCAGGGTCAGGCAGTCTGCTCTACAGGGGTGATGGCGGGAACTCAAGGGACAGTGGGCAGAGCTGTCTGATGACAGAGACTCGTCCTTGGCCACAGCCCCCTGCAGACTGGCCCACCTGGCCAGTGTGGGGTCCCTTCCTGGCCCCTTTCCCCACTCAGGCAGACTTCAGCCTTCTGTCCTGGGCTTTGTAGATTGGTCCTTGTTTTCGTTGGTCCCCTCCCATCGTGATGACTGTTAAGGTCTCTGTGCTGGCTCAGTGGAGACCCCTGGGGGGGCACGAGCCTGTGTCTTAACCCACGTTTGTTTCCCTTCAGCTCAGCCCCTGGCGTCTCCCAAGGTGCCTATAGATGTTGTGAAACTGACATGAGAAAGGCAGGTGTCTGCCTTTCCAGTCTTTTAATTTTGTTTTTATTTATTTATTTTTTACTTTCTGGCTGCACCCTGCCTCACGTGGGATCTTAGTTCCCCGACCAATGATTGAACCCGCGACCCCAGCAGTGGATGCGTGGAGTCTTAACCACTGGACCGCCAGGGAAGCCCCTTCCTCTGCATCTTTACCTGCAGCCCTGATGGATGGCTCCTCCTGTAGGGAGGCGTCAGCTGGGGCTGCGGGATTCTCTGTGCTGCGGGCAGAGGCGGCAGAGGCCGCTTCCCGGACGCAGGGCCCACGAGGCGATAAGGTTGAACGTTGCCTCTGCCCCCGTTGTAGTTTGCACACGACCCGGAGAGTCACCGCTGTCGCCTCTAGGGTTGCCAGAGCCAGGCTGGAACTGCATGGACGGTGGGGGTCAGCAGGTGGGTGGGGGCCGTGTTGCTCTGGGGGAGTCAGTTTGTCAAACTCTGGGATGTTTGAACTTGGCCGCAGGGGTGATGTGACTTGGCTGGTTCTAACACATGTGTGTTTGGGTCCCTAGAGACTCCCCTGACCTTGGCCGCTCAGCTGGACGACCCCGTGGAGATGATCAAGGCCCTCCGGAACGGCGGGGCCCACCTGGACTTCCGCGCCAAGGATGGCATGACAGCCCTGCACAAAGCCGCCCGCACAAGGAACCTGCTGGCCCTGAAGGTAACACAGGGCCCATCTCACACGGGGACACCCCCTCGTCAGACCCCTTGCGTCTGCCCTGAACCCCTTCCTGCCCCACAACAGCCACCCCAGGGTGACCCCAAAGTTGGGTTCTCACTGGAGCTTGGAAGTGCAAGCTGATCACAAAAAGTCCTCTTTCCCTTCCCTTTCAGCCAAAGGGCTCGTATTTTCAGCTCAAACCCACTGCCTCCCTAGAAAGGTGGGTTTGAGCTGAAAATACGAGCCCTTCGGCTGAAACAGAAGGGCTGCAAATCCAGCCCGAGGCCGCTGAGCCAGCCTCACTGCTGCCACCCCATTCCTAGACACTGGGAGCCAATGCTGGGGGTCAGGGGGTGCGCCTCAGCCCCATCTCGCTGCCCACACTGTTATTCAAGCATGCTCCAGCAGCCCAGGCTCTGCCGTGCCGAGGAGCGCGGGACAGCGGGCTCAGGCCCCCGGCCCGCTCTCTGTCAGGGTGAGGAGGGGAGGGGACCCACTGCTGTGGGCGGAGGACCCCCAGATGGTGCTCTTCCATAAAGCAGATTTCTTAACTTCATGGCGGCCGCCCTTGTTCAGCTGGCTTCCTTGGAAATCACGTGTTTGTGACGACTCTGGCTCATTTCACCCCCTGCAGGCTGCACACAGAGATGGTTTACACTGTACTTTTAGGTTCAACAGTACAGCTCTTCCCTGCAAATGTCGTCTCCCCTCTTACTCTCCACTGGTCCACGGGGGTCAGCCGGGCAGCAGGTACTGCCCGAGGGTCACCTGTGCGGAACGCCTCCCTCCCCCGGGTGTGTGAGCGTGTGTGCGTGCCTGGCGCCAGATGCTGTTTCAGTTCCAGGAGGCCAGGAAAAGTACAGGGACCCGGGGCTAATGGTCACCTGGGCCTGGGAGCGGGGAGCGTGACGCTCCTGTCCCTTCTTGATTGATTCACTCCTGCAGAGGGGGCCATGAGACCAGTGACCTCACGTCGGTGCATTTTTTTCTCAGACCCTCTTGCAGCTTGGCGCGTCCCCGGATTACAAGGACAGCTACGGCCTGACCCCGCTGTACCACACGGCGGTGGTCGGGGGCGACCCCTGCTGCTGCGAGCTGCTGCTCCACGAGCGCGCGGCCGTGAGCTGCAAGGACGAGAACGGCTGGCACGAGATTCACCAGGTGCGCGGAGCTGCCCTCACCCGCCAGCCGGGCGGACGGGGCTGGGGTGCAGGGCGAGCACCCCTCCGTGGGAGCCATGGGTGCCCCGGGCGCGCCCCAGCCCGGGCCCCCCTGTGGAGCCTGGGACCACGGGCCTTCCGAGTGTGGGTGACCCAGCGCAGGGCAGGTTTCCGAGACACCCCCTGCAGCAGCGGGGCCGGGGGAGTGTCGGCTGCGGTCGTGGACGAAACGGAGTCCACCTGGTGGTCCCGATGAAGCGGCTTGAGTGGACGGAGGGCACGGAGAGGAGACGGCGTTCGGGGAGGAGGGCGCCCGAGCTGGGCAGAGTCAGGGGGGGTGTGCAGAAGGGCACCTGGGCCCGGTCCTCCCGCCCTCCCATTGGTGAGTCCCTCCAGAGCCAGCCAGTCAGAGCCCGGCGGCGCAGGGGCGGGCGTGAGGGCCTGCCTGCGGATGGAGGGGAGAGAGGGCAGGGATGTCCCGCCAGGAGGTCATGGAAGAGGCTCTCACGCTTGCCTTTACACTGCAGTGACTTCACTGCTTCTCAGTGTCTTTCACCGTCTTTCCCGTCGACACCCTCGCCTTCTACACCTGCCCATCTCAGCAGGTTGACGCACCCACCCCCGGAGGCGGAGGGCTGCGGGGGTGCGGAGGTGGGCCTGCCCCAGCCAGGGGCGTCCGCGCAGTCTGGAGGAGCTTCCGGTTCCCTCCTGTGGTGTGAGCTGGGGGCGGCGGGCCTCTGCGACCCTGCTCTCCAGGCCTCCGTTTGCTCGTCTGTGAAGTGGGCTCAGCGGGGCCTCCCACAGTCTCAGGCAGTAGAAAGGATGGAACGCTGGCTCTGTCCGGACTCGAGGCTGTGCTACTGGTGAGGCTGCGGGCCCCGTGAGAGGACAGCTGCGTGGCCAAGGAGTCTCGTCTTTCCACACACCTTTGTAAGCGGCTGTGCCCGCGGCCCACATGGCGCACCTCCTTCTATTCCTCCTTCCCTGATTCCCTCTGATTCTGTTTGGGAGATGTGAGTTTCTTCCTTGAGCTGTCAGTACAGCTTATTCTGGGCTGGGATTGCAGACCCCACCCTCCGCCCCAGCATGGCCTGGGCCACCTGAGCAAGTGTTTTAGCCTCTCTGGACTTCTTTGCTAAATCTCTAAAGTTGCCTGAGTAACAATTCAAAGAGCTCTTGAGACAGGTAAATGTCACACTTATAGTGCCTAGCATCTAGCAAGTGCTCAATAAGTGCTGGGCACGCCCCCATCGTCATCATTGTCACCTGCCACGCCCCGTCATCACACCTTTATGATCTGGCCACGCCCCCACCATCACTGTCTTTATCTGGCCACACCCCATCGCCATTATCACCTGGCCACTCAGCCTCACCGTATCCTCTTGGCCCTGTCTGGTTCTGTCTCTAAGGAATGATGCTTGACAGAGGGCACCTAACCCATTTGCTCACAGGCCTTCACACAGATCTCATTTGATTTCCTGCAACAGTTTTCTTAAGATGTTTACCTTTCGGTCTTAGTTTGTATTGGTTGCTGTTTATTATTTATCATTTTCAAATGAGAAGCTTCAGCCTTAAGGAAATTACAGCTTCGGGCCACTGCTCCCTCCTGCCCCTCCTCTTCACAGGGCTAAGCCCTGCTCTCCCTCAGACCCGGGCTCCAAGTCCTTGGCGCTTCCCCCGACCCCACAGTCAAGGGGCAGGCCCCCGGAGGTTCCCTGATGGCACTCACAGCCGGGTGTGGTTCTGGGTCTGTGTGGGCGCTGCATGCTGACTGTTCTGCTGTCGTTTCTCCAGCTTGTCTCACAAAGCGCATGCTGTAGGAGAAACGCCTAAGCGTGATGTGGGCTTAGGTATTTTTGCTTGTGCACAGACCCAAGCAGAAGCCTTTGCAATGCGATGAACTCTGCATTGCTCTAGTTGCGTTGCGCACCCCCAGGGGGCGCTGTTCCACGCGCCGTGAATGCAGGCTTGTAGCTGTATCCAGCAGGTGTCCAGCAGCCGGCAGTGCAGTGCCTGGAGGAAGGCGCAGTCTCTGGCCGCATTTGCACGTGTCCTGTGTTTGGCTAGTGGTGGGGGAGGGGGACGCTCAGCATAGGGGAGGGAATCCCGGATCCCAGGTTCTGTGGGCAGTCTCCTCCGAATGCACCTGCCCAGGAGATTTGCAGGAAGTGGTTGTGGGATGGAGCCCCAGACACGTGCATTTTCCA
This sequence comes from Hydropotes inermis, assembly GCA_020226075.1. Lineage (NCBI taxonomy): Eukaryota > Metazoa > Chordata > Mammalia > Artiodactyla > Cervidae > Hydropotes > Hydropotes inermis. Next base: position 44,900,761 of record CM035297.1, on the reverse strand, counting down.
AAAAGCGTCTCAGAAGAAAATAGTTAAGCTACGTGAATGTAGGGGGTGCTGTTTTACATTCTAGTTACTTTCTGACCTCTGTCAATCCTTTTAATCTGTCTCCCAAGGGCCAGAAAGCACAACACCCTTTTCAAATAAAGGACAAAGGGTTAGCACGACTTATCTGGGGGGGAAGACACATTTTTTATAAGCTTTGAGGTCTTTTTGTCAAACAAGTACTAATTTCTCTTCTTTTAAAACTGAGTGAATATTTTAATTTCAAACTTAAAGAGGGCTTGCAGGAGCAAATACAGAGAAACCTCGGTACTCAGAGACCACATCTGAGGTTTTCGCTTTGTCCCAGTAATGACAAATACAGTAAAAGGACACGGGGCCTCCCAGATGGTGCTGGTGGTAAAGAACACACTTGCTGTCGACGCAGGAGACGTAAGAGATGCTGGTTGACCCCTGGGTCGGGAAGATCCCCTGGAGGAGGGCGTGGCAACCCACTCCAGTGTTCTTGCCTGGAGACCCCGGTGGACAGAGGAGCCTGGAGGGTCATGAAAAGTCGGACGCGACAGAAGTGACGCACGGTGAAAAGATCCAGGCTGGGAGCCTGCAGGAACCTTCCATCTGGCAGAGTTCACCCGTCTTCCCTTGGTGCTCTCAGGGGCCTCTTCTGAAGGTTGCAGGGTGGTCATGTGGAGACTGTTGCCTGCTGTGGATTTGCTCAGTGTTTCCTGGTGATGAGATGCATGATGGGCATTTTTGCAGGAATATCGTGGAGGGGACGTGTGTTTCTGGTGGTCCAGTCTGGGGCAGTGGTGACCGCGTGCCATCGCTGGTGATGTTCACTCTGACCCCTGCTCACCTGGAATCTGCCGGGTTCTCCACCGCACTTTTCTCTTCCCTTTGTAGTCAGGGAGTATTTGAGAAAGCCCGTTTCCCCGTCTCCCTCTCACCTGCTAGTTTTAGCATGCATTGGTATTTCTTGCCCGAATTAAGTAATTAACTGCTAAATGGAGATTTTCCTACTCCCATCCTTACTTCTCACACTGATTAGTTGGCTTTCCGTTATCGGAAGGCGCTTTCTCTTCCTGTTTGTTTATTCACTTGCTTATAGTAATGTGGTTTCATGGATTTCTGTTTGTTCAAGAAGTAACTGTTAATGTTATCCCACTTCAGGTCCAGGGAGCCCCTTCAGGATGGCCTGTGTGTCCTGTGGACACATCCTCATCCTTTTTCTTTTGGGCTCAGCAGGGTATTCCAACCTCATCTTATTTTTTTATGCCCCAGCTCTTGAATCAGCCATCTCTGCTAGGAGTCCCGATTCTTTGGAGTCCTGAGTGGTGTTTAGAGCCCAAGATCTGGGTATTAAGTGCGCTCACTGCTCCTGGGCTGTTCCTGACCCCACGCCCTCTCAGGGGGGTTGTTTTTTCGTCTCCCAGTCATGCCTGACTCTCTGTGACCCCGTTGACTGTAGCCCACCAGGCTCCTCCGTGCATGGGATTTCCCAGACAAGAACACTGGAGTGGGGTGCCATTTCCTTCTCCAGAGGATCTTCCCAACCCAGGGACTGAAGCTACATCTCCTACGTTGCCCGGCGGGCTCTCTACAGCTGAGCCAGCAGGAAAGCTCCTCCTGTTCTGCTCCACCTCTAAGTGGTGGGTGCCCAAGGCCCTGCCCTTGTTCTCTCTCCTCTAAATGCTCTTTCTAAGCGGCTACATTCAGACATGCAGGTTTAAATATCCTCTCTTAGACTGAACCAGCGAAACCACCATCATTCAGCCATTTTTTGCGAGAAGTGGCTATTTCACACGATTTCAGTCCACATCTGCCAACAGATTCCACAACTTGTTTCAACTCTGACTCTCCTTGAAGCTCCAAACTGGCACATGCAAATACTTGGGTGGCATCGCCACAGAGGAGTCTCATAAACATGGGATAGCCTGTTTTGGTGAAAACAAATTTTGATTTATCGTTTCTCGGTTGTTGAGACCTTCACTTCTCATTTTCCCCCTGTAGGTTAACACCACCCCTCATCCAACCTTTTGCCGAAGCCAGAAACTCAGGTGGGTGTGTGTGTTAGGTCAGCGTTAGGGGCGTGTGTCCACATACATCCAGGCATGCCTGCACAGTTACTCTTTTGCTTTTCTACTGAAAACCGAAATCTCCTATTGAAATACCTCTTTTTCTGGTCCAGTGCCCCAGGGGTTCCTCCCGTTTTCTCCTGCACCGCATCACTGGCTCCCTCCTTTGACACTGGGAAACCCGCTCCCTTCGTTATGTACCTGTTTCTCACCACCCCCCGCCCCCCAACTGACTGCAGCCGGTCTGCTCGCTCCTCTGGCCACCGCCTCGCCCCGATTCCCTCCTCCCTTTCCTGCGCGCCAGGCCGCTTCTTCAGCAAACACGGCTTCTGTCACCTAACAGTTCAGTCGCTCAGTCTTGTGCGGCTCTTTGCGACCCCGTGAACCACAGCACGCCAGGCCTCCCTGTCCATCGTCAACTCCCGGAATTTACCCGAACTCATGTCCATTGAGTTGGTGATGCCATCCAAGCATCTCATCCTCCGTCGTCCCCTTCTCCTCCTGCCCTCAATCTTCCCCAGCATCAGGGTCTTTTCAAATGAGGCAGGTCTTTGCATCAGGTGGCCAAAGTCACGTAACAGCCAGTGGTTTAAGAGACGAGATGAGCAAAGATGATCCTTTAGAAAAGCGATTATGGGAGTTTGTTGTTGTTCCAGCACTTGTCTGAATTTTCTGGTTTTGCTTGTTTTCAGACACTGGGCTCTGAGAAAGACAGGGGTGGAGAGGAAGCCCTTAAGAGGTTCTTTCCCAGTTTGCCCAGGGTCAGCAGTGCTATTTTGTCTCTTCGCATTGATCGTGTCGTGACCCGTGGTGAGGAGAGCGAGACACGATCCCATGATGTCGCATAAAACCTCACAATTTCAGATTAACCGTGGGAAGGGGGAGGATGGGTGTGGAGTGACTGTTAAATTTTTTTATGCCGATGCAGCTCCCTTCGCTTCTGACTATAGGGTAGTTAAGCCGAATACAGTCCTGCTTTCTGGAAGGCCTTTGGAGAGAGTGGTTTGGCGAGGGCTCCTTCAGTTTGAGGTTCAAAACTCTCAAACGGATATAAGGAGAAAATTAAAATTATGCCTCGGCTTACGTCCTGAAGAGCCCCAGGCACAGTTTTAGCTGAGAGGTTCATAGGGCGTTACCTTGGCAGTGTCTGTGTGAGTCTGTGTGTCTGTGTGTGTCTGTGTGTCTGTCTGTGTGTGTCTGTGTGTCTGTGTCTGTGTGTGTCTCTGTGTGTGTGTGTCTGTGTGTCTCTGTGTGTGTGTCTGCGTGTGTCTGTGTGTCTTGTTTTCTCTCTCCTGCCTTCAGCTCCCACTTTTCCCTTCCTCTGTGTTGGTGGCCCCGGCAGCTCTGAGCTTCTGTGGCTTTTTTTTTTGCCGACCCTCCTGGAGGAAAGCGAGAACTTCATTTTCTCCGTCGTTCTGACAAATGTTTCAGCCTCCGTCTCCGCGGCTGCCGAGAGTCACTTGGGCATCCCCAGCCCACGCCCGTGGCCAGAAGCTAGAAAGTTCTGGGCTGTAGGCGTGAGGAGGGGCGGGCCCCCAGGCCTCTGGGAGCGGGGTCGGGCCCCAGAGGAAGAGGCAGGCGCTGTCGCCAGGAAAAGGGAGGGTGGTGCAGGCAGGTAGAAGCAGCCTTGTCTCTGGTGATGATCTGCTCTATAAACGGCACCGGGGTTGAGAGTGGGTGTTTCTCGGGGTTTTTTTTTAAGCTCATCCGATTACGAGTCCCCCGTGTCCTCCTGTCCTCTCTCCCCTGTTAACTGGCAAGGTGTAGCGCTCGTCTCTTGCACAGCACAGACGTGGAAGTGCCGCTCAGCCTGTCTCAGTTATCAGGAAGGCAGGGCTAACGAGCTGAGCGCCAGCCCGACCCCGACGCCCCGCGGCTGCCCGTCCTGGCCGGGCCAGCTGTCTGCTCTGCCCGGCGCGCCCCGCCCTCCGTGTGTGCAGTCCTGGGTCCGGACCCTGTTCCCTGGCCTCTCGTGTCTCCCCGTCCACGTTGTTGCCCCGACACAGGGACAAGGGGTCTCACCACCTTGGTGCTGTGCACCGCCGGGGGTGCGGGCGGTGCTGCTGGATGGGGTGCGGTTAGTTGGATAGGACCTGCTGCCCGGGTCAGGAGACCCCCACCCCAGCCTCTGGACCCCCACCCCCGCTGGAGCTGAACAGCCCCTGCCCGCCCTCAGCCTCAATGCCAGGTCTCCCCGCTTGCCGTGGGGGGTGGGGGGCAGGCCTATTCCTGAGCACCACTGGGGGTCTTTTCAGGCCCCGTATTCACGTGACTCATGTGAACCCCTCGAGGAGTAGGGTTTCTGTCGGCTCGTGAAGACATGGGCTCAGAGTGAAAGCTCTGGGAAATCAAGCCAGATTTGGTTGAGCCCAGAACCCCGTTGGCTTATAAATCCCACGTCACCCCCTAGAAGGGCTCAGGAAACTGTACATCGCGCTGTGGGGCCACCTCCCCTGCCACCTGCACCCCTTCAGGGTGGGTTCATGCTAAAGTCTTAGCGGGGTTGCCCCTGCCTGGAGGAGGACAGGACAGGGGGGCGCGGTCTCTCCCCAGGATACAACAGGTCCTCGCACACCCAAAGATGTTCTCATGGGTCATCCTGGCGTCCGGGGGGCTTGGATTAGCAAGGCCAGGCATGGAGCATCCTGATCCACGTTTCCTGGGGCCAGTCGCTGAGGCCAGGGGCAAAGAAATACCCCCTGGGGCATGTCTCTCTGGGGTTCCCCTCCTGTGGGTCCCAGTGGAAGGAATGGGCGACCCTTTACGCAGACCCCCCCTTGTGTTGAACACAATCCTCAGTCCCACTGCGAGCGCCTCTCCTGCTCCCCACCCTGGGGTCTGTCGCGGGGGGCCTGGTCCAGAGGCAGGAGCGGGCTGTGAGCTGTGGGGGTGGGGGGCAGGCCTGCCTGCCGGGGCCGCCCCAGGCAGCTCCGCTCATGGTGCGGACTCTCGTTTCAGGCCTGCAGGTACGGCCACGTGCGGCATCTGGAGCACCTGCTCTTCTACGGGGCCGACATGGGGGCCCAGAACGCCTCGGGGAACACCGCCCTGCATGTCTGCGCCCTCTACAACCAGGTCAGTGAGCCGGCACGCGCCCCACACTCTCCGCGACTGTGCGCCCGGGGCCGGGGCTGCGCCCAGCGCTGTGCAGGGTTAGAGGCCCCGTCCCAGCTGCTGTGATGAAGCCCCACAGATGGGGCGGCCCAAACAGCAGATGTTTTTTCCCTCGCAGTTCTGGCCGCACGTCCCAGACCAAGGGGCCACCCTGCTTGGTTCCAGGGCAAGGCTGTCTGCCCGCTTTGGGTTTGCCTGGCCCCTTTAGGCTGTGTCCTCCCTCGTGCAGAGACAGAACCAGCCATCCACTGTCTCTTCTGCCAAGGATGCTAATCCTATCAGATCAGGGCCCCACCCTCACAGCCTCATTTAACCTCATCACCTCGTAAAGGCCCATCTCCAGACAGTCACACTGGGGCTTAGGGCTTCAAGGTGGCACAGACCCTCAATGCTTAGCTGGGAGAGGTCCTCACCAGCTTCTTTGAGGATGGTTAGCCCTATCGTGCGAGCTTCCCAGGTGGCGCTAGTGGTAAAGAACCTGCCTGTCAAATGCAGGAGACGTAAGAAAATCAGGTTCTATCCCTGGGTTGGGAAGATCCCCTGGAGAAGGAAATGGCAACCCACTCCAGTATTCTTGCCTGGAGAATCCCATGGACAGAGGAGCCTGGTGGGCTACAGTGCATGGAGTCACAAAAAGCTGGACATGATTGAAGCGACTTATTACACACGACACACATCCCTGTCATAGAAGGAGACCCTGAGTCACGGGCAGTTAGAGGAGGGTCCTGGACGCAGCTGGTAGGGTCAGAATTGGGCAGAAGCCCCCCATGGCAGAGTCTGCAGTTAACGTGTCTCACGTACCCCAAAGTGGGTCTCCCCTGGGGCCTGGAGGCGGGCAGGTAGGAGCCGTGAAATGGGGATGGGAGCGGCTGACAGAGCCCCCAAGATGATTTTGGCACCCCGCTGAATGCCAGCGGGACTGCCATGTAACAACACAAGGCTTCCATCGTATGTACACACATGTCCCTGGTGGCCTTTTCTGTATAATTCCTTCTTGTGTGCTAAGTCGCTTCAGTCATGTCCAACTCTCTTGTGACCGCATAGACTGTAGCCTGCCAGGCTCCTCTGTCCATGAGATGTTCCAGGCAAGAAGTGGGTTGCCATGCCCTCCTCCAAGAGGTCTTTCCTGCTTAGGGCTGGAACCCACATCTCTTATGTCTCCTGCATTGGCAGGTGGGTTCTTTACCATGAGCAACACCTTGGAAACCTAATTCCTTGTCCACTGTGGTTAAATAAGTAAAACAGAGCAAATGTTTGACCGTCTTGAGTGTGCAGTTAAGGTACGCATCTCAGTAGCGTTAAGTGCGTTCACATCGCTGCACCAGCGTCACCCGCATCCGTCTGCAGAACTTCCCATCTCCCCAAACTGACACTCTGTCTCCATCAGCCCTCTCCCCGTCCCCTCCCGCAGTGCCCACCATCTGTGTTCTGTCTCTGTGAACTTGACAACTCTAGGGACCTCCTACAAGTGGAATAGCATGGAATCAGATCTTACTTCCCTCAGTGTACTGTCCTCAAGTTCATCCAGGTTGTAGCTGTGTCACAGTTTTCTTCCTTTTTAAGGCTGAGTAATGTTCCCTCGTCATAGCTTTCAAAAACTATAATAAACCTAGGCACCATATGAAAAAGCAGAGACATCACTTTGCAGACAAAGGTCCCTCTGGTCAAAGCTGTGGTTTTTCTAATGGTCATGCATGAATGTGAGAGTTGGACTATAAAGAAGGCTGAGCACTGAATTGTGGTGCCGAAGAAGACTCTTGAGAGTCCCTTGAACTTCAAGGAGATTTGAAACCAGTCAATTCTAAAGGAAATCAACCCTGAATATTCACTGGAAGGACTGATGCTGAGGCTGAAGCTCCAACCCTTTGGCCATCTGATGCGAAGAGCCGACTCATTGGAAAAGACCCTGATGTTGGGAAAGATTGAAGGAAGAAGGAGAAGGGGATGACAGAGGATGAGACGGTTGGATGGCATCACTGACTCAGTGGACATGAGTTTGAGCAAGCCCTGGGAGGTGGTGAAGGACAGGGCAGCCTGGCGTGCTGCAGCCCGTGGTTGCAGAGAGTCAGACACGAGTGAGTGATGGAACAGCAGCAGCAGTTTCCGCTTGTGTAGATGGAGCATGTTTATCGTTTCATCCATCGTGGGCACGGGCTGCTGTGAACACAGGAGTGCAGGTCTCTCTTCAGGACCCCGCTCACTTTTTGGCTCCATGAGTGGAGCCTTGATGTGAGCAAGTTTATATAAAGCCCTTGCTCTCCCGTGTGAGATGGACTGAAAGCTCTGGCGAGCTGGGTTGCCTGCATGCTCAGAAAGCAGCAGGGGGTGGGATGTGAGCCCTGCCCTCCAGGCAAGACTCCTAAGTGACGGGAGTCACTTTGCCCTGGAAAACGCCCATGCATTCTTCACAACCCAGTTGAGATACCTGCCCTCAATCAAACCTTTCCTTGATGAGCCCCTGAAGGAGTGAGTTGTGCTTTTCACACCATAGCCCTTTGCAGTAAGCCCAGGGGAACTGCCCAGAGCCAGGTCATTATTAGGCCTTACCTGTCTTCCCTACAGGCGTCCCCTTGCCCCTTGGGCCCACCTTCTCAGGGACACAAACCACCATCTCTCAGGGTGCCCCCTGATCCTGGCACAGGAGAGCAGCTTGGCCGTATGGGGCTGGGGGAGCATTTCAGTCTGACTTCAAGGGATTTCCTGAAAGCTGCTGGCCTGCTCCTTAATGAAAGCATATTGATGGGATTTGCACACAGCTGGGGCCCTAGGTGTTCCAAGGCACAGGGATGCTGGAATGGATTTATTAGCGCGGGGATATCTTGCTCGGCTGGGCTAGAGAAACACATGTCACGAGGCTTGGCTTTGGCTGGTAGAACATCTGTGCCAACATGTGCTTCTTAATTATTGCCTTAGACGGGGAAAGCATTCCTTAATTTTCCCTGGTAGATTTTAAGCATATTTTATCATGGGGGAAAAAAAATACCTAAACAGAGAACTGTTTTCTGTCTCTTGAAATAATGGAGGACGGGATGATCTTTGAAAGTGTAACCTTTTTTATCGGAATGTTGGGAACCTGTATTCCGAGTTATTTGTGGGGCTGGGTTCCCCCTGTGTCCTCTGGACCTGTCCTCATCCCAGACACCGATGGCTTTGGGATGACCCAGAGCCGCCCAGGGCTCATAGGAAGACCCTGCCTCTCTTGCCTGGGGTTAGAGAGGCCAGCAGACTCTTTCTACAAAGGGTCACTGAGTGAATGTTCTGGCTTTTCAGACCACGTGCACGTCTTCACAGCTACTCCACTCTGCCTCTGCAGTGTGAGCTTCGCCACAGACGATATGCAGATTAATGTGTGGCTGTGCGCCAATAAAACTTTATTTATAAACCAGGCAGCGGGCCAGTTTAGCCCGTGGGCCCCAGTTTGCCAGGCCCGGGCACAGAAGGCTGCATCTGGCCTCTCAGCAGATGTAAGTTAAGGACAGACTCCCTGCTCCAGGCCGCGTGCCTTCCTCCCAGCGTGCTGGGGAGCCTGGCCGGGGTGTGAGGGCTGTCTCCTCTGCAGGGTCCTGGGCCCGCCTGCTGCCCTCCAGCCCTGCCCACCTGGGCCTCCGCAGCAGCACAGGTAGAAATGCGTTTGGGGCCCCTCCCGTTTTGGACACCCAGCCTTGCATTCTGTCCCAGAGGCCATCGTGGAGGGTCACAGACTCGCTTGGTGGCCCGTGGGCTCTGGACAGTCCGTCCAGTTGGGAGTCGGCGAGCGTCTGGGATGCAGCCTCCAGAATCCCTCGTGCCCCTCCCTGGAACGCTAGTGTGACCTTTGATCTTTTCCCTCAGCGCCCCCCACTTCCCAACCATCGAGAAAAGCTGGTATAGATGGCATCTCAGTGTGATTCAGAGACACACAGCTCCGTGTACACTAGCATCCTTCTGGTGAGCCGTCCTCGGGGGGACGGAGGGGTGGACGGAGGGATTAAGGGTCCCCCAGCCTCTGTCATGCACACCTGGCAATTGTGTTGATACCTAACCCGAGGCCCTGTCCTCCCCCAGTCACCAGCATGCTGGCCTCCTCGCTGAGTCCACTTCCTCTTTCTGCACACACGGGATGTGTGAGGCTGGGCTCAGGGCCAACGAGAGAAACTGCTTCAAGCAGAAGGAGGTGTCGTATAGGGCACTCTGGAGAGTGATGCTGAGAAATAGACTCTCCCGGGGTGTCAACCTGGTGCCTTTGGGTCAGAACAGGAGCCAGGGAAAGGGATTAAGAAGCTGCCTCAAGACAGAGCTGCAATGCAGGGAGACATGGCACTCTGGGTTCTAGAAAATCCCTCCTCTGTAATGTGGAGATAATTATACCTAACTGGCAGGGCTGCTAAGAGGCTTAAAATAGAAAACAAACATATGGTATGCCTGGCATGCGGTAGATTTTCAGTAAAAGTGACTATGATGGTGGTGATGATGGATGGTGACTGGTGATGAAGGTGATGATGGTGGTGGTGACTATGGTGATGATAATCAAACCTGTGGTTTTCCCAGTAGTCACGTACAGAGTTGCACCATAAACAAGACTGAGCGTTGAAGGATCGATGCTTTTGAATTGTGATGCTGCGGAAGACTCTTCAGGGTCCCTTGAACAACAAGGAGATCAAACCACTCAATCTTAAAGGAAATCAGCCCTGAATATTCATTGGAAGGACTGATGCTGAAGCTGAAGCTCCAGTACTTTAGCCACTAGATGCAAAGAGCTGACTCACTGGAAAAAAGGAGCTGACCCTGCTGCTGGGAAAGATTGAGGGCGAGAGTTAGAAAAGGGGCGACAGAGGACGAGATGGTTGGATGGCATCACCAGCTCAATGGACATGAGTTTGAGCCCACTCCAGGAGATAGTGAAGAACGGGGAAGCTTGAAGTGCTGCAGTCCATGGGGTCGCAAAGAGTCGGACACAAGTGAGCGACTGGACAACAATAAATGGTGATGCTGATGGTGACGGTGGTGATGATGGTGAAGGTGGTGATCAGGATGGTGATGGTGATACCACTCAGACTGCCGTTAATTTGAACAGAATTCTCATTAAATGTGAAAACAGCTTTATGGATTGATTGTGTGTTTTATCAGTTTTAGGCAAACCTCATCCGTATACTTCCAGTAAAACACACTGTGATCGGAATATTCTCTCTTCTTTTATGAAGTCAGCTAATTAGGGCTTTGATTGTAAGCAGCAAACTGCATCTAATCTTCCCGCTCCCTCGGTCTGTTGGCTGGCTTTCCAGGAGCCCCAGAGGGAGGGGGCAGACAGCCTGGTGTTTGTTTTTACACCCTGGATAATGAAGGGAGGGAGAGAGAGAGTTTGAAATACCAAAAGTTACTAAGCTGGGCAAATTTGTCTGGAAGGTTAAAAAATAAATAAGCCCTGACTCTCTGGAGCAGGCCTCTTGAGACAGGCTGTGTCCTGTCTGGTCTCTGCCTTTTCCACACCCCACGCCATGGCTCTCAGCGTCGTAGCCCGTGGGAGTCTCTGCAGAGGGCCCTCATAGGGGCGACCCTCCCCTGGGCGTTGAGGGTGTGCAGAAGGATGTTCCACAGTCATTTCCCTTAGATTCTCCCAACGAGCCTTTGAGGGCTGCCGTTGGTTGTCATTCCCTTGTACAGGCCAGGAGTCGCAGGCTTAGGCCAAGCAGCTGAGCTGTGAATGCCAGAGCCCGGCTCAAAACCCAGCCTGGATCTCTCCTCCCCCAGGCCTTGGGGATGGGTTCTTCTGACCCCTTGACTGGAGGTGGGAAGATGCTCCACTGTAGTCAGGTGAAGCTATGTGTCAGGCGCATGTGCGGTGTGGTCCTTGGGGCCCTGCCCTTCACAGAGGCTCAGTCTTTGGAGCCAGGTTCCACCCCTCGCTCTGGTGATAGCAGCATCCCAGCTCTGCACTTTACCATTTTATTGATCGCCCGTATCTGGACTCTTCCAGGATTTATGTCTACCAGGACAGGCTCGTTTTAAGGGATCATTTAAACTGGAAACGAATTCCTGACTCATAATTTGGAGTGCTGAGTAGCTCGTGTCTGTGACATTTAAGCGACTATAGTCACGTCTCCAAAAGTCATCCCTGGATGATAATTGGATATTCTTCCTGATGCTTTGGCCCTCAAGACACGCAGGGTGTGTCTGTGTCTGCACCCGATTGGCTCCTTTAAAACGATGAAAACACACCTCACTGTGTCCTCAAGATCCCCTCTCAAGGGCACTCACGGGGCAGCCAGCAGCCACGCGCGGGCGCTGCGAGGCTCCCACCAGCCTCTTCTCTGGGTCAGGACCTCCTCTTGATGGCTTCCTGAAGCTGCAGGTTTCATTCAGGCCTTCCTGGCCTCTGCTGCCTTATCTGTGAAATGGGCCTCCTGCTACCTCTCGCAAGGATGCTCTGAGGGTGGAATCAAGGGATGGGATAGGTGTGCTTTCTGAACTGTAGAGCATGTGTGTGTGCACACACATACCTGTGCTCACATGCACACACGTGTGCACACACACACACCTGTCTACACACACACACACCCATGCGTGTACACGCATACAACTGTCTGTACACACACACACCCGTGCATGTACACACACACCCGTGTGTACACACACACATACACCTGTCTGTGCACACAGACACACACCCCTGTCTGCACACACATGCACGTGCGTGTACACACACACGTGTGCACACAGACCCACACACCTGTCTGTACACACACACACAGACACACACACCTGTCTGTACACACACATGCACATGTGTGTACACACACGTGCGCACACACACACCTGTCTGTACACACACACACGTGTGTGTACACACACCCACACCTGTCTGTACACACACACACACCTGTCTGTGCACACACACATGTGTGCACACAGACACATACACCTGTCTGCATACACACACACACCTGTGCATGTATGCACACACATACACCTGTGTGTACACACACACACACCTGTCTGTACACACATGCACACATGTGTGTATACACATACAACTGTCTGTATACACACACATATGCACACAGACACACCTGTCTGTACACATACACACCCGTGCGTGTACACACACACCTGTCTGTGCACACACCTGTGCATGTACACACACTCATACACCTGTCTGTACACACACACACACACACACACGTGCATGTACACACACACACACCTGTCTGTACACACACACGTGCGTGTACACACACACACCTGTCTGTACACATGCATGCGCATGTGTGTATACCCACATACACCTGTCTGTACACACACACACATGTGTGCACACAGACACACACATGCGCGTGCGTGTGTACACACAGACATACACCTGTCTGGACACACACGCGTGTGTGCACACAGACACACATACCTGTCTGTGCACACACACACACACACCTGTCTGGACACACACACACCCGTGCGTGTGCACACAGACACATACACCTGTCTGGACACACACACACCCGTGCGTGTACACACACACATACACCTGTCTGTACACACGCGTGCACACGTGTGTGTATATACACATACACCTGTCTGTATACACACACATGTGCACACAGACACACCTGTCTGTACACACACATGCGCGTGTGTGTACACACAGACATACACCTATTTGGACACACACTCGTGTGTGCACACACACACACCTGTCTGTACACACACACACACACGTGTCGCTGTCATAAAGTCACGGGAACCGCCTGCCCTTCGGTTTTGAAACCTCTCCGCCTTCCGAGTCTGGCAGCCCTTAGAACGACAGGGTGTGTGCCTCCAGCTTGGTTAACATTGACTCAGAGCCGTCCCTCTGGGGGTGAGCGGGGGAGTTTTCTGGGATCCTGGCTAGCTTCCTCCTGGGAGGGTGTGACTGGCAGTGCCTGGCAAGGGTTATTCTTAGCTTCCTAGGAGATAAACCTCCCTGATGGGAGTTTTCAATGGAAGTCCTTGCGGAGCGGTGGGGAGCAGTTACATGGAATTCTGGGTCTGACTCCTGTCCTGGGTTCTGATGGGCCCCGGTGGCTCTGGACATCTGGGATGGTCACCTGGCGGGTCCTCCCTGGCCGCCCTGGAGCCAGGCCAGTGTGAACTCAGTTCAGAATGAGCCCCCAGGCAGCCTTCAGGTCCCCGAGCCCTGGGGGGGTCGCCCTGGCTCACTGCCCCCGGGGTTCGTTCTTGCTCCCCCTCCCCCCCCCCCCACACCCCGGGTGGAACCTGCAAATCCTGCGCATCCCCGGGCCCCATGTCCCCTCAGGGCCCAGGGCTCTCTCAGATACCCTTTCCTCTTTCCTCTCTTTGCAGAGCAGTACTCACTGAGATAAGATAATGCTGCTGTTTTAAGTAACTAACTGACTTCGGGTCATAATGAACAAGCCCCAGTTGGTGGGGTGGGTTCTGGCTGTCTGGTTAGGGGCCAGGAGCCTGGGGCGGGACCTGAACACTCAGGAGCCCGAGTTCCAATAGAAGCTGATTCACAGAACCAGTGGGACGGGAGGTGAGGCTCCGGACCAGCCTCAATCCAGGGTGTGTGACCTTGGGCCTCCATCCAGGGCTCATCTCCCCTGGAAGTAACGCCTGGGGCTCTTTTTTACAGCCTGGGATTAACTGTACCCCAAATGTGCAAGGTATGTTTGCCAAGCAGAGGTCCATCTTTAAAATTTTTCTTTTAAGTGTTTTTAGTTACTCAGAGCACTGCTTGAAATCAGACTCCTGGAAAAGGTGCAGACAGTGGAGACGGAGACTGGGGTTTCCGTGCAGTTTCTACCTGTCAGGGTGGTGCGGGCCTGCCCGCCGTCTGACCAAGGGCATCACGTGCTCACGGCTGTTTCAGCAGCGGGCTCCAGGCCATGTGTCCTTCTAGCCTCTTTTTCTCTCCTAACCTCTACCTGCGCGTGTCCTTCTTGGCACCATGGAGGCTGCCCTCCCTCCTAGGGGCTCCCTGTCTCTCTGCCTGCCTTGGAGACCCAGCCCGCAGTGGTCCCCAGGCCCTCTCTCCAGCCAGCGGTCCCCGAAGGCAGCCTCCATCCAGGCCTGTGCAGTCTGCACCCCAAGTCTGCAGTGACCCCCGCAGCCACCCACGTGTGCCGCTGAGGCCTGGGACCCTGGCCACCCGACAGCAGTCTTTCCTGCAGAACTCAGAGCCGTCCCGCCTGTGGCCGGCGGGTTTGTGAGCAGACCCCGTCCTGTCCCGTGTGTCTGCCTGACCAGAGCTCGGAGAACAAGGGTCCCACTGCCTCGGCTCCTGTTTGCTCCGTGCACGGGTGTCCCCCCCATTCATATCATCGTCCTGCAATAGAGGCCCCGGGGGGCCCTCACCTGGGCCTCGGGGGTCAGGATGGCCCCAGCGTGCTCCAGGCTGGGTCTGGCGGGCCCAGAGCCACCTTCCTGCCGGCGTTCTCTGTCCGTCTCTCCCTTGGTCTCTGTCTCTCTATTGGTGTCTCTGGCTTTGTCTCTGTGTTTGTCTCTCTTGGTCTGTGTCTCTCTTGATCACTGTTTCTCTACTGGTCTCTCTGACTTTATCTCTGTCTGTGTGTCCTGGTCTCGGCCCCTGCCCTTCCCAGTGTAGCGGGTCCCCCGGGGTTGGGGTGGGGCTGCTGGCCTGGCCCTGTTAACAGGTCTCTGGGTGGAAACCCCTGTCGGTTGCCTCATGGACTCTTCATTCCGCAGTTATCTACCAAGCGTCCAACCTGGGTGGCCATGCCTGTTGCCTCTGCTCTGGGCTCTGTAGATGGACGTGGACCGGGGAGATGGGCCTGGGGCAGGGCTTCCCCCGTGGGAGACAGTGCAGCCCCCCTGCATGAGGCGCCAGTGCCTATGGGCACTTGAGCGTCTAAATACTCTTCCCCAAATGTAAGCTGCCCATGCATAACAGCCCAGCTGCATCCAGTAGGCAGAGGACTCCTATCATCACCGCTTCTACATCAGTCTGCTTCCACTCGTCTCTCTTTCATTTTACTTGGCGCTCCGTGCGGTTAGCAGGATCTCAGGCCCTGATAAGGGATTGCACCTGGGCCCCGGCAGAGAACGCATAGAGTTCTCACCACTGGGTGACCCGGGAGCTCCCTTCACGTGCTTTTTTCTCTGTGGGTATTTGACCCCACTCTCCCCATCAGGACTTCCAAGAGGGTTAGCCTCTCCGGGTGAATAGTAGATGCTCACTAACTAAATGGACAGGACTAGATCCCTTTTCATTGTATGCTTAACACAAGAAAAGAACATTGGCTGCCTCTTAAAGACATTAGAAAGTGTAAGCACAGAAAACAGCAGCAAAAGATTCCTTCTGATTACTCCCTCACCCTTTCTCCTTCCTGAGAAAGTAATTCCTGTTAATGGGTAACTTCTTTTCAGGATTATTCATTGCTTTCTAAAATATAGACTTTAGAATGGAAATATGAAATCAAGCCATATTGTCGTTCTGAGACTCATATTTTCTAGTTAGACATTTTGGATTTTTTTCTAGTCACTTTATTATCGGCGTATGTTGTTTTTTGTTTTGTTTTTGCTATCACTGCCTTGGCAAAGAACGTTCTGTGGAGAATACCGTGGAGGTTCCTTAAAAAACTAAAAATAGAGTTACCAAATGATCCAGCAATCCCACTCCTGGGCATTTATCTGGACAAAATGCTAATTGAGAAAGATCCCCGCACCCCAGTGTTCATAGCAGCCAGGAGATGGGGGCGACCTCAGTGTCCGTCAGCACAGGAGTGGATGAAGGAGTCGGGGTGCATGCACACCATGGAACAGCACTCGGCCGTAAAACAGAGAAATAATGCCATTGGCAGCGACATGGCTGGACCTGGAGATGATCATGCTAAGTGAGCCAGATAAAGATATGTGTCACTTTTGTATGGAATCTGAAATATGATACAAATCAACTTACTTACAAAACAGACTCATAGACATCCGAAAAAACATGATTACCAAAGGGGAAGGTGGGAGAGGGATAAATCAGGAATTTAGGATTAACAGGTACAGGTCCTGCTAAATATAAAACAGATAAACAACAAGGACCTCCTCTGTGGCTCAGAGACGTGTACTCAGTATCCTATAACAGCCTATGACGGCAGAGTGTCTGGACAAGCATGTGCATCTGTGTATAGCTGAGTCATGCTGCTGCATACCAGAAACATCGTAAATCAGCGATACCTCAATAGAAAGTTGTTTTGAAAACAAAGAATATTCCAGAATGATTCCCACTTTTCCTTATTTTAGAGTATTTTTTGCCATCTCCACGTTTTCTCTTCTTTCCTTTTGTAGTTTACTTGTGGTCTTTCAACTAGTACATATTTTATATGCATGTGCATAGCTCTCTATAAATTGCTCAGTCATGTCTTGACTCTTTGCAACCCAATGAACTGTAGCCCGCCAGCCTCCTCTGTCTGTGGGATTTTCCAGGCAAGAATACCGGAGTGGGTTGCCTTTTCCTTCTGCCTGCATCAGTTCAGCTCAGTTCAGTCACTCAGTCATGTCCTACTCTTTGCAACCCCATGGACTGCAGAATACCAAACTTCCCTATCCATCACCAACTCCCAAAGCTTGCTCAGACTCATGTCCATTGAGTCGGTGATGCCATCCAACCTGTCATCCCCTTCTCCTGGCTTCAATTCTTCCAGCATCAGGGTCTTTTCCAATGAGTCAGTTATTTGCATCAGGTGGCCAAAGTATTGGAGTTTCAACTCCAGCATCAGTGATATTCAGCGTTGATTTCCTTTAGGATGGACTGGTTTGATCTCCTTGCAGTCCAAGGGACTCTCAAGAGTCTTCTCCAACACCACAGTTCAAAAGCATCAATTCTTCCATGCTCAGCTTTCTCCATGTCTAGTCAGTCTTAAAAAGAATCACTGGCCATGGGGTGTATGTATGTGAAATTTTTATAGATTATGCTGGATCGCTGTCCCAAGTCTTTGCAGCAGTGAAAGTTCAGCTGACAGCATCGGGCCATCTGCCCTCCTCCTGGTCGCTCCAGTGAGCAGAAACGCCCTCCTGTTGACTTTATTTCCACGTCTCTGAACTCCTGTGAGCTCACCCTGTGAACAAGCTCCTTTGGAAAATGTATGCGCTGTGATTTGCAAACAGATCTCTTCTTCCCTCTGCAGGACAGCTGTGCGCGAGTGCTTCTGTTTCGAGGTGGAGATAAAGAACTGAAGAACTACAACAGCCAGACCCCGTTCCAGGTAAGCAGACTCCCCCAGCCCCCGCGACGCCGGGCCGCGTGCCCGCATGCCTCTCCGAGTGTCGGCCTGCTGTCGGGGGCGGGCTCTGCGTTTGGAGCTGGGACCCTGTATCAGTTTCCCCGTCCGCACTGGCTTCCTTCCGATTAGAACAAACAGCTGAGGCAGCCATGCCTCCGGGGGGCGATTCACGAAGGCAGTTTGGGAAAAGCAGAAGGACGCGGACCTTGTCATCGCAGCGGTGGGCAGTGCTGGCTTTGCTGCCCGTCGTGTGAACGGGGACCATCTCCTGGGGGAGGGGGGTGGCTCGCATCCGTCCTGTGCCCCCACCTGGCCTGCTGTCCTGGGTAGAGGGCGAACAACCCAGCTCGGAGTGGCCACGGGGTTACGAAGTGGATCGAAAAGCCAGGGTCCTGATTTTTACTTTGTGGTAAAATATGTATTACACAAAATGTACCATTGTAGTCATGTAAGAACGTGCAACTCAGTGGCCATGGGCACTCAGCACAGTGTGGAGCATCACTTCTGTGTGGTTAAGAGCTCTGTCATCAGCCCAAGGAAAACGCTGGAGCCAGAAGAGTCACTCCCTGTCCTCCGTCCCACGGCCCCTGGACACCCGCTCCTTCCCGTGTCCCTGGGGTCGGGCCGCCCCTGGACGTTTCAGAGGAGGAGGGGCTCGTACCGTACGGGGTCTTTTGTGCTCAGCCGCTTTCACTCAGCACGGCCTTTTCAAGGTCCATCTGTGTTGCCGGCTGTATCGCTGCTTCATCCCTTTTTATGGCTGAGTAATACCCCATTTTATAAACGTGGGGCTCATCGAATTTTGATGCAGCTGACCAGATGGTTTAGGATGAAAGAGCTTTTTTTTTTTGGGCTAAACGCCCGAAGTTACAGAAATGCTTTTTCTTCCTAAACACAGTCGGCACGCTCTCTCTCTCCTCAAACTGAACATTGAGGTGCCTGTGACTCTTTGTTTGGAAAGGATTTTTACAGCTTCCTGGGCAGAGAGGGGTCTCACGTTTGGCCCCGGCTTCCCTGGGTGACGGCTGATCCTCTCCTTGTCATTGCGTCAGTGCTCAGCTGTGTCCGACTCTTTGCGACGCCGTGGACTGTAGGCCACCAGGCTCCTCTGTCCATAGGATTTTCCAGACGGCAGTCCTGGAGTGGCTTAACCATGTCCTCCTCAAAGGGGTCTTTCCAGCCCAGGGATCGAACCCGCATCAGCTGTGTCTCCTGAATTGCAGGCCGAGCCGAGTCTTTTTACCCACTGAGCCATCAGGGATTCCTCCACTCAGATATTGGTAATAGAGATGGTTTGCTATCTTTGTAAGAATTACTGTGTTTTTGGCTGTGCTGGGTGGTTTTGTTTTTCCCGAGTGGCGGCAAGTGGCGGCCGCTCGCTGATCGTGCCTCGCAGGCCCCTCATTGCAGTGGCCTCTCTTGTGGCTGAGCACGGGCTGTAGGCGCGTGGGCTTCAGTCGTCACAGCATGCAGGCTCTCGGGCACAGGCTCAGCATTAGCGGGGCTTGGACTTCGTTGCTCCAAGGCCTGTGGGATTGTCACAGCTCAGGGATCAAACCCGTGTCTCCCGCATTGGCAGGCAGATTCTTTACCACCGAGCTGCTGGGAAAGCCCCTGATGGCTTGAAAATGAGTCAGCTCAGTCCCCAGATGGAGCTGGGTGTTTAACAGTCAGCGTTAATAAGTTTGCTCAGCTCATGAGCAGCAGCGGGCTTGGGTTTTACTCTGCGTCTGTGGCTTAAAGGTATTTAATGTGAAATGGGCTGTGGAGGTGAGTTCCTGGTGTGCTATTGGGTCTTGTAAAGACTATGCTTTCATCCCCAAAGCATGTCCTCTTTGCAGTGGTGATAATGAGGGAGCTGTGGGCTCTTGCCACTTCATGGTGGGACTCATCTGTGGGTCGGTGGTCTCGGTTTAAATATCTTGCTGCTATTAAGCAGTACATTTCCATGGCCCTTTTTTCTGAAGTCAAACAGTACTTAAATTGCTTAGAGAACAGCAGCTAATGCCCTTGGCTGGGAAAGATTGAAGGCAAAGGAGAGGAGGGCAGCAGACGATGAGACGGTTGGATGGCATCACCAACTCGATGGCGTGCGTGAGCTTGGGCAAACTCTGGGAGTTGGTGAGGGGCACAGCGGCCTGGCGTGCTGCGGTCCATGGGGTCACGGAGAGGGGACAGGACTGAGCGGCTGCAGGATCGCAGCAGAGCCCTTTGGTTCGGGTTGGCACGGGGACGGCAGCGCAGAGCCCTTGCTGCCGTTCTGGGCAGAGGTTTGTAACCGCCGCCTGACTCTCCAGCGGAGTGAGTCGTGTGCGGCATCCAGGACAGAAGGGCACTGTTGGCAACCCCCCTGTGAACCCCCACTCCTGTCCCCACGGGCAGCGACCACCTCGGGGGACGCCCCCTTCTTCCAGGAGTCCTGGCGGGAACCCTTGTGCACCCCACCCCGGCAACAGATCCACCCCAGCTCACACCCGAGGCCATCTGTCTCGATTTTGCTAACAGTAATCAATCAAGAGCTGCAAATGGTTCAGGAAGACAATTACGCCTTAATAATAGGGCTTTGTGCCCCGCAGGCATTGTTCACGGACGGGGCAGAATCAAAGCCTGGGGTGCACGCTCTGCACACCCAGTATGGGCTCCGACTGTGCGTACGAGCTGGTCACCCCTGTCTCCCCACCTCCTCATGTTTTCGTGGTACAAAGAGACTGACCTCAGCCTCTGGAGCCTTGCCTGTAAAATGTCCCCAGCATTCATGTTGCATTCATGATCCTTCCCCGCCCGGTGATGAAAAATGAACCCCACACTGTTGATTTCGGGGGGAACGTTAGCTTGCCGCATCATTTAACAGGGCTCAAGTGTGTCCACCTGGGAAGCCTTGATGGTCTTCAGCTGCTGCTGTGAGCAGGGGCTTTTCTAACAAACCGTGGGATATTTGACAGACTTCTTCTGGCCAAACTTCGCTTGATGATTTACTCCAGAGGCTGGAGCAGCAGCAGGACTCAGGCACTTGAGAGAAATGCAGGTTCTCAGGCTCCCTTTCGGCTCCTGAATCCAAAGCCTGGGGGCAGGGCTTCGAGTCCAAAGTCCTCATACGCCCCCTAGAGACCTCAGCGTCCGCTCAGGTTGGAGAATCATGAGACAGAGGGGACGTTTTGAAGGAAGAGAAGGAAGAGCAGGAGAAGGAGTTTCTACACCATTCCTTGGATGTTTCTTAAATAAGTGTTCATGACTGTGATGGTGTGATTGTCTGAGTCACGCCGGGCCACACGTGGCCTGGGGGCCTAACAGCAGACGGTTATTCCTCACAGTCCGGAGGCTACACGTCCAAGGTCAAGGTGCTGGCAGACGAGGTTTCTGGGAGGGCGCGCTTCCCGGCTCACAGACAGGCCCCTGGTCACTGGTGTTTCTTCAGTGTCCTGCGAAGACAGAGGGAGAGGCTTCTGCTGTTTCTTCCTCTTCTCCTGGGAGCAGCAGTCTTGTCTGATCAGCTTCCCACCCTCGTGACCTCATTTAGCCTTACTTACCTCCCTGGAGGCCCTGTCTACAAACATCGTCACAATGGGAATTAGGGCTTTAACATGCGAATTTTGAGGGTGATGCCGTTCAGTCATAATGTTAATGATGCTGGTGGTGATGGTGATGATGCTGGTGATGGTGGTGGTGATGGTGCTGGTGGTGATGCTGGTGGTGATGGTGGTGGTGATGATGGTGGTGATGGTGATGATGCTGGTGATGGTGGTAATGATGATGGTGGTGATGGTGATGATGCTGGTGATGGTGGTGATGCTGGTGGTGATGATGATGGTGGTGATGGTTATGATGGTGGGGGTGATGGTGATGCTGGTGATGATGGTGATGCTGGTGGTGATGGTGATGATGGTGGTGATGCTGGTG
>CM035297.1:44828658-44879378 GCA_020226075.1 Hydropotes inermis | reverse complement strand
GTGATGGTAGTGATGCTGGTGTCTAGTGTATTGATGATCATAGTGATGATGACTCTTCCCAGTTGCACAGAATCTCAAAGCTCACAAATGCTCTTCTGTACATTTTCATTTAATGTTCAACAACCCAACAAGGTGGGATTTTTATGCCCAGTTTATGGGCGATGTAGACTTAGGGATGGATGCCTAGGCTTCCTGAACTAGTTAGTGGCCATGTCCACGGCCTCCAGGCCATCTGAGTGCCATCCCAGGCTCTGGTCTGGGGAGAAGGCAGGCACGTCCTTTGGCCCATGACTGCTCTTCCATCCTGGCATGGAGAAAACAGCAACAGGGAATCCTTTGTTTTCTGGATCGCTCAATCCAAGGAAGCAAGCATATCCTGGTTCCGAAGCTAAAGGGAAGTGGGATGGAGAGAATTCTAAGGAGGTGGAAGGTCTAAGTGAAGAGAGCATGCAGCCAGTGGGGAAGTGGGGAGAGGCGCGGCCGTGGATGCTGGGACAGCCGTGGTGCCCACTGGGTTAGGCTCCGATGCTGTGAAGTTGCTGTAGGTTCAGATCGGCAGTCAGCTGACTCAGTTGAGGATGTGAACCCTCTGTGATATGGGTGGGCCTCTCCCATCAGCTGGAAGCCTTGGGAGCAAAAGCTGGGGTTTCACAGAGGAGAAGGAATTCTGCTCCAGATTGTAATACAGAGACCCCGCCTGGGTTCCCAACACTGGCCTGCCCCAGACCTCACACTTGCCAGCCCTCACAATCTCAGGAGCCAGTTCCTTAAAATAAATCCGTGTGTGTGTGTATGTTCACATCCTGTATGTCTTTCCCTGGAGAGCTCTGGCTGGTGCCCAGGAGGATGGCGTTGAATCCTTCCCGCCCGCCAGCGGCTCCATTCCACAGGGGCTCCATGGTTCTGGAGGGCAGGCCTCCAGCCCGTGTGTTTGGAGAAGCATCTTCCCCCGCACCCACGCCTCACCGATGTGTTGCTCCCCAGGCTGCCCTTTGCAGCTGCTCTGAGATATAGGGAAGCAGAGAGATAGGAGAAAACAGGAGGAGAGGCAAGGCAGTGAGAGTCACTTCGAGCATCTACCGTCCGGCTGTCCTCCAGGGAGGGACTTGTGAGAAAGGGTCAGAGGCAGGACCGGGATGGGGGCTTAGGGAAAGTCCTGCTGGGGGGCTTTTCGATGAAGGTCGTGCGCAGGGGGCAGAGCTCTTGGCCCCGCAGACGCTTGGCCTTTAACACACATCACTCATGACACAGGTTTCCACCGTCCCCTCCAGATGGAGAGGTGAGCGGACGCCAGGGTTCACAGCTCGAAGGGGATGGTGAGGGTCGCTCACAGCCTTAGGCCCCCAGTCCTTCCTCCACCGTTGCTCGGGATGTGACAGGACGAGAAAGGCCAGCACCAGGAAGGAGGGTGTTCACATCCTCGGGTCTCGGGCGGTAAATCGCTGAGCTGAGCCCGGCGCTGGCAGACCACCGTACATTCCATCTCCTTGAGCCCTTCCTCCTGTGACATGCTGTCTGATGCCCAGGACATGGCCGTGGTGCTGTGGGTTCTCTGGGGGACATGCGGTTCATGGGAATGACCTTGGGTCCCTCCTGAAGTGTCAGAGCCTGTCTCTTGTCCTTCAGACCTGCGAACATCTCCTACAGCTCCGACTTGGCTCGCTCATCCCGGGACACAGCCAGAGACGGACGGACATTCTCCCGGGTCACATTCCATGTCGGGCATGGCGGTGACCCCTTGCGAGTGACCGAGTCTCCTATCCTTCTCCGAGAGTTCTGAGCCGCTGGGTTGGGGGATGGCCCAGCGACAAAGGCAGCCTGACATTTGGGGGGTGGCGTCTGGGTTCCAGGTGCTGTATTTTTTCTGGGAAGTCAATGAAACCGACTCAGCGGGCACTTGGGTGCTGTATCCTCCGGGCGCCTGTTCGGACTTCTTTCCTTGTTAGTGACTCGACGGTAGGACTGTTCGGTGGTGTGGAGTCGTGGGAAATCCACATGGACTGCAGTGCAAGGTCGAGGTGGGGGGTTCCCTCCCTCAGCCTCCCTGGTGCAGGCCGTGGGCAGGGCCCCAGCGGGACTGCCTTCTGTGCCACGGATGGAACGAGGTGACATGGGGGACGTGCAGAGTTAACGTAAAACTACATCAAAGGCACAGAGACGCACAGACACACGGATGTGCACACCTGGACACAGACACTGCGTACAGGCACACGCACACACCAACACATAGACACACACTTGCGCACACACGGACATGCATGCATAGATACAGACACACTTCACACACATGTGCACACACACATGCACATGGGCACACACATGGACATGTACACATAGATACAGGCACACAGAGACACATATAAACACAGACACACGTGCACACGCACAGAAACACATGTGCATGCACACACACACGTGTACACACACCAGCGCATAGACAGACACCAACACAGAGACACACACACGCACACACAGGCCCTCTGGAGGCGCTTACCTAGCTGAGGGTTCAGAGTCCACGGCCATGCCAGTAAATGCAACCCCGGTGGCGTCCGTACAGCCTCATCCCCACCAGGCTCATGGTGGCTCCTTCCCTCATCCTCAGAGGTGGTCCTGGGTCCTCCTCCTCCCCATCCCCAGGCTCAGAAGGACCACCACCCATGTGACCCCTGCACACCACCCAGGATGGACCCAAAGAGCAATCCCAGCTTGACCTTCAGCTCACCTGGACCGGTGCCCCTGAGCCTTGGGGATTCCCTGAGTCTGGTGGGCACAGGGCCAGGGGAGGGGCAGGGAGCGTGGTGAGAGGGGAGGGACCAGCCCCATGTGGGCACGGCTGCCCCCCAGGTGAGGTGGGCACGTCATGACAGGTGACAAGACAAGAAGGCAGGGCCGAGTGGGGGGCCCGAGGACCCTGGTGTGAGGGGACCATCATCAGACCTGAGCTGAGACGTGGCTGCCACTGGGGAGCGGGCCCTGCTCTCCCGGGGGATGGGGCACGAGCCAGGGCCCAGGGCTTGAGATGACCATGACGGTTCCGGGAACGGGGTGCCCCCGAGGGATGCGCG
Source organism: Hydropotes inermis (assembly GCA_020226075.1). Lineage (NCBI taxonomy): Eukaryota > Metazoa > Chordata > Mammalia > Artiodactyla > Cervidae > Hydropotes > Hydropotes inermis. The sequence continues at coordinate 44,876,313 of CM035297.1, read as the reverse complement.
TGGCAAGGGCTTCAAGGGCCCCAGCCTGCAGGGCAGAGGGCCCGTGCTGGGCTAAATACGGGCCCCAGGAGAGGTGGGTCCTGACCTCTGGGACCTGCGCTGCGACCTTGCACAGCAAGGACCTTACCAAGCGGCCTAGGACTGTGAGGTGGCGGCTAGTCTGGGCTGCCTGGGAGGGCTCTGCGTCGTCACCAGGGTCCTTCCACGGGCTGAGCACAGGGGAGGCGCCCTGTGAAGATGAGGAAGACATGGGGGTGCAGCCACCAGCGGAGAGCTCCAGCAGCCCCCAGAAGCTGGAAGAGGCAGGGAGGACCCTCGCCAGGAGCCTTCAGAGGGAGCCAGCCCTGCCCACCCCCAGGGTCGGGCCCCACGAGCCTGATTTTGGACTGTGGCTTCCAGAGCAGGGTGAGTCTCTGCTGCTCGAAGCCCGCGGTGTGTGGTCCTCCGCTCCAGCCAGTGCGGGGCGGCTGCCGCAAGAGCCCGCTGGTGGCGGGCCAGTGGCCGGCTTGCTGGTTCCCGCTGCCCACGCCCTGAACCGCTCAGCCTGGCACCCTGCGGCCCAGCCCTGAGCCAGGCTCCCTCCTCGGTTCCCATGGTTTCCCTTCTGCCCTCGGTGAAGACTGTCACCAGCTTGGGTGCATCTCTGCTCTCTCCCACCCAGGAAAGCTGTTAGGGACGCCACGGTGCGGGTTCACGGCTTTTGTGCTCCCTGTGGTGGGTCAGTCTGCAGGGCCGCTGGACCAGGCCCCACAGACGGGGCGGCTCAGACAGCAGGCGTTTGTTTCTCGTGGGGCCGGAGGCAGGGGAGGCCAAGGTCAAGGTGCTGGCCCTCCGGTCCCTGGTGAGGGCTCCTCTTCCGGGCTCAAAGACGGCTGCCTTCTCAGCCTCTCCACTTTGAAGCCCCCTCCACCCGCGCTCCGTGAGAAGCAGCCTTTAAACCCTCTCAGGATGAGTGATGAAATGCCAGGTTTCATCGGAGCCCTTTCAATGAGTGACAACAGAAAACTGCATTTTTCAGTCCAGCCGGATTCTCTTTTCTCCTTTGGGTGTGTGTCTCTGGGGTGTTTAGAAGCATTTCGAAGGGGCAGGAGCTGGCATCATGGGTGTCCGCCTTATGTCTTGTGATCTGCTGACCTTCCACAGGGCTGGGTACCCAGCTCTTGGTGGAATAGGCCGCAGTCTGCAATCCGGGAGGCGGATTTCAACTTAGAGACGCAGGCTGTGGCCCGCCCATAGTTTTGCATCTTTATCTAAATTTTCTGTTTTGTCTTTGGCCAGGTCACGTGGCATGTGGGGTCTTAGTTCCCCGACCAAGGATCGGACCCACGCCTCCTACACTGGAAGTGCAGACTGCCTGCCCAGAGTTTTTAAAAGCTAGATTCTTTGCCAATATTTAAATATCCTGAAATTTCATATAAAGTTACAATTTCCAGCTACCCTCGAATAATTGAGGAAAGCAGGCCCACCAGGCAGTTGGCGTGTGTTGGCGTTTGGCTCGCATGCGGAGCTCCGTCTCCTCGGGAAGCTCTGCGGTTGCCCCCTGCCCCAGTCCCCGCCGCTCCTGACTGCCTGCACCCGCCCACCTCTTCTGCTTTGCAGCCTGGCTGATCCCTCTGAGCACTTCCCCTGATCCCCCGCTTAGGGCATGCGGTCAGGGAAGCCACTCACTTTTAAGTCGTTTCTTTTAAAAGTTCTTATTTGGGATTCAGACTCTGAGTTCCCATAGAATCACGGAAGAAGTAGTGTTTCTGGATCAGGGCACAGAAACCCAGGAGACCCAGGTTTGGGGCTGATGGACTGTGCTTATCTGTGATGGAGAAGGATCAGGTTTCAAGTTCATTATTCCAGACAGTACACGCCGAGTTCCCAGGGAGAGCCACGCTCTTGTCTAGGTGCCAGGAGACACATCAGTGAACAGGGACACCCCTGCTCTCATGGAGTGTGCGTTCGTCAGACTAATGATTAACAATTAAACAGATACACACATACTGCGTCAGGGTTGCTAAACTAGTTGGAGAAAGAGAAGGCAGGGTGAGTGAGTGGGTAGAGAGAGCGGGTGGAGCTCCTGGGGCCAGCGTCTTTAGTGATGGGAGCCTTGCGGGACCTCTGACATTTGAGCGGAGGCCAGAATCGAAGGAGGGAGGAGGCAGTGGGCCATGCAGACGCCTGTGGGCGAGAATACCCAAAGCCCTGGCATCCGCGCGCACCTGGCGAGTGTGAGAAGCAGAGCGGGTCAGCCAGCTGGGGGGTGGGCGAGGGGAGACCAGGGAGGGCCCCCACGACTGGGCGAGGACTCTGGGTTTTACTCTGAGCGAGATGCGCGGGTCCCACAGGACAGAGGGAAACTGAAATGGACATCAGCCCATCCCATCCCACCGCCTGTGGTGACCTCATTGGCTCAGCTGGTAAAGAATCTGCCTGCATGCAGGAGACCCACGTTTGATCCCTGGGTCAGGGAGATCCCCTCTGGAGGAGGAAATGGCAACCCGCTGCAGTATTCTTGCCTAGAGAATCCCAGGGACAGAGGAGCCTGGCGGGCTATCGTCCATGGGATAGCAGAGAGTTGGGAACGGCCAAGCAACTAACACACACGTGATCCTGTGTGAAGAGCAGGGCTGACGTTTGCCCTTTTTGTGGCGTGCGTACGGGGCGCCTCGCGAACTGATCCAGCTTGGGGTCAGGACAGGGAGAGTCTCCTAATTAACTGATTGACTTACAACACTGCCCAGGGCTGGGGGGTGATGAAGTGGAGATCGAGGCTGGGGAGGAGCTGGCTTGAGGTCAGAGTCATCAAACGCGGGGACTGAGGGCTTCAGGGAGCCCCAGGTGGACGCCTGGTCCAAGTAGGGGGGTCGAGTCCTCGGAGGTGTTCCCCGGAACCCCTGCACTGCAGCAGAAGTGGTGAACCCAGGTTCCACGGGTTTAAAGTTAGCACAGGCTGTCCCCCTAGACAGAGCTCTGTGCAGCCAGCCTTGAGACCCCCGACCCAGGCACACGGGCGGGGCTGGGCTGGGGCCGGGGGCTTGGTGTGCAGATGCTGCTCCTCACAAGCTGAGAAAAGGACCCTCAGTCACCAGGGAGCGTGTGAAGGTCAGGATGCATGCGGGCGCCTGACCCTGTTATGTGAGAACAGAGAGGCAGTCACTGGTCCTCAGCTCCAGGAAGGGGAGAGAAAAGAGGTGAAGAGCGTTGGGGAAGCCGCCCTGCCTGCCGCCAGTGGGCAGAGCTGGGAGTCGGCACCCTGGAGACCCCGAGTGTCGGAAGCCAGGCCCCTCCATGTTGGATGCAGGTGAGACTGGAAATGGTGTCTCGGTTAAACCTGCAAGGCCTGTAGGCCCAGGCTCATGGGCCCTTGCTGACCTGGTGCGTGCTAAGTCGCTTCCGTCGTGTCTGACTCCCTCTGACCCCATGGACTGTAGCCCACCAGGCTCCTCTATCCGTGGGATTCTCCAGGCAAGAATACTGGAGTGGGTTGCCATGCCCTCCTCCGGGGGATCATCCCAACCCAGGGATCAAACCCACGTCTCCTAGATGTACCTACGTTGGCAGGCGGGTTCTTCGCCACTCGCGCCACCTGGGAAGCAAGTTGCTCGCTGATGTCGCAGCTCCCAACTCACGCCCTCTGCCCCCGACATCCAGCCTTCTGCTGTCACCTCCGGGATAGAACCCCTCCCCCAAGCACCCTGGGCTTCATTCCCCTGAGGGCCTCCCGGGGTGTGTCCTCCCACTGTAGGATCAGCCCACCCCATCCAGAGTTTCCATCCTGTGTGCAGGCGCTTCAAACTGAAAATGGGAACAGACGGTTGAGCATCACCAGTCATGAAGGGAAAACCGCCAACAGGAAAGGCAGACACCAAACAGGCAGAAATAAAGACGCTAGACAGAAACTGAGGAATTTAGACAACAGGAGGGGACTTCAGAACATATACCCCTTATTCACAGTGTGGTAAGAGAGTCTAGACAACCGTGAAGTGGGGGTTCAGGGGGCTTATGAAGTCATAATGGCAAGTAAGCTGTGAGCCCGGAATCGCTGAGCAGATGGACGGAAGGTTGGGGTGCCAGGTAACCCAGGAGTCGTGAGCAGGTTTGACACCTGAATATTGGAATTTCTGAGAGAGCAGAAGTCAGCAAAGACATCGTTCAAGACAATGCTGCCAAACAGAAGGATACGAGATTCCCCACTGGAAAGGCCCCTGCGTTTACATGTCAAATGCAAGCAATTGTCAACAGCAAGGACTGGGCTCATGAGAGCTCAGAACTTCGGGAATAAAAATAAAACTACTGTTCTTAAGTTTCAAGAAGGAAAAAAGCAATTTCTGTATAGAGGTCCAGGGGTCAGGCATTTCCGTGACGTCCTGGAAGCTCACAGACCATGAATTTCATTCTCCAGGGCGCACATCACTTGGAAATGAAGGCGGCAGAGAGGTGGCTGAAGTGTTTGCAGCCAGAGAGGAGGCTGTTGTCAGAACCTGGTGACCCATCGACTGTAGGTCAACAGAAAAGCAGATTTTTAAATGTCGCTCTTACTCACTCGAGGGAGAGAGACTCATAGTTGGCTGGCGCTCCTGACTGTGGGGAAGATAGACTTAGCCATCCTCACGTAAACTCGGGGTGGTGATTAGGCAAAGCCGGGACCCGCCTGTGTTGGATTGTGTGATGGATGAGCTGAGTCCTCGTCTTCCCTGGCAGGACATTGATAACTAATATTTAAACGGAAGGAAATCACGTCAGAGCACCAGGAGTGTGCCGGTTAGAAACAGGGGGTCCAGGGGTTTAGACTCCACACGTCCGTTGCCGGGGGCACAGGTTCGACCCATGGTTGAGGAACCAAGATCCCACATGCCAAGAAGCACTGCCAAAAAGAAAAAATAGGACTGTGAGGCAGAGGACTGAGAGAGCAAGCAGATGTGAGTGTGTGTGGGGGGCATGGGTGTGCAGCTGGTGGGTGCGGACGGCGTGTAGGTGCTGGGGGTGTGAACAACCGTGAAGAAGGATCTGACTTTTCAGACCGCCCATCCAGCTGTGTGGCATTGATAAAAGCAAAAATGTGATTTCATTTTTTAAAGACAGTCCTTCCTCCTCCCCCTTCCCCCTTCCCATGAGCTCCCCTCTGCCCAGTGAGCTCCCACTCACCCTTCAGGACCGGAGCTCTTCATCTGCTAGCTGTTTGCCTGCAGCCTCGGGCAGCCCCCCAGGGGTGCTTTCCTTTTGGTCCCGGTGTTACTTGATACACACCTGTCACAGATTTTATCAGCGTGGACGGTTGTGGCATCGGTCCCCCAGCTACACTGTAAAGCCCGTCTCTTTGATCTTTCAAGTCTGAGTGCCCAGCACCAGACCAGGAACAACCTAACTGGAGATGAAATGAACTCTGATTGGCCTTTGTTGTTGTTCTTCAATCACCAAGTGGTATCAGACTCTTTGTGACCCCATGGACCGCAGCACGCCAGCCTTCCCTGTCCCTCACTATCTCCCGGAGTTTGCCCAAGTTCATGTCCGTTGCATCCATGATGCCATCCAACCATCTCATCCTCTGTCACCCTCTTCTCCTGCTGCCTTCAATGTTTCCCAGCATCAGGGTCTTTTCCAACGAGTCAGCTGTTTGTATCAGGTGGCCACAGTATTAGAGCTTCAGCATCAGTCCCAATGAATATTCAGGGTTGATTTCCTTTAAGATCAACTGGTTCAATCTCCTTGCTGTCCAAGGGGCTCTCAAGAGTCTTCTTCAGCACCATAATTGAAAAGCATAAATTCTTCAGCATTTAGCCTTCTTTTTGGTCCAACTCTCACATTCGAATGTGACTACTGGAAAGAAAATAGCCCTGGACCTTTGTTGAAGGTCCTAGAAAGTAGGACCTTTGTCGGCAAAGTGATGTCTCTGCTTTTTGACACGCTGTCCAGGTTTGTCACAGCTTTCCTGCCAAGAAGCAGTTGTCTGCTGACGTCATGGCTGCAGTCGCCGTCCGCACTGCCTTTAGAGCCAAGAAGAGATCTGCCCCTGCTTTCATCCCATCCGCTTCTGTTTCCACGAAGCGATGGGACCGGATGCCATGCCCTTAGTTTTTTTAGTATTTAATTTTAAGCCGCCCCCTTCACTCCCCTTCACCCTCACCAGGACGCTCCCGTGGTGTAATCCTCGTAATTCCTCACGCCGGCCACTAAGCAGCAGTGTTGTCCTGGGACAGCTCGGTCCATGAGTGCAGGTTGGGGAGCCAGGATGCTCATGATTGATGTTTACTGTTTCCGTCCTAAAGAATACCTGTCCTGAAAGTCAGTCCTCAGGTCGTTCATCAGTTCGAAGTAGAAACGACCCCGTGTCAGTCAGTTCAGCTGCCACAACAGAGGGTCACAGACGGGGTGGCTTAAAGAACAACATTCGTCTCTGTTGGCCCCCGAGGCTACACGTCCGAGACCAAGATGCCCGTCCCCCCAGCGCCTGGTGAGGGTGCTCTTCCTGGCACACAGACGGCCACCTTCTCACTGTGTCCTGCAGAGGTCGCCGGGGTCCCTTCTTATGGGGCACTGACCCCATCAGGGGCCCCCTCCAGCCCTCGTTCCCTCCCAAGGCCCCACGCCCAAAACGCCCCGCTGGGGCTTAGCGCCTCAGCGCAGGCATTTGGTGGGGAGGTCAGAGTCCTTACATCCAAACAGCGGGATGAGCGGGTGTTTGGGGCCAAGGCTGTGTAAGGCATCTTCTCCGTTCGCTGTGATGCTTCCGCTCCATGGCCCCCCAGTGTGTGGACAGCACCCTGCTGTCCCTCTGCAGACGTACTTCTGGGAGCAGACGTGCACACGTGTGTGTCAGGCTAGAAGACTCCGCAGTCCGTCAGGAAACGCCGGCAGCTTTCTGCAGAGACAGGAGGATGGAGAGGCTGGTGTTTACCAAGTGTCCACTGCGGGCCACGCGGGAGCTTTTAGTGGGGGAGTGTCGTCCTCAGATACCCCGCGGGTTTAAATACCGTGAACCCCTTTTACAGATCGGCTAGTAAAGGCAGGAGTGACGTTTGGGACTGTCAGTCTCCCCATTTACATCTCACTTCTAGTGACCGCATCTGCCTACTGGGGTTCAAGCTGGCGTTCAGTTCAGTTGGAGGTGGTTATTCTGTTCACACGGGAGGGACAGAGTACTAAGCGGAGTAGAGAGTTTCTGGGTGGATGAGGGCAGAGGGACCCTGCCTTGGAAGTGTCTTCCCAGACCTGGAAGTGGGTGGGAACAGAGACACAAGCGGTTCTGTAGGTCTGGGCGGAGCAGGGAGGCCAGAGTGACAGACACCCAGAGGCCTTGAGCCATGGGTAGAGCCCAGGTTCAGGGGAGGGCCCGAGGTGAGCGGGCAGCGCACAGGCCCCTGAGGCATTGCCAGGGAAGCCTGCAGCCAGGGGTGGGAAGTGCCAAGGAGCCGTCTGGGGCCTTGGTCCTGTTTAGGACACAGAACCCTCCCTGGGACCCTCAGGGTGCCTGCCGCCCTGGAGACCCCCCAGCCCCTCACTCCTGTTTAGGCTCTTGGACCCACAGCCCTGAGCCTGCGTGTGGCTCCCGGGTTCCACCAGCCTCTCCCCGCTTGCACCTCCGCCTCCTTCCACCACCACCCCCCTCTCTGCCCCATGCCCGGCCTCTCTAGAGGTACGTGGACCAGGTCCTTCACCTCCCCTTTCCTCCCTGGTGACCCTGACCTCTGGGACTTTGAAGCTGCTGTTCCCGCTGCCTGGAGCTCCCCTCCGTCCCCACTGCCCCCACTCCTGGCTCATGTACCCACGTTTCCCCTAGGGAGGCTCCAGCCCTTCCCTGAAGTGGGGTGTGGTGCCCTCCTCACCGGCATCGTCGCTGCCTCTGGGGTCTCTGTCTGCCTCCCCCCATGGGCAGAACCTCGTCTCGTCCCCATGGGTCCTTGGCTGACCCTCCGCGGGTGGCCAGCAAGTGTGTGTTTGTTGGTTGAATGTCATTGAACCCAGCTGACTTACCTGGGCTTTTACAGGTGCTCCAGTGGCCTCTGCCCTTTAAGCCGTGTGATACGATGACCACCCCCCCCCCGAACCTTGAGTGAACGCGAGTGTCCATTTGGAGGGACTTGCCCTTCCTCGTGGGGGAGAGAGCCCTGTGTTCAAATAGGACCCCAGAGCGTTAGCTCGATCGATGACTTATACGAGGGCTTCCTGCCTCCCCTGTCCCTGGTTTGGTCGCTCAGTCGTGTCTGACTCTTTACGACACCCTGGCCTGGAGCCCGCAGGCTCCTCCGTCCAGGGGATTCTCCAGGCGAGGACACTGGAGTGGTTAGCCGTTCCCTCCTCCAGGGAGTCTTCCTGACACACGGATTGAACCCGGGTCTTTTGCATTGCAGGCGGATTCTTTACCGCCTGAACCACCTTCCCTGCTCAATGCAGTCCTCTGAGCATCCCTTCCAGGCACGGGGGTTACAGACGTGCCTGGGACTGTCACCCCCTGTGATGCTGGTCTCCTGAGGTCCTTCTGGGGTTCTGTTCTCACTCTTCCCCCGACACCTCCCACACACAACTGCTGCCTTGCCCAGGCCACAGACGATTGGCTGACTCGGGGCTAATTGGATTTTATCTGCCTAGGAAGCTGGGGTGAAGGGGGCGAGGGCAGGGTCCTAAAGACGCCCTGGCAACCCTGACCCTCGGGGAGCAGCGGGAGGGGGCTATGGGGCACCCCGAGTGGAGGAAAGCAGCCCAGAGGTGGTGTGGACCCGGGGAGTAAGACGGGCGGACACACACACATGAGCGCGTGCGCGCACTCCCGCACACTCATCCTGCCCCAGGTCCCCCTGGGGTTCCCCCGAAAGCTCCCTCTCTGGCTGAGCCCACCTGTGGGCTTGTGTTTGTCGAGGGCAGGCAGCTCCGGGTTGAACAGGGCGGCACCTGTGGACCCAGAGTTCCTCCTCCGAGTCCCGCCTGCCTTGCGGCTCACACGTCTTTCCCGCGGCCGTGAAGCGAGCCGCACCCAGGGCCAGCCGGAGGGCGTGTGGTGGGCACGCAGAGGGCACTCGGTGGGCGCACGGTCACCTGGGATGAGAGGTAAACGCCAGGGGCCCACAGGAGGGGACAGACGAGGCTGAAGGTCAGCCCCTGTCACCCCCAGAGGCGGCCCCAAGCCCGTGTGGCCACAGGAAGCTGTTCTCCGGGGCATGTCCGGCTCCTCCAGAGCCTTAGGTCAGGGAGACACCACGGGGCTGATGACGGCCCGGCCACCTGCGTCCATCCGGGGCTCCTGCCGAGGCTCTTGTTCAGGCCCGGGGTCGTCATGCTGGGGCCTCGGAAAAGCCAAGCGACAGGTCTCGGAGGAGGTCTCTCCGTTTGATCTGGGGTTTTGGACGCTTGGCCATGTGGCGTCAGGACTTTTGTAAGATATCTGGGCACTCCATCAGCGGTTCTCCTCGAGGGATGCTTTCTTCCACCCCCTCTCGGTTTTGAAAGCATCTGGGCATCTGATGTTTGTTGTTGTTAATGCTCCTTCCAGACGTAAGCAGTATTGATCCTATTGCTTTATTAAAAGCCCCGAGTCCCTTTGCATCGCTTCTTAGCTTGTCCAGGGCTGGCACGTCTTTTGCCCACGCCAGGCGGAGAAGTGGGGTTTGGGCTGGACATAAGTGCCTGTCTAATGCTGCAGATGCTGGCAGTTTAAAAGCTGCAGCTTGCAACAACATTTCAGGAAAAGTCATGCCGATCAAGAAATCCCAGGGGAAGAAAGGGACATTAAAGAGTGAGTTCCTGCACGGATGGGGGATTCTCCCGGGAAGCGCAGTGTGGACTAAATCATGCCAGGGACCGACGGTGCGCACCGGTGTGATTTACCTGCCGTTTGGGTTATTCAGGGATTTTCACTTGCTCTTCATCTCTGGACCCTCTCTCATTTAGGGAGGGCTGTCGGGGGTGGGAGTGAGCAGCTGGGCCCTGGGAGGTGGATGGAGGTGGATGAGACGCAGGCCCCCCAGGACCCCGCCCCGGCCAGCACCAGCGCCACCTCGGTGGAGAACGGTTTTGGTTGAGTCGTCTAGGTACTGACATGGTCATCAGAAACCAAAGTATTGCTGACAAAACAGATAAATAGCCAAGACAGACAGAGGCGGGGCTGTCTTCTTTTGCCTATTGCTTTAAAGGTATTTTTAAAATCTCAGGTTGGTTTTCACACTAGGATTCTTCCTCTGACGGTTTTTAACGTTTTGGGAGTCAGCTCTAGAGAGCTGGCATTTATAGAAGAATGTTTATTCGAAAGAGAGGAAACTCAGCCAGCTGTGACACTGATAAGGCCAAATTGATCTCAATTCGTGTGAGACTTCAGCCTGGGGACCCAGGAGTGAGTCCCATGGTGAGGCTCGCCCAGGGCTGCTGGGGTGGGGGCCCTATTGCACAGCTGTCTGTGATGGAGACCTCCAAACCTGTGTTTTATCAGGGACGGTTCACAATAGAAGGACCAGACTAAAATGCCTGTTAGCTTCACAAAGAAGAGACTCCGTATAAAGATTCATTCTGCCTTTCAGAACTTGCAGTTTTAAAAGTGCCTTGGAATTTTTTGAGAAATACAAATGCCCAAGTATTAAAAAAAGAAAAATATTAGAGAAAAATACAATCTCACATATATATAGGTTTTATCAGCAAATTGTTTATTTCATAAGCCTATGGTATTAGTTTTGTTATATTGATAAATGATATCTATTAAAAATGGCATTCTCAACAGCACATGCCACCATGCATGCGTGCTCAGGTGCTCCAGTCGTGTCCAACTCTTTGTGACCCTATAGATTGTAGCCCACCAGACTCCTCTATCCATGGGATTCTCCCGGCAAGAATACTGGAGTGCCTTGCCCTCCTCCAGGGATCTTCCCAACCCAGAGATCAAACCTGCATGTCTCGTGTCTCCTGCACTGACAGGTGCCACCTGGGAAGCCCATGTTCCGCCACAAATAAAGTTAAATAAAAAAATAAATAAAATAAGCTACAAACAAGGATATCCTATACAGCAAAGGGAATATAGCCTGCATTTTATTATAATTATAAATGAAATACAACCTCTTAAAATTGTGAATCACTATGTAATATATCTTTTTTATGTAGTATATCTTAAACTTTTATAATATTGTACATCAACTATACTTCAATAAAAACAAATTAATTTTAAAAGGGAAAATAAATAAAAGTATCATCAAGCTGCCTTCTCGCTGGTTTTCTCATCTTAGAAAGTCGCCTTCTGGGGCAGATTCTGTGTTTTATTCGTCTCTTAATTGAAGCCAAGGACTCAGATCAGGGCCCAGCCCAGAGTAGGAGTGCTTGTTGACTGAGCCAGTAAATGAGAAGTCAGTCAGCATCCCAGGTTTGGAGACGAGCTCAGGCCCCGACAAGGTGGACTTGGTTGTCACTTTAGATGGTAGGTTGTTGGGCAGGTGGGCATGACCCAGAGTGACCTCCTAAGATGGATTCTGATCAGCTCAGCAGTGTCTTTGAGCCCATAGGCCTGGCTGGGATTCCTACTGTTGCCCCTAGCTAGCCATGTCATCAGGGCTAGTTACTAATGTGGGACTCAGTTTTTCTACCTGCGAAACGGGTCTAGTACACACGGGGTAAGTGGAATAGGGCAGCTGACATGGGTCCACACTCCGGCTTCATCACTTTGGTTTATAGACCTGGTCCTGACAAGATGCAGGCAGCTGCAGACAGGAAGGTTCTAGAAGGTAAGTCCGGCTGTCACTGTGACTGGCCTTGGTGAGTTGGAGCAGCTCGTCTCCTTGGTAACGTGCATGGGTGCTGCCTTCAGAGTCACGTGCTGGGTCTCCTTTGTGCTAAGGGGCCCCTTCTCCTGTTAAATCGTCACCATCGGTGCTTTGTGATTTAGCCTCTTTCCTGTCATTGAGCACATAGAATGATGAGCATCGTGCAGTCGGAGGGGTCTTGTCTTTGAGGAAACATGGTCATCACAGTAGCCATAGACGCTGCTGGGGGCGGGGGTGTTTGCGAGTCACTTGGTCTGGGGGTCTCAGCAGGCTTCCCTGGGGAGGAGCATGTTCTCCAGCATCTGAAGCCTGAGTTGCAGCTCAGAAGCAAGAACTTCTTGGGGTCCGCGTGTTTGGAGGTCCCCGTCACGAAGATGCCGGCTCTGCAGGGCTGGGGGTGAGCGGGGGAGGGGCACTGGCCCGATGCGGGGCGTGTTCCCTGCGGTACTGAACGCCGTGGGTGGGTTCGGGATTTGCAGTAAGGGGGTGAACGCCTGGTTTTCATATGCTGCGTTTTTGTTGTTTTGTTATGCCTGCTTTTTGAAAATTATGGGAAAACACATCCCGTGTTGCTAGATCGTCCCGCTTTTCAAGGGAGTTTAGAAATTCACATTCTTTTCAGTTGTGGTAAAATATACATAATGTAAAAATTACTACCTTCACTGTCTTTGAGCACACAGTTCAGTGGTGTTCAGTACATTGATGTTCTTGAGAATTTACCCCCACCATCCAGCTCCACAGCCTCTTCATCTTTAGAAACAAACTGTCCCCGTGACGCAGTCACTCCCCGGCCCCAGGCACCCGCCTTCCTACCACCTCTCCGTGTGAATCCAGTGCCCCCTGGGGCCCTCACAGGAGGGGAGTCCTACAGGATCTGTCCTTTTGTGCCTGTCTTATTTCACTTAGCATCACGTCCCCAAGGTTCATCCCCGTGATTCATGCCACGTGTCAGAATGTCCTTCCTCTGTAGGGCTCAGTACTGTTTCTTGGGCTCCAAAATCACTGTCGTTGGTGACGGGAGCCACGAAATTAGAAGACACTTGCTCCTTGGAAAAAAAGCTATGACAAACCTAGGCAGCATGTTACAAAGCAGAGACATGGCCGACAAAGGTCTATTTAGTCAAAGCTATGGTTTTTCCAGTAGTTGGACTATAAAGAAAGCTGAGCGCCGAAGAGTTGATGCTTTTAAACTGTGATGTTGGAGAAGACTCTTGAGAGTCCCTTGGACTACAAGGAGATCCAACCAACCCATCCTAAAGGAGATCGACCCTGAATATTCATTGAATGGACTGAGGCTGAAGCTGAAGCTCCACTACTTTGGCCACCTGATGCAAGGAGCCAACTCCTTGGAAAAGACCCCTGATGCTGGGAAAGATGGCGGGCAGGAGGAGAAGGGGGTGGCAGAGGATGAGATGGTTGGATGGCATCACCGACTCAATGGACATGAGTTTAAGAAAATCCGGGAGATGGTGAAGGACCGGGAAGCCTGGCGAGCTGTGGTCCGTGGGGTCGCAGAGTCATTTATGAGCAGCTGCAGCGGTGACCCCTGCACGGGCGGACCTCTTTTCGTCTCTCTACCATCCCTCGTGGACTCTTGGCTTGCTTCTGCCCCTTGGCCACCAAGAGTAACGCTGCTGTGAACACAGGTGCACGGGTGCTTCTCCCAGTCCCTGCTTTCCCTTCTTTGGGGTGAACATCCAGAAGTGGGGTTGCAGGGTCACGGGGTCACTGTGTGTGTAACTCTTTGAGAACCCTCCGTACCGTTTTGCACAGCCGCCACTCCGTTTTACATCCCCACCCACAGTGCACAAGGCTCGCGTCTCCACACCCCTGCCGACACTCGTGGTTTTCTGTTTTGTTTATATAATAGCCATCCTGACGGGGTGAGGTGGTGTGCTCTATGGCCTAAGTGATTCCGTTTCTATGCCAACTGCCAGGACGGTGTCGTAGGGAGGCAAGAGCCACAGCAGGGGTCTGGTTAGGAGACGCCCCCCCACCCCACCCCGGGTGGTGGACCCCAGGCGGGGTCTCTGAGGGCCTGGTTACCTCTGTGCTAACAGAAGACCTCAGACCTGTGAGCGGAGGCCTGCTCTCACCCTGGGGCACGGGGGCCCAGCAGCCCAGCTGGGAGGAGCAGCAAGGGGGGCTGACTTCCTGGAATCTGGCAGGACGTGGGTGATGCGGCAAGCCCTGCTCTCCGGCCAGCTTCCTGCACCGGGGCCCCCCGGCTGGTAAAGCGGAGGCATGAGACCCATCAGAGCTTGTTGCTTCTGCTGACAGTTGGGTTTGCGATCCCTTCTTCCTGTTCCTGGGTGTCTAAGGTGATACCCCATTTTGTGTAGGGGTTCCGGGGTTCAAGGTAAAAGCTGGTGCACCTGGAGTAATATTTTCCACAGCTTCTGTCAGAGGCAATGATTTCGTTTCCTGAAACGGGACTTTGCTTTTGTGGCTGAGGTCTCAGTCGCCAAAGCAGAGCCAACACTTCTGTCTAGAACCAGATGTCTCCAAAATGTTCTCTTTCCTTCCAAGAACATCACAGTTCCAGCTGGAAAAAGCCATTTCCAGTGGAAACTACAGTGTCACAAAGATTATGGTAATTCTAAGAAGTTTTGAGGGGCCTTATGGAAGCAGGTAATAAATATTGCATCTAGAGACTCTTCCAGAGTTTTCTAAAAGAATAATATTTGTTATGCTAATTTTGAATCACCAGGGTTTCTGCTGGCTTGAAAACAGGATGATGTTTTTCATTCTCTTTTGAAACTGTTAGGAGGATGATTTTCACTTTGGAAAAATAATCGGTGTAGTTGAGAGCGTGTATCTGTGCAAAGAGTCTTGCCCACTAGACAGGCAGCAGCTTCAGCCTGCCAGGGACTCGGGAGGTGGTTCAACGTTGGCGCCAGCTCCCAGGCCAGCGCTAACCTTTTTAAAGATTCATTGATTCATTTATTTAACAGCACCGGGTCTTAGTTGTGGCATGCGAGATCTGTTTTTCAGTTTGCAGCACGAGATCTTGAGTTGCGGCTTGCTAACTCTTAGCTGGGGCGCGTGGGATCTAGTTCCCTGACCAGGGATGGAACCTGGGCCCCCTGCATTGGGAGTGCAGTCTCAGCCACTGGACCACCAGCGAGGTCCCCAGCAGTGACCTTTAACTTAGCAGCGTCTCAGGATGCTTTCTCTTCTAACTGTGAAAGGGGTCTGCGAGGTCTTAGAGATGACCCAGAAAACACTGCCTCCTGGTGAAAGGCACCTGGAGCCAGAGTACCGTCCTGACTTCACCTGCCCTCGTCTCCACCTGCTGGGGCTGAGTCAGCAGTTTCATTGAGATGTAATTCATGTGTCGTACAACTCACCTGTTTACTGTGTATGACTCAGCAGTTTTCAGCATATTCACAGAGGCCTGCAGCCCTCATTGTGGCCAATGATAGATCACTTTCCACACTTGAAAAAGCTCTTGCCTTGTCATTCCCCCAAGCCCACCCTACACCCGCTCCCTGTCTGAGTGGCTCCCCTGCGTCTGGACTTAGCATGTAAACTGTTCTACAGTTTCTGTCCTTTTGTGTCTGTCTTCTTCACGGAGCAGCATGTTCTCAGGGTTCATCTGTGCTGTACCCTGTATCAGGGCTCAGTCCTTTCCCCAGGAATGGTGTTGTATTGTATTGAGGACCACAGTTTGTGTATCCATTCACTAGCTGATGGCTTCTATGCTTTCTTGCTGTTACAAAATGCCTTTAGTTTGGCCGGATCAGCCTCCATGGACAATGACCTCTTCCCAGACCTGCCAGTTACTTGGGAATGGTTAAGCTTCTGCATCCAGTGCTGGCCAAATGGTGTGATGGAAAGAGCCAGAATAAAATAAAAGCAATGAGCAGAATAATCCTGACTAGCACGTGTTCCTTGCATCAGTCAGCATAGACTAGATTGTGTGCAGTAACAAACATCCCCACATTTTCGTTGGCTTCTAGCCATCGGGTGACAATGCTTTAAAGGCTTCACCCCAGTTTAGCCTTGTCCCAGGATCCAGACTGGAGGAGATATGGTCATTCTCTGGGCAGAGGGATGGAGCTCAGAAGGCATCAGAAGGGCCTGAAAGGATGTGCCTCCATTCCCAGGGGTGGGGTGGGGGGCTGCTAGTCACAGGCAGTGGGCACAGATGTCCAAGCCTGGTCCAGGCAGAAGTGGAATGACTGGAATCAAGAAAACTCTACCCCAGGGGTTGGGCCAGCTGCAGCCACATCTGGCCCATTGCCTTCTCTTTGCCAATAAAGCTTTATTGACAGCTGCGCCCACTTGTGTGTGTGTGAGCTATGGCCGCTCTTGCCACGGGGCCGCCGAGAGGAGCAGCCGCCATGGAGATCCTCCGGCCTGCAGAGCTGGAGACGCCCACCCCCGTGCTCCCGCCTCCTCAGCATGGCAGCCCCGTCGTCCCCGGGGCAGGGCCAGCCCACATTTCTGCAGCAGCCTGGCTGCTTTGTGGTTGTGTTGTTCGGTCTCTAGGTCGTGTCTGCCTCTTCTGTGACCCCGTGGACTGCAGCTGCCGCCTCTGTCCACGGGATTCTCCAGGCAAGAACACTGGACTGGGTCACCATTGCCTCCTCCAGGGGGTCTTCCCCACCCAGGGGTCGAACCCAAGTCTCCTGTATTGGCAGGCGGATTCTTTACCGCTTAGCCACCAGGGAAGCCCATCTGACTGTTTTATGTGTATATAAATATATACGAATCTGACTGCTATATATGCTGCGGTTGGCCGAATAATGATCCCCCGATGATGCCTGCATCCTGATCCCCAGACCCTCTGAGGGTGTGACCCTAACGTGGCAGGAGGAGCTCGCCGAGGTGCTGAAGTTCAGGAGCTTGAGACGGGATGAACTGAGCCAAGTCAGTATCAGCAGAAGGGGCCTTAGAAGAGGGAGGCAGGAGGGTCAGAGTGAGAGACGGTGACGTGATGGTGGGAACACAGATCAGAGGGAATAAGGGATCTGCTGGCCATGTAGTGGAGGAAGGGACCACAAATCAAGGATGCAGCTGCCTCTGGAGGCTGGAAAAGCAAGGAAACTGATTCTCCCCTGCAGCTCTCACCCGGAATCAGCCCTGACGCTGCCTTGATTCCGGGACTTCTGAGCTTCAGAACTGGAAGATAATCAGAGTTGTTGTTTTGGGTCGCTGCATCTGTGGTCCTTGTCTCAGCTGCCATAGGAAACTCTTGTCCCGGTCACTGAGTCCTCACGCGGCCCTCTGAGGCGGGTCCCGTCCTTGTCCCGGTCACTGAGCCCTCATGCGGCCCTCTGAGGTGGGCCCCATCCTTGTCCTGGTCACTGAGTCCTCACGCGGCCCTCTGAGGCGGGTCCCATCCTTGTCCCCTTGTGACGGGGGCAGAACCAGCACGGGGACGTCACGTGGCCCCATCGAGGGCAGAGCTGTGTTCACACCCGGGTGTCCTGCTGGCTCCAGGGGACCCCTCGATTTCTCTGTAAAAAGTTACTTCCTCATTATGATCCAAGCTAATGAACAGTGACTCTGGGTAAAGTCACACTGGGGAAGGTTAAAGACATGATGAGCCCTTGGACACAGGGCTCCTCCCGTGGGTGCCATTTCTTTTAAAAAAGAAGTTTTAGCTCCTCTTAACAAAAGCACTTACTTTTATGTATGTAGTTGGCTGTGCCGCGTCTTGGTTGCAGCCTGCGGGATCTTCAGATGCAGCATGCGGTATCTAGCTCCCCAGACAGGGGTTGAACCTGGGGCCCCTGCTTTGGGAGCCTGGAGTCCTAGCCTCTGGACCCCCAGGGAAGTCCTGATGCCATTTCGTTTTGCACCGAAGGCTCCCCAACCCTCTCCTTCTACTTCAGTGAGCTTCCCCAGGGCCGTGTTCCCCTAGTCTGCTCCCCCTTCTGCCAGCCCCACCCACCCAGGAGGTACTGGGAGTCACTTTGGGGTCACCCTGCACCCTCTATCCTGTGTGGGGTGTTCTGACTCCCGTCTCTGGCACAGGCTGGGTGTGGGGGTGACGAGGGGCCCGCTGCCCATCCAGGTTCGGGGTCGCAGGCAGGATCCCACCTGCCAGCATGTGAGCCTTTGGTGACACTCCTATGGCGTCTCCTTGCCTTGCTCCCGATTCTGCCCCGTGGGTGACTTGGAGGAAGCTGGCTCTTGCCCCAGGAAAGGGCATGACTGGTGCCTCCACCCCGTCTCAGCTCCTCCCAGGGATCGGCTTGGAAACAAACCCCTTCCCCTTCTGCCGTGCAGTTTCTCCCCATCTCGAGGCTCTGAGGTCCCATCCCGTGTTCCGTATTAAAGCAGGCGGAGACCCCTGCAGCATCGCTCCCCAGGAGGGCCCTTTCTGGAGGCGAGGTTGCCATAGCAGCCACAAGGCTTCCCATCTCGCGAGCACAGCTCAGCCCTTCCCCAGCACGTGCCCTTCGCCTGTGGCTGGTCCTGCCCGGGAGCGGGCTCTTCGCTGAATCAGATGCCCCAGCTCTTTGGCCAGCTGTCTCTGGCCTCAGTTGTTCTCCCTGCAGATAGCCAAACCTTTTCTTCCAGACACACTGGAAGCATAGGGGGTGGAGAGGACAATGCCAGGCTTCTCGGGGTCTCTCCTAAGCGACTAAGGATCTGTGGAATCTGAGCCGTCTCCAGAGACGGGGACGGCGTCGGTAGGAACGTCCTCATTCGCCCGAGTCTCAGCACTTGTGATTCGTGGTGTGTAGGTGTCTTGAGGACCACCTGGACCTCCCCGTGTCTTGATGGCAATTCCACATCCTTAAGAGCCTTTCTCCCTCACTTGAACCCCTGCAGAGATGGGGCGCTCATGTCTTCCCCAGGGGCCTGCGGCTAGGCTCTCTTCCCTGCGTGGACTTGCACTCTGCCTCCCCCATTTCCCCCATCGCTCCCACCTTGGCCCAGACTCATCCATCCCATGGAACAAGCCCACCCCCTCTCACCACAGGCAGCGCCATGACCCAGAACGCACAGCGAGAGGGAAGGCATCTCAGGAATCTTTAATTGTGAAATCTTTTCTTGAGATAGAGTTCAGAATCCTCATGAATATTTAACTGGGATTCAGAGTCGGTGTTCAGGGATTCTTACTCATTTTAACACCATGGGAAATTTTATTGTTTATAAAATAGATACAAAGAATCTTTTGTCTGCATGTGTTTCTTCTGAGTCTATTTCTCCTTGTGAGCCCTTATTTTTTTTAAACAAAGAAGCTAACATATTGAGATGCCTTAACAAACATATGATGTGTACTTACCTGGGGCTCTCCTTCCCAACCACACGATGGAGCAGAGAGTTCCCGTCACGGGTTTTTACCTCTCAGTGTTGTAAATGGGTGGGGACGAACCCACCAGGAGACAGAACAGAGACTGGTGATTGATAAGAAGTAAGGATGAGAGGCCTCCTTTCATCAGGATGGGCCAGACCAGGGGATCTTGAAAACCTCTGCACCATCTGTCTTGTTATTCATCGATTCTGTATTTGCAAATTCACTTGCTCGCTAAAATTTACGTTTAACCCCCACATAAAAACTTGCAGCACTTTTCTCATTTCGGTGCCTTTTTGTTGGTGTCCGACTGTTTGCGACCCCATGGATTTTACAGTCCATGGAATTCTCCAGAATACTGGAGTAGGTAGCCGTTCCCTTCACCAGAGGATCTTCCCAACCCAGGGATCGAACCAGGGTCTCCTGCATGGCAGGCGGATTCTTTACCAACTGAGCTATGAGGGAAGCCCTTTGCGGGTGATGGTGCTGCATAGGATTGCCCCCCAGCTGTGGTACTGAAGAGCTGTCTTGGGTCCGAGGTGCATGAAGCCTGCCATGTGCCTTACGGAGAAAATATTAAGACCTGCATTAGGCAAATTTCATCCAGGCATGAGTGCTGGTGCTCCTGGCTGTGAGTTCAGTGTTAATGAATCAACAGTGTGCATTAAGTACAGAGTCTTTTAACAGAAATACGCAGAAAGCAAGGCTGTGTCATTATTCGTGGATGAAAATGGGACTCTGAGCCTGCAGGAATGCAGCCTTTCTCTCTGCGAGGAGCCCTGGTTCAAGGGCGTCTGAATGCGTGTTCACAGGGGCTTCATGGGACGTAGCTGTCCTAAGCGTGTGACAAGGAGCCATGTGTGCCCCCAGCCCGGTGAGAAGCTGGGTCTGGCCCGCATGGCCGGACAGGCAGGGGACACCCAGCCCCTCCCAAGTTCACGGTGACATCATACCTGGTCCGCTCATCTGTTGAGAAGCTAGCCTCTCTTCTCACCAGGTTCGGTCTGCAGGGCACATAGTGTAGGTTTGCGTTTATTTTTGAACCCTAACACAGGCGTGTGGGCAGCACGGATCTGCCTCAGATGTTTTCCCCACCAGGTCTTACGTATCTGGCTTTCACACAAGGATGTGTCAAGATCTCTGCTCCGTGTTACTGTAGGTGCAGCGAGCGGGCCCAGATACAGCGCAAGATGAAAGGACACGGCTGTGAGCAGGCTGTCTCCTCGTTAGGCGGCCTGGAGAGTTCTGCACTGACCAGCACCCCATGTACAAGTGTTGAGGGGATGTTCTTCACGTCGGTGGGCAGTCTTCAATGACATGCATGCTTCTTAGGTCAGAGTCAGCTCAGCAGGAGACCCTAGACATGTTTATTGCAGGACATCCCTGATGAAATGGGGCGTCTATGTAACCACTGCTTTCTTGAACCTACAGAGACAGCTTAAGGATGTTGATTCACACAGGTATAAAATAGTGGCGTCCCTGTGAAGCCCCGCATGCCTTCCCTCTGGGCTGTGGACTGTCATCTCATAGCTGGCTTTGTTGGCTTCCTTACCCACTGGTGGAGGGGAGCCCAGGAGAACAGCCCGGAGCAAGTGTGTAAAATTCCAGTTGCCAAGATTCTGCCCTCCTCGGGGGTTGAACGGTGGTGGGAGGGAGGGTCTGGTTGACCTTGTAGGATTGGGAGTGGGCAATGGCCAGAGATCAACAACTCTAGAGAACTCTAGCATGTCCCCAGAGTGTTGAGTTTGGGGAGAGACAGAAGCCAATCCCATAGTTTCTTGTGACAAGTGCCATTTTTCCAAGAAGGCTGCAGCCTGCCTGTGTGCATGGGGTGGGGAATGCTCCTGGAAGGAAAGAAAGAACATGAAAGAGAGGCTGATGCAACATTCTCAGACAGGAATCTCAAGGTGGTCTTTCAGAGTCATGAGCCATCTATGGTGACATCTGCTTGGATGAAACTTTCTGACTTGGCTGTCCACAGAAGCCATGTGATGGATGGAAAATGCTTCAGCCAGGTCCTTCTCCCAGAGCGGAAGTGGGAGGGACCCTGACCCTTGCACATCTGAAAACCAGAGTTTCACAATAGCACCCGAGACCTGTCACCGGGTGATGATGGACGAGTCTGGCTTCTCAAGGCTGGATGACAAAGGCTGGGAGAGGAGAGGGGCTGTTGACTGAGCTCGTCAGAGTTCAGACAAAATGATGCCGGTGCTCGGGGATACGAGTGAAAGCTGAGGGTCCAGGCAGGCAGCAGTGTGGGGATCCTGATCCTGGCTGTCACGCCCTGTTTCGCCAGACACGCACCCCACACGCATCTCTTATTGGCCCCTCCCACCATTCACTGCAGACTTTTTCTTTCCTAGATAGTTTTTACCACCCATTTGGCACCCACTCACTCTTTGGTATGGAGATTCCCCGCTGAGCTTTGCCTGTTTGGGGTTTGGATTTAAGCCTCTTTGTTAGGTTTATAATCATGTAATAGGTATTATGCCTCTTACCAATCAAAGGTTACAGATTTTTTTCAAGTTAATACTTTCCTTTGGCTTTCCTTGTCTTTTTCTTTAAGCTCAGGAAATTTTGTTATGTTTTACTTATTTTTTAAATGTTTTTAAATTTTCTTTTAAAGAAAACTGAGGGGAGTCGCTCCATGTGGCATGTGGGATCTTAGTTCCCCAAGTAGGGATGGAACCTGTGTTCCTGCCTTGGAGGTATGGAATCTTAACCAGTGGGCCACCGGGGAAGTCCTTTAAAAAAACTTTTTTTTTAATTTTGTTTATTTTTTATGTCACCAGGTCAGCTTTCTCCTCGTCGTCTCCCAGCCCTGGTGACACATTTGGAAGTTTTCCACCCATGCGTTTGAGGTCTCTTTATCCCTTGCTCGTTTATTTCCCATTTGCTCCTTTTTCTTCCCTGAGCCTCTGGGTTTCTTGTGCTTTCTTTTTTATTTCTTGCTATTTCGTTTAGTTTCAGTTCCTATTTTATTTCAAGCAGAGAGAGAAACTCTCTGCTCTGAGTTTTCTGAACACCATTTGATTCTGTTTGGTTGGTAGAGGCAGTCTTTGTTAGGTGTGTGTTCCACCCTAGCCGTTAAGTGTTGATTTTCAAAAGAATCCTGCCAGTGTCACTGTAGATAATGGTCATTTGCAGTGGCTACTTGGGAAACTTTCTCTTTGTCCCTAGTTTTGAGCATTTGTGGGTCTAGATGTAGTTTTTCTTGTATTTATTTTGGTTGAGATTCATAGAACATTTTGAATCTTTGGGTTTGTGTGTTTCATCAGTTTAGGCTTCATGTTAAATAACACTTCTGCCCCTTTTATGTCCTCTCTCCTAGGTGTCTGATCACACAAATGTCAGAGCTTTTCCTGAGTTACAGATCTCCTTCCCTTATATTCCATTCTTTCTTCTCTGTGCTGTAGTTTGTGCATTTTCTTTTGACCTGTTTATCCAATCTCTTTATCCATCTTCTATGCATAATCTGATCTAAGCCCATCTTGTAGGCTCTTAATTAGAGATAACTGCATTTTCAGATCTGGAGTCTACAGTTGATTCTTTTTTTGGTGCCTTTCAATTATCTGGCAAAATTCAACCATCTTTTTGCTATTTTTTTTTCTAGTTTTTCCTTTATTTTCTGGAAGATACTAATTGTTTCAAATTTCTTGCCTGTGCATGCTAATGCCTGGACCATCCATGGGTCTGTTTCTATTGACTGTTTTTTCCCTTTGTTTTCCAATGTTGGTGCTGTCTCTGGGAATGACTAGTGCTTGTTTATGGAGATAGTGCTTGCGTATATTTACATAACTATAAGAAGTCCAGGGGACGTATTTTCTTTCAGAGAAGATTATCCTTTCTTGGTGCAGTGGGGGCTTCATACTTTCACCAGTTTGGAGACTGGTCTGAGTCGAGGCTGGCTTGCAATTCTCCAAGGATTTGTCCTCCTCGGCCACTCCCTTTCCTCTGAAGGTGCCCTCACCTGGGCCCTAAGATCTCCCAAACGAGAGCCTGGGGTGCCTACCTGTCACTCCCCGTGGTGGGCCCTGCCCTCCAGTTTTCATAAATAGATTTTTAGCCCTCTGTGCCTCTCGGTCTCAGAGTTTGCTAAACATCTTGAGAACACAGCAGCTGAATGTCTCTTTCCGTTTCCCACTCCTCCCTTCCCACCCAGACTTTGGCCCTTCACGTCTGTGGCTTTGACTGTTGGGCAGCCTTACTCGATGGCTAAAACCTCCACTGATTTCTGCGCACCCGGCAGGGACTGGCCCTCAGATCCTTGGCCGCGTTGCTGAGTCTAGAATGTGTAGATGCTTCACTTCACTGCTGTCCCCTCTCAGAACCCTGCACTCTGGCCTCTGTCACTTCTGTGGCTCTCTGATGCTTTACAGAGATGTCTGTTGTGCTGCATTTGTTTATTTTCTTCCATTCTTTTTGGCAGGATCGTGCATCTGATGCTAATGACTTCACCATAACCTGTCTGTGCTCAGTGGAGGCTTATTCAGATTACGTTCTGAGTCCTTTTGACCTGACCTCAAAGTTCTTGATGGCTTCCTTATTTCTGATGTTTCATGCTCCTCTAGTAAATTTCTTGTCTCAGACACGACATCAGCCGTTTTTCTGGGGCTGCCTCATTCCTTTTATTGCAAATGGGTGTTAGGAGCCACGTTCCAAGTGCCAGGAGGGGATTTTTTAATTTTATTATTAGAATTTTTTTTATGTGGGCCATTTTTAAAGTCTTTATTGAATCTGTTACAACACTGCTTCTGTTTTATGTTTTGGTTTTTTTGGCTGCGAGGCATGTGGGATCTTAATTCCCCAACCAGGGATTGAACCCAGACCCCCTTCACTGAAAGGCAGATTCTTAACCACTGGACAACCAGGAAAGTCCAGGTGGGGGGTCTTATTTTAAAGATTATGAGTATTACTATATTATAGTAGTATTATCATGGGCTTATGATAAAGGTCATGTATTTAAAGATACATCATGAGTCTTCCTACTGTTACCGATCCTAATTCAGGACAAGGTTTATACTTAATCTCCTTGAACCTCTGTCTGTGTCTCCTTAAGCCACACCAAAAACTGCAAGTTTTATCAGCCACATCACTCCTATCCTGGTTTCTTCCGCCAGGTACACACAGAATTCTCCCGGTCATCACGCCAACACTGCCACCAGTGATATCACGCTCACGTGGTTTAAGATTTTCATTTGCAGTCAGGTTTTTTTAATCAGAGTAGTTCTCATTAGGGACATGCAATAAATTACTGTGTTTAATCTTTATTTGTGTATGCTTTGTATACAGGTCCCTTTGTTTTTATTCTTTAATGATTGTTTTTTAAAGTTTTAATTTTTAATAACCACATAAAGTTTTCATATCAAATCTATAAAACAAGGTAAATGCAAAGAAGTTCAGCTTTTCTCCCTCCCTTTTCTATGCTATTCTTTCTCTTCCCCTTAGGTAATAATTTTTTAAAGCTTATCCTTCTTTGTTTACAGAGAGTGATTTTTAAACTAGTAATTATCAAGTGCCTACCATTTATGGAGTACGTATATGTTAGATTGCTGCCAGTAGTCTACAAGCACTGTTGCATTTTAATTGACAAGATGCCTGTGAGGTGGGCTCTGATATTCCCCCTGTTGACAGATGAGGAAACCGAGGCTCAGAGAGGTTAGCTGACATAGGCCCGGTCATACAGCACACCGGCTGCACCTTGGAACTGGAAGCAGGGTCTTCTCCCTGCGTGATCGGGGAGTTGAGTTTCCATAGCTTCGGAAGCTGTCAGTTTCCAAGCTGCAGCTGGTTGCTTGTGATGAGTGGTTTAAAATACCCACATAGTCTTTGGCACTTTCCCCCTGATTGCTCTTCCGCTTCGGAGGCTCCCGGGCTGGACCTGGCGTGGATGATGCGCTCGGAGTGGTTGGCGGCCTGCTGGTTCTGGGACACTGCTGTCAGTGAAGCTGGTATCGCCAGCTTCTCCCCGTGGAGAGAGGAAAGCTGTGACGATTTATCAAGAGCGCGTCTGACTTGTGTCCTCAGAGCTGGTGCGGGCGCCCCGTCGGGCGCCCGGTGACCTTCCCGCCTGAAGCTCCGCCCCCGCCAGCAGCGCTCTGGCTGGAGGCGAGTTCCTCCTGCCAGCTTGGCTCTCCTCGGCGGAGGTGGACGGCGCCTGTGTTCCAGCACCTGCTTTTCTTTCCTGGTTCTCACAGCGAAGCAGCTTAAAGTGTGGGCTGGCCTGACAGCTTCCGGGGCTCACCAGGTGCGACCTTTGCAGCGGGCGGGACCGCTGAGCTGTCTGAGGCCGGTACCGGCTCCGTTGCTGCCCGCCCCCACCCGCCCTGCCCCGCGATGGGCGCCGCCAGGTCACTTTCCCGTTGCCCTCCTTCCCGCTTCCACAAAAATAAAGCAGCCCAACGTGCTGCCGGGTGTCCTGAGCAACCCCACCCCCACATGCATGTGCAGATACCTACACACACACTCACACATGTGTATACCCCCTCACGCACACGCAACCCCTACACACATACAACACACATATGCACACATACAGATGCACACATATACACAAGGAAGCGAAAGTCACTCAGTTGTGTCTGACTCTTTGTGACCCCATGGACTATATAATCCATGGGATTCTCCAGGTCAGAATACTGGGGTGGGTGCCTCTTCCCGTCTCCAGGGGATCTTCCCAACCCAGGGTTGGAACCCAGGTCTCCTGCACTGCAGGCGGATTCTTTACCAGCTGAGCTAGTAGGGAAGCCCACACATAAACATATACACATATACCCATATACACCACACACACACTGCACACACGCATCCCACACATACAAACCCAGATACACATACACAGATGCATACACACACACATACACATAGACACACACCACATATATGTGCACACATATGCATGTATACACACATGCCCATACACCTCACACACATGCACCCCCCACATATACACGTATATATGCACACACCACACACACACACATCTGCACACATATACATATATACACATATGCCCATATACCTCACACAGACACCCTTACGCATCCCACACATTCATACCCAAATACACATACAAACACACATGTACACACTGCCCCCACATATACATACACACCACACACATATACACACACATATATGAACACATATACATGTATACACGCATGCCCATACACCTCACACACGTGCACACCTGACATATACACGTATATATACACACACCACACACACATATAGACACATACATTTACATGCATATCCACATATGCACATACACCCCCACACACATACACACACATGTACACAGACACCACACACACATCCCCCTTGCACCGGACCTCGGGCCCCCCGGGGACTTGGAAGCGAAGCCCGGCTGTTGAGGCCGACGCTTGGCCCCCGGCACCACGGCTGGGCCTCCGTTTCCCCCGGGACCCGTCTGGCCCCGGCTCACCTCTCCCCAGGCTGCCGTCCCAGACGTGCGCACGTGCGGGCCGGGAGGAGGGGCAGACGCTGCTCCAGCCCTCCGCGCGGACAGCCCGGAGACGCTGAACGGTGTGCAGGCTGCGGGGGGCGGGGAGACCCTTGCCGTGTGAAGGACACTCGCGTATAATTATATCCTGGTTCTCCTGTCGGTGACTCAGGCTCCATTAGAATTCTGGAAACCACTTCTGCGGCTTGCTGCGCGGGGGGAGGGACGGGGCAGTGGGGTGTGTGTGTGTGCGGCTGACGCAGGATTGAGCATCCCTGGTCTCTGCCAGCCCTGCGTTCAGAAGCCCCGAGGATGCACGTGCCTCCGTCCAGTCTGACCATGTGACAGGCCAGCAGAGGAGACATGGGTGGGCTCTTCTGTTTCGACTCCCACCCTGGCCCTACTCACATCCTCCAACCTTTCTCAGAACAGCACCCGTGAGGATGACATCTGTCAGGAAGGGTCCCAGGGGGCCAGAGCATGTCAGCCCCTGTCTGCCCTCTGCCCGGGGAGCGGTGGGCAGTGGAGGGGGAGATTTGTCCTGCAAGATTCACAGGAAGCCACCCCGCTCACCTTACAGTGCCTTCGGGCAGACCGCTGATGGGGTCGCATCTCCTTTAGTTCTTCCTTTTCTGCAGAAAGTATTTCTGCAGCACGTAGACCTCCCTGGATGCATCGATTCTGGAGAAGAGGGGCCATGGTGCCCGGCAGAGAGCGTGCAAGGAGTCCCCGTGGCCAAACATGGACAAGCATGACACAGGTGTCTGTGGTCCAGGCGTGTGTTCTTCAATAAAAGGATGCAAGAAGGATGATGGAGTTTATTTTTTAGAAAGTCGTCATTTGCTCCAGGGTGATTAGTCAAGTGGTTCAGAAGGCTTCGCAGCACAATCTTGAGTTTACAGCCTCCCTTTCGCCCCACGCTGGGCTCCTTCCTCGCGGACCCCCTTCACCCGGGCAGACGGGCAGGCAGGGTGGCAGCCCCGGTGGGGGAAGCCTCCATGGGTCTCCCTCCTTCCCAGGCTCCCGAGGCCCTGCGCGGGTGCTCCCAGGATCGGAGGACGGCTCACAGCAAAGGGCTCAGAACCCCGGACCCTCTGTTCCATGCCTCCAGGTGCAGCGCCCCCGAGGACCCGGGCTTCCCCTTAGGTGGGCTGCAGCTCTGCTGAGCAAATGCCTCAGAGCTATTCTCGGATCTTTGTCTCATTATCTGTCCGCAGACGGCACCTGTGAATCATAACCGAAGAATTAAAACGTGCGGCACCAGCATGTCGTTGCTAAGGGATTTTATTTCAGGGGGGGAGGGCGGGCTACGGTCTGCTAACATGTGCCGGCAGATATGGGAACAGCAGCTGTGTGCATCTGAGATGAGAGGCCCAGGGGCAGCAGAAGTGTCTCCAAGGACCGAGGTCTACGTTTAAAAGAAGGCGTCTGGATTTTGATCCGTAGTACCAAGACCAGGGATGGTCTTGTAATGCAAGAAGCAGTACCTGGACTTCACCCAGAGGTAATGGTGAGCATGAGCCAACGGTGCAGAGAAGCCAGCTGACCCTGCAGTGCATTGCAGAGACAAAGGAGGCAGAAGCCAGTGCTCAGATCACAGTAGATAAAGGAAGTTTCAAGAGTGGACGGTGCTCTCATCTCAAGGCTTCCTGAATGCTTTTTGTTGTTTAGTTGCTCAGTCGTATCCGACTCTTTGCGACCCCCTGGACTGTAGCCCTCCAGGCTCCTCTGTCCATGGACTTCTCCAGGCGAGAATACTGGAGTGGGTGGGTTTCCATTTCCTTCTCCAGGGGATCTTCCCAACTCAGGGGTCGATTCTATGTCTCCCATGTCTCCTGCATTGCAGGAGCATTCTTGATCGCTGAGCCATCAGGGAAACCCCATCTGAATGCATTAAGTTACCCAAGTTTTCTTCCTTTTCGTAGACTCATTCTTCCACATTTGCTTGCAGGATAGTTATTTGGAGGGGCCAATTGGTGCCAGCTCGGAGTTTTCAGTCTTGCTGTGGGTTTTCTTGGGCCTCAGATGGGCAGGCAGGGAGATTTTCCTCCAGCCTTGCCCTGGGGAGCTGCCAATTCCCCTGGTGGCCAGTGGGCTCTGCCCAAAAGAGAGACCCAGGGAGTCAGGGAGAACCCCTGTTGGAGCCGAGGATGCCTTTGTTCCGGTGGCCCTGTGTGAGCCGAGCTGCTGAGGCCGACAGGTGCTGAGCATCTCCAGGTCCCCAGACAGTCTGGGAGCCCACCTGGGCAGGTGAGCGGGGCTCCCAACGTAAACCCTCCGCGGCCAGGGCTCCCTTTCGGCTGCATCCGTGTGTGTGTGTGTCTGTGTGTGTGTGAGTCGCTCACTCGTGTCCGACTCTCTGCGACCCTGTGGACCGTGGCCCACCAGGCTCCTCTGTACGTGGGATTCTCCAGGTGAGAATGCTGGAGGGAATTGCCATTCCCTTCTCCAGGGCAGCTACACCTGTGTAAATATGCTAAATCACAAAGCACATTAATTGAAAAGCAATAAACCCTCTGCTTTCCAAGTGTGGTGCTGGAGAAAACTCTTGAGGGTCCCTTGGACAGCAAGGAGATCAAACCAGTCCATCCTAAAGGAAATCAACACTGAATAGTCATTGGAAGGACTAATGCTGAAACTGAAGCTCCAATACTTTGGCCACCTGATGTGAATAACCGACTCACTGGAAAAGACCCTGATGCTGGAAAAGATTGAAGGCAGGAGGAGAAGGGGGATAGCAGAGGATGAGACACTTGGGTGATATCACTGACACAATGGACGTGAATCTGAGCAAACTCGGGAGATAGTGAAGGACAGGGAAGCCTGATGTGCTGCAGTCCATGGGGTCGCGAAGAGTCAGACAGGACTGAGCGACTGAACAACAAAATCCTCACGCGGTTGCTCTAACGATAGCATCCTGATGTCAGCTGCTTCCCCTAAAGCAGAGTGAGCATCACCTGAACACTTAGCAGCGGTCCCCAACCTTTTCAGCACCAGGGGCCAGTTGCATGGAAGACTGTTTCTCCCCAGACGGGGGGCGTGTGGGTGGTTTGGGGGTGATTCAAGCACATTACATTGTGCACTTGGTTTCTGTTATTGTTGTATCAGCTCCACCTCGCATCATCAGGCATCAGATCCCGGAAGTCGGGGACCTGTGACTTAGATGCTGGTACAGTTAAATCAAGCAGTGTGTTGCGAGGGGCAAGGTCTGCTCTGACTGGGCCAGCCAGCAGTTACGGCAGGGCCCCGTGTGTCCACTTCTTTCTTCCCAGCAGAAGGCCCTTAGGGGTTATATTTCAGTGTGAGTTCTGGGGCAAGTCTTAAAATGCGCCAACATCCAAAGACAGTACCATCTCTTTTAGACCCCAGACCCCAGTGTGGGAACATCTGCATCCTCAGCTTTTCTCTTTACTGGTTTGAAACAAGGCTTCTTTAGGAAAACCGCGCCTTTCTTTGCCATCTTTCCCCCTTTCCTCGCTTCTGGCTGCGTCCTCTCTGTTTTTCTTCCTTCCAGACTTTACCTGCTATTTACAAAGAATCGAAACCACCACCCCCAGATCTTTCCTAATGCAGTCAACGTCTCATGTTTCATTGCTGTCTTGTTTTATTCCTAAAGGTGTTTAAATGCAATTTTCTGTTATTTAATCGTGTTGAATTTAATTCACATCCATCCCATGCATTTAGCAGGTAGAATCCTCTGGGTATTTGGTGTATCCTCCCCTGAGTGGTCCACATTTTAATAATAGGAGCTGTCACGTAGGATGTGTGTGAGAAAAGAGGGAAGAAAGTGCTCTTTATGTAATGTTTCTCTTGGAGCAGTGGGATCCATTGTAAGTTGATGGCTTTTTTGTCTGAAGGACGTGACCTAGGCTGAATGTATCTGTCAGCACGCTGGGAGGAGTTGAGGGAGGGGAAGAGGAGGACAGGAGGTGAGGGTTTTGCTTCCTTTATCATGTCTCCGCTGGAGACGTGGGGCAGCCCGTGGTCTGAACGTGGAACTTGCCTTTGAAGGTGTGGGATGAGACCACAGCTGCTGGGGGCTGAAGACACAGGGCAGATTCCACCGAAGATCTTCAGGCTTCGATGGGAGCACTTCCGTTCAGAGCTCAGCCTTTCTCCCTGTGACACGAGACGGCAGTTTTAGTGAACATGTTTCTTTGGTTGTTTCTTGTAGAAGGTGAGCCAGTAAAATTTCTCCTGAAGACCAAAGCAGCTCACTTTCCTTATAGCCTTGTGTTACCACACAAGCACGATTGTTAGCTTTTGTAATGTATTTGTTAAACTTTCTTCACATCCCTGAATAAAATGAAACATTCTGTGTGTGTATATGAGGTCAACTTGGAAGTTTTATCGCCAGCTTCGCAAGCTGATCCCTGCTACCGCGGTCCTCCCCCTTGTTCGTGGAGTGCGGGGAAGAAGCGATGTTTCTGGGGAAATAGTGGTGGCTTTTCTTTTCTCACACTCCCTGGCCCCGTGGAAGCTGCAAGGACTGTTTTATTAGCAGTGCCTTAAGTGAGGTTGAGTTTTTCAGCTCTTGGTCTGAGTCTTGGAATCATCATCTTTTCAAACATCTGGGGAAATGGAACGTTCTTTTTATTTTTATTGAAGTATAGTTGCTTTACAATGCCGGGCCAATCTCTACCGTGCAGCACAGTGACTCAGACGCATACAGACCTTCTTTTCCACATTTGTTTTCCTTGCCATCATGGCTTTTCACAGGATGTTTGCCGTGGTCTCCTGTGCTATGCGGTAGGACCTTGGTGTTTGTCCATCCTACATACACTGTTTGCGCCTGCTAACCCCAACCCCCAGGCGTCCCTCCTCCAACCCTTGGCAGCCACGAGTCTGTTGTCCGCTTCTGTTTCATAGATACGTTTGTTTGTGCCGGATTTACTGCTCAGCCATAAAAGAGAACAAAGCAGTGCCATTCACAGCATTCGGACGCAACTGGAGAGCATCTCACGAAGTTCAGTTCAGTTCAGTCGCTCAGGCGTGTCCGACTCTTTGCAACCCCGTGAACCGCCAGGCGTACCTGTCCATCACCAACTCTTGGAGTTTACCCAAACTCATGTCCATTGAGTCGATGATACCATCCAACCATCTCATCCTCTGTCGTCCCCTTCTCTTCCTGCCCTCACTCTTTCCCAGCATCAGGGTCTTTTCCAATGAGTGTAGTCTTTGCATGAGGTGGCCAAGGTATTGAAGTTTCAGCTTCAGCATCAGACCTTCCAATGAACACCCAGGGCTGATCTCCTTTAGGATGGACTGGTTGGATCTCCTTGCAGTCCAAGGGACTCTCAAGAGTCTTCTCCAACACCACAGTCCAAAATCATCAATTATTCGGTGCTCAGCTTTCTTTATGGTCCAACTCTCACATCCATGCATGACCACTGGAAAAACCATAGCCTTGACTAGACAGACCTTTGTTGACAGAGTAATGCCTCTGCTTTTGAATAGGCTGTCTAGGTTGGTCATAACTCTCCTTCCAAGGACTAAGTGTCTTTTAATTTCAAGGCTGCAGTCACTATCTGCAGTGATTTTGAAGCCCAAAAAGTAAAGTCAGCCACTGTTTCCACTGTTTTCCCATCTATTTGCCATGAAGTGATGAGACCGGATACCTTGATCTTAGTTTCCTGAATGTTGAGCTATAAGCCAACTTTTTCACTCTCCTCTTTCACTTTCATCAAGATACTCCTTAGTTCCTCTTCACTTTCTGCTATAAGGGTGGTGTCATCTGCATATCTGAGGTTATTGATATTTCTCCCAGTAATCTTGATTCAAGTTTGTGCTTCCTCCAGCCCGGCATTTCTTACTAAGTGAAGTCAGTCAGAAAGAGAAAGACAAATACCATGAGTTCATTTTATTTTAAAGGTAGCAATGGTGAGGTTTACAAAAAGAGGAGGAATAAATATAACTTAAAAATATAGCTTGAAAGTGCTGAAATAGCCAAAATGAAAAAGATGGGTGGCACCAAGTGTTGATGAGAACGTGGGGTAACCAGAGCTCTCATGTGATGCCGATGGGGGCCCAGAACAGCACCCCCACTTTGGAAGGACGGCAGTTTCTCGTGAAGTCAATGCTGCACCGCCCCCATCCCCAGCCATCACCCTCCTCAGGAGGTTGTGAACCGAGAGAACCAAAGCTGTGGTACCCAACAGGTTGAGTGATGCTCGTGAACGGTGTGCTGAGTACAGAAAACAAGGCACAGAGCATGAAGGGTGGGTAACATGTGAGTTCACGTGTGTGGCATCCGTCACACAGACATGAGCAACGTGTGGTCACCTGTTCTCTCGGTTGGTGAGGGAGAGGGAGGAAACTGACTGGAAAGGGGTGAAGGAAATGCTCTATTTCTTTTTTAAGCTCATTTTTATTTTATATTGGAATCTAGTTGGCTTCCAATGTTGTGTTAGTTTCAGGGGAACAGCAAAGTGATTCATATACAAATGCTTCTAGCCATTCTTTTTCAAATTCTTTTCCTCTAGGTTATTACAGGCCGTTGACTAGAGTTCCCTGTGGTATAGTGTAGTTCCTCACTGTTTGTATGTTTTACACACGGGCATGTGTGTGTTAATCCCAAGCTCCGAATTTCTCTCTCCCCTCTCTTCCTCTTTGGCAGCCATAAGTTTGTTCTCTGTGAGATTGTTCTCTGGCTTATAAATCATTTGTATCATTTTTTAGATTGCATGTATAAGCAATACCATATGATACGGTTTTTTTTTCTGACTTACCTCACTTAATGTGCTAATCTCCAGGTCCATCTAGAATGCTCTATTTCTTGACGGGAGTGGTGATTTGTGTGTGTGTGTGTGTGTGTGCGCGCACACGCTAAATTACTCAGTCATGTGTGACTCTTTGTGACCCCATGGACCCCATGGACTGTAGCCAGTTGGGCTCCGCTGTCCATGGGATTTCGCAGGCAAGAATACTGGAGTGGGTTGCCATTTCCTCCTCCAGAGGATATTCCTGACCCGCGACTGAACCCAAATCTCTTGTCTCCTGCACTGGCAGACAGATTCTTTACCATTAGCACCACTTGGGAACCCCCATGCATTCATCAAATTATATACGTACCTTCTGAGCATTTTGCTGTATGCAGTTCAACCTAAATGAAAACGATTTAAAAATTGTGGGGAGAGAGGCCCTTGGAGAACTCTGGGTGCGAGGCCGTCACAAGAGGATGATCTGAAATGAACGCTGATTTTCTGATCGTGACCGTATGTGTAGCAGGAGGTCCTTTGTGAAGATGCTAGGATCGTTTAGAAGGAGCAGCATCGCAGTGAGTTAGTCAGAAAGCCATTGTGTGCACACAGCTGTGGGTACACTCGCCACACCAAGCAACACGGAAGCCTTTGTGTGACCTAGCTGTGTTACACGGTATACAGATTCTCTTTGCTGGATTCCTTCAACTTCTTAGACGTGTTTGAGAATTTTCTTAAGGTAGTTTTGGGGGTGGGGGAGACAAAGGCTTTGTGTAAAAGTGAGACAGAGGACGCAGTTTCTGCTGCTGCATTTCATCCGTGGCAGTCTCCCCCAGCCCCACCATCTGCATCCTAAACACAGACAACATAGAGGCGATTGCCCAGCCGTGTGTGCCCCGACACCTCTGATCCGAGCGTTTGCCGGGGGATCGTACGTGTCCGGGATTCAACCCATGTCTCTTACATCTCCTGCATTGGCAAGCGGGTTCTTTGCCACTCGCGCCACCTGGGACTCCTGTGAGACTTCGGTCCTTATAAGAGGAGGTCAGGACTCAGACACCCAGAGGGATGACCCCCTGAGGACATGGGGAGAAGATGGCTGTCTACAGGCCGAGGAGAGAGGCCTCAGGAGGGACCAGCCCTGCCCCACCCTGGGTCTGGGATTCCAGCCTCCAGGCCTGGAGGCATGAGTGCCTGTTGCTTTCACCGCCCCGTCTGTGGGGCTTGGCTCTGATGGCCCAGCCGATTGATTCACGGGTGTCTGGTGGCCTCAACTGTTAATCCTTTCTTCAGTTGCCAGCCTGTAGAAAATGGTGCTGACTTACTGCTTCTGAATCAAATCTCATTATTCATCTCTCCTGGACCTCTTTTCAAGTGAGAGGAAGTTTCATGTGAGTTGGCTAAGCCCTGGTGCAGGGGAACTTTCCGGGATGAAGGCCATGCGAGACTGTGTATGGAGCACTGGGCTACACCCCAGGTCTCGGGTTGGACGATGAGGTCCACTTTCGTGACAGGTACACGTCTGACTTCCTTGGGCTCTTAGAGCCTGTTCATTCAGCTGCAAGAGGAGACAAAGCAGCCCCCCTTCCCCGACGTGAGGATGAAATAAGATCGTGCGCTCGGAAGCTCAGGCAAGTGTGTGTGTGTTGAGTCAACGTGAGCCGTTTTCGTTGCTGTTTTATTAGCTTGATCACCATGGACATCTTTATTACAGCATGGTAGAGGCCAATCTAAGAACATCTGTAATCCCCCAAGTCTCAGATTCCCACTGCACAGTGGTCTCATTCATTCTGCCCCATGAGTCAGGGACTGAGGGGCCAAATAGGAGAAAACACACGTACCCAGTGGGTTCATGGGACCAACCTGCTGGTCCCAATGGGAGCTGCTCTCTTGAAGGCTGTTTTTTTTTCCCCAAACATTGAAGAACTGTTTGCTTTTTATCAAGATTCCTGGGAGCAGACGGTGTCCTTCACAGCCATTGCTACTTCAAAGAAGAAATTTGCTTTTTATTGGCAGATCCATCTGGGAGAAGGACGATGCTCTGGGTCCATAGGAAGGAATCTTTGTGTGTGTGGTAGACTTTTACACCTCTCTTCAGATGCCTTTCAAGTCTGTTTTTCCCTTGATGATCATGAATATTTTATACAGCTGAAGACTGGATGATCCTGCATTGAGGGTCTCTTCTGCGTCAGAGGAGTTGGCATCGCAGTCGCAGTCCCTCTGCAGATGGAGCCTGGCAGCTTTCTCCCTAGCTCGGCATTGCCACAGCTGGCAACTGAGAAGCAAAAATCAAGGTAGACCAGTTGGATCATTGTCTCACCTCCCGTGTTGACTGTCAGGCCACAAACTTCTGAACGTTGAAGACTGGTTTTTTCCCATCAATGTGAATTCTCAGCACCCACCTTAGGGCTCAGCCTCCCCTGTGAGGGGGGCAGTTCTGCTGCTGGTCCGTAACCTCCCTGGGTGATAACTCACGGATGCCAAGGCCCTGATTCCAGCACCGTATGCGGCACCTTGGCGTGTAGACTCTGGAGCCCCGAAGCAGATCCTGAATGCCTGTGTGACCTTGGAGACCTCCACCTGGTCTCCGGTGCAGAAGGACAAACCAGACCACCCCCTGGGACCGGGGAATGTGCCCACGCTGTGGTCAGTGGGCCGGCGCTGTTGTGGTTCGGTCACTGAGTCGTGTCTGGCTCTGCGACCCCATGGACTGCCGCGCGCTGGCCTCCTATGTCCTCCATTACTGGGCAGTGGACTTCGCTCAGACTCGTGTCCGCTGAGTCGGTGTTGCCATCCAGTCATCCCGTCCTCTGTGGCCCCCTTCTTCTGCCCTCAATCTTGCCCGGCATCAGGGTCTTTTCCAATGAGCTGGCCCTTCACATCCGGTGGCCTAAGTGTCGGAGCTTCAGTTTCAGCATCAGTCCTTCCAGTGACTATTCAGGGTTGACTTCCTTTGGGATTGACAAGTTTGATCTCCCTACTGTCCAAGGGACTCTCAGGACGGCAGTGCAGAGTGGGATTTTAGGAGACTGAGGAGGACGCCTGCAGCCGTGCAGCCCCTCCCACAGAGAGGAGGGGTGTATTTTCCCTCCCGCCGAGACTCTGGTTTTGTGCTTTGACCAGTAGAGCATTCCGGAAGCCATGCTGCAGACTGACATTCCAGAGCCTGCCCTCTGGAGGCTTCACGGTTTTAGATTTTGCCCACACGGAACCCTGCCCTGAGGCCACCGTGGAAGGGAGCTGGTCGGCTCTACTGAGGCTGGGTGGGCTGGTGGAAGCTAGTGCATGAGCCGAGGTCAAGGCTGAGGCACATGGTGAGGCCGTCACACCTGCCGGCCCACCTGGACCCCCATGCGAGGCACAGGGAGCCCACATCAGGGTCCTTGGAGGCTCCTTAGCCACCACTTTGCTTCCCGGAGGCTTCTTAGCCAGGGAGATCCTTCGCTGATGCGATGGCAGGTTGAATTCCCTTTTATTCCTAGTCTGTGAGGTTTTCTCATTAACTCAGTTTCATCAAATGCTTTCTGATAAAGTATCACAATTGATAACAGTCGCTGCAGCCATCAGGATGATCCTGTAGAAGGACTTCCCTGTCCTTAGCCCTATCCAGTGGCTAAGATTCCACGCTCCCAGTGCAGGGGGCCTGGGTTCAATCCCTGGTCAGGGAACTAGATCCTGCATGCTGCAGCCAAGATCCAGCACAGCCAACTAAGTAAATAATTTAAAAAACAGAAATAAATGCTTTTTAAAAAGATGACCCTATAGATTTCCCCCTTTTCTTTTAGTGCCATGGATTGCACTGATGGCTCCTTTATTCCTGTAAGAAGCCTGCATAGTGGTGTGGTCCTCTTCTTTGAACAGATAGATCCCTGCATTGATTTATGGGCTTCCCCGGTGGTTCAGCTGGTAAAGAATCCGCCTGCAATGCTGGAGACCCCACTTCAATTCCTGTCTCGGGAAGATCCACTGGATGAGGAATAGGCTACCCACTCCAATATTCTTGGACTTCCCTGTGGCTCAGCTGGTAAAGAATCCATCTGCAATGTGGAGATCTGGGTTCGATCCCTGAGTTGGGAAGATCCCCTGGAGAAGGGAAAGGGTACCCACTCCAGTATCCTGGGCTGGAGAATTCCATGGACTATATAGTCTGTGGGGTTGCAAAGAGTTGAACACGACTGAGTGACTTTCATTCACTCACTGCATTGATTTGCTGTTGTTTGGTAGGATGCCAACCTCTGTGGGAGAGAGGACTCCCGCCCCTCTGGACCCATGGGACTGGGGCGTGTTGGCCTCGTCCATGGGGTTGAGGAGTTCTCCCTTTTCATTCCCTGGAGGAATCTGGGTGAGACGGGTGTTAGTTCCTGCTTATGTGTGTGGGAGACTTCATCTGAGGAGCCCCTCAGGCCTGCATTTTCTTTGTGGAACGTCAGGCTCTGTCGTGCGCCATTTATCGGTATGAACGATTTTAATCGTCCAGGCGTCACAGAAGGGTTAGGCTTGCAGTGATCCCCAGTTACAGGGCCGGTGTTGTGCCTTGCTGGTGGTCTCCATTCTGGAGGGGTCCGCCCCGGGGAGGCTGTGGCCATGACCACTGCACCATGCTGCCCATGTGAAGGCTGACCGCTGCCCAGGGCGTACCCCTCATTCCTGGGCTAGGGGATGGGGAGGCCGTTTCACCCCCAGCCTTGGTGGTCCAGCAAAGGCGAGGCCTTGCCTGGGCAGGCCTCCCAGGAGTGCTCAGGGTCTCCCTTTAGCCTGGAGAGGCTGTTGGGTCACCAGCATGGCACTGCCCATATGGCAGCCTTGGCGGTGCCCCGGCTGCTTCCTCTGGCTTGGGGCCCAGCCCAGAGCCCCTGGAGATGGGCTTCTGGTGGAACAGATGCCGCTCGCCTCCACTGCCCAGCAGGCGCTCCCTCCAGGCCGCCCACCAAGGTTGGTGTGGGGTCCCCAAGCTCCCGGGTAACACTGCTGCTGCTGCTGCTAAGTCACTTCACTCATGTCCAACTCTGTGTGACCCCATAGATGGCAGCCCACCAGGCTCCGCTGTCCCTGGGATTCTCCAGGCAAGAACACTGGAGTGGGTTGCCATTTCCTTCTCCAATGCATGAAAGTGAAAAGTGAAAGTGAAGTCACTCTGTTGAGTCTGACTCTTCGAAACCCCATGGAATGCAGCCCACCAGGCTCCTCCATCCATGGGATTTTCCAGGCAAGAGTACTGGAGTGGGGTGCCAGTGCCTTCTCCGCCCAGGTAACACATCAGTTTGCAAAGGCTCCTGGCCCCCTGGGATTTGCCAAGGCCTTGGGGCTGTGGTCTGGAATCTGCACAATTGCCCACTGCC
This sequence comes from Hydropotes inermis, assembly GCA_020226075.1. Taxonomy (NCBI): domain Eukaryota; kingdom Metazoa; phylum Chordata; class Mammalia; order Artiodactyla; family Cervidae; genus Hydropotes; species Hydropotes inermis. The sequence goes on along the minus strand of CM035297.1, from coordinate 44,837,833 downwards.
TGTTGGGCTCCAGGCTTCAGCCTAGAGATGATGGACACCCCCTTGGAGTTGGTAAGGTGGAGTTTGTGACCTCTGACCCCCTAAGCATGGGACCCACTTCCCTCCCCACATGCTTGCAGGATCCTCAGAATTCAGACACCATCCCAGGCTCCTGGATCTCTGCATGTCGGTCACTTCCCGATTGGCCACAGGAGTCTGGAGCAGGGGACGTGGTCATCTGGAAGGAAGACCAAAGAAGGGGGCGGTCCGAGACCACAGTTTCCATCACTGTCTTTGCACGGAGCTGTTTTCCAGTTTTGGCGAGGACATGCCAGACTCTCAGAGCGCCTATAAATAGCTCTCTGTGTCGGGAGGCACATTTGGTTTTGGCGAGAGGAGGAGGCTTTGTTCGAGGTGGGGGCGTGGGTTTCCTCCACATCCTGGCTGCAGAGCCCAGGAGATGATGGTTTTGCCAGTGATGAGAACAAAAGCAGCTTCCCCTTCAGCCTGGTTACAAGTGCAGTGGGGTTACAGCAACACCCCACTCAGAGTACACACACTACACACACACACACACACACACACACACACACACAGATTTATTATGGGGCCAAGGAGTCCAAGATCTGAGGTTGTAGTGAACTTAAGGCCCAGCATTACCAATGGTGTAAGTTCCAATCCAAAAGCTGGCAGGCTCAGGACCCAAGAAAAGCTGATGTTGCTCTGAGTCTGAAGGCTGGAAAAGACAGATGTCCCAGCTCACAGGTGGGCAGAAGTCCCCTCTTACTTGACTTTTCTGTTCTAGACATGTCATCAACTGATTAGATGAGGCCCACCCACTCTGGGAGAGCGATCTGCTTTATTCAGTCTACTGATTCAGATGCTAATCTCATCCAGAAACACCCAGGGTAACTTCTGGCCAAATGTCTAGGTCGTCTGTGGCCCAGTCAAGTTGACTGAAGAATTAACCATTATTCTTGCTCTCAGATCCCTCAGGTAGAAATCCCCAGAAGCAGGGCTGCTGGATCATGTCTATGTAGGACTTTTTTTGAGGAACTTCAACTGTGTTCCACAGCGGCTGTCCCATTTTACATCCCCCCACCACCCCGCAATACATAAACCTTCCAGTTTCTCCACATCCTTGCCAACACTTGTTATTTTCTGTCTTTTGATAGTAGCCATCCTGATGGGTGGGAGTGAGTTTTACCTTTGAGACTTTGTCTGGAAGACAAGGAATGATGCTTTTTTTTTTTTTTTTTTGGCTGCACTGTGCCGCTCGCGGGATCCTAGTTTCTTGACCAGGGATTGAACCCAGGCCTTTACAAGGAAAGCATGGCATCCTACCACTGGACCACCAGGGAATTCCAACAAGGAATGACTCTGACTAGTTGTCCCCTAAATGACATTGGGTTACATGTCATGGGTCACCCTGTAGACCCTTCCTTTTATGTTCATGTCATACATGCCAGCAGACTAGGTAACTGGCTTCTCAGGGCCTCTGTGGACCTCCTGCTTAGGTTCCTAACCTCTGTCCTTGTTGTGTTTCTTTCTTTCTTTCCTTTTTTCTGATGTGGACCTTTTTTAAAGTCTTTATTGAATTTGTTACAATTTTGTTTCTGTTTTAAGTTTTGGATTTTTTTGGCTGAGAGGCATGTGGGGTCTTAGCTGCCCAACCAGGGGTCAAACCCACATCCCCTACATTAGAAGGTGAAGTCTTAACCGCTGGACCACCAGGGAAGTCCCCCTGCTGTGTTTCAAGGATCCACTGTCTGAAACCTGCATGCCAGATGGACAGTCACCCTCAGGAGGCTGGTGAAGCTCCATTCACCAGGTGCTTCTAATCTGCTTCTGTGTCTGCAGAACCTCTGTGTGTGTGAAAGGGAGAGAGTTACTCAGTTGTGTCCAACTCTTTGCGATCCCATGGACTAGCCCACCAAACTCCTCTGTCCATGGGATTCTCCAGGCAAGAATACTGGAGTGGGTTGCCATTCCCTTCTCCAGGGGATCTTCCTGACCCAGGGATTGAACTCTAGTCTCCCACATTGCAGACAGATTCTTTACCATCTGAGCTATGAGGGAGGCCCCACAGGGCCTGTCGCTGAAATGGCCTTTGCTGTCCACTCTCAGGACCCCCAGCTGGTGCAGACAGGGGCTGCCGGGACTCCCCTGACGTTAGCAGACTGGGAGGAGGCTGAATTCGTCTCCAGGCTGTCCCCATCAGTGGCATCCCTGCAGAACACCAAGCATTAGGTGATGCCCAAGAGCTGAAGTCAGTGACACTGCCAAAGACAGAGGTCTGGGGTCTGAGGCACCACAGACCCCCGGCCCCCATATGGAGCTGCGTCAAGCAGGTTTCTCCAGGGAAACAGCTGGCAGGATGGAGACACTTATGTTTAAGAAGTTTCTTGCGGGAATTTGGCTCCCAAGACTGTGGGGGCTGGCAAGTCTGCAATCGGAAGGGCAGGCTGGGAACTCAGGCAGGAGCTGGTGGTGCAGCCTCAAGGTGGAATGTCTCCTCCAGCAAATCTCAGCGTTTGCGCTGAAGGCCTCCAAAGGATCAGGGAAGGCCCACCCACATTATCGCTGCCAGTAGACTGACGGTTGTCGTGTGTGTCTGCAGGCTGGCATCTGAACGCCCGGCTCATTTGAAGGTGGAGACAGCCACTCCCCTGGGTCCAGGGCTTCCCGTTGGGGCGCGGAGAGCCCTGCCCCTGTGGGGCTCTGCATCAGGTCTCCCTGGGGGCCCCAGGGTCACCCCAGGGCCTTTGTCTTTGCCTGCCTGGCTGCCTCAGTGCATCATGGACACATGGCTTCTTTGCTTTAGTCACTGTGTCTGTGTGGCTTGAGCTGGACCCTTGCCTATAGGTGCTGATTTAAGCTGTGCATAGGTGGAGTTTCTGCTTCACTGAAACCCAGTGAAGAGCTGTGAGTGCTTTTTGAGGTTCCCCATCCCTCTAGCTATGGGGACAATCAGCGGAACGGATGCCTCCCCCCCCACCTCTGTGGAGCATGTTGGGACCTGTCAGGACTGGTGGGAATGCAGCATGCATTCCGGGGGGTTTCCAGGCTCAGTCCCTTGACCTGCCCTTGCCGTGGCCTTCTGGGCAGGGGACTGTCTCACGTAGATTCTTGTGGAATGACGACCTCGTGATGCAAGAATGGCCAGGGCCCCAGAGAAGGGGGCCAAGAGGGAGGAGGAGCCTCTGGTCGGGCCGATGGGTGTGGTGCTGCTGTTTGCGTAGCTCGGACTGGTCCACACTGTGCATGGGCCTTGAGGGCCTATGCTGCCTGAAATCAGACAGAGACAAACGTGTACAACCTCACTTTGTTGCAGTGTCTGAACAAACTCATAGAAAAAAGGATCAGATTTTTTGTGGTTCCCGGGATGGGGACTGGGGAAATGGGTGAAGATGGTCCCGATTTGGACTTCCATTTACAAGACAAACTAGCCCCAAGGATGTCGTGTTCAGCCCGATGGTTGTCGGTAGCACTGCTACGTGTTTCCCTTGAAAGTTGATAAGAGTAGATCCTTTAAGTTCTCATCATAAGTGAAAAAAAGTTGTTTGTTTTTAACGAAAATCTTCTGGATAAATTGTTCACATTTGAAGAAAGATTATTTATTTGGCTGCACTGGGTCTTAGTTGCAGCACACGGGTTCTTTGATCTTCCTTGCAATATGCAGGATCATTTTTAGTTGCAGCACGTGGGATCTAGTTCCCCGACCATGGGTCGAACCCCGTCCCCCTGCTTTGGGAGCACAGAGTCTCAGCCATTGGGCCACCAGCGAAGTCCTAGGGAAGAAACGGCGTGTGTAGCCATATGGGGTGATGGATGTTAACTAAACTCACTGGGGTCATCGTTTCACAAAATAATATCCAAGTCAAGTCATCAGGCTGCACACCTTCAGCTTAGTGCTGGGTATCGACTGTATCTCAGGAAACCTGGAAAGGGGGAATATCTCTTATTTTTTCAAAAGCAGCTCTGATTGGACGTCTTTTGCTCTTAGGCCGTCAGGATGGGCAGTGTGTCCCGCACTTGGCACTTTAACGTGATTTCCTCTTCTGGCAGGTGGCGATCATCGCTGGCAACTTCGAGCTGGCTGAGTACATCAAGAACCACAAGGAGACTGACATCGGTGAGTAGGCTGGCTCTCTGCCAGTGAGTCATGCGGGGACTCTGTTTGGTCACCTTGCCAGATTGGTTCGGAATCTGCTTTAAGCCAAACTTCACGGGAACAGAGTCCGATCATCTTCTCTGTCTCTGTTGCTGCATCTTCTTGATGCGTGGCAGGGTCAGGGTACGGAACCCCTTAGATGTCAGGCGAGGGCTTCGGCGATGGCTGCAGGGCCTTGCTGTCCAACCAGAGAACCAGACCGCCTTGCGACTGATTGAGATGGGTTTGTGGAGGGGATTCCGTAACACACGTGATTCTGTTTAAAGTCGGAGATGGAGATGAAAGGAGGAAGAGCCGGGGGCCTCCCCCTCCCCCTCCCGCCTCTGCGTCCCTGGCTCTGCCTGCTGATAACCGCTCCCCTTTTCAGTGCCCCTCGTGCCAACCAGGAGGACTGTCCCTGCGGCTCCTCCTCTGTCCCATCGCCCTGCCGGTGGCTGGGCCCAGTCTTGCATCTTGGAAGAGCCCTCTGGCCTGTTCCCTCCGGCCCCGGGCTTACACCGGACTTGCAGCGGGGAGCAGGCCCACTGGACCAGCAGCGGTGAGATCTCCAGGCGGCGCCATCCCATCCAGGGGGCGGGCCCCGGGGCTCCAGGGTGCCTGGAGGAGTCGCTGGGTGGCCTCTGTGTCTTGTTGCCTGGATCGCGCCCCCCCGGATTGGGCGCAGGGCGGGTGAGCGATCCCGTGCGTCTGGCTGTCTGGTCTTTTCCATGTCGAATGTCTGGTGGGCACCCAGCTGCCTTGAGAGTCGCACAAGGATGCGGAGCCGGATGTCTCGCTTGCCTCATCCAGTCCCCTGTGCCAAGCATCGGGGCCTCCCGCGCCCGATGTTGATGCGAGCCAGGGCCAAACCTCCTAATTGCTGTGAGATCCGGGCATCCTGCCTGGCCGCGTCGGCCTCTCCCTAAGCACACTCTGCAGATGGATGAGTTCATGTCCGCACAGCACACTAGAGGGTGAACTGAGCCCTCCCAGCTCTTCCCACCGCCCCCTCATACGAGAGAGTGGTGCAAAAATTCCAGTTGCCGTGAAGGGAATTGGGACTCTGGCTGAGCGGGCAGACCACCAGGAGGAGGTGTGCAGGTCCCTCCCACGACCCCGGGGTGGTTAGCAGTCCGGGGATCCAGGATCTCTGAGTTCCTGCAATAGTGACAAACTTGGGGCTACCGTCCGGATTTCCCCTGAGCCCGGGGAGGCGTGAAGGGGCTTCCTTACTAAGGCTGGCTGTCGGGAGGGAGACAGGAGGGTCTAGAGATTCTGCCTGCCGCCCCCCAGCCCCGCCCTACAGATTCACTCCCCTTCTCGCCCCAGCCACGAACTCAAAACAGTGCTGATTTTAAAACCCGGATCGGGGAGGTTTCTGGCTTGTCTCTCCCATTTCTTACCTGGGATGTAAACGCCTCTCTACAAACATATTTTCTCATTCTAAGAAGAATACCTGTTTGTTGGGTGAACACATCTTAATTACCACTCACCCACTCCCATCAATGACTTCTTTAAACTGTAAGGGCTTGGCCTGTCGAGAGATGGGATGATCATGGCGGTGCATGCGATGTCCATGGTTGGCCTGTCGAGAGATGGGATGATCATGGCGGTGCATGCGATGTCCGTGGTTCCGGCTGCAGGGGTTGGGGTCGGAGACCCTCCTGCTGCACCTGTGTAGACAGCGGGGGCTCCGGGAAAATGTGGGGTGGCCTTTACTGTCAGCCCATGCCCTCTGTTCCCTGTGCCAGGGACTTTTCCTGCTGTGATCTAAAGGGGACAGTCAGCCCGGGAAATCTGTGCTCCCCCGCCGGGTCCTTCCAGCATCTCCAGGGGAGGCGAGGGGGGTGGGCGGGGGAGACTTATTGCCTCTGAGTCGTCTGACTCAGCATCTCTGACTGTGACCCAGCAAACTGTACCATTTAAGTCGGTTCTGCCGAAGACCTCGCAGAGAGGCTGCAGGCCCTTCACGGGTGCAGACGTCGCTCGACGTGTTCATTCTTGGACTCACAGTAAATCCATCCTGAGGTCTCGGTTCCGCAGCCCATGAACTGAACCTCTAGGTTTGAACTCGGTGGTTTGCTCTTTGCCCCGTGGCCACCCCAGCTTTGCATCTGCCCTTGTTGCGGGGCCGGACGCCGGATGTGTGGCGGGGAGGGTCTGGCCCTGTCCCATGCCCCGAGTGGGTCTCACTAAGTCCTCTGTGGGGGTCTGTACCCCCTGCCTCAGGGAGCTGCCCTGCCTCTGGGTGGATGAGTGACCCCAGGCAGACGTCCTCCCTTGCCGAGCCTGCATGCCAGGTAGCTCATGTTCCGTCACTCCTCCAAGGATGTGTCGCTATCTCTGTGTGACCGAGGATGCGTTGGATATAGGACGCGTGGCATTTGGGTCGGCTTTGCCGTGGAGCGGGTGCCAGACCGCAGCGGCGGGAGCACAGCATAAGTCCGGGCGGACGGGAGGCAGCCGGTGCCTCAGTGAGCTGGTGCTGCGGGCAGCTGAGGCCGGGCGTTGTTGGGACCCCGGGGGGTCACGGGAGCTGGCCTTGGCCTTGTCTCACCCCAGGGTGAGGCGACCCGTGTGTTTACCTACCGCCTCGAGTTCCTGTTGGTTCAGGCTTGCTCTGTGCCAGGGAGGACCCTTCCCTGGGCGGTGCAGTGCCTCTGGGGTCCCGCTGAGCACCAAGGGGCATGGGCAGGGTCCAGGGGCATCTCCCAGCCAGGACTCCCCCAGAACCACGTGCCAGAGTGATGGGCCGAGCCAGGCTTTGAAGCCAGGCCCATCTGACCCGGGGAGGGGGGGACTCTGAGCTCTTCACCACCAGGCTCCCCATCTCCATGTGCACCCAGAAAAACGGAGCTACACTCGAGAGCTTCAGGCAGCAGTGCAGGCTGGGGCCGGGGAGCTCGGGGGTCTTCACACAGGCTGCTGTTGGAACCAGGGCTGGATGAGTGGGTGGAGGAAGGAGAGGGGGAAGAGGGTTCTTGGGTCCCAGCCTGCTGACAGCAGGATCGCCCTGCAGGACGTTCTCTGGTCCCCTGGTCCTGGCTCGGGGCTCTGCGGTCACCAGACCTGAGTATATGTCCGCCGAACTCTGCTCCCCAAACAGGCTGAGAGGGCAGGGGTGGGCGGAGGAGGAGGACACTTGGGAGATGGCTTGAGGCCGGGCCTGGGGGCTGCAGAGGGGTCGTCAGAAACAGTAGGATCCGGACTGGGGTGTAGACACCGCAGGGGCTTCCAGGCGGCTCGGCAGTAAGGAACCCACCTGCCAGTGCAGGAGACTCGGGTTCAGTCCCTGGCTGGGGATCCCCTGGAGAAGGACCTGGCAACCCACTCCAGTGTTCTCGCCTAGGAAATCCTGTGGACGGAGGAGCCTGGCGGGCTGCAGTCCCTGAGGGCACAGAAGAGCTGGACACGACTGAGTGACGAAGCGCAGACGCACACGGGGTCCAGGCCTGCCGTCAGCCGCGGGAGGTCACCCACGGTGCTGTCTGACTCCCCTCTGGGCCGTTCCGTGCCTGGCGCACGGTTCTTGTTTAGTCGGTCAGTCGTGCGACCGGTCAGTCAGTCGGTCAGTCTTTGCGACCCCATGGACTGTAGCCTGCCAGGCTCCTCTGTCCTCGGAACTTCCCAGGCAAGAATATTAATGTGGCTTGCCATTTCCTCCTCCCGGGGATCTTCCCGATCCAGCCACGCCACCTGCGTGTCCTGCAGGTCTCCTGTAATGCAGGCCGATTCTTTAGCACTGAGCCGCCAGGGAAGCCTGGCGCACCGCACGGGGCCTTGGGAAATGCCAGCCGAGTGGGCCACCTCTCCCTCTGCCAGTTTACCCACTCCACCTTCAGCCCTGCTCTCTCTCCACAACATAAAACCCTGGCCTCCTGGCTCCGGGAGTTGGGGGTTGAGGAGCCGAGTCCGTGAGCACATCAGTGCTGGGTTGGGTGTGTTTGCTGGAATGTAATGCCGTGATCCCCCCGAGCGTGGTCTGAGTGGGGAACACGGGGGGTCAGTGTTTCCACCCACAGTGGGTCACTCTGGGGCCATGTAAGATTGGGGGTCTCTGGTGGGTTGTGTGTGAGGGCCTCTGGCCACGTGGCTTTGCCGTTCCAGCTTCTATGAGGGTCTTGGCTCCGGGACCCCACCTCCTCCATGACCTGTGGGGGTGCTGACTGTCTGTCTTGGTCGGGGTGACATTTTGTCTGCCCCAGACTCTTGGGTGGTGAGTGTCTGGTATGATTGTGGGGGGACCTCCAGGGACCATTTGCCTTTTGCTGCAGCCTTGAAAATCATGGTGGGGGTGCTGGGGAGGGCTGGGACAGGGGCCTTCTTTCTACTTTATCATCTTCAGCAAATTTGAACTTCTGAGCCACACAACAGTGTAGAAGGCATCCAGGAGAGCGGGGTCTCAGGTCCTACGTCTGAGGCTTTGGGCTCTTTACTCCGTCTGGACGAGCCCGTGGTGCTTGCTGCCAAGACTGTCAGACATCTAGTGGGGCTCAGTGGGGCCTGGGGCAGTGTTTTGGGGGACCCAGCCTCACTTGTCAGGATCCCGAACTCAGAGGAGATGAAGGTGAGACTCAGCATTGCCTCCATGGTGTTGGGTTGCATTTTTGAAGATAAAACATGGTGGAAGGATCCCTGGATTCCAGGTTGGGCATGGGGTTGATTTTGACTCTTCAGAATGAGTCCATTAAAATGTTGCTGACCTTCTGCCTATAGCCCAATGAGGTGCCTTCCTGAAAAAGTCCCTTGGACAGCTCAAGTGTCCCCCCACCTCCAGCCACACAGCCTTTGTTTTCTAGACACGAAAGTGCCCGGCCGAGAAATCAGGGTCCTTCAGAGGTTCTGATGTGGCGCTGGGGGGAGGACACTGAACCTGTCGGGGCGCGGTGAGCTGATGAACGGGCCCTCCGAGGTCTGCGGAATCCGGAAGTGGATCGGGCTCGCCGAGTGGCTGCCACCCTATCCCTTTAAAAGAGAGACTGCATCTTGCCGCGAAGCGTTCTGTCCGCGATCCAGCCAGCGTGCAGGTCGCTGCTCGCCGGC
>CM035297.1:44787174-44823658 GCA_020226075.1 Hydropotes inermis | reverse complement strand
CCCAGGCTCTGGGCCTGACTTGTCCCTGCAGAGCTGCCGGGCGCATGGTTGCTGAATGACGACAGAGCAGGTGGCGAGCAGTGGGATGGGAAGCAACTTCCCAGACATCTGGCTGGAACCTCCCTCTGCTGCCACGGCGAGAGGGAGAGAGAGCCCATCTGGGCTCTGCTCCGCCCTGACCCTCATCTACGTCCTTTCATCGCGGTGTCCGACTCACCAAGTCTGGGAGGGGCGACAGGACCCCAGACAAGGCCCGAGTCGGGTCGGCGTCCTGATGCCCGCAGAGGGGGTCCACACCCCCTTGTCCTTTTAGGGAGCCATCCGTTCTCAGCAAGCCTGGCAAAGCCCATGTGGCCTTTAGGGAAACACGCGCAGCCTGGAATTTCTGGGTTTGGGTCCGTAGAACCGCCTGGAGCGTGTCCATCTCAACTATGTCAGGAAATAGGCGCAGGAAGCTTCCGCGTCGTAGGGGTGTGAAGGCGGCTGTGTAGGGGGACCAGAAAAAAGCGTTAGGCCAAGTGCCAGGAGGACGTGGGTTCTATCTGGACTCGTCCCCGAGATCTTGGGGGAGCCCCGAGCGTCTCTTCCATCTCAGCAGCCCCTGCAGACGTGAGCGCTATCTCCACTCCGCACTGCAGCTGTGCCCAGGACTCATGACTCGGCCTGGATTCAGATAGAACCAAGTGTCTTTCTTGAGGTTGCTCGGGGCTTTGCAAGCGTTTGAGCCTCACACGCGGGTGGAAGGTTTGGAAGACTATGTGGGGTGGAATGCAACTGAATGCAGAGAAGGTTTCTATTCTGGGTTTAATGAGCCTGAGCGGAAAGACGCTGAGGTGGTTTTTGAGAAGGAAGAAGCCGTCCACGTGTTCACAGAAGAGGTGTCGATTTTAGCCAGGCTAGAAGGGACCCGTTGAGGAGCTGAGGGAGCAGTAGGTGGGCAAAAATAAGGCCGAAGGAGAGAAAAGTCATCCCGTCTTGGCTTGTGGGGTGATGAGTGTCCGGCCCTCAGTCTTCTGGGTCCAGGCACAAAATAGACACCAGTGTGCACTCATCTCTGGGGCCATCAGGCTGCCCCGACCAAGAAGCGCACCCAGATGGGGGTGTCTCCAGGAAAAGGACCATAAGTGGCCCCAGAAAGTGTCTTCTGGGAAGGCCCACAGGGGTCTTGCAAGGGAGAGCTGGAAAGGGAAGCCAGGACAGATACTGTGTCCTGGGGAGCGGCGGGGGCAGGATGTGGCTAGACCCGGGCTGGGGGCAGGAATAGCCCTTGTGTTAAACTGTGGTACCTTCATTCATCACTGGCCAGAGGCCAGTCCTAGGTTCTGTGGTCATCCTGCAGCCAGCGGGGTTGGGGAAGGATGCTACGCCAGAGAAAGGCAGGTGACACACGCTTCTGGGCACAGTAGGTGGTTCCTGAAGAAATCTGGTCCAGATAGCTCAATCCCCCAGGGTCACATGCCTGTCACTGGGGCGAGGTCAGGGTCCAGCCCAGGTCTCCCCACTCGACCTCTCATCCACTGTGGGCCCGGCTTTCTTGTAGACTTTTCCACCAAGTTGAAGACAAATTTGACATGGATGTGCTTCAGGAGGAGGAAAAAGTGCTCAGGACACTGTGTTCTGTTCCTTTTGTTGCAAATTTAGGGCTTCCCAGGTGACTCAGTGGTGAAGAACCCACCTGGCACTGCAGGAAATGCAAGAGACTTGGGTGCAATCCCTCAGTCAGGAAGATCCCCTGGAGGAAGAAATGGCCTGGAGAATCCCACGAATCCCCGTTCACACGTGTTTCTCCCATCAGAGGAGCCTGGTGGGCTACAGTCCACAGGGTCACAAAGAGTTGGACACAGCTTAAGAGACAGAGCACGCACACACGTTACGACTTTATCAACATCCTTTTCGGCGCCCAGAGCAGATGATAAAACAGCGATGAGGAAGGGTTATGACGGGATTGTGTGGCCAAGGGCTTGGGGTGGGGGTGAGGAGCAGGCAATCGCCTTTGCTCATTTCTCGCGGAGACATGCTGAGATTCCAGTTGTTCGCATCTGTGCCCCTCTGCCAGGTGGACAGGTCCTAGACTGCACCCAAGGCGGTGTGAAGGACTGTTGAGTCCTTCTGGAACTCCCCAACGCCTGGGGGTAAGGGTCTTTGTCAGGGCGGTTTCTGGATGCACCAGGCTAAGTGGCGGTCAGAGCTTTGGGGTGGCCAGGCCCGTGGCCCCAAGAGTGGGTGTCCTTTCTCAGCTGAGCTGCTTCAGAAGAATCGCACCACTGTCACTCAGAACTGGGGATGCCTCTGGTTGACAGTGAGGTCATGAGCGTCCTTTGCCTGCGGGGCCTGGGACAGAGTGGGCATCCTATAAATGTTAGGTGAGATGTTTAGACATGTATTTTCTTCATTCCGTCGAAGGCAGGCCTTGTGCTGAAGCCCCGCCTCCCAAGCCCCGTCCCCAGACCCTGCCATCTTTCCGGTCACACGTGTTTCTGTCACGGGCCATCTAGTGCTGGTGAGGACAGTTTGTCCATCATGCTGGACACAGATTGCTGATTCTGGGAACAAACCCAATTTTGTCTACTTGGCATCACCATTTAGTGTCCTGATCCTGAGAGGCGTTCATGGACAACAGCAAAGTTTTATGTGAACTGGCAAAAAGCTGGGGAGAATGGTGAGAGTGAGGGGGTGATGGAGGCTCTGTGGGCACTGCCCTCCATCGGGGTCCTGGCAGTGATGCTGAAGAAGGGCGGGCGAGCTCCTGGGTGGTCCCGCTCAGCTTCTCTCATGAAGTAGCCTTGGATATCTGCAGCAGCTCCCACCTGCCCCGAGCCATTGGCTGAAGGGTCAGGGATCCTGCCCACTTCCGGCCTGAAATCTGCCATTTCTGTTCTCTTAATTCGCTCGTTCCTTGCGTGGTGCGGCTGCATCCATTTGTCTCCTGAGCACCTGCCTCTCCCGGGGGGCTTTGAGAGTGTCGGTCGCTGGAAGACGTCCCTCTTCTGGCTGCTGAGGGGTCTCGCTGCAGAGCGTTAGCACTGCCGAAGCCAGTCTGGTCAGACGCATGTGAAGGCAGAGCTCAGGCTCAGCGTCTCAGAATAGCCCTGAGCTCTGGGAGGCTCCGGTTGTCGTGGCAACGGCTCTTTGTTTGGGGAACCACAAGCTATTAGCCTGTGAATAGCATGGGTCCAAACTTCAGGTTTTGCCTTCCTTGGGGGACTGTCTCCCCTTTCTGGAGGTGTCCATGAGTGTGTTTGGTCTTTCTGACGTTTGGGGCTGAGTGGAGGATGGTGAGTGCGGTGAATGACCGTGCAGAGGGGATGAACAGCAGAGGTGTGCTCGGCCTGCCCCAAGGAGACGGGTTCTTTGGGGTATCATGGGATCCCTTCCTGAGCCAAGAGATTCCCACACTTGGTCGGCTCGAGTGCGGCCCCAGATTTCAACACCAGGCAGAGCAGCCCACGCCTGACACTTAATGGTGATGAAGACGGCTATGATTCAGCTTGAACTGGCCCTGCAAGGAGTGAGGAGGAGTCAGGTGGTGCCTGGGGCTTGGAGGACACACACCAGAGGGCTGGTACGCACGTGGCCCAGGGACTGGTCACCCCTTCCCCGGGGCCCCTGTGCAGCAAGACCGCGGTCCGCGCAGGGCATCTGTGTGGCCGCACCGTTCCTGCCGGGGCCTTCCTGGAAAGGTCCTCGTCCTCCCACCCCGAGCCTCAGCTCCCTGCCTCTCCCGCTTGTGTTTCCTCTTCACCCACGTGTTTTCCTTCCCTTTCCGCTGTTAACGTGCCTCTGCAAACTCCAGGGTTGGAGCATGCACCTCTAGGGTAGGGTGTCTCGGCTCCCGCGCCCCGCTGTCCACTCCACAGACCTAGCTCCCCCGCGGACGGCCGTCAGAAGATGCAGGATCCACAGCCTTATCCGAAAAAGGATCTCAGAAGTGAGAGCTTTGTTCCTGCCTCATCGGCAGTCAAACTTGACCTGAACTGATTTGAGGCTATTTATAGCCTTTATTTACCCTACTTAGGGTGACGATCCATCCGTCCACCCCCTGCAGGAGCCCGCATGTGACTGATGACGGGACTCAGCCCAGACCCACCAGGGGTGCCGAGTGATAGCGTATGGGCTGCCTTGTCATGACAAAGCCACCAACTCAAAAATACCCACACACAAAAATGCCCACCCTGCGCCCTTCAGCCTCGGTGCCCTGGAAGTGTTTTTGCTGAGTGAACAAGTGTTCTTAACCTCAAAGTAACCCCGGGTCTACCTTTTAAGGGTTTTCAAAGGATCCTTTCAGGATGGTGTTGCCTCCGAGGATGGGGTTGTCTCTGCTCTAAGTATTAAAGGAAGTCTTACGCAGAGGCCTTCAGACTCTCTCCATCAAGGTCAGACAAGGACCTTGCCTCTGTCACTGCACAGCCTCGGCCCCCTCCTGCCTCACCTGTCAAAGTTTCCCATCCAACCCCGAAGGGGCCCAGGAGGGCGTGGCTCCCTCTGCTGGGTTTAGGGTTTCTTCTCTTCCCATTGGAGACGCTGTCATTTTTATTTCTTCCAACGTCTATTTCCGCTTTTCCTGCCTGGCTGGTTTGGCAGATGGGTTACAGGATTGTCAAGGTCTGGGGTCCTCGTGGCCTGGGTGTGATCACTTGGCCCACAGAGGCTGCATCCACGGTCTGCCCTCTGTCCCTCCCCCGGTGCCCTGACCCTCTTCCCTGGGGCTGCAGAGCTGTCCCCTGACCCCTGTGGGACCCACCCACCAGGTAGCAGGGCCCCTCAACCCCAGGCTGCCATCTGTAAGGGGCTGAACTGTGTTTCATGTTAGGGTCCTGACGCCCCATGCCTCAGAGTGTGGCCTTATTTGAAAATCGGGTATTTACCGAGGTGATCAACTTATGCTGTTAAGGTGGGTCCTAGTCCAGTAGGACCGATGTCCATGTCACAAGCAGAAATGTGGAGACAGGCTTGCACACAGGCAGGGCGACCTGTGGAGACAGAGGCCGAGATCGGGGTGATGCCTCTATTGCTGCTGCTAAGTATGGGGTTGTCCAAAAAGTTCATTCCAGTTTTTCCATGGGAGGGGAAATCAAAAACCCGAATGAACTTTGTGGCCAATTCAGTAGGAGCCAAAGACCCCCAGAGATGGCCCAGAAGTCTCCAGCACCAGCAGGGAAGGGATTTCCTGCCCACAGCCCCAAGGGAACCCCCCGCTAACCCTCAGACTTCCCGCTTCCAGGACCGAGATGATGTGCGTGTCAGTTGCTCAGACCTGTCTGACTCTCTGCGGCCCCGTGGACTGCGGCCCGCCAGGCTCCTCTGTCCATGGGATTCTCCAGGCCAGAGTGCTGCAGCGGGCCGCCTCTCGCTTTCCAGGGCATCTTCCCCACCCAGGGATGGAACTCATGTCTCCAGCCTTGGCAGGTGGGTTCTTTACCGCCGGAGCCTCCAGGGAAGCCCGCTGGGACGATACGTCTGCTGTTTCAGTCCGTCTGCGGGGCTTTGTCCCCGCAGCCCTTCTTCCTTGTTGCCGTCTCAGTCAGGGCGCAGGGGCAGACACCGTGACCGCCCCAGAGTCGTCCCGGCAGCTCATCCGGTCCACTGGGCTCCTGTCTCCTTCCCTCTAGATATCTCCCGAATCTGCCCCCTCGCCTCCCATGGGTTCGGGCCTGTTTTTCTGTCACCAGGACCCTGGCAGCGGTTGCTGTTGTCTCCACTCCGGCTCTGTCACCCTTAGCCGCCGAGCCCTGCAGCCGGAGCGTATTTCCAGCACTCAGATCCTGTGGTTCCGCTTGAACTGAAATCCCCTCCGTGGTGCCCCGGGCGTCCTCTTCCTGTTAGGACACCAGTCACGGTGTCAAACTGCATCTCAACTAATTACAGCAGCCAAGACCCAGTTTCCAGATAAGGTCCCATCACAGGTTCTGGGGGGAACACAAATTTGGGGAGTGGGGCGACAATGTCAGACCCAGTGCAGGAGTCGGTGTGCGTCACATGTGGGGGTTTCCTGGAGGAAGGGGCCCAGGCACTTTCAGCAGCGGGATGGGATATAAACCGCTGGAGGTGACAGGTGATCCCCCCGAAGTCGTGGCGGGGCGACGGGGCCGTGGTGAGTGCCCTAAGGGGGGCTCCCGCCACTGAGTGGCCCGATGCCCTGCTCACCCCACGTCCAGGACAGTGACTTGGTCATGACGTGCCCGAGTCACTCAGCAGTTGCTGAGCCCCGGCCACTAAGCCCCAGATTCAGGGCGGGTGAGACACCCAGCACCCTCAGGAGGTCTGTGCCCTGGACCCTGGCTGGGAGTGGATGCCGTGGGCATCCGGGTGGGAGAGGCAGGCTGGGTGGCCCACAAGTCTGCACGGAGCTTGCTTGGCTCCTCACAGAGCGAGCCTGCTCTAGAAGCTTCAGTCCCAGCCCCCAGGTGAGGCAGGTGAAGTTGTGGGTCCTGACAGGTCTCATAACTACAGGTTGGCACGTCCCCTCTGTCTGTGCCCGGGGGCACGGTCCCCGTCCTTCGTGTGGGTCCAGGACTGTCCCAGAGGCCGCCCCACGGCTCAGGCTGGGATTTATCCCCCCCCAGTCCTGGAGGCTGGAGTCCGGGTGTGGGCAGGGCCGGTCCCTCCTGGGCGTGCAGACGGCCATCTCCTCGCCATGTCCTCCAGGCTTGTCCCTCTGTGTGTATGTGTGCTGACCTCTCTTCCTGTAAGGACCCCAGTCCTGTGGGGTTAAGGCCCACCAGTATGACCTCGTAATCTACCCTAACCACCCTGTTAAAGGTGTGACACACCTTTAGTCACAGTTGTGGGTCCCAGGGTTAGAGCTTCAACAGGTGAATCTCAGGGGGTTCAGCCAGTAACACGGTGCCCACCTGGACACGGCCTCTGTCTGGGAGCCCTGCCCCTGGTCCCAGGACACTGGCACTTTGGGTGGGAATGAGGCGGCTTAGCGGAGGAGACCTGCTAAGGATGAGAAGGAGCCCCCGTGTCCAGGACTGTCTGCCTCGGGCGCCTGGTCTGCAGTGACGCCCCAGGCCTGGCACAGGCAGTTCCCAAGAGGTGGTCCTCCTCCTGGATGGGGGCAGGTGCTCCCCACAACCAGGCGTGGACACAGCGCTGCTGGACGCTCGGGTGGTGAGCGTGGACTCTGGAGCCAGTCTTGTCCGTCTGCATCTCAAGTCTGCCCCTCGGGGGCTGTGTGACTCTGGACAAGTTACTCACCCTGTCGGTGCCGCGGTTGTCTCCTCTGTGTCTCAGGGATAAACAGCTGCCAGCCCCCTTGGGTGGTTCCAGTTGTCGGAGCCCTGCCTGGCTTGCAGCGGTGGTGTTGGACGGACTGATGATCATAGTATAAGCCCCACTTCACAGACAGAGAGCCTGAATCCTGGGAATTGACTCAACTTGGCTTGAGTCCCCCTGGAGGGCATGGGGGGAACCCAGGCTTGTCTGAGAGCAGGCCTCGCAGCTCGGGGGCCCGTGTCTGTGAGTCACCCTGACCCCGGGCAGGCGAGCACCCATCTCCTGCAGGCTCTGGGCCACACAGTCGAGAGTAAGAGGAACAGTCCTCCTGTCACGCTGGCTATTTGTGTTTTCATTATGCCATCCAATGCCTGCGGGCTGCTGGATCTGCATAATTAGCATGGGAGGGTGGAGGTCCAGCTGGCAGTCCCACCCAAGCGCTCACCCAGAGTTGACACGGATGGAGCCAAGTGGTGACAGACACGCCATCGATATGGTGTCCAGGTGGCGCGAAGGTGGGAAAGAGGGCTGGCCATCTCTGGCGCCACCGAAACCCACCAGCTGCATCCCTGCATGTCCGCCAGGACGTGGTGATGCTCGGTGGCCCATCGGCAGGAATGGGTGGTTAGCAGCCTCGTACCCACCTGATGCTCACCCGGCCAGAACTGCCCACGCCTCTGGGAACTGGTCGGGGGCTTCATGCTGCACGCTGTCCTTTCTGCACAAGCTCGGGTGGCCGTGGTGACCGGGCAGACCCAGGAAAACTCACACCCAGAGGGACCCATGGGGCCTGGGTGGGTGGTTGGCTCCCGCCTCCTTTCATGAACTGGCATGAAGACGTTCTTGCTCAGTGACTGTTGATGGTTTTTGGCTGGGCTCAGTCTTTGGCATCGCGTGGACTTTCTCCAGCGGCAGCGAACAGGGCTCCTCTTGCTGCAGGGCAGAGGCTCCAGGGTGCTTGGGCTTCAGTGCTTGTGGCGCACGGGCCTAGTTGCCCCAAGGCATGTGGCATCTTCCTGGGCCAGGGATCGAACCCAAGTCCCCTGCATTGGCAGGCAGATTCCCAACCCCGGGACCCCCAGGGAAGTAAGAGTTTTGCTTTCATTGTCCATCCTTGGAGGTCACCGCCCTCGTAGCCTCAAACCAGCCGAGGTCGGCTGCAAAGCGTGATTGTGACTTTCGGAAAATCCAGCGCGGGGGAACACTTGGAACTCTTCATAGCCAAATGTCAGCCCTGGATGTTCCCGGGTCTTACCTGCCCTCTGGTTTGCATTTCCGTCTCGTTGGCCCCGGAATGCAAATCACCCGCTTCTCACAGAGGTGGGTCTGGGCTCCTCCGTCCCTTCTCCTGTGTCTCAGGTCCTCCTAAACCATCTCCCCCCTCTGGTGCCGGAGGGAAGCGTCGGGCCATGGCCCCGAGTTCTCTCCTGTTCCTGCTTTCCCGTTGGCAGGGAGCACACAGCCCGGCTGTGCGATCTGCGATTGGTGCCCGTGTTTGGCCAAGAGGCTGCAGACCTGGACGGCTGCCTTGTGGTGTGTGCCTCGGAGTCCACTCCAGGACACGGCCTGCCACGGGGACTTCACACAAGGTGGGGGCCACATTGTCAGTGTGGCCCCCTCCCGTGGTACCTGCCAGGCGAGGGGAAGGATGATGCTGGAGCCCAGGGCTGGAGCAGTGACTGGGGGAGCCACTTGAGGGCTGGGGCCTCCAAGGAGAGGCCCCCTGACCAGAGCTCCCAGGTGTTTTATCTGGTGATTAAAGTCTCAGGGTCAGAACCTTGGGCATCATCATTGCGGACCCAGAGGGTCCTTGGGGTCAGGCAGCCCCTGGCCCAGGTCTCTTCTGCCCCCAGACCCTGTCATCTGACTCGGGAGCTGCCCTGCGCTTTGTGATGCCCACCCTGCGGTTCTCTTCCTGATTAGATCACTCGTTTGTTCCTGGGCTTGTATATGCAGGACGTGGCCACCTCCGGCTTGCTCCCTGCCCTCACCCCTGGCAGGAGTCGGCCCTCAGCCGGGTTTCTCTGTGATAAACAGACACGCGGCTGCCGCCTGCAGGCCCTTTCGGCCTGGGGTCTGCGCCCTCCGGCTCGTCGCGGGGCGTGGCCCCTGCAGCGATGCCTGGGGGTGCTGGGTTTGCTCCCAGCGGGAAATTCAAAGACGGGGACCCCTGGTTCTGAGCAAGGGAGAGTTAGCTGTTGTTGAAGAGGCCAGTTCAGGGCAATTACTCCCAGGAGTGGGATTTTAACACCAATTCTAAAACCTATTTTCCACCAAATAAGACTTCTGATGAGCATTTTGATGGAATGATACATTCTAAGGTGCGTTCAGGTGCGGTTGGGCTGGGAATTCTTTCGCTGTCAGAGAGCCCAATTACTCTGCCTCATTTCAGAGCCCGTTTTGATGCTGTTGATGTAGGAAAACGTATGAATTTCTATCTCAATACACTTTTGAGGCATCGGAGCCTTCCCAGACCTTGTTTTGCGGTATTTTTAAAGCATTAGTCCTCACGACCCATTTTAAAAGGACGTTTGGAGGAGTAAAAGCGTTAGTAGATTTGGGACCTATTTACTTCCAAGTGGAAGCAGAGGCTTCATAGCCGGGCTCGCTGTGAAACACAGTGCTCCAAGGGCGGGCTGGAAACTCACAGGCAAGAGGCAGGACGTCTACCCCGGGGCCCAACCGAGATGCCTGGCGGGGTTGCCGCCCCGGACCTGCAGGGCTTGTGGACTCCGCCCATCGGCCTCTCTCCTGAGCGCGTGGAGCCCAGAGGACCCGCGGTGTCCTCGGGGAGGCCCGCGGGGTGAGCAGCGCTGCTGCGTCACCTCCCGGGTCCTGGGGCAGGGCCTGGTCTGAGCTGCACTCGGCCGTCCGGAGAAAGGCGCCGTCTGAGCAGGGAGTGGTGCACATGCCCCTTCTCTTTATTGGCTTTCCTCTCCCCTCACTGGACGACACCCTCGTGACTCCATCCTGCGTGCTTAACGCAGTGCCTGGCACGCAGCAGGTGCTCATTCGTTGTTTGCTGGATGAGAGGAGGATGGCGGGGTGGACGGGTAATTAGTCGGACAGATGTGTAGCTGGATGGGTGGATGAGTGCATACGTGGATGGGAAGGTAGGTGAGAACATGGATGGAGGGCTGGATGGAGGGAGGGAAGGAAGGAAGGAAAGAGATACTGTTTGATGGCTTAACCTGGTACAGTTGGGCTCAAACACAGCTTCTACCCAAAGTTACAGTGAGGGAAAGGGGTGGAGTGAAGGACAAAAAGATTTAGCAGCTGAGGAACCTGGCCAAGCTTCCCACACTCCCACACAGTAAGTGCTCCTTCATGGTCGTAGAAGAGAATTAGCCACAGTCTTGTCTCAATGTCAGCATCTTTCTACAACTAATAATAGATGATTTCATGTCCATTTTCTACTTTTAGCTTGACTCCGCCTGAGGGGTGGTGATATCTATTCATCTACCTGTGATTTTGTCCGTCCACCTGTCCACTCTCCTGTCTGTCTGTCCATCCACTCACCCGTCCACCCTCCTATCCACCCGTCCGTCTGTCCATCCACTGACGCAGAGCAGTAGGTGCTGAGTTCTGTTGACTGTGCCTGGCACCAGGGCCGCACCGCGGATGAGCCGGGCTGGAAGTCACGGGCAGAGAAGACTGGCCCCCGTTCAAACAGAATCCTCGTGGAGGGTGCCACGTGGGCTGGACGCCGTCTGGAGGGAGGAGTCGGCCGTGCGGAGCCGCGCGGTCCCACACTGCTGACACAGCTTCGGCCAGCACCATGACGGGAAAGAGCTGGCGCGGGCTGGCCTCAGGGCCTCGGGGAGCCGGGCGTGTGTGCTCCAGCGGGGCAGGGGGCCACAGTCTGGGGGGAGAGGTGGGCCACAGGAGCTGGGTCCTCAGGGCCTCCTGGCCCGATAGCAGTGGGCTGGGTTTCGTTCTAAACCTGATGAGAATCCCTGGAGGGGTTTTGGCGAAGGAGTCACCCCGACCTGTATTTTCAGAAAGAGCCCATCGGCTGCTCCCTGGACAGTCGGCCTTTGGGGAGGCGAGGGAAGCAGCGTCTGTGTCCGGAGGATGCTGTGTCTGGGAGGTGGAGTGGTGGCGGGTTGGGAGTCTGCTTTGCTGCCTAGGATGGGGAGTGCAGGGTGACGCCTGGGCAGACGGCAGAGGCTGGAGGAAGCAACGGGCTTGGCAGTGGGCACGGGCACGTGTGTCGTTTTAGACACACGTCCCCACCGCCTCTGCCCGCCTGACATGACTCGCTAAGGATTCAGTGAAGAAGCAGCCCGACCCCGCAGCGCTGTGCACATTCCGTGGCCTGGGCTGCCAGTTTTTTTTCCTGCGAACGTGGCGCTGAATTCTGATGGCTGCATTTAAAACGCGTTTCAAGCAGGGGACGGGGAGCAGATGCTCCGGTTGTCTTCTGAGCAGTACCCGCGCTCGCTCTCTCTCTCTCTCTCTCTCTCTCTCTCTCTCTCTCTCTCTCTCTCACAGGTCACGGGTGTGCTCTGATTTGAATAACTCCCCCTCCCCCCAGCGTCTTGCCACCCGCCCTGACAGTCCGCGCTTTCAAGGTGCCGAGATGGGGCCGGCGGGGCTGCAGACATCCCCAGACCAGACATGCTCTGGTCCGGGGACCCCTGTGATCACTGGCCGTGGGCACGCAGCGCTGGCCCATGGACGTGCCCCCTCGTCCTTACCTGCCGGTGCCACCCCTATCCGACCTTCAGGTGAACTTGCGGCGCTCGGAGCCCACCGTGAATGGGTTCTGGTGTCTCTCCAGGGACGCACGTCGCCGCAGCTCACCTCTCCTGCCACATGTGGAGGCCGCCATGCCTCACGACTCCTCCCGGGGAGTCCCGGCCCCCTGGACTCAGGTCTCCCCTTCGTGCTCCACGGCGCCCTGGGCAGTACACGCTGGGCCCCGGCACGGACTGCAGTGCTGGGGGCCTTGGGTGGGGGGGCGTGCAGGACCCCTGATCACCTGCAGTCAAAGTGGTGGGTGACCAGAGGCCCCCAGGGGGACCACGGACAGCTGGCAAAGTAGTGCTAGGGGTTCCAGGCACAGACAGACAGACAGACGCGGGCGTGTTTGAACCCCCGGCTCTGCCGGTGGCTCACCGCGTGGATTTTCTAAGCTCCTGGTAATGGTGATTCGAGAAGGCAGGAATCAGGTGCCTCGTCATCGGGCCAGAGGCACACCCTGCAAACAGCGGGACGGGCACGCCGGCCAGGCAGAGGGCAGAGTTCCTTTGCACACACGGCTGCTCTGGGTTTGTTTTCCCTCTTTTGAGAGAGACATGGAAGTAAAGAGTCTTTCCCTCTCTTCTTGATGCTACAGATTGCAGAGGCGTGGCCAGGAGCCAGAGAGCCCCCCCTCCCAGGTGGTTGCGGGCGCTCGGCTCCCGGTGGCGGCGCCGTGCGGGAGCGCGGGCGGGCTGCCAATGTCCTCTGGTTGTGCAGGTGTGCCCAGCAGCATGGGCTTTGTGTAGGGAACATCTCAGTTTGTGTGTATTAGTGACCCACTAAAGTGAAACTGTTGGATTTGGCCTCGGGTCTCCTGTCCGCAGCCCCTCTTAGAGGGGCTGCGTACAGCCTGCCATAAATAATGCTGTAATTTTTAAAGCACTCACCCTCCCACCTGCTCATCCACTCATCCACCTGCCCACCCGTCCCTCCATTTATCCATGCATCCGTTTACCCACCCACATCCTTGTTCACTCTTCCAACCATCCATTCAGCCCACACACCCATATACCATTCATCCGTCCATCTATCCTCCCATCCATCCACCCACCCATCCATCTTCCCACCCGCCCATCCATCTATCCATCTGTCTTCATCCATCCATCTGCCTGTCCATCCCTGATCCATTCATTCATCCCTCATCCATCCATCCATCCATTCATCCACCCACCCACCCATCCATCTATCCATCTGTCTTCATCGATCCATCTGCCTGTCCATCCCTGATCCATCCATCTATTCACATCAATTCGTCTATCCATTCATCAATCCCTCATCCATCTGTCTGTCCATTCATTCATCCCTCATCCACCCATCCATCCATTCATCCACCCACCCACCCATCCATCTATCCGTCTGTCTTCATCCATCCATCTGCCTGTCCATCCCTCATCCATCCATCTATTCATTCATCCATCTGTCTGTCCATTCATCCATCCCTCTCCACCCATCCATCCATTCATCCATCCCTCATCCATCTGTCTATCCATTCATCCATCCCTCTCCACCCATCCATCCATTCATCCATCCCTCATCCATCTGTCTATCCATTCATTCATCCCTCATCCACCCATCCATCCATTCATCCACCCACCCACCCATCCATCTATCCATCTGTCTTCATGCATCCATCTGCCTATCCACCCCTCATCCATCCATCCCTCATCCACCCATCCATCTATTCATCCATCCATCTATCCATTCATCCATCCCTCATCCACCCATCCATCCATTCATCCCACATCTGCTGTGAGCTTGTGGCCACATCTGCCAGGCCCTCTGCTCAGGGTTGAGGCTGCGCCCTGTACGCAGAAGGCAGCTCTCTTGCCTTCAAGGGTGGCCAGTGTATCTTCACCCACTGTCTTCTGTGAGTTTGGGGGCCAAGATTTGAAGCCAGGAGTTCCCGCACTCCTGTTTTCTCACCGCTGTTCATGCCCAAGGAGCCTCCTCACAAACCATGGGCCCTGGACCAGCAGGAGGCTGAGCTGGGCGGTGGCGCCTGGCATGTTCTCTGCACGCGGCTCCACCCTCGCCTTCCCAGCCAAGCTTTGACCTGATCCACAAACATGAGTCTCAAGATCTCTGCCTGTCAGTCTGTGTGACATGCGTGTGGCCCTACTCGGGCCCTTCAGCGGGGCAGAAAGAGAAGCCAGCAGAAGAAGGGCACTGGGTCCCACCGGACTATGTGTTCTGAGGGTCGTCCAAGGGCCAGCCACGGTGTCCACTGCCAGGTCCTGTCCTGGTGGTCATAGGGGGCCAGGGTCAGGGCCCGCTGAGCTTCTGTACATAGAGGAGGGCAGTGGGGAATTCTGCTTCAGTCAGTGCTGAGTACCTGGGACCCCCCTCGTGGGAAGGTGCGGTACGGGGGTTGGAATTCACACCCTGCCCCCAGGTTCCCATGAGGATCAGCTCCCATGAGGGGCTAGAAGCATGCCTGACCCAGCGCAGGGCTCAGGATCCCTAACCGTCCCCTCTGTGTTCCAGGGGTGTCCCCAGCTGGAGGGCGGGGCTCACGCATACAGGGTGGTGGTGGGCGACACTCTGCCCGGGTCCAGGGACCCGAGGAGGATGGATGACACGGTCTGTGAATGAGGGGAGGAGTAACATGCAGGTGGGTGGAGGGGGCCGGGCAGCAGGAGCCCTGGGCAATTTCCGCAGGGGTGCCCTGGTTGGAGCTGCATTTGAGAGACTCTGGGCCCAGTTGGATGGGGAAGGAATGCGGTCTGACTGAAGGGCCACCATCCACAGGCTGTTGGGATCCTTGGGAGGATGGGACCTGAGCCGGGGCCGTGGAGGGCAGAGAGGTCCCGCCATTGTCCGTGACTGGGGTTGCCTGAGCCATCGGGTTTCCAAACTCCGACACCCAGAGCTTCCAGTGGGCGGGCTGACTTCTCAGCCAAGAAGACACCAGTCTCCTGGGCTCAGGGCTCCTTATTTGTTTCCTCGGCCTCTTTGGTCACGTGACCAGGATGGGTGGGGGAGGAGGCGGGAGCTTCACAGGCGTTGTTAATTATCGCTCGCAGGGCCGGAGGGCCGTCCTTTCCCTGAGACGGGCCACCGGAATCGTCCGATGTTCTGGGACGCCAGGTCAGGCCCCAGACCATCGCACTGCTTAGGTGGTAATTAGGACCTCCAGGGCCGGTTTTCTGACGATGGGGGCCGAAACATGCTTCTGACCTGCAGAAATGTAACTGATGTGGCCTGTGCCCCAGCCCCTCCTGAGGGGGCAGCAGGTGACCCGAGTCCCGTCCCCTCTTGGCACGGGTTGGCCAGGGGTTGGGCTTGGCTGCCGTGGCGTCTGCTCCCAGCCGGGCACAGAGACAGCTCCTGGAGCTGGACTGTCCTGTGGTTGCTGCCAGGGGGCTGGGCCTTGCCACCCACACTTCCTGCATCTCCCTAGAGAAGGGCCCTTGCTAGCTCTGTCCTCAACAGGAGATGAAGGTTCACCCTTGCAGTTGGAGCCTCCTCTGCCCTGGTGGCCCGTTTGGGTGGTGGTGGTGGCCACGGTCATCAGCTGATCACCTTCTCCTGGGTGGACTCACCAGGATTTATGCTATTCCTGCGGGGTGGGAGGGGGTAACTTTCCTTCAAGTGATGGTTAACAAAGGGCCTTGGGGACTTGAAACAATTTGGCTCTTGATCAAAAATGTATGTGTTTATTTAGAGAATTCATGTTTGATCTTCACAGAAATTACACGAAGATGGATTCATCTGAATTCACTCAAATCCCCACTCCTCTAAGATAATCACTGTCAGTACTGAGACATCTCATCTCTGGGAGGTCTCACGGGGTCGAATAGCGTGTGCACGTTCAGCGTGTCTGGCTCTTTGTGACACATGGATTGTAGTCAGGCAGGCTCCTCTGTTCATGGGATTTCCCGGCCAAGAATACTGGAGTGGGCTGCCAGTTCCTCCTCCAGCAGATCGTCCTGAGCCAGGGGTCCAACCTGCATCTCCTGAATCTCCTTCATTGGCAGGAGAATCCTTCCGACTGCGCTACCTGGGAAGCAGGTTGGATAGTGTTCCCCCCCACAAAAGAAAAATTTATGTCCAGCCAGAACCTCCGAATGTAACCTTATTTGGAAATAAGGTCTTTGCAGATTTAATTAGTTCAGTTAAAATTAGGTTGCACTGAATTAAGATGGGCCTGAGATGCATTGGCTGGCGTCTTCATAAGAGAAAAGAGAGGGGGCCTTCCCTGGTGGTCCAGTGGCTAAGACTCGACACTCTCAATGCAGGGAGGCCTGGGTTCGATTCCTGGTCAGGGAACTGGATCCCACGTTGCTGTAATAAAGACCTGGTGCAGCTAAATAAATGAATAAATGTTTTTTTAAAGAGAGAGAGAAAAGAGGGGGCCTCAGGCTCAGAGACCTATGGGTATGCACACAGAGAAGGCGGGGCAAAGGCTGGAGGGATGCGGCCACAAGCCGAGGGACTCTGGAGCCCCCAGAAGCTGGGAGAGGCAGGAGGACTGCTCCCCCGCACCCCCCACAGGGAGCTGGCCCTGCTGACACCTTCATTTTGGACTTCCGGCCTCCAGAGCCCGAGAGACTGCCTCGCTGCTCTTCTGCCCAGCTCTTGGCCGGTTGCCATGGCAGCCCCAGGACCTCGGTTCAGGGACCACGCCCAGATGTTAGTGTTAGCTCCTGCCTTGACTGGGAGTTGACGAGGACGCCCAGACCTCATCCCACGCGAGGCGAGCTCCAAGTTCACGGGAGCTGTTTGCGTGGTACACCTGCCTAGGTTGTGTGGGCCAAGACCGGGTCATGCAGGACCCCGCCGGCCATAGAGAATGCAGGAGAGATGCCTCAGGTGCTCCCCAGGCCCAGCTTTGATTCCCATTTGTCCTCTTGGGCGGGGAACGTTCCCTGCAGTGCTGGAAGGTTCTGGAGCTCCCAAAGCTCCAAGCAGCAGGGCTGTGGGAGGCGCTGGGGCCCCTGGTCCAGCCCCATCCACCTAGGGTTCTGGAGTCCAGTCCCTGAAACAGTCAGGCTCCATCATCCCCTGTTGGACCTGCCGAGGCTCCATCTGTCCTTGCAAATGCAGCACCAGGCGTCTGAGATTGCCCCTCCCTGCAACTTCCCTCATCACTGGGTCAGGGGCCGTCAGCTTCATCTTGTGAACAGGGACTCGGAGACTGGCCGGCTCTTGGCCTCTCCAAGGTGACTGCATCCCTGGACCCCACGCTGGGTTCTTCCTGCGACACACATGTGCCGGCCGTGGGTCTCAGGGAAAACACCCCCCGCCCAGAGCCCTGGGCTTCACAGATCGCAGCCTGCCCCACTGCTGCCCTCAAGGCGGGGATGGGCACCCTCAGTCCTGTCTGCTCTCCATGGTCCTCCCACCCGCACGCCACATCACACAGAGAGCTCCCTTGGCCTTCAGTGCCCCAGGTCCTGGGGAAAGTTAAAAGTGAAGGTGTCAGTCGCTCAGTCGTGTCCGACTCTGTGATCCCTTGGACTATAGCCCACCAGGCTCCTCTGTCCGTGGGATTCTCCAGGCAAGAATGCTGGAGTGGGTTGCCATTCCCTTCTCCAGGGGATCTTGCCCACCCAGGGACTGAACCCAGGTGTCCTGTGTTGCAGGCAGATTCTTTATGACCTGAGCCCCCAGGGAAGCCCTAAAGCACCTTCTAAACCAGCAATCCCCAACCTTTTTGGCCCCAGTGACCAGTTTCACGGAAGACTGTTTCCATGGACCAGGGGGAGAGGGATGGTTTCGGGCTGATTCTCACAAAGGAGCATACCGCCTGGGTCCCTGGAATTCCTAGCTCCCAGTCAGGTTCACACTCCTGTGAGAATCTAGTGCCCCCGATGACCTGACAGGAGGCGGAGCTCAGGCAGTAACGTGATGATGGGGAGTGAGTGTGAATACAGACGAAGCTAGCCCCCGCTCACCTCCTGCTCCTAACAGGCTGCGGACCTGTCCTGGGGGGCTGGAGACCCCTGTTCTAAATACTCTGCTAGCAGCAGGGTGTTGTGTCTGGATCAGAGTGCTCGTCTCCCCTGCAGACCCCCCAGGTCTCCCTCACGGTCAGCAGACACTGCAGATTCCGCTTCTCTATATGCAGAGTGGCCTGTAAGGTCTTGCTTTTAAAAGAAACTGTGTTTATTGCTTTCAAGAGTGTGTGGGAACTGGCCCAGAATGCCTGGTAGACCTCCCTAGGTCAGTGGTTCGTATTAATTGATCACGTTGTGTTATAATTATCTGTTTAGGAGTCCATCTTTTCCACCAGACTATGAGGACCATGGTGGACCTGACCCTTCCACCCACTGAAGGGAGCTGAGCCCCACCCTTGGGTCCAACTGGCCCTGAAGCACCTAATGACTGTTTCTCTCTTGGGTATTAAATTGCAGGCTTCTAATAGTTGTGGTGAGATCTGGCTATGAGTAACCAATTAATTCCAAAATTTTCAAAAGTTTGTCCTTCCAATAAAAGTTCAGCTATGTATTCCAGCCATGGGGCAGTGTTCCCTGGTGTCTGAGGCCCAGTTCCTTCTATCTCATTGCTTCGCTGTATGTAGACTTCATTCCCGATTTCCCTCATAGTCCAAAGTGGCTGCTTCAACTCCACCAATCACATCATCGTTCTAATCAGCCACAAAGAAAAGGGAGTAGGAGACAGGTGTGTCCCTACTGTGTAATGATGCTTCTAAATGGAAACATGGCTTTTATTTGCATCTCAGTGGCTAGGACCTTACCATACAGCTCCCTTCTAGAAGGGAAATGCCATGTTCCTGGGAGACCAGGTGACCCACTAAAGGGCTGGGTTCTGTTACAGAGGAAGAGAGCAGGACAGAAACGGAGAGATGGTCAGGAGCCTGACTCACACCAGCCCTTTATTCTGCCTTTTCTGAGGAGATCTTTTCTGGAGGAAGGTCTGTCCTTTCCTTGTGAGGTTTTGTGGTTTGGATATAAGGGATGGAGAGGAGGGGCTCGGTAGGATGGAAAGTTTGGAGACCTGGGCGTGATCAGCAGGAGTTCTGTGCGGAAACTGAGAGCAGGAGCGGCCAGGACACGTTTTCAGCAGCTCTGGGCCCTGGCTGGGTGCGTGGGAGGGAGCCCTGCAAACCAGCCGCGCCTGCCACCAGCAAACGCAGGCTTCTCATTCAGGGAAAATCCAGGGAGAACCTCCCGGCTCTCTGCTCCTCGCGGTCGTGAGGCTGGCCAGTGCTGGGTGGGGCTTGGAGCAGACGTCTCCAGGGTCCGATCCCAGATGGAGCTGAGTGACCTTGGGCATGTTGCCTGACCTCTCTGAGCCACTCTGGCCGTTGAGTACTGACCTCCTAACCCTGGTGTGAAGGTTCAAGGGATCAGGGAGGAAGTTCTGACACCTGCCGCCACAAGAACCCAGAGGACACGCAGAGGGAAGCAGACCAGTCACAGAGGGACGAGCCCTGCTCGAATCCATCTGTGAGAGGACTTGCAGTCGTCAGCGCAGAGACAGAAAGCAGATGGCGGGACCCCGACTGTGGAGGGGTTAGTGGGGAAGGGGACGGGGGTCAGTCTGGGGAGACGTCCTCCAGACAGACGGCTGCACGGCAGCGTGAGTGCGATTAACACCACTGAGCTGTACACTTAGAAATTGTAAACATAATAATAATAATTTTCTGCACGTGCATACAGCTTTCAGGATCTCGGATCCCCAAACAGGTGTTGAACCTGGGCCCCGACAGCAAAAACTCGGAATTCTAACCACTAGGCCACCACAGGACTCCCAGAAATGGTGCATTTTATGTTGTGTGTGTTTGACCACTCTTAAAAATAATTGCTTTAAAAGAAAATAAAGTAGAGAAGCCTGGTAAAGAGTCTGCCTGCAATGGCAGGAGATGCCGTTTCAACCCTTGGGTCGGGACAATCCCCTGGAGGAGGAAATGGCAACCCACTCCAGTATTCTTGCCTGGAGAAGCCCATGGACAGAGGAGCCTGGCGGGAGGCAGTCCGGAGGGTCGCAGAGCTGACACCACTGAGTGAGCAGGCACACCGGCGGGGGAGCATTTACCCCGTCATCAGCCGGAAGACAGGATAAACGGCAGCTCTCCGGAGCTTTGACGTGAAGCTCCTCTGTGCATATTTTCTGCCTTGGTTTCCTTCTGGCTGCAAAAACGCCACAAGAAGAATGTTCAAAGGGAGGAAGGAGCCAGGCATAGCTGACGTGTGTGTCTGCACGTTTCATCCTTACTCGAGGGCTTCAGTTTCCCATTTGATGGAGGCGGAAACCGAGGCTGGGGTGTTGGTGTGCTCCAGTGGAGGCAGGGCCCCCCCCCGCCAGCCAGGCCCCTCATTTCTTGGCAGGCCTGCTGCGACCACCAGCCACTGTCCTCGCCGAGGCCACTGTCCCTGCAGTGGGCATGCCTGGCCTGCTCACCGTCCCGGGGGCTCAGCTCAGGCTGTTTACACAACCGGCTGTGACTCGGGGCCCCAGCCGTCCATGCTCCTAGGACACGCACCCCTGAGCGGGGGCCCCGGGTCAGCAGGCCCGCGTGTCTGCCTGGCACCGGTCCCCAGAATCAGGTACCAGTTTGATTTCTGGTGGTTGCGGACAGGGACCGGGGTCAGGCTCATCCCACAGGGCAGCGCAGAGCTCTGGTTCTGAAGTGAGATGCCTGTACCCCGGGGTGGGCCATGGGAGGGCCCCCAGCCTGTGCCCTTGGTCGCGTGGGCAGAGTCCTGGCTTCCACCGAGCTCCCGCCGGCTCTGCGAGACACAGGTCCGCAGCCGAAGCCTGCTGGAAACACTGCCCACTTGGTCCGCTTCCTGGACCCTCGGGACATGTTTAGAACATCAGACGCCCAGATGGGGCCTGCGGTAAAGAAGCCCCCAGCTTTGTTTGACCTGGCATTTCCCCAGACTTCTGTATTGCACCATTTGCCTCCAGGGCCCTCAGGGTCCCATGGAACTCACTTTGGGAAAGCCATGCTGAGTCAACACCAGAGTCCCCGTGTGAATGCTGGGCCTGGGGGGCTCCCCGGAGGTGGGCTGGGGGAGCCCCCTTCCCTCTCCAGGGGTGCTCAGGGAGCGGGTAGCTGTCATGCAAAGCCTCGAGTCCCCAAATTCCTGGCGGCTCACAGCAGATCGTTTCACCCGTACTGTAAGACACATTTCTATAAAATAGTCACTCGTCGCGGCATTTGAAATGAGATTTTCTGTAGAAATCCAGGGTGCCGGCTTCTTTTTTAGGAAGTCGTAATAATACAGCCGTAGCTAAGAAACTCGGGGAAAGCGCTGTCCTGGGAGAGGCCTCCTTCTGCTCCATGGGCTGCAGAGTGAAGCGCCTCGGACCTCGCAGTCTTTCAGCAGCTGAGGATGCACGTGAAGCCGCCACCAGCCTGGCCCGCCCGCCTCGGAGCCCCAGGAACGCGCGGCCCACCCCGGCCAGCCCCGTCTGGCCCAGCACCCCACCCCAGGGCCCCCGGGCACATCTCCAGGTCCTGTCCTCAGCTTTGGTCCACACCTTCCCAGGGGACTCACTTGGAGGCCAGACTATGAAGTCTCGGGGAGTTCAGTGGGTGGGGTGCCCCCCAAGGAAGAGCCAAGTCAGTTCATTTATGTGAAGACCCCGGGCAGGTTCAGATGGCTTAGACATGGCGTCTGTGACCCGGGGCCCTGAATTAATGGGGGGCTGGGCGCGGGGACCCAGCACTTGGCAGGGGGAGACCAGGTTCCATGTCAGGGGCGCTCTCGGCAGAGATGAGCCCCCGTGGGATGTGGGTGCCGGGCCCCTGTCCAGAGAAACTTCAGGTGGGTTTGTGGCGCCTCTGTTGGATGGGGTCGGGGCAGTCCCGCCCCGGTGGGTGATCTGGAAGCCAGGCATGCCCCCCCCAACTTTGTTAACACCAGCAGCAGACTGGGGTGGATGCTCTGCTTCCTGGCCTTGTGTTCTTGCTTAATAGCACAGAGAAGAGAGTGCCTGAGAGACAGGGCCGCGTGGCCGGACCCCCTCATCAGACGGGTGCTGGGGGAGGCAGGACACCCCGCCCCAGCTGCCAGAGGAGCCCTGCGCCCCGGATAGCTCAGCTGAGGCCCAAAGCAGAGGCCAGTGGCTTGGTCTCCCCAAGGCCATCGTAAGACCCTGCTGGGGGTGGTGGGGGCCCCCCCTCCTGCACCAGCCTGCACCCCTCCCCTATGAAACCACGACCTCAGCCAAATGCTCTGGGGCCCCGACGGCCCAGCCGAGGTAGCACCCCTGATCAGAGCAGGGGAGCAGCCCCGGCCCCCTGGCTCCTGTTCAGCAAACCGGGATAAGTTCCCAAATCCCATCCTGTGCCCTGGGCTCATGTGTCCTCCTTGCTGGGGACTCACCAAGGGCTCCAGGCTTAGCTCATCCCCTTAGGTGCCCACGGCACCCACTGGGGTAGGTCCTCCAGGCGCCGGAGAGAGCGCTGACATAAGAGAGAGCAGACTCCGGGCCCCTCCGCAGCCTGCATCCCGGCTGTGTGACCTTGGGTGGGTTACTGACCCTCTCTGAGCGGGAGTCACCTTCCTGGTATCATGGGGCCGTATTGCTCCTTGTCGCATTGGTGTTGAGATGAGACACGCACGGCGCTGTAGCAGGACTGGGACTTGGTCAGCAGGGGGTCAGCGTCAACCAGCGTCAGCATCACCATTGTTGCTATGACCAGATAGATGGGCCTGTCCCCTGCTGTCTCTCTGACTGCACGTGGCTGCTGTCCTCCTGAAGGCCCGTCCCAGACCCTCCCCCCCCCCTCCCTGCCTCTCCACTTTGCGAAAGACACGAAACCCAATATCGGGGGCGCCCGGCTGCTCCCCTGGGCCGCCTTTATCCTGGGGGAGACGGGAACCGTCTGCCCTTTCCTGCCCCGCTATGAGCTGCTTGCAGTTCGATGGCAGGAAGCTTGGGGTCAAGCACTGGCGAGGTCAGCACAGCACCTCCTTGCAAGGCGTCTGTTGTCAGCCTCGCTGCTGGCAAGTTGGAAATACACAGTCTTTTCCTCCTTTGGTCTAGCCCCTTATTTCCCATCTCTCAGTGGGATGTGTAGGAAATGTCTATTCATTCACTCGGGGCCACCTGTTTGATTCTCTCTATAGACCTTTATTTATCTGTCTTCGCTGGGTCTGAGTTTGGCGTGTGGATCGCTGTTGTGGCGCAGACTCAGGGATTGTGGGGCATGGGCGTAGTTACCCCGTGGCCTGTGGGATCTCCGTTCCCCGATTGGGGGTCCCACCCTCGTCCCCTGCATGGGAAGGCGGAATCTCAGCCACTGGAGCGTCAAGGACGTCCCCCTCTGTTCGGTTCTTAATCTCCCCAGGCCTCTCTCTCCTCCGTCGCTCAAGTCCTGCTTCCTATGGGATCTCAGTTTTATGGTGTTGCCCCGCATCCTGCCTCAGATCCCTGGGAACGGTCTGTGTGGATGGCGTAATAACCCCCCTCTCCTGTCCTTCCACCCGTGCCCTTGGGTCCACAGCAGCCTCTTGCCCCTCCCAGTTCCGAGGTCAGAGTCGTCAGCTCAGCCCGTGCTGACTCCGCAGAAGCTCATGAAGCCAAACAGGAAAAGCTTCATGGACTTACCTGACCACCTGGATGGGCTCCTGTTATCGCAGCCCATTTCTCAGCTGGAAGGAGAAGCCTCTGGCTGTGATGGATGAGCCCCTCCCTGTAGAATCACATCCCCTCCAGAAACCCACTCCAAGTGCTTTTGTTAGCTCACTGGTCTTCTTGTGTTTGTTGATTTACTATTGTCTGGTTGAGACATATTTTCTTTATTTCTCCTTCCAGAAATGATTTTTTTTTTCTTCTAAGAGAAAATTTGTTTCCAATGACCCGGTTGTATCAATAATGTAACTCTTTGGGGAAAGTGGTTTAGCAAAAGTGTATCCATAACTGCAGAAACCTTCAGCCCTTCCACCTGCCAATTCCAGTCCTAGGAATAGAATCACAAGATGTTCTTAGCAGTGATGTTTATAAAAGTGAAAAGCCAAAAACTACCCCAGCCTGACGGTAAGGAGTTTATCACATAAAATAAGGGCATGTAGACTCTTAGGATATTCTGTGACGCGCCACGGCATGGCCCGGGATGCGGGGGCGGTAGGTAGTTGCTTTGAAGGGCAGAATGCAGGACCAGGCTCACCTCCGCAGCTTTTCTGCTGGGAGTGGGCAAGTCTGTGCCTCAGTGGAAACACGTGCAGTGTCTTAAACAGCATTCTTAAAGACGTGGCTATGGTGGGCTGGACTCGGAGTTTAGGGAGCCAAGTTGTCATCCCCCTAAAATGGAAAGGTGCGTGCCAGTTTGAGGCAGTTTGAGCTGTGTGGTGGTGACTGAACAGTTTGTGTTTGGTACACGGGCGCAGTTGCTGACCCAATTAGGAAAATGGGGCGTTTGCTGGGTCCTTTTAAAGCACAGTATTAATGAACTGAACTGAGGCCGTGGAGGACGTGTTGGCCGGGACGACTGCGCTGCACGTTCTGTCCGTCCAGAGACGTGGAGGGAGGCCGGCAAGGCTGGGCATGTGTGGACCCTGAGCGGCTCGGCTTCCCCAGCTGAGACATGGGGTGGGGGGCGCAGAGGCTCTGTGGCCCCTCCCAAGGAAGGCTGGGGTTCCCTGGGGAAGGATTCCTGAGACCCTGCCTCCAGCCCGGGGACAGGATGAGGGTGACACAGCCACTCACCCACGGAGTCGGAATCTAGGGACGTAAGCTTGAAGCCCAGCGACTTGTGGCGGGTCCCCCGGTTCCCAGGCCAGGCCTGCAGGATGCCACTATGGGGGTGTGGCTTGGAGGGGCCTTGCCACCTCGTGGGCCTCTGCAGCGAAGCTTCCTTCAGCTTCCAGGCAGGGCTTGGCTTCCTGCCCGAGCACGACGTGAGCCGCTGGCTCCCTGGAGTTGCCGGGTTCGGTGAAACGTGCCGCACTCTGCTCGGCAAGGAGGCCTCCTGAGGCGCCCATGGCGGCCGCGGGACCTCAGCAGGCGGGCTGCAGACCCCTCCCCTGCTCCCACTTCTTCCAGGGGAAGGGGCCCCTGAGAGGTCCTGTGTGCAAAGGGCATCCCCAGCGCCCCGCTCACAGATGGCTTGGCCTGACGATGGTTGCAGAGCCAAACCTCAGCACAGGTGAAACCGGGGCTTGGCGGATGGCAGGCCCCCTCCAGGAATGGCTGGGCCTTGGGCTTTCATGGCGCACTGCTCGACCACCTCGGGATGACCCATGGTGTCTCTTAGAGGCTTGGGAGCCGACCCAGACTGCTCCCCTGAAATCCTGCTACTCAGCCCCGAGAACCCTCTGCACCTCTCAGACAAGGACGTTGCACAGGGCCCTCAGATTTGCCGGCCAGGACTTTCAGGGGACATTCTACTCGGCCCCTATGGATATACGGGGAAACTGAGGCCCAGCAGAGGCAGGACCCACAGCCCAAGCAGAGATGTGGTCAGGATACACGCAGATGACTCAGCTGGCTTCCTCCTTCGTCACCCGCCTCCCGGGTGACGCCCCTGCCCTCCCCGAGTCGGGTCCCACCTAGCTCTCATCCGTCCGGCGGTCAGGGCGCCACCGCCTGGCTTAGGCCCAGGCTCTTCTCTGGTTGTGGCGAGTGGGGGCCGCTCTCCAGCTGTGGGGCAGGGGCGTCTCTCGTTGTGGCACACAGGCTCTGGCGCTTGTGGCCTTCAGTCGTTGCAGCTCGTAGGCTCAGGAGTCGTGGCTCCCAGGCTCTAGAACACAGGCTCAGTACTCGTGGCGAACAGGCTTAGTCGCTCTGCCCCACGGGGGATCTTCCCAGACCAGGGATGGAGCCTGCGTCTCTGCATTGGCAGGCGAGTTCTTCACCACTGCGCTCCCAGGGAAGCCCGCCGTCCGGCTCTGATGCTGAGATGGAGGCGCAAGTGAGGTCAGGGCTGCCCCGGAGTGACGGACAAGGGGCTGGATGAACTCTGGCACTTCCTGAGCCTTGGTCTTCACATCTGTAAAGTGGGCATGAAAGGCCCCCACCTCACTGGGCCGCAGAGAGAACAGAACGTGTAGCAGGTCCAGCCCTGGGCTGCCCCGTGTGGGCGTTCAGAGTGGGGGGCCACGGTGATGACACCGGGGTTGGTGTTACAGAACCGACCACTGCTTTGACCCTCAGAGCCCACACCCTGCTCCTCACGGCTGCTCACGGGAGGCAGCCGCCGTCCCCATCTCGTCACCTTACTTTCCGAGGCCACTGCCCATTGGCCAGTTCACCAGATTCTCCTCTCCCCTCCTGCTGCCTCTGCACATGGAGGTCAGGGACTCGGTGTGGTTGGGGGATCCCATGTGAAAGAGGGAGTCCCCTGACAGAAAGTCGGTTTCTTTGGGGTGAAGATTCAGCAGTTGGGGGTCACGGTCAGGGCTGCATGAATAGCTGGAAATAGAGGGGAGAGACCCCAGATCTGCACATACGTCCCCCTAAATCCTTGACTGACTCCTGAGCTATTTGTCCAAAGTGAGAGTCCAGGGGTCCCAGTGGAACATAGTAGCTTAAAACCAAAGAGCCAAGGAGAGACAGTGGGAAGCCGAGCTCTGTCTTATTACAGGAGTTTGGCAAACACTTGAGGTTTTCTGCCAGAACCCCAGAAGCCAGGACCTCCCACAAGGACCAAGCCAACAGAGATTCCCTACAAAAGCATCAAAGCCGTGCCTTCATGGAACAGTGTTTTGATAATTTTACTCCCTGCTAGAGAAACTCCACACTCTTCAGAGGAAGATAACGG
This sequence comes from Hydropotes inermis, assembly GCA_020226075.1. Taxonomy (NCBI): domain Eukaryota; kingdom Metazoa; phylum Chordata; class Mammalia; order Artiodactyla; family Cervidae; genus Hydropotes; species Hydropotes inermis. Next base: position 44,797,014 of record CM035297.1, on the reverse strand, counting down.
AGTCCAGAGTCTACAACAAACCAAACGCAGTGGCCGATACAGAATCAAATATAACTAGACAAGCAAAAAGCAGGAAAACATGACGTGGAACTAAAGGGAACCACAATTAACAGATGACCCAGCTACGAATGGCAGACAAGGACCTGAAATGTTAATCACCAGAACATGTATTTTTACGTTCCCATTTTGTGCCAGGTCTTGTGTCTTGTGTAAAGCCTCTGTCCTGCCCCATGCTTTCCAGAATGTTCCAACTGTGGGGAGGAAGTGTTGGTGGTGGGAAGAGTTCTAGAAGCAGATGTTCCACGTAGTGAAGCAAACGCAGGGAAGGCCGCGGTGATGAAGTCCAGGAGGTAGGCAGGAAAGTGCGTCCTCCTGTTCGTTCACTTACTGATGCAGGTGTGAAGCGCAGATGTCTCGTGAGAGGCTGAGCTGTGTTCTGGTGATGATGTAATGAATCAGACAGACTCGGGGGACCTCCTTGGTGGTCCAGCGGTCAAGAATCCACCTTCCAAGGGCAGGGTATCTGGTTCGATCCCTGATCGGGGAACTAAGATCCCACGTGCTGTGAGACAACTCGGCCCACGCGTGTGCCACAAGTAGAGAAACTGTGCATGCCAGGCGAAGACCCAGTGCCGCCAGAAATAAAAACAAAAGGTAAAAGAAAGAATTTTTTTTTAAAGACAAACTCAGTCCCTGTGGACAAAATACACCAGTGTAAACAAACTCACAAGTGGTGCGATTTCAGATTTTGATGAATGCAGTGAGGGAGTAGTAAGGTGGGGCTAAGAGAGAGAATAAGAGAGTTGTCCTTCTAGAAAGGACAGTCAAGAAACACTTCTGTGATGAGACGACCTGGAGAGTGATGCTGAAGAGCTGGCCTTGGAAGAACCAGGGCAGGAGGGGAGGGTAACGGAGTCCAGGCAGAGGCCACAGCAGAGGTGATGTCCAGAGCTGTGTTCCGGGTGCCAGCAGGGCTGGGAGCGCCTCGGTGGCGGGGGCACGTGGAGGAGCCAGGGAAGTGGACGTGACGGCGTGAGGACCCCCGGGGGCCTGCAGGGGAGAGGACACGGCCGGCCATGTGTGATGTCCTTGAAGGTCGGGCGGCTCTCACAAACCACCGCAGACGTTGCCTCAAACAACATCCATTGATGCCTTGCTGAAGTCCTGGAGGCTGGATGTCCAAGAGCAAGGTGCTGGCCAGTTCAGTTCCTGGCGAGGGGTCTCTTCCTGGCTAGCGGATGATGCCTTCTTGCCATGTTGTGGCCTAGAGACAGATGCCTCCCACGCCTCTTGTTATGAGGGCACTGATCCCATCATGAGTGTGGCTCAGACGGTAAAGAATCTGCCTGCAACGAGGAGCCATGGGTTCCATCCCTGGGTTGGGAAGATCCCCTGGAGAAGAGAATGGCAACCCACTCCAGTATTCATGCCTAGAGAATTCCCTGGGCAGAGGAACCTGGAGAGCCGCAGTCCACGTGTTGCAAAGAGTCAGACACGACTGAGCGGCTAACACATAGCACAGTCCCATCCCAGGGCCCCACCCTCATGACCTCATCACGTCACCTCCCAAAGGCCCACCTCCTGGTGCATCACCCCAGGGACCAGGCTTCAGCACGTGAATGCGGAGAATGCAGCGTTCCGTCTCTAGCACCCTTGTTACCACCCAGCCAGCTCCGGGACTGCCTTCCAACAAATCCCTCTGTGTGGTTAGCTCTCCAGCACCTCCGGAGACGTGGGCAGCCCGTGATCTCAGGGGTCCTCTGTGGTCCTGGCCGCGGCAGTCCGGTCCCAACCATCCAGGCACCTGGAAGACTTCTGGAAGAGGTGTCTGTGCCTGGCCTTGGGGCTCCAGATGGTTCCATTGAGTAGTGGGCTGGGAACTGCTGACTTGTCTCAGCGCCCTGAGCCCAGGTCCCCCTGTGGGGAGACCAGGCGTCCTCACCACTGGGCTCTAAGAGGGGCCACCAGGATAACCCTGGTTTTCTGTATGAAGCCGCTGCCCCACATGGCCTGGTAAGAGCGTTGGCCCAGTGCGCAGTATCTCTCCAGGACTTGAAGCTGAACAGAGGAGGGAGACGGGGGCTGGAGTTTGGAGCCTGGGGTCCTTCTGGAATGCGCCCGGGGGACCCTCATCTTCCTTGTGGTCAGCCCCAGTTCGACTGCCAAAGCCCGTCCCCCTGCGCCTGCTCTGACTTGCTCTCGGCCCTGGAGCCCTGTCTCAGGGCTGGTGGTTAGCCCTGCTGGAGTCCCCGAGCCTGGCGGCCCTGAAGGGAGACCCCCACCCTGGGGAGAGACCCCTCCACACTGGTGGACGGTTCTGCAGCCCCCTCATCGGTGCTCCTGCCTCCCACCCAGGGGCCTCGGTGGATCCTCCAGGAGCACTGCCTCCCCCGCTCTGCGGTCCCAGCTGCTGGAACGTTCCACCTCTCACAGACACCTCCATGCCGGCTCAGAGAGAACCCCCGCACTATTGCCGAGACGCCTTTTTATATCTCCTGTTATTTATAAACGTATGATTCATTGAACAATGATTGTGAGATGGAGAAATGTTGCCTACTAATATTTAAATCGCAGTTATCTAAAGCGACGCGGGAAGGAAGCAAGGTCTGCTGTTTTGGCTCAGGTGGGGAGTGGGCAGGACGAATCCAGGTCTGGCCCCACAGACCCCCCGGGGACCCGCTGCCTCCCTGCCCCTGCTCCCCCGAGCCGGGCGAGGAGCTCGCACACGCGGCGGTCTCCTGCCCGGCAGCTGGCTGTCACTTCTGTTAGACAAGGCGGAGGGTGGGGCTGGTGGGCCACTGAGACCCTCCGGAGTTTCTTCTCTTTTCCGTTCCCCACGGGCCTCCTGTCTGACAAGAGGCTACAGCCGCCTCCGCGAGTTTGCGTTGGGGCAGAAATAGCCTCGGGGCCCCTCCTGCTTTGACCCCAGCCGGCTCTCCCTTCTGCAGCCCGCTGCCAGGAGGAGCTGGGCCCTGAGTGAGTCCCCAGGCCACTCGGAAAGAGATGGGAAACAGCGCCCATCTTGGGGACTGCAGGACCCTTGGCGACATTTACGCCCCAGCCCCACTGGCTTGTCCACCAGGGTCTCATGGAAAACATCGCTCTGGCTGTGGGTGCGGGGAGGGATGGTCCTGAAGGACTTCTGTGGCTCCCGAGGGCCCGGGGTGCCTGGGCTGGGAGCTCCGCAGCCAGCCTGGTGACATACAGCGCTCTGCAGAGCCGGTGCCACCCTGAGCTGGGTCAGAGACCTCCGGCCTGGCCCGTGCGCCCCTGGGTCAGAGCTCTGGCCGTGCGTCTGGTCACCTGGAGCCCCGGCAGCAGCCCTCGGAAGCCGCGGGATGACCCCAGCTGCCCCCAGGATGGCAACCTTCAAACCCAGGCGCTTTAAATATTACTATGAGTGATTTGCTCCTCGCCTCCTGCGTGGCAGCACCATGCATATCCCCATCAATGGAAGAGGAAACAGGGGCAGAGGGAGGCGTGGTGCCTCTCCTGGGGTCACAGAGCTGGGAGGTGGAGGCGCTGGGATTCGACCCCAGAAGGCTGACCACCGTGGTTGACCCCAGGAATGCGCTGGGCTGTTCCCACCTTGCAGGTGGGGAATCCGTGGGCTGGGGTGTCTGGCCAGCCCAGGGCTGCCGAGCTGTAAGACACAGAGCCGGCCCCGGAGTTGGATTCGGGCCGTGGCCCTGTGTCTGGCACTCGCCTGCTGGCCGGCCCAGGGGAGGAGGTGGGCTGACTGGCCCTGCAGAACGGCCCTGCAGACTCGCACCAGGCGTGTTTATAACACCTGGCGTGTCTTCCTTGCCAGAATTTCATAGTGTCTTGAAATGTTCTGATGTGCAAAGAGCCTTTTTTATACGAGCAATGAAATTATTTTCAGCCTGTTGTCAGGCAGTTGTCAAAAGACGTAGCAAATGAAGGGCTTAGACCGTCAGGGTTTGGGAGGCAGGTCTGAGCGACGGGGGTGGTGGGTGGAGTGCAGGTCCTTCAGGTGAGTGGGAGCGGACGGAGGGCTCATGCAGAGTTTATTGTTGGTTTATTACCTCTTACCAAGGGCTTGGCACCGGACTTGGGCTGGCTGGGGCCAGGCTGATGGCTAACGGGCCAGGCCAGATGGCTGACACTTTGGGGTTCATTCCAGGGTGACCTTCTTCCTTCCTGGAAGCTGTCTGATTTGGGGAGCCTCCATCTAATCCTTCCTCCTGCTTTTTGTCCTTCAAAGAGGTCGCCAACTCAAAAGATGCTCAGTCATCCTTTGGGGTAGGTGGGCAGGTGAGCAGGTGGACAGAGTCACCCCATGCCATGCCTGACCCCACGCCCTGCCACTGGTCACCCACCTCACCCCAGCCCAGCTCAGAACCAGAATCTTTGCTCTCCCTTCTCCCCCTCATTTGGAATGAAGTCCAGTTGAAACCAAACCTCAGCAATGTGGCCAGCACAGCCTCTAGCGGTCACTCTGGTTGCTCAATGAAGGACCTGGCAGCAGAACAGAGTCTAGGAGTTGATGGGAGGAAAACTCAGCCATCTTTGCCTCTGAGCTCTGACACCCCCAAACCTACATTATTTCTTGGGATGAAGTCTGCTCTGAACGCCTCGGCCTTCCATTATGTGGCGGGTGTGGAAATGGTGTCTGTGACGGGAAAGGAGACTGGTGTGCATGGGGGCAGAGCCAGCACACAGGTAGTGAGCTCCCTGTTGCTAAAGCATTCAAGGAGAGCTTGCCCGCCTTTGGGGAGGAGGTGGACGAGGTGGGTGGAGTCAGGACTGGACCCCCTCCCTCCCAGCAGGATTTCTGGTCTAGGGGGGCCAGGCACACAGTAGGTCCACATGAGAACCTAAGCTCTTGCTGCTAATCTCAGTGACTCGTTTGCACGGATTCCTGGAAGTGGTGATTGGGAAGGCCGTCTGCTGGTTAGAGGAATGGGAGTGAGAATGGGAATTGTGGGCTGAGGATGCTTCCCGGGGCCCCTCACACCCTGTTATGCCCAAAGGCTGCGCTAACGTGCCCACCCTGGCCCTCATGCAGCCTGGGAGGGAGCCAGTCTCCGTCTCGCTCACTGCCTCGTCCCCGGGCCTGCACAACCCAGGTCCACGAGTGCCCTGGGATGTGGAACCTGGAGGTGGGGTGGTCGGGAGCCGGGGGCCCCCCTCTGCCCCAGGGCAGCCGGCTGGCCTCTTTTCCTGGTTCTGGATTTGCCTCAGACTTGTCTCACCTCTTGGGCGGGCAGCCGGGGGCCCGGCATTTCCAGGCTCTGCTCCTGCTGTGAGCAAAGGCACCATGAGGAACCATCACTCTGTACGCAGGGCCGGGGAGGCGGGCTGGGAGCTGTCCCCCTTGGGCCCCGGATGCATGCTCTTTGGGCGGATCTGGCTCTGCTCCCAGCGCGGGAGGAGGGCTCCTCCTCCCTCGGAAAAGATGCGGGATGTTTGCGGGGGGGGGGGGGGCGCCAGTGAGGCCACCTCCTCCTGACCCCCTGCTGCCCAGGTCCACGTCGGGAGCCAGCGATGGCGGGAGCACTTCCAGCCTTCGGCTTAGTCACTGCCCGCCGGCCCTGGACCACACGCGCTCCCTGCCGACAGGAGAGGCCAAGGTGTCATAGGCACTTGGCGCCGGAGGAGGCCCGTGCTCTGGGGTGGCATCTTGAGTGTCACAGAGCCTCCTGCCCGCTCCCTGGAGGCTTTCCCAGGGCCCATGTGTCAGGGCCCCTGCCTCCGGAGGTGGTAATCTCCCCCAGGTCACTGTCACGGGGGCATCCTGTCACAGCCGGGGCAGACAGCCAGCACACCCCTGATAAACTGGACCCCCCCACCTTGAAGATCCCTGATGGTTCCTACACAGGGGGTGGGGGCAAGTGGCAGGCTCCCCATGCAGGAGCGGTTGTCCCCTTGTTGGTTTCTGGATTTGAGAGACATGCTTCTGGAAGCTTTGCAGCCTGGCACCCACGTCCAAGGACAGCCTGCCCCCTGCCATCACCTGCTCTGTCCCCCAGGGATGCAAGCGGTGCGGGGCAGGTTGTGAGGTTTTCGTGGGTGAAACGCACCAGCGGTTGAGTGTCCACTAGGGCGAGTCTTAGACGTGGCCTGGGTCTCTGGCATGGCGGGCGAGGGTCACCGGGGCAGAGTTTGAAGGCAGCTCTAAGCCCTGCGATGGGGCATCGTGGGAGTGAAACGACGCTCAAGTGTGCTCAGCTGGTAACGGGCACCCAGCCCGCGCTCTCACCACCCTGGACAGACGTCCCGCCAGCCCTAGGTGCCCCGTGGAGAGAGGCTCCCAAGGCTTCTGCCGCTGTCGTTTTTGTTGACACAAAGCGAGCCGACCATATGGAATTCAGCTTACAGGCTCCCGGCGCTTTGCCTCGTCTCGTCCCATTCTTCCTCGCTCGCTCTCTTTTTTTTCCCTTCAAATTTCAGAAGCAGCTCTCTTAGCAACCGAAAAAACGCACTCTTAATTACAGCCCCAGCAGCAAAGGCGGCAGAGCCCGCTCCCTGGGATGCTCCGTTAAGCTTTCGGAAAGACCTCTCTCCTCTGCAGAAACAGCCCCGTGCCACCTGCCGTGGGGCTCCCCGCCACGGCCCCGCCCTCTGTGTTTGCCGCGCAGGCAGAACTTTTCCCCGCCGCCTCTCCATGTGTCTCCTGGACTTCCGTAAGAAGCGTGCAGCCTGGCTCAGAATGGGCTTTTTATCAGCTGCCTGGAATTAGGGCGAGCTTTGGCTGGGCTGCAATTTTAATTGTTTCATCTCTCTTTTGTTTCCAAAAAAAAAAAAAGAATTAGGAAGGGGGATGGAAATCCTGTTTTCTCCAGGGTCATTACCTCCATGGGGGGGAGCCAGAGAAGTAATGGGTCCTTGTGTCTGATTCTTGCCAACGGAAATCTGGGTCACGTTCAGAGATTCCAGAAGACCGGCCCTGACCGCCCAGTGAACGCGGGTCTGGCTCGTGGCTTAGCTGGAACCGGGACGTTTTATCTCCGGGACCGAATCCCCACGTCTGCTGGCGGACAAACGGCAGTGGCGGCGGCAGAGAGCGAGGAAAAACTTGGCTTTTTCTTTCGAATGAAAATCAGCAAAGCACAGGTGCTGTGCTGTGTCGCCCCGGGCGGGTCTGAGCTGGAGCGACCGGAGCCCCAGCCCCATCGCCCGCCCTTGGATGGTCAGGGCTCGGGGCTCGCGGATGCCTCCCGCCTGCGAGCCTCCTCCCCGATGTACTGATCACAAAAGCAGGGGAGCGCCGCTCACATGACGGGCGCGGGGAGCGGCAGTGGGCTCTGAGAGCAGCCTCAGTCTACGCACGCTTGGCTCCCAGCTGACAGACGAGTATGGGGTGGGCTCCGTCACCAGCGCGCTGGGTCTGGCCTGCCCAGCTATGCTCGGAGGCAGGCAGTGGCCAGACGCCCGCCGCCGCTCCCCGGGTCCAAACTGCTCTGGCGCCCAGGGGCCGGGCCGCCCTTCCCTTCCTCCCAGTTGAGAAGGTTATATAATGAGCGGACCGCTGCCAAAGTCGGAGGGAAAATGAAGTCTTTGTTAAATGCCTTCACCAAGAAGGAAGGTAAGCAGAGAGACAGCCTTAGGGCGCGGAGAGCATGGGAACAAGCAGCTTCCGGCCCGGGCGAGGGTTGGGGGGGAGCCGGGGACTCCGGGTCCTCCTAAAATCGCCGGTTCATTCATTCCTGCCGTGTTAAGGGGGTAATCACTTCTGGTGGGCGATCGGGCTTTGTTGTAGTTGGTCTGGACTGTTAACCCACTTGAAGGTGCCGGTTTCATTCCGCCCTCCCCGCCCAAGTCTCCAGCCCCTTGCAGAAATGTAGCTTGTGCATCGTTAGTGCATCCAGAACCTAACTGTTAAGGAACTAAGTCCTGTGGAAAATAGGAAGTTTGGCTATAATCTGTCCGCTGCCTGGAGGCTGCTGAGCGCTCAGGCAGGAGCAAGGAGCCCCAGCCCTTGCCAGGGCAGGTGCTGGCAGCCCTGGCCAGGTGGGCGCTTTCAGAACCGCCGCTCGGAGTCCCTTGGCCATCCCCGGGTTGTGGTTTCGGGGAGCGGGTGGGAAATGCACTGTGGCAGACTTTGAAAGTGCATCTGCTTTTCTGCATACCTTGGGTAATTTGTATTGTGGAAAAGAAACATATAAATACATGCATGGAAGGCTAAGCTAAGAAAATATCCACCCACTTAGAGTTTGCAGATTGCCTGAAAGAAGGAAACAGTTGGGTGGAATATTAATCATTTTCAGACAGGAAAAGAGTTATTTCTAACCCTTTGCACATTAAAAAAAATAAAACAGCGACATTTCCACGGCGGGTTCCGGTTAGTTGGTTAAGACAGGGAGCTCTCATTTTATGAAACCGGGAGGTGTATGAAGATGTGAGGTTAGAGGAATTAAGGAGATACTCCCAGCCCAAGCCAGAAAAGAAACATGGAAGAAATTTCCAATTACACCACACAGGAAATGAACTTAATGTGAATCTTGGTAATTCAGTGAGATAGCATTCATTAGAATGTTCACCGAAACGTCACCTATGAGAGTCCAGCTGAGTGGCTCACTGGCTCCTTGGGGCAGAACGTATTTGCAGAAGTCCCAGCTCTTTTATCCCTTAATCTTCCAAGGGCAGCCGCCCCCCGCCCCCGCCCCGTGAATTGCTGCCACTCTCTGAAAGACCTCTTCCGCCTGGTTCTGAGAACCAGGAACATACAGAAAGACAGCCTTTGTCTGAGCACATTTGCTCACACGATGAGCCCAGATTCACCTTCTGGGACTTTGATCTTGGTAATATGTGCTCAGCATGGGTGTTTCTGTTGGGGGCATGGTGTTCTGCTCACCCTGTTCCCTTCTCCCCTAGACTCTGCTTCCCCTCAGGAGTCTGTCTTAGCTGTTGGCAGGGCTCTCCCCAAATTCCATCATTTTCCATCAAGGGCATTTATACTCGCTTATATCCATCAGAAAAATATAACTGACTCTAAGGTCAGGGAAGCTGGGAGCCTCAGCATGAGTTCGCATCATGGAGTGCAAGTGTTTCCTGGTCTGGGGGAGTCCCCTCCGAGCTGGGGTGACCGCTCCCCTCCATCTGCGTGAGCTTTGGCTTGGCCTCGGGTGGGCGCAGGAAGGATGAGTCAGGAAGTCGAGGGGGCTCTGTTGCGAGCATCTGCTCGAGAGGCTGGCTTCCTCTAGGTGCTGTGGTCCTGCTGCTGACGATCTCGGCAGGAAGAGCATTGCTCTCTGAGATCCTGGATCTGCCGTCCTGGTGAGGGCTCCCGTCCCCCCACCCCTCTGCCGGGCAGGGCTCCAGTCACCCTCAGTCCTTCCAGAAGTCTTCTGGCCGCCGTCTGATACTGACAGCGGGAGTGACACGGGGCTAGTTTCCCCGGTGACCGGCAAAGACAAACTCGGGACTTTTCCCTAAAATAGACTTCCCCCCAGAACACCTGGACTGATTCCCCAGGGGCCAAGCCCTGGACAGGGCAGCCTCTCCAGCCCCAGAAATGGGGGTCCACAGAGGACGCCCTTCCTGCCCCCTGTCTCCCTCCCAGCCAGGCTGGCGCTGAAGAGATCCTTTGCCTTGCACAGTTTGGAGTAGATGCGAGTGCTGGTGCGCCTTGCCCTGACAGACGGGCTTCAGAGGAAGCAGGTTGGCGTGTCTGCTGGAAAGAGCGTGACCTCCCTGTGGGTCACTTCCAAGTTCTCATGACGAGCCAAGATGTGAATTCCAAGTGTGCGTCCTTGGGAAGCCTCGTGCCATTTCCATGCAGCTCCCCGGGCCGGCTGCCCGTCTGCTTTCCCAGGGTGGTGCTGCCTCCCAGGGAGGCAGCGAAGGGTGCGCTGGGTCGCAGCTGTCTCGGTGGCG
>CM035297.1:44694801-44759330 GCA_020226075.1 Hydropotes inermis | reverse complement strand
TGATGGATGTGTGGATGGATGGAGAGATGGATGGATGGATGGGTAGATGTGTGCATGAACTGATGGATGGATGGGAGGATGGTGGACTTTGCATGAGGATGGTATCGACCATTCTTCCTCTCACACACAGCTCATCTCAGTTCCAGTGATGGGGCTTCTCTCATTTTAAACCTCTCCATCTCTACTGGATGAGGTCTCTTTAAAACCATCGAGTTTGTGCACATCAGGGAAGGTGGTGGGCTACTTGGAGACCTAAGGAAGTACCAACACCCCAGGCCACGGTGTCTTCGAGTCTGGCTCCTGGAGAGTGTTCAGGGAGCAGTCCCTTCAACTGACCCAAAGTCAGTGATCTGTGTCTCTGACTGCCCTGCCTCACCCCAAATACAGGGAGCTGGGCCCCCCTCCCCCTTCAGAGCCGGCATAAAGGTGCTGGGGCCTGGGCACCCTGTTTAGGTAATTGGCTGTCCCGTCCTCATCATCCATGAGTGATGGCCTCTTAAATGCCCCAGAAGATGCTGTTGTCATGCCCTGCAAGAGGTGGGATGCTCCCAGGATGTGCAGGTGGACCCTGACCCCCAATCTGTTAGTCTAGAGAGGACAGACCCGCAGGCTCTCCCTCGGTACCCAGTCTAGGGATGCTTAGCCAGGCCAGGAGCCCCCCTCTAGCTGGGGCACAGACAGGAGCCAAGGGCCGCCCCGCCGAGTGAGCCGTGGCTCATTTTGGAGAATGAAAGCCATCAGATGGTGCTCTGTTACTGAGTTAAAATGTTGTTTTTGGCTCCTCTGAAATAGACGATAGGAAACAGATCCGGGGATAATGAATAAACATTGGCTTATGGGGGCTGCATGCTGGGAAAGAAGAAATCTCACATTGGCAGATTACATGGAAGACATGCATATGTAAGGAGACATGTAAGGGCCAGCTCCTGCTCCTGCAAATCATGGAGCCAAGGAAAGCATCTGGGAGGACGCTCTGTGTGTCCCCGGTGCCTAGCCAGGCGGGGTCTGGGGTATGGGGGAGCCAGCAGGAGGAGGGGGAGCCCGGGGTCCCTGGGGACCTGGCCCGGGCAGCCAAGGAGACAGGGCAGGAAGTGGCTGCTTGGTCACCGCTCACAGACAGACACCAACAGTCAGCCCTCATCATCCGCAAATGCAGCTTCCAGAAGCTTCCAAGTGGTTGACCAAGGAACCTCCCTGACGGGTCCATTGGTTAGGACCGGTGCTTCTGCTGCAGTGGACGCGGGTTCAATCCCCGGTCAGGGAACGAGGATCCCACATGCCATGTGGTGCAGCAAAAACAAATAAAAAAAGTCATTAATCACATCAGGTTGTCAGATTAGTGCTGGACGGTCACCTCTCCTGACTCAGACTACTTCCCTCTAGAGGACTTCCGACGGGGCATCTTGCTTTCTGTTTCCCTTAATTAAGATGAACTTCTCGAACAGTGAGATTTACCCTTTTCAAGCATAGAATTCAGTGGTTTTAGGCTAGTCTCAAGGGTGTTCAGACATCAGACATCACCACTAATTCCAGAACGTTTGATCATCGCAAAAAGAAACTCGTTCCATTAACAAGCATTCCCCATCCCCCACTTCCCTCAGCCCCCGGGGACCATTCATTTACTTTCTGTCTCCTTGGATTTGCCCGTCCTGGACATTTCCTACAAGTGAAAGACTCCTGTATGTGGTCCTTGGTGACCGGCTTGCTTTCGCATAATGTTATCAGGGTTCATCCGTATTGTAGCCTGTGTCACAATTTCATTTCTTGTTCAGGTTCAGTAATACTCCCTTGTGAATATAGACATCATTGTGTTGATCCATTCGTCAGTTGGTGGATATTTGGGTTTCCATTTCTTGGCTTTAGCAAGTGCTGCGGTCCATGGGGTCACAAAGAGTCAGACACAACTGAGCGACTGAACTGAACCGAACTGCTGTGAATGGGCTTCGCAGGTGGTTCACTGGTAAAGAACACACCTGCCAGGGCAGGAGATGCGTAAGAGAAGCTGGCTCGATCCCTGGACCAGGAAGATCCCCTGGAGGAGGGCACAGTATCCCACTCCAGTATTCTTGCCTGGAAAATCCCACGGACAGAGGAGCCTGGCCGGCTACAGTCCATGGGGTCGCAGAGTTGGACACGGCTGAAGCGACTTAGCAGGCACGCACTGCTCGGAATGTTCATGTCCAGGTTGTTGTTTGAATACTTGTTTTCAGTTCTTTTGGGCACGCTTAGGAGTGGGGTCGCTGGGTCACATGGCAGCTCCATTTCACCTTTCGAGGAACCGCCAGACCGTCTTCCATTTTCCCTTCCCTCAAGTGGGATGTGAGAGTTCTGATGTCTCCACATCCTTGCCAACGCCTATTTTCTGTTTTTTTGATAATCTCCATCCTAGTGGGTGTGAGGTGGTATCTCACTGTGGTTTCCACTTGCATTTCTCTAATGACAGTGATGCTGTCAACGTGCTTACTGGCCATTTGCGTATAATCATTGGAGGGGTGTTCACTCTTGAAATTAACATGTTTATCATCCTCGTCGTCTCTCCTGATAGCTCGGTTGGTAAAGAATCCATCTGCAATGCAGGAGACCCCGGTTCGATCCCTGCCCTGGGAAGATACCCTGGAGAAGGGAACGGCTAGCCACTCCAGTATTCTGGCCTAGAGAACTCCATGGACGGGGTCGCAAAGAGTCGGACATGACTGAGCGACTTTGACTTCACTTCACTTCACTTCCTACACATCATGTTTGCTCCTGCAGTGAATTTGGGAAACACAGAAAGGTATAAAAAAGAAAATAAAACGCACTCATAATCCTACCCCCATGTTGATAATCACCAGTCAGTCCTTCTTTGAGTATAAATGCCTAGTAAACAAAATTGAATGCCTCCTTTAAAATTCTGGATCTTACTTTCGCTCTTTCCTGAGTGACGAAGGGCATGGTGTCATGGGCTGAGAGTTGTCTTCAGAAGCACCATTTCCAAAGGCTCCCGTGCGGTCCCGGAGGAACCACTGATATACAGTTTGCATCACTGATGTCACCGGTGTGACCTTGACGTGACATTGGCCGTCCCGCTGCCCGCTTGGCTATTGCAAGTAGCACTTAAGTGAGCAGCCTCTCAAGTTAGAGCTTCCATGTCTGTCTCCTTGAATCAGCCCGCCCAGGCACTCCCCACAGCTCAAGGCCACCTCTTTTCCATCTTCAGCCCTAGAACTGTGCTGACGTCTGGCTGCCACCCATCTGTCTCCTCCAGGGAGTCCCCGAGTTTCCTCTCTGGATGCAGCTCTCGGTGGCTCCCTGGAGATAGGACCTGCCCACAGCCCTCGGAGCAGGGGACTTGGGGACATACAGCACACCTTTCCTCAGATCAGCAGGGATTGTCTTCATGGGCAGGCCACACCCACCCACCGATGCACAGGCAATGTGTTTCTGTTACACTCTCAAGTCACCGTCCTGGAATTCTCAGTCATTTTTGCACCACCCCATCTTCATTCTGCACTGGGTCCCGAAACGTTCATAGCAGCTCTGCTGACCTAGAGGTGCCACCCCTGCCCCCACGTTATGCTTGAGGACACGTGTCTTGTGCTCACATTCAGAGGTCTTCACCCTCCAGAGCGTTGCCAGCTTTAAACAAACACACTTTGTTTTGAAAACTCGCAGGGTTTCCTAATTCCTGATGGCACAGGCTGGGTGGCTTGGGAGTTTTTCCTGTAGCTCAGCTGAGGCTTCGATTTGGGATTTGGCATTGTTGATGCAACTGCCAAAACCCGAGCATGTGGCTTTAAACTCTGGCAGTGGCCGAGCTGACCACACTGGGCCAGGCTCACCACCTGCTAGGATGGGCACGGGGTGGTATCCTCTCCCGCCCAGGCAGCCAAAGCCCGCAGTGCCTCAGCCCTGGCTCCAGTGCGCCCCTGCGGCAGGAGCCCCTGCCTCTAGGTTGTTTCGATTAGAGATTCATGCTGTGAAGTCACTGCCGAATGCAGCCGGATCCCCCAGGAGCGTGGTCCAAGCCGGCACAGCTGTTAACCACGGCGAATGCGCCCCGGCAGCCTCTGCTTGTTTAGCCGAGATGCAAATGTGCCCTTCGCTGAATCCGGGAGGTTCTCCATGCGCTCTCATGTGCGGAGGGGGCTCCCCTGGGCTTCTCCGTGGAACCCCATTCCCCAGGCTGAGCACCTTCCTCCGGCGGGTGCCCAGGGAGCCAGCTGCATCTTCAGCATGGCCGGCAGGGAGCTCGTGACCCAGAGCATCAGACTGCACGTCTCTGACCCCCACCCCCAACCCTCCCTGCCTGCCTTTCAGGACCAGCCAAGGGTCCCACGAGCCTGTTAGCTCCAGGAGCGCTGTGTGGGGAGGAGGGACAGAGCTCAGAGCAGGGAGGAGATGGGGGATGGGGGGGGGGGCGGCTTGCACGTGGTTTCAGCTCCTCAAAGCGCTGGTTCTCTTCCTGTCTCTTCCTAGGCATGCAAGGGGTCAGCAGCCCACCTGAGGGGCTACTTTACAAAAGACCCTGGAGGTTAAGTCACTTTCTGGCAGTCACGCTGGGACGCGGGCTCTCTGGCCTTCTCGGGCATGGTGACATCAGTCCAGATGGGTCTCTCAGGGCCAGCGGGGGCAGGGGGAATTGTCAGATCATATAGCCGAACCTCTCCCCTTGACGGTGCCTGACTGTGACCTTGATGGGCTCCAAAAGCTTCCTCCTGAGCAGGTCAGCAGACATGTAAGGAGAGCAAGGCTGTAGCAACGTTAGCCGTTACTTCCCCAGCCTGATTCGTCTTCTGAGGTTGTATTGGAGCCAGGATTGGGCTGCCAGCTCCATTTCCCGGAGGGACTCCCAGGGAAAGACCAGGAGAGATGCCCATCCGATCACACACACCGGGTACTGGGCTAGAACTTTCTCTCTCTGTAGACCAGAGCTTCATCTGACCCGCTGTCAGCAGAGATGGGGGCCCAGGCCACGCCACCCCGCTGCTGTGACTTGCCCCCCAGAGGTCACACCCTCGCCACGGTCCCTTCCATGGCTCCTGTCGGGGTGGGAGATGGGGGCAGCCTCACGTCTCCAGCCTCCTGGGTCTACAAGAACCTGCGTGGGTGTTGGAGCCTCTCTCCATGGGCACAGATCAGAGCCTTGCGGGTGGAGGGGTCACGGACCTCACTGAGGGTCAGATGAGGGCTGCCTGCACGTGTTTGCACACACACACCTCTGCACGTGCACACCTGAACAGTGTAGCGTGCACGAGCACGCGTGCCTGCCTGTGTGTGCATGCATGCGGTTCTCTTCCAGAGGCTCCAGGAGCGCCCCCCCGCCTGGGCCCCAACTGCGATGTCTGCCCCTTGAACACCTGCCCAGGTAAGCTCACAGCTCCTGCCTGGCTTCAGGGCCGGGCTGTCCTTGAGCCCGGGCCCAGGGACGGAACCCTAGCGACGATCTGACCTAGTTCCTATTCCTGAAGCGCCCGGCTTTGCTCGTGGACGCTCCTCGAAGGAGTCTCACTGCCAGGGTGACCGTATCATTTATCATCCAAACGGGGACACTTCTGGGAGCAAAGCAGGGCAGCTGGCACCACTCGCCAGCTGCCAGCTGCCAGCTGCCCGGGGCTGCCCTACTTACTTCAGGAGCAGAGGCGTGGCGGGTCCGGGTGGAAGGAAACCAGAGCCAGAGCCGCTGGGCTGCTCACACACCCGCTCCCGTATTCATTCATTCATTCATTCATTCATTCGCCCCGCCACCCTCGCCCTGGCCAACACCTGGGGTCCCATGGAGGAGAGCCCGCCCCTGAATTCCAGGAGGGGAAGGAGAGACTTCACCAGGGTGAACAAACCCCACGGGGAGCCCCAGAGGCTAACAGCATGACTCCCACCACTGCGGGCGCTCAGCACAACGCCCCCCCCCCCCCACTCTGACACTGGCGACCCGCCTGAGGACCCTGTGGGGGACTGGGCACCCAGGGGACAGTTCTGGGTCCTGGGGCATCGCTCGGGGGAGTGGGCCCAGGTGTGTCCCCTCTGGATTTGTGTCCAATGACCCTCTGAGCCTGAGGGTGGCCCGGATGAGTCCCCTACCCCCAGGGTCCATCCGGAGGGGCCCCCCACTGAGGCACAGTGGCTTGGGTGCCCGTGTCTCTGCACTGGGGCCCTGGCTTGGCCCAGGGACCTGGGGACATCAGCTGCCTTCTCCCTGTGCTTAGGCCCTTTACCTGCAGACAGTCCTGTGTCCGCCCTCCCTGGGCCTGCAGAGAACTCAGGTGACGCCCGTAAAGGTGCCTGGCATCTGCTCGCAGCTCAGAGGTCCCGGTCCACTGCTGCCCGACGGTCAGGGTCGAAGCCCTGCGTGGCCTCCCGCGTCTGCGGTGACCAGCTGTGAAACGTGGCCGGGCCTCATGCTGTGCACGCCAGGGCGGGCCAGCCCTGAGGTCGGGTTTGCACCGCAGGCAGGAAGGACCCTGGAGCTTCCTCCCCGAGACCCTCGCAGCCAGCCTGGGGCCTGTGCCCGGGCTCTGCTCCAGGCGTGCCCCTCCTCCGGGCAGTCTCCATGTCTCCATCAGCGCTGGCCTGGGGGCCGCCATCCCTGGAGGCTCTGCGGCCTCGCCCCGTTGTGGCAACAAGCGCGGTGCGTTTGGCAGTCTGCCGTTTGCGGTCCGTGAGCTCTGTATGCGGGGCCAGGCACAGGCTCGGTGAATCCGGGGTGGGGAGTCAGAGGGGGCCAGGGGATGGAGGGAAGGCCCCCCAGGGGAGCACAGGCTGCTTCTGCAGCGCCCCCTCCCCATCTAGGACGCCGCCGCACCCACCCCGCCCCCTTCCTCTGCTTATTGACCCATCAGGAGTGCAGTGTGGTGCCCACTGGCTCCGCAGGGGCCGGGGGCCTCTCTCCTGCAGAGACCGGCCTGTCTGCTGGAACAGGGTCTGCTCTGAGCCCCCCAGGGCGGTCTCCCTCATGCCCACACGCCCACCATGCCCCGCGTGTGCTGTGTCAGCTCCAGGGCCCTTCGCCCGCTCACTCCTTCCCAGCCCCTGATCTCAGCTCAGACCCTGCATCAAGGGCCCACCTGCCCTGCTCTTTGCAGGATAAAACTCGGCTTGTTGGGGTCTGTCTGTTCGTCCTCTGCTCCCCGAGTGGCAGCAGGGACCTCGCCACCTCACTCACCGCTTTGTCCCCAGTCCCGGGTTTCGTGCAGATCCCGCGCTGGGTCACGATCAGCTCCATGAATGGACCCACCAGCAGGCGTGACCCTGCCCTTGGGGACAGGCGGCAGGGAGCTCGCCTTACACAGAGGGGCCTGGGGTGTGGGACCTGACAAAGAAGGAAACGGGCTCTAGAAGCTCCGCAGCGTTTGGAGGGACCCCCAGCTAGCAAGTGGCTGCCCCGAGTCTGACAGGCCTGGGCGTTGTGTCTCCATCCCCAGCTCCCCCAGCCTATGGGGCTGAGTGTCCGTCAGGAGAGACCCAGAGGACCCGAGGCAGTGCCCCGAGGAGTGGGCGCTCGGAGGGCAGGCAGTGGTGGCCGAGCAGAGCCCCAGGCAGAATGTTCTGAAACGTTTTTGTTTTTTTAGATGTATTTAAATTGAAGTGGAATTCACACAATGTAAAATGAACCAATTTAAACTGAACAGTTCAGTGGCGTTTAAAATACCCACCTACTTGTGCAACCGTCACCACCGTCTAATTTTAGAACTTTTTCAGGACTTCCCTGGCCGTTCAGTGGTTAAGACTCTATGCTTCCACTGCAGAGGGTGTGGGTTCGATCTGTGGTTGTCAGGGAGCTGAGGTCCCGCATGCCGTATACCACCAGGCCAAAAATAATATTATCATTTTAGGACATTTTCATCACCTGCTAATCTACTTTCTGTCTCTGTAGATTTCCCTTTTCTGTCCATTTCACGTAAAAGGGATCACATAGCATGTAGGTCTTCAAGTCTGACTTCTTTCACTGAGCATAATGTTCTGAAGGTTCATCCGTGTTGTAGCATAGCTCGTAGCATCGTTCCTTTTTAGAAGGAAGTAATTTACTAGCCCACCGTATATGTGTGTGCCACACTTTGTTTATCCGTGCATTCATCCATCAGTGGACGACTGGCTTGTCTCCACTCCTTCAGCTAGTGTGAGTGTGCCTGAGTGTCTGCTTGGGTCCTGTTTTCAGCTCTTTGGGGTCGCACCTAGAGAGGAATTGCTGGATCATACAGTCACTCTTAGGAGCAGTGACTCAGGTGATAAAGAATCTGCCTGCAATACAGGAGACCCAGGGAAGATCCAGGAAGGTCCCCTGGAGAAGGAAATGGCAACCGACTCCAGTATTCTTGCCTGAAGAATCCCACAGACCGATGAGCCTGGTGGGCTTCAGCCCAAGGGGTTGCAAAGAGTCAGACACCACTGAGCGACTAACATTTTGACAATCACTCTACGTTTCATTTTTGAGGACCTGCCAGGCTTCTCCACACTCTGAACTCTTGACCCTGCAGAGAAAGATCAGATGGCAGGTGCTTCCCAGAGCGGGGGCAGGGGCGTGGGCTGGCTGGCTGTGGGCACGCTCTGCCTACCCCCGCCCGGCCTGGCAGCAGCACGTGGGGCACGAAGCCAGCCCCCGGCGGACGTCTGCGGTGAGGCTTCCCCGAGTCCGTGTCCCCGTCCCCTGACTGCACACCTCTCCCCAGGGCCGGGACCCTGCCTGCCGCCTCCTAGTGACTCGGGTGGGTGTCCAGGAAGTGCCCGCACCCGCCCACCACCTTGGAGCTGGCCGAACGGACAGCCATCGGAAAGAGTTTGTTATTTGCTAACGAGTGTTAACCAGCCTGAGACAGATTTAGAATTCAGTGTGGTTAAAAATCATCAGTCTTATGCCGTTTAAAAATTGCTTGTCATTTTGTATGCCAAGAACTCTTCTAGCAGCCTACTTCTCCAAAATGATCGCTGATTGGAACAAAAACATTGCCACTAAAATTAGAGTGACAAAATGGAGTTGTTATGAAACAAAAAGGAAATCGGCAGGTACATTTTAACAAGTGAGGAACACCCCCCGCACACCTGTGGGAGCACCACGGGCCTGGCTGCCCCATGTGCTCCCAGGAGCCTTCACTTCCACGTGCGGGCGCTAAGGTTTGACTAAACCTTCGACGAGAACCCATCCGGGAGAGGGTGGTTGCTTAGGAGTGGAAACTTTTAGTGAGTTAAACCGGGGCCTGGAGATGAGTAAGGGAGGCCTGGCTGGAGAACTCTAATAAATAGGATGCTTTTCAAGTTATCGTCAAAATCCAGACATTAATATCTTGAAAGAAGAGACCCTCCTCCCCATTACTGTCTCCCCCCCCCCTCCACTGGAGCATCACCGCGTGCTGCCCCCATGACAGGAAAACACAAGAACCACGGCTTCAGTGAGGCAGAGGTTTGCTTCTCTGTCTTGTTAGAGACGGAGGAAGGTGGTGCAGTGCTGGGGTGGGGGCTCCAGCCCGTCACATTGCCCCTCATTCACATCTGGACAGCCTCCCCCTCCATCTCTGCCACTCCAGGCTTACAGGGATCTAGGTTTTCCTTTTTTGCTGCTCCATCATCCTTAACAGGGCTTCCCTGGTGGTTCAGATGGTAAAGAATCTGCCTGCAATTCAGGAGACCCGGGTTCAATCCCTGAGTTGAGAAGATCCCCTGGAGAAGGGAATGGCTACAGAGTATTCTTGCCTGGATAATTCCATGGATAGAGAGCATGGGCCTGAGAGCCCCAATCCATGGAGTCACAAAGAGTCAGACACGACTGAGCGACTAATACATCCTTAGCAGGCTGCCTCATGGTTCAAAGCAGCTGCTTAGATTCCATCCATTGCATCCAACGTTCCAACAGAGGAAAGGAGAAGAAACAAACCGTGATCCCTCATTTTATGTAAAGTGACCACTGTTCTCCCAACTGTCGGCCACGGTGTAATCTCAAGGAAGGTTGAGAGCTGTAGCCCTTATTCCAGACAACCTGAGGAAAAAGTTGAGAACAGATGTTGGGGCAGACAGTTGGCCACTTTGCCATTCTGTGTCCTAAGATGCAGCCTTCTTCCTATTTCCATAGTGTGCACCACATCTGGACAACCTTCCCCCACCCCGCCCCGCCCACGGCCTCTTCCATCTCAGCCAGATGCAGCTCAGGATGCAAGGCATAAGATATCATTTAGGTAAAGGTTTGGGATGCTGGAAGTAAGAAAAAAATTTATATTTCACACACAGGGAAACTGAAGCTTGTGGAGTGCAAGGGACCTGCCCAAGGTGCTCATGCCTGCACACTTAGGCTAGCCACCCTGGGGGCCCTGGCTCAGATTTCAAAGTCCCATCAGATTTATCACCTTCTGAGATCCTGGACCTCACACCAGGTCAGAACCTGTGTCCCAAAGCAAGGAATATTACCCCTTGTATCTGTCAAGCCTCTGGGTTACAAATGATAAAAATCGAGCTCCACCTGGCTAGGGTCCAAAAAGGAATAACTTGAAAGGTCAGGAATAAGGGCTTCAGGCGTGGCTGGATCCAGGTGCTTAGCATCAGGCAGCCCTCTTTCTGCCTCTTTT
The DNA here is from genome assembly GCA_020226075.1 of Hydropotes inermis. Lineage (NCBI taxonomy): Eukaryota > Metazoa > Chordata > Mammalia > Artiodactyla > Cervidae > Hydropotes > Hydropotes inermis. The sequence goes on along the minus strand of CM035297.1, from coordinate 44,748,804 downwards.
CTCTGGTTTCCTGTGTATGAATTCTGTTCTTTGGCAGCCTCTCCCCATACCTTGGGAAAGTGGCCGCCAGCAGCACCAGGTTAAAGTTCAACTACTTTAGCAGCCGTTGAAGGAGGAGAGTGCCTCTTTCCCAGTCATTATAAGAAAAGGCTCAGAGTTGAGTCTTGATGGGCTGGTTTAAGTCATGTGACCAAGGAGGTAGGGTGAACCCACTGACCAGACCAGGATCCTATGCCCATCCTCGGGGGTAACTGGGCATGGCACACACACTAGACTTGGGCTTGTTTCCCCGGAATCAGAAAGTGGACCCTGGTGGGCTGAGCACATCCTTCCCTTCCACCCCTCCCCCTACACCCTGTGATTCCTGCCCTGACTCTTCTCCCCTCAGTAAAAACAGCCGTCCTAGGCTCCTGCCCTCAGGGCCTTGCTCACAGGCTTGTCTTCTTATTTGTAAGGCTCTTCCTCCCAGTGCCTAAGAATCGAGTAGCATAAGGATTCTGACACCCTCTCTGGACCCTCAGTGCCTGCCCAGCCCAGAACTTGGTGTGGAACAGGTGCTAGTCCATGTGTGGTGGCCAGTGGGTGGAAGGAGGAAAGGACAGGCAGGTGGGTGGGAGGATGGGTGGCCAGAATGATGCATGGGAGGGAGGATGAAAGGATGGATGGATGGGTAATGGATGGGTGGTGGTGAATAATGGATGATGATGGATGAATGGATGGATGGATAGTTTGGTGAGTGGTGGATGAATGGGTGGTGAATGGTAGATAATGGATGGGTGGTGGTGGATAATGGATGAGGATGGATGGATGGATGGATGGATGGATACTTTGGTGAGTGGTGAATGGATGGATAATGAATGGTAGATAATGGATGGGTGGTGATGGATAATGGATGATGATGGATGGATGGATAGTTTGGTGAGTGGTGGACGGATGGATGATGGATGGTGGGTGGATGGGTGGCGATGGATAATGGATGGTGATGGATGGATGGATGGATAGAGTTATGGGTGATATAATAACCAGCTGGGAATTTACTGGTGGATCACACAGGCCTGATTAACTCCATGCAGTTTGATGCGGTGATGTCATTTCACACCAGCATTTAACTTTCAGACGTTCAGTACTTTTAAAAAGCATTTTAATAGCATAGATGCGCAGGAGACCCAAGCCAGCCAAGCGTCCCTCCAGAGCTGGCGTGAACTGGACCTGTGTTTGCACGTGTCCCTCGTGCTGACTCAGGCCCCCTGGTCTTGCCCAGCCCTCCTCCCGCCTCACTAGGTGTGACCCTGGTGGGAAATACAGCGTCCCGCCGGAGTGCCTTCCATCTGAGTCCTCTTTATGACATGCAGCCCGGGCCCGTCACCAGGGATGCATCCGTGTGGCCCAGCAAGTGGAGCTCTAACACCGGGCGTGTCGTCCTGTGTGGTCACCCCATGCTGTCCCTGAGGCCATCGCGGGGGAACTCACCGACTCAGGGCAGGCGCTGTCCTCCCGCGTGGCAGAGGGTGGGGCGGGCCCCTTGCACTGGCCGCGGGGAGCTGGCTCCCCGGGGGCTCGGGGACCCCACCTGCGCATGCCAGGACCAGGGTGGGCGTCATGCTGCAGCCTCAGCTCCGTCCGTCAAGACCCCCAGGCTCCGTGCTGCCTCTGCCCCTCGGTCCTTTGCTGCCACGCAGACGGTGGCCCTGTCACTCGGCCTTGTTTGGAGGGTGACAAACGATCCCATGATTATAAAGCCTCTGCACACAGTGGACACGCAGTGAACAGTCCCTGAGGGTTTAGTCTTGGTTGCAGTTGTAACTTAGACCTGCCACCCCACATCACTGGCCTCTATTTTCTGCACGAAGGAGTGGAGGCTCAGAGCGGTTAAGTGATTTCCTTCCCATCACACAGCCATCGACTGGCAAAGGTGGAGCTTGGGTCCAGAGCCCTCAGGGAGTTCCCTCTTCACCATGCCAGGGGAAGTCCGGGGCCAGGGAGGAGCTTTTTTTCTGCCAGCTTCCTTTGAGCCTGGTACGTGACGGCCCCAGGGCCTCCCGCCCAGCCCGGGCAGGAGGTCCCACCCCCTGGGGCTCTCGGCCGAGCGGTGCCTCACAGTGGTGCCGGGTGGGAGTTAGGTGGCCTGACCCTGGGCCTTGACTTCAGAAAGATGCTTCCCTCCAACTGCTCCTTCTGAGCCCCTCAGACAAGGCTGCCGCTGGTCAGCTGTCCCTTCCTCCTTTGGGGCAAAGTGAGGGCATGTGTCAGGTGGCCACTGCAGACGGCCAGGGTGCCCCTGACTGCTCATGTCTCACCTCCCCAGGTGAGCGTCACTGACCCAGAGGCCCTGGGTGCGCCTGCCTCTGGGGCAGACGGAGCCCCTGGCCATCCAGGAGGGCACAGGCTGAGAGGTCGTACCCTCCACTGCCCAGGCGCCTGTGCGCCTCTGTGGTGGGCTGCCCGCCTCGTATCCTGGACCGTGGCGGGCACCTGGGGCGGGAAGATGGTGTGCTCACACCCCCAGAGCCAGCTCAGAGCTGCGTGCCCTGGGACTCACAGCACAGCTGCCTGACATGCAGAGGCAGGGACGCCTGCATCCAGCTGACCTCTGGTTCCAACACTCGGCCCCCCGGGGCCCCGACACCAGTGATGCTCAGAGACCTGCAGCCTCCACCCCTGCGCTCAGAGGACCGTAATGGACGTGGGCCTGCTCATCTTTCCACTTCAGAATAAGCCTGTTTAGGCCACGTCTGGGAAACGGCAGCACTTGGATCACGAATGTGACAGCTTGGGCTTCGCTTTGGTGGGGTGTTGCTTTCTTGTCTCGGCTTCCAGATGAAAGATTCACGAGGTGGTGCAGGCAGGTGGAGAAGGAGAAGGCAGGATGTGGGTCGGGGGCTCCCGGGCACCCCCGCCGGCCACTGACGGGCAGCCTGGGCTGCGGCCAGCGGATCTCCGGCTGTGCTCCCTGACGGGCCACCGCTGCAGCAATGTCGTCCGGGAGCTTATCAGAAGGGCAGATGCGGGACTTCCCCGTGGCTGAGACTCCGAGCTCCCAATGCACGGGACGCACAGTTTGGATCCCTGATCAGGGAACTAGACCCCACAGGCTACAACCAAGAGTCTACATGTGGCAACAAGACCCAGTGCGTGCGTGTGTGTTCAGTCCTGTCAGTCACGTGACTGCGTGGCCCCAGGGAAGCCGTGCAGACTGCTACATGGACTGTACCTGCCAAGCTCCTCTCTCCATGGGATTCTCCAGGCAAGAACACTGGAGTGGGTTGCCATGCCCTCCCGCAGTGGATCTTCCCAACCCAGAGATCAAACCCGCACCTCTTGTGACTCCTGCATAGGCAGGCAGATTCTTCACCACCGGGAAAGGCCAAGACCTGGTGCAGCCAAGTATTAGTACAAAGAAAACGAAGGAAAGAAAGAAATGCAGGTGTTTGGGTTCTGCTCCAGAATGGGGAATTCCAGGGCTCCGGGTGCTCCTCGAGTCAGGTCCTGGCTTAACCAAGTTAAGGGCCATCGAGGAAGGTTATGCTACTCAAAGTGTGGTCCACAGATCACAGCAGGGGCATGGCCACCTGATAGGAATGCAAGGTCCCGGGCATCTGGGACCTACTGATGGGAGCCCTGCACATTGGCAGAGTCTCTGTGACTCGTGGGCGCGGTGGGGTTGGGGGTGCATTTGGAAGGCTTGAGCATCTTCTCTGGGGTCAGGGATGACCTGGTGGGCCCAAGACGGCCCAGGAACCCCAGCCACCTGCCCCGCTTCCCTTCCTGCTGACCTCACTCGCCCCTCCTGAGCCTCCCCTCGCCCAGCCCCACCCCATCCAGATGAAATGTGCCCCCTGCACTCCTCGCGCCACATCTGACTGCCTTGAGGAAAGGTGGGTGAACAGTCACGGTTCTGAGAGATTCTGAGCCTCTCTCCCTGAGCCAGCTTTTGGGAGAACCAAGCCACTTCTGCGGAATCACACAGGCTGCCCCCACTAAGTCATTTGGGAACAGAGGGTTGGCCCCCAAGCTTTCCAGGATACAACTTCATCTTGTACCAGGGCAGGTGGTGGTGCTGTGTGGGGGCGGGGGGTCTGGTTATTCAAAACCCAGATAACCTAAAGCTGTTTTGTAACATGGAAATAGCCAACAGTTTCCAAGCAAGGGAAAGCATTAGTCGCTCAGTCATGTCCGATTCTTTGCGACCCCGTGGACTGTAGCCCGCCAGGCTCTTCTGTCCGTGGGATTCTCCAGACACAAATACTGGAGTAGGTCTCCAGGGGATCTTCCCGACCCAGGGATAGAAGCATAATGCAGAAGCTGTCCTGGTGTAACCCCACCTCCAGCACCCTCCCCAACACCCCCTCCAAAGCCTCCGTGTTGGAGGAACCCCCTGACCAGTGACCTCACCTCCACTCTTTGCCGTTTCTCTGGACCTTTTAGGCAGCAGTTCCGGTTCTGTGTTCCCTGTCTCAGCCACGAGATGGCAGCGGTGGGGCGCAGAAGCCATGGAGAGGGGCGTGTGGGTCCCTGATCCAAGTGGAGCCCTGGGAGACCGTCCTCCAGGGAAGCCCTCCACCGGGATTTCTGGGGGAGCAGGTGTTCAAGGTTACTGTTTGGAGCAGCCAACGGAGTCAGAGGCTTGCAGGCACTCTGTGGGGCTCTGCAGGGCCGGGCTGGGGACGCACCAGGAGATTGGCCGGAGGATGGACCGTCCCGGCCCGGGGACGGGGCCCTGGGGATGGGGGAAGAGGGTCAGACCCAGCCCTTCTGCGCACACTCACCTCCAGGAAGCCCTGGGGACGCTGACATCCCATGAGAAGGCTGCACGTGGGTTTTCTGTCTGTTCCAGACCCTGTGTGAGCTCGGGAAGCAGGCACGGAATTGCCCACACCATGCAGAGTGCGAGTGGTGGGAGGCTTTCATCTCAGACAGGCAGAGTGGGGTGAGGCCCTGGAGCCCAGAGCATGCCCCCGCCTCACCCCTGACGGTCCCCACAGCGCCGCGTGGGCAGGCTGGGCCGCCCGTCTGCGTCTCGGTTTCCTGGTGTGTAAAAGAGGGCGGAGGGGGCTTCCCAGGTGGCACTGAAATGGGAAAGAACCTGCCCGCCAGTGCAGGAGACGTGAGAGAGGCAGGTTTGATCCCTGGGCTGGGAAGATTCCTCTGGAGGAGGAAATGGCAGCCCACTCCAGCACTCTTGCCTGGAGAATCCCGTGGACAGAGGGGCCTCGTGGGCTACAGTCCACGGGGTCACAGAGTTGGACATGACTGACGCGAGTTAGCACGCAGCTTGCAGAAGAGGGAGGGCCATAGACCTTACCCTGTTCCATTGGTGGAATCAGCCTATTTTAAAAACGCAGAGCAGGGGCTTCCCTGGCGGTCCAGTGGCTAAGACGCCACACTTCCAATACTGGGGCCAGGGTTTGATCCCGGGTGCGGGAACTGGATCCCACAGGCTGCACCAAGACCCAGGGCGGCCAAAATAAATAGATAATTTTTTTTAATGTAAAGCTGTCAGCACAGCAGCTGGCTCAGTATAGGCAGGTGCTGTTGTGCATGATATTATTAAGTGTTATTATCATTAAGGACAGGGAGGCCTGGCGTGCTGCAGTCCATGGGGTCACAAAGAGACACCACCGAGTGAATGAACAAAAACAACATTGAGTATCATTAATTCTCCAGCCATCGCTATTATTTACTGTCTTATATATAAAATGGATTTTACTCTAGGCTGAAATAATTACAAACAGGGTTTTCACATCCAGGGGGATCGTGCAGGACATTTCCAGGCACTTCAGGTATTTTGCTTTTCATATCCCTATCACTATGATTGCATAACAGTGGTTGTTGCTGTGATTATTATTGCTGTTGTTTGTTCCTTTGGGGAGACCCAGCACCCCCTGTAATCAATGTCTCGCCTGTCTGGGGCCATCTTTTTTGCTTTGTTTGTTTTTTTAATTTTGGCTGTGCTGGGTCTTAGTTGTGGCATTTGCCATCTTTGTTGCAGCATCTGGGATCTAGTTCCCTGGCCAGGGATCAAACCCAGGCCCCCTGCATTTGAGAGTGTGGAGTCTTAGCCACTGGACCACCAATGAAATGCCCAGGGCCATCTTAGATCCAGCCATTTTAAGTAGGCCTCACTCGCCCCTCAATTCAGCCAGCGTTGCCTGGGGAACTGCTGTCTCTAAGATGGTCAGCATGGCCTCAGGCCCCCTGGTTTTTCTCATCCATGTCTTCCGGCTCCTGCCAGCAAGGCACCTCCACTGACCCTCACTGACCGGTGCTGTTAAGTTACGTGGAGGCCTTGGGGAGCCAGAAAGCCCCGCCCCCCCCTGTATCCTGCCTCAGCCTTGCCTGAGCCACTTGCAGCCAAAATATGGGAGTGAGGGGCCTGGGTCCCAGGCCTGGCACACGCCCCTCCTATGGGTGCATCAAAATTTGTCAAACACTTTTGCCGCATCCATCGATGTCGTTGTGTGTTTTTCTTTATCTGTTTGTAGGTCATTTGTGTCCATCGATTTTTCACGTATTGAACCAGCCTTGCATTCCTGCGGTAACAGTCACTTGGTCATAAATTAGTCTTTTTATATGTTGCTGGGTTTGAGTTCCTAATGTTTTCCTGAGGGCCTTGTGAGGCAGACTGGCCTGGTTTTCTGATACTGCCTTTGTCTGGGTTGAGTGTCAGTATAATGCTGTCTTCATAAATTAAGTTGTGATGTGTTCCCTCCAGTTCTCTTTTCTGGGAAAGATTATGTAGGATTGGTGTTTCTTTTTGTTTTCTTTTCTTAAAATGATTTGTAAAATTCAGTGAAATCATTTGAGTATAAAGACAGCTTTTTTCCAATGTTTTTGTAAACTATTAATTCAATGTCTTCAGTACATATAAGAAAATATACATTTTCGATTATCTACTGCTCCTTGGATGAATCTGGGTAGTTTGTGACTTTCAAAGAATTAGTCCATTTTAAATTGTCAAATTTATCTGAGTTGTTCAGAGAGTCCCTCATTATCTTCTTAATGTCTCTTCTGTAGTGATAGCACCTCTTTCATTACTGATATTGGTGATTTTTGTCTTCTTTTTTCTTTGCTAATTTTGCTAAAATGTAATCAGTTTTATTGATCTTTTCAAAGAACTAGCTTTCGGTTTCATTGATTTTCCTCTTTCCTTTTTCTAGTTCAACAATTTCTTGCTTTTATTGTTTTCTTCCTCCTGCATGCTTTGAGTTTATTTTGCTCTTTTTCTAGTTGTATGACTCAGAACATGTGTTCCTGGTGAATATTCTGTGTGCACTGAAAAGAATGTGCATTCTGTGGAGTGTTCTATAAATGTCAGTTAGATCCTATTGATGTTATTTTTCAGAAATGTTTATGCCTTTGTTGACTTGCCCTGTACTAGTTCTATTGATTGCTAAGAGAGGAATGTTGACATTTTCCAATATAATTATGTACTTGTCCATTTTTTCCTTTCAGTTCTGTCAGAGTTTGTTTCATGTGTCTTAGAGTTCTGGTGTTAGGTGCATATTTATTCAAGACTTATGTCCTCTTGGTGGATTGATCTTTTTATTATTATTTAATGCTTCTGTTCCTCCCTAGTAATTAGTACTTGCAGGATATATCTTTTCCGTCCTTTCACTTCAGACCTACCTATGTTATCATAGAAAAAGCTGATTTCCTTATAAGCTGCAGATCATTGGGCAGTTATTAAAAACCCATTCTAACAATCTCTCATCTGTTGTGTTGAGACTAAATTTTATCTAATTATTGATGTGTTTGTATCTTACCACTCTAGTTCTTGTTCCCTCTGAGTTTTGTTCTCTTTTTCTTTCCTTTTTCTTTTTTAATCTGGATCGTTTACTTCTCTGTTTTAATTTACTTACTGAAGTTTTTACTTATATATCTTTATCTGTGTGTGTGTGATTGCTGTGGTTACTTACCTTTCTTCAGTTTTCTGAAAGTTAATGTTTTACTGCTACGAGTATAATGTGAAAACCTTACCACCATGTTGCTCCTTCTGTTCTCCTTTCATGTTATATTTTTCCTGTGCATTAAATCTGGATGTATTGAAAACCCTATCATATGACATAATAGTTTACTTTCAGCCGTCATAAATATTGTAAAGGCTCTCAGTAGGGAAGAACTTGTTGTTCAGTCATTAAGTTGTGTCCAGCTCTTTGTGGCCTCGTGGACTGCAGCATGCTGAGCTCTTCTGTCCTTCATTATCTTCTAGAGTTTGCTCAGCTTCATGTCCATCGAGTTGGTGATGCTGTCTTCACCGTCAGAAGTGAAAAATATCCTATTACCTGGATACTTACCAATTTTATCACACATCCTTTATTCCTGACTTTCAGTTTCTCTCTTGTATCATTTCCATTCCATTGGAAGAATCTCCTCTAGCATTCCTATTAGAGTTGGCTTGCTGGCAACGTGTTCTCTTGGTTTTTCTTCATCTGAGAATGTCTTCGTTTTGCCTTTATTCATAAGGGATATTTGCTGGATATAGAGTTTTGGGTTAATGGCACTTTAAAAACACTGTTCCACTTCCTTTTGACCCCCATGGTTTCTGATGAGAAATCTGCAGTCTTTCAAATGACTTCATCTACATGAGATGAGTCCTATTTCTCTGTTATGTGATTCTCTCTGTCAGGCTGGATGTTTTTTATTGATCTATCTTCAAATTTAGGTTCACTGATTCTTTCCTCAGTCTTCTGTTTTGAACCTGTCTAGCAACTATTTTTATTTCTGTTGTTTCCCTCGAGATTTGGCATATTTCTAGTTCTTTGTATGCCAACTGAGTCCAGCTTGTATCACGGAAATTTTGAATATTGTGTTATAATTCTCAGGGTCTTGTGTAAATCCTCTGTGAAAGGTTGATGTACCTGATTACTTGGTTGGGGTGCGAGCCCACGTTCCAGCCATTTTTTCATGGGTGTGATTCCAATGTCAGTTTAGTTTTCAGAGCGTTGCTGTTCAGATATGCCTCATATACACAGCAAGAGGGGCCAGTCTTGGAGATGGGTGATGGATCACCTCCTAGGCCTGTTCTCAGTATCCTTCACAGGCTGGTTAAGGCCCGATCCACCCATCCTCAACCCAAAGCAAGCCCAGAAGCTCATGTACCACTTTACACAATCATGCTTCTGCTCCCTCCACACCACAGTCTCCCTGACACTTTCCAGTGCTCTGGGCAGCCTTGTTGGGCCCTCCAGACAAAAAACTGAGACCTTAATTCCCCTGCCTCGCCATGAACTTACTGCAAATATGTCTTCACCTGGGGCCACGTGGCAGGAGAACAGAGAGAAGAAGGAAGTGGTGAAGATTCATCCCATGATTTTGGAACCACAGCTCCTATGGTCAGAGAAGGTCTCCCCTCCTTCGGAGTTTTAGGTGCCCACCCACCCAGTGTCCACTGCCAGTATGCCACTGCAGGGTTCCCTGGGGCCGTCAGTGGGAGAAAACGCAGTAAAGATGAAAAGGGTGGTACACACAGACACACATACTCTGAGACCCAGGGTTCCTCTGGCCTACTGCTCGTGTCAAAAGGTGAAGTCTAGTCTCGAAGCGCTTTTCATCTGCTCTTGGTGTGCAGGCCTGGCCTTCAGGTGACCTTGGAGTCCAGCCAGCTTGTACCTGATGAAAATCAGTGGAAACTCACAGCCTGTTTATTGGTGCTTTGAAATCTGGCCTCCTTACCCAGTCTGCCTGCTGCTATTTTTAGTCCACAGGTAATTACCCCAGCATCTGTCTGGGTTTATAGCTGCATTCACTGGGGGAGACACAAGGGAGCATGTGCTTCCTCCTTCTTTCCAGGAACTAGAACCCCTTGCTGAACTTGCACCTGTGTATGGTAGCATCATCTGCAGACGGTAAGTTTTACTTCTTCTTTTCCAATTTGCATTTCTTTTTCTTCTCTGATTACTGTGGCTGGGACTTCCAAAACCATGTTGAATAATAGTGGCAAGAGTGGACATTCTTGTCTTGTTCCTGATGTTAGAGGAAATACTTTCGGTTTTTTACCATTGAGAATGATGTTTGCTATGGGTTTGTTGTGAGTGGCCTTTTTCTATATTGAGATAGGTTCCCTCTATGCCCACTTTTTGAAGAGTTTTTATCATGTGATCTTACATTGCACATTTATTTCTTTCATCAACTTTAGGAAGTTTATATTCATTCTTTTTTTCATTTTTTACTGAGGTGTAATTAACATATGTTGTTTTTGTTTAGTTGCTAAGTTGTGCCTGACTCTCTGCAGCCCCGTGAACTGCAGCCCACCAGACTTCCCTGTCCTTCACTGTCTCCCAGAGTTTGCTCAGAATCATGTCCATTGACTCAGAAATGCTATCCAGCCGTCTCATCCTCTGTTCCTTAGTGGTAAAGAATCCACATGCAATGCAGGAGATGCAGGTTTGATCCTGGATTGGAAAGATCCCCTGGAGAAGGAAATGGCAATCCATTTTGCCTAGGAAATGCCATGGACCGAGGAGCCTGGTGGACACAACAACAGTGACTGATATATAACATTCTGTTGGTTTCAGGTATACAATGATTCAACATTTATGTATGTTGCAAAGTGATCACCACAGTTAAGTCTAAAGTTGTTATAACATATAGCACCACACATAGTGACAACATTTTTTTTTCTTTTGGTGAGAATATTATTTCTTGAAGTATTTGTTTTTTTGCCTCATTCTCTGGAACTCTGATTACCCAATTATTATATATCATTTTATGCTGTCCTTTGAAACCCTGATTCTCTTTTCATGTTTTTCAATCTTTTTTTTCATGTCAGATAAGTTCTACTGACTTATCTCCAGCTTCACTCAGTCTTTATCATCCCCATTCTACTGTCTAAGGTCTCCACTGAATTTTTTCCAGATATTGTATTTCTAAGTTTTTAATTTTCCATTTCGTTCCTTTTACTAAAAATACCAGCTTCATCTCCCTTGCCTCAGGGAAATAGTTATAAGAATGACTTTAAAGTTATTGTCTACTGATTCCAGCATCTGTGTCATCTCAAGATTGGTATCTATTGGTTATCTTTTTCCCTTGAGTGTGGGTCCTATTTTTCTGGAGATTATTTTTTGCTCGACATTGTATGAGGTTGTGTAGACTCTGGGCTCTGTTACATTCCTCTGAGGATTCTTTATACTTCAGTTGACAGTCACTCATGCTGCTTAAGCTGCGTCTCATCCTCAGTGGGTCAAGTGATTTAATTTTTTGCTGAGCTTATCTGAGTCTGACAGGCACGCTTGTGAGTCAAGGTCAGGCTGAAACTTCTGTGGACACACCCAGGATTAGGGATGCCTTCCCTCTGGCTTTCTTCCCTCCGGGACTCTCTCCAGGGCCCTTAACGCCTGCCTGCGCTTTCCTGCAATTCTTCCAGCCAGGAAGACGGGCGGCTTTCTGTTAGCCTTTTACCTGCCGCTGCCTCCCGGCTTTGTGTGTGCAGCATGCCCCACAAGATGGAAACGTGCCCCTGTCCCAATCTGTTGCTTTTTTCTATAGAATCCCCGGGTCATCGTTGGAGGGGCGGGGGGCGGGGGACGGGGGGAGCAGGTATTTTTATTGTCCAGAGTCGTGACTGTGGCCAGCGGGAGGGTCGTCCTGTAGCCATTTCGCACCACCGTGCTGAGAGCACAGCTCTCCGGTGCTGGGGCTTCATCTGGAACTTTACCAAGAGCCTTTTTCCACTTCGGTGCTGAGAGCAGCAGGGCTGGTGGGACGGGAGTCACCTGCTTATTCTGCATTTGTGGCTTTCACATTCGTGGTGACTCTATATATAGGTATGAGCATTTCATACTGAAATGCAGGTAATTTCACTGTGAACTATTTCCTTGTTCTGGTTCACCTGCGTAGTACAGTCAGAAGCTGTTGTACTGGGATTAGCGATACGGGAAAGGTGCGTTGTCTGTGCATTTCACGACTGGAGAGTACATGGGGTAGCACCAGTTTCTAAAGGTGGTCTGTGAGGTCTGAGAAGATCAGGGACAGATGGATCCGATGCTGTGCGGCAGCCCCTTGAGCACCGACCCTCTCTGATGTGGGTTCTCTCTTCCTGCCCCCAGACCAGCAGTCCCTTGGGCAGCACTGGAGATTAGCACAACATCCACCCATCGCTATGGGGAGCAAAGAGGGAATGGCCAGCTTTTCTGGTGAATGAATGCTTGCTGTTCAGTGATTCACCCTTGTCCAAAGGACCCTGTGCTCCAAGGAATCCATCCGTGGGGCACATGCTTCACCAGTAATTTGAAGAACTACAGTGCCTCCTGGGGGCTTCCCAGATGGCGCTAGTGGTAAAGAACCCACCTGCCAGTGCAAGAGACGTAAGAGACACAGGTTCAATCCCTGGGTCAGGAAGATCCCCTGGAGGAGGGCATGGCAACCCACTCCAGTGTTCTTGCCTGGGAAGCCTCATGGACAGAGAAGCCTGGCGGGCTACGGTCCATGGAGTTGCAAAGAATCGGACACGACTGAAGTGACTTGGCGGCGGCAGCAGCGTCTCGTGGGGACTTAATCTGGGTGAAACCGCCCCCGTGGGCTGTTACGTTGCAGCTCTGGGCGTGGCTGCATCTGCTGGTGGGTGTCCTGAGAGTAGCTTGGGAAGGAGAAGAGCCTCCCGGGGCGTGTGGTGCCATGGGTGGGGTGCCTGCAGGGCGCCAAAGCCTAGGATCCTTCTGTCTGCCGAGATCTGTGTCATCTTGGCCGAGTCACTGAAGCTCTTTGGCCTTCCTGACTGTGGAATGGATTGGTGGGCAAGGTGGTCTTCAGGCTGCTTTCATCTCTCAGGATCTACACATCTTTTTGTCTCCTTCTCTTCTTCCTTCCTAACATCCTTGGTACTTTCTGCGCCAGGCATGGTTCTGGGCTACAGAGAACCAGGCATGCGTATCTATGGGTGACGAGGATAGAGGTTTGGGGATGGGGGACAGGTAGGCATGCTCTGACATGTACTCTGAGGGTCCCTGTTGGGATGGCCAGGCATGGACGGACTAAGGGGTCTGGGCAGCCCAAGAGTGGGGTTGGGGAGACCCTTCGAGAAGGAGAAAACCCTGAGCTGAAGGATGCCCGGGTACAAGGCACGGCCCCAGCGTCGTGCCCAGCTGCTGCCGGGGTCTGGCTCCTCCTTCCTGGTTGCCCTCAGAGCAGCCCAGAGGCAGCACAGACCCCAGGACGGCTGTAGCACATGTCTGTCGGGCACATCCTGGGCAGGCGTGCCAGCTGCTCTCCTGAGACCCCACAGAGAGTAGTTCTTGGAGCCCTGTCCTCAGCCCCGCACACGGGCATCATACACCCATTTCACAGGCTGAGCGTTGTACGAATCATCAGCTGTCCAAGTGGTCCCTTAGGGTGAGGGTCAGATCACACACAGCACAGACCGGGGGACCCGGAGGATGGCCAGCTGCCTGGAGAGCCAGGTCTCAATTCAGCGGACAGCGCCGTCCTTCCCCTGAGGGGCTTCCCTCCCGCGGTCCCAGGCAGCCAGAGCAGGAAGCTGTAGGCACCAGGGTTCCCTGTCACGGCCCCGCAGGCCCTCGGCAGAGCTGGGGCCCGGCCCGCAGACCCCCAGCCAGGGTTCCGGGAGCTGACTGCCCGGCAGCATCCAGAGGCCGGCACCAGAAATGGGGCTCTTCGGGGGGCTGCCCTGGACGCCCCTCTCAATGCCGAGCAGCAGGGCGACAGTTCACGGGTGCCTGTATGTGTGCATACGGCTGCATTGTGCTCGTGAGTGTACGTGGGTGTGTTTAATGCAGATGAGCGTGTGGCTGTGTACGTGTGTGCGCTTGAGTGCCCACACGTGTGGCTGGGTCTGTACTCCCTCCTGGCACTGCCCCCAGCCCGGATTGTCTCACACCCCTCGGCCGTCACCCCATCAGCCCCTGGAAGCCTTGTCTGTGACCCTGCCCTCTGACCCCGCGCTGGTCCAGGCTCGGTGTGGGTGTCTCCTCTCCTCCTGTGACTTCCGCTGACGCCCCCTCGGGTCCCTGGCTGGCAGAGTGGGCGTGCGGACCCCAGTCCTGGCAGCAGGAAGGCTGAGCAGGGCAGGTCAGCACACGCGTGTTCTGCTCTCCGAAGACTTGTGTTCCCCATGAGTGTGCCCGCAGCTCTCACACTCAAGAGCTTCTGTAAACACTGCAAGATTGCAGCTAGGAGAGAGGCAGGCAGTGACCCCGTGCCTGAAAGCTAAGATGTGGCAAATGGAGATGTGAGGCTGCCTTTGGAACCTGGATTGCATTCCCGTCTCCAGAAGTGCCAGGTGTGCTTGAGCCCCCCAAGGTGGCTGGAGAGAGAAGGCCCGCCCAGGCCACACGGGGGAGGGGGGGACCAGGCGGCTCACAGGAGTGTAGGCAGAGGCAATGGGCATCCCGACCCACTCCCTGTCCCCAGCCCGTCACAGAGGGAGCCTCTCGCCCTGGGGGGCTGGAAGGGGGTGCGTCCGATGGGTGTTTCAGGAAGCTATTTCTGTGGGCAGGGTGGAGCAGGGCCTGTGGGCCTCAGGGGACCATGGAGACTCTGGGGGCCTTGCTTGAGTCCTGTTGCAAAGCAGATAAGGAGATTTGGTGGAGAAAGACATTTTAGAGTGGGAACCCACAGGGTTTAGGGGCAGGAGGCCCCTGGGAGAGCTGGGCAGAGCTGACCGGGACCTTAGTGTCCCCCCGGAGGAGGGAGACGGTGGAAGAGTGTGCCCTCCCCCTCGAGGGCTCCCTGCCTCTCCTGTGGGCCGGCGCTTTGATTGTAGCACCTGCTTGTCCCAGACAGTCAGCATCGATGAGTCAAGTGCTGGCTGTGAATTGTGCCTTGTATGTACGAGTAACAGAGTTCCAGAGGCTGCTGTAACAGTTTGCCAAAGACCGGGGGCTTCCGCAGCAGGCTCTCGCCGTCTGAAGGCTGGGAAGTCCAAGGTCGAGGCGCCAGCCATTGGTTTTGGCGAGAGCCCTCTTGCTGCCCTGCAGAGGGCCGCTCTCGCTGCGTCCTCACGTGGAGGAGAGGACGCTTGCTCGTGCCTCTTAGAAGGACACTAATCCCTTCATTGGAGAAGGAAATGGCGACCCACTTCAGTATCCTTGCCTGGAAAATCACATGGACGGAGGAGCCTGGCAGGCAGTACCCCGTGGGGTCACAAAGAGTCAGACACAGCTGAGTGACTGACACATAGTCCCTTCACGGGGGTGCTGCCTTCCAGGGCTCATCGCTTCCAGAGGCTCCGCCTCCGAACCCCACTGCTCGGGAGGGTGGGGTTTCAGCATTTGAACTGGGAGGCCCCTCGGCCTCCAGTCTGCAGTCCCGTCTCACAAAGCCTGTTTCCCTGGCCTTGTGCTGTTAGCGGCTGCTGGGAGACCTCCCCCACCCCACAGCCCACCCCAGCCCTTCATACCTACATTCTGGGGTGCCTGCCCCACCCCCAGCTGCACTTGGCTTCTAGGTCTTTCCTTCCTTCCTCTGTTGGGTCTGTATCCCTTTTGGATCTGATCAGCTCTCCAACCACAAGTACCCCTCCAGGTAAGACATGTCTGAAGTTCTTGGAGAATCCCAGGTGCCAGGAGTCCAGGCTCAGACCTGTCGAAGCTCGCAGACTGCAGGAAAGTCATTGAAGGCACGGACTTTCCACCTTCAGCCCGTGGCAAGTTCTTTCGTTCCTCTTATCAGCGCTGCTCCTGCCTGTGCAGGCAGACTTCAGAATGCACAGCTGTCCTCCCCACCGCCCCCACCCCCAGGCCAAGAGCCAAGCGCCCTGCCCTCCCCTCCTTATCTCTGCCGGCCAGCGGGGTGGCCACAGCCTCTCTGCTGAAACAGATTAGGGCTCCTGTTGCTTCTCCTCCTGGGCCTGCCTGTCACCGTGAGTTCTTCACGGTGGGGTGACCCAAACCAGCCGATGGAGTGTCGTTTCTGATGCTGGGATCCCAGGCTCCTCCTTGGTCTGCAGTGGTTTCTAGTAAGAGGAAGGAAATTTGCCCAGAGCGGGGCCCGACCTAGGCAGGGAAGCAATGTTCCTCCCGCACAAAAAGCTCTCCAAGCTTTGCACAGCGGCCTGAGGGGTGGGGGGACCCCTTGGCCTTCTTCATTCAGCCCAGCAGGCTCCCGGACAGCCGTGACCGCCCAGACAGGGCGACAGCCGGCCTGGGTTCTGAAGGGTGAGCAGGAGTTGGCCAGGAGGAGCGGTTCTCTGTGTTGCAGAGAACTGCCAGCTGCCTGCATCCCTGGCCCCTGAGTCCCCCGGGGCTGTGTGTCCTGGAGACAGGAGCGCTCGGAGGCTGCCAAAGCGTGCAGCTGCCACGGTGCCAGTTGAAGGGGCAGCAGATAATGGGGGATCATGCCAGATGGGCTTCGTTATCCTGTGCTGTGCAGGAGATGGAGGCTGAGAGGTCCAGCCCCTCAGCGGGGACAGCACGGGCCAGGGAGGGGATCTGGGGCTGTGGACACTGAGTCTGTCCTCGAGACTGTCCAGAGTCCCTTGCCATGAAAACTGCGTCCCAGGGGCCCACGGGGGAGCAGAGGAACCCTGGGTGCGGAGTCCAGCGGGCATCCCAGACCTGGTTCTCTTTGCCGGTTCTCCCGGGGGAAGCAGAAAGGACTTTGATAACCGCTTAGGGAGATAACGGAAGCAGCGAGCCCAGGGCACACTGGGTGTCCTGTTAGTTTCCTTCCTTCTCGAGGGGTTGCTTAAGTTAGGATGAGGAGTGGGATGCAGCCGGGCAGGGGGCCCGCTGAGGGCTTGGGGAGGGCCAGGAGACCCCTACCAGCTGGGAGCGATGAGTAGGCACCCCGTCTTAGAAAGGACCTGGATTTAGAGCTGGGAGAGATGTCCCTGGTGGCCCAGTGGTTATGACTCTGCGCTCCCAATGCAGGGGCGGGGGGAGGGACTGCGATCCCTGGTCGGGGAACTAAGATCCCCACATGCCACACAGTCAAAAGACAAATACATTTTTTTAAATTGCATAAAAAATGATAGGAGAAAAAAAATGATAGGAGACAGTATCTGGTGGGTGCTTAGTGGACAATAGGTGAAGGTATGGGAGGGGTAGGTGGGAAGGGAGCTGGATGTGTGGGTGGGGTGTTGGGATGATGGATGGGTTAGCAACACCTCTAAGAAGCTGACTGGGTCCGATGGTGGGAGAATATGCCTGGTAGACCCACAGTGAACAATAGATGAATGGATAAGATTGATGAATGGGTGGTTGAAAAGAATGGGTGACTGCCTGGATAGATGAATAGATGGCGGATGGGTGGATGGATACAAGGATGAATGGACAGGATGGGTGGGTAGGTGAATGAATGAACACATAAAGGACTTCCTTAGTGGCTCAGTGGTAAAGGATTCACCTGCCAGTGCAGGAGACATGGGTTCAATCCCTGGATCGGGAAGATCCCCTGGAGAAGTGAATGACAACGCACTCCCAGTATCCTTGCCTGGGAAATGCCATGGACAGAGGAGCTGGCGGGCTGCAGTGTATGGAGCCGCAAACAGACGACAACAACACAGATAAACCTCCTCCGCTCCCCTTTACTGCCCATCAGAGCTGTCTTCAGCTGTGACTTGTCTCCCTGGCCGCGGCCGAGCGCCACCTGCCCTGGGGCTGCGGGTCGGGGCGGAGCTTTCCCTCAGTGGAGGGGCTTGGATCCCCCTCCGGCACCCCACATCTGCCTGATGGAGGTAGCCTGGCTCTGGATGCCTGGAGCACCCCGGGGACCAGCACCCTCCGCCTGCTGCCGCCGGGGTGCTCCCGCTGACGTGTCCTTCAGCAACTCCGCTGTAGGCGGGCCACAGCTCCCAATTAAACTGTTGAAGTGACAAAAGACCCCGGGCAATCATGTGATTAAAAATAACCCGGGCCGGCTGAGAGAGCCTATCAGTGCGGGCCGGGGGTGAGGGGGAGGAGAAGGAGGGCTTCAATCCCAGCCCTCTGACGCCATCGCCCATCCTGTTTACAGCGCAGGATGTGTGAGACCCAGAAATGACCGGGTTTAACCACTGAAGGAGGGTGTTCTGGGGCACTGCGTGCGGGGAGGGTGGTCCCAGCGTGGAGGACGCCCAGGCCACAGCGACAAAGAGCAGACGTCAGGATAGACGAACCCGCGCTCACTGAGCACCTTCTGTGTTCCGGGCCTGGGCTGGGGCCCTTTCCTAGGGGCTGTCTTAAAATTTCAGTGCAGTCAGATGTTAAAATTTTCATTCATAGGAATGTGAGGCCCACAGTCACTTATTCAGCGAGTGCTGACTGAGCATCTAGGTGCCAGGTGCTGTTCAGTCTTTCGGGGACTGTTGCTCAGTCGTGTCCGACTCTTTCGACCCCACGGGCTGCAGCATGATAGTGTTCCCTGTTCTTCACCGTCTCCCGGAGCTTGCTCAGACTCATGTCTACTGAGTCGGTGATGCCATCCAACCATCTCATCCTCTGTCATCCCCTTTTCCTCCTGCCTTCAATCTTTCCCAGCATCAGGGTCTTTTCCAGTGAGTCGGTTTTTCTCATCAGGTGGCCAAAGTATCAGAGTTTCAGCTTCAGCATCAGTCCTTCCAATGGATATTCAGGGTTGATTTCCTTTAGAATGGACTGGTTTGATCTCCTTGCAGTCCAAGGGACTCTCAAGAGTCTTCTCCAACACCACAGTTTGAAAGCATCAATTCTTCAGCGCTCAGCCTTCTTTATGGCCCAACTCTACATGACTACTAGAAAAACCATAGCTTTGACTATCCAGACCTTTGTTGGCAAAGTGATGTCTTTGCTTTTTGATATGCTGTCTAGGTTTGTCATAGCTTTCCTTCTAAGGAGAAAGAGTCTTTTAATTTCACGGCCCCAGTCACTGTCCACAGTGACTTTGGCGCCCAAGAAAATAGTCTGTCACTGTTTCCATTTTTTTCCCCTTCTATTTGCCATGAAGTGATGGGACCAGATGCCATGATCTTAGCTGGGGATCAATCGGTGAGCAAATGCAAAAACTCCGCTCTCAGGAAGCCCCTCGTCTGGCTGGTCCTGTGATTGATCCTCCAGGGTCTCCATTCAGCAAAAAAGGCCTGGCTGGGGTCCTGTGCCCCCTCCCATGGTTTGTTTCAGGCTCATTACCTGAAACACAGCACATCCCCCGGATAAGAGGGGCTCTGATGTGCCAGCCGGCTGCTTGGTTAGGAAGTTGGGGGATCTTTCCTCTGTGTCCTTAGCCAACTAGAAACAGACTCCAGGAACCAAATTGGCTTCAGGTCACAGAATAAAAGTGGAAAGGGACCTTGTCAGGTCCAACCTGACCCCGGCCTGTGGCTGCACACTTTTTGGCCACCTCTCAGGTCAGTCAGTTCCTCAGCTCAACACTGAGCACAAATGTGTCTTCTATCGATTTTTACATGTTGGGCACAACCTCTCTTCCAAGGTCATGAGCAAAGCACCATTTTCACAGAACAGACCACCGATTTCATCTTTCAATTATGCTTTATTGAGGTGTTTTTCTTTCTCTAAAAATAGTACATTCCTCATAGAAAATCTAGAAAATATAAAAAAGAAAATTAAAATCACCTGTTACCCCACCATTAAGAGACACATATTATTAACATTTTAGCATATTTCCCCACCACTTTTTATTCCCCGACCAAAACGTCGTGGTCCCTTCAACAGCTCCTCATCTAAAAGGGTTGAAAAAGTGAAAGTGAAAGTCACTCAGTCGTGTCCGACTCTTTGCGACCCCATTGACTCTACAGCCCATGGGATTCTCCAGGCCAGAATACTGGGGTGGGTAGCCTTTCCCTTCTCCAGGGGGTCTTTCCAACCCAGGGACTGAACCCAGGTCTCCCGCATTGCAGGTGGATTCTTTACCAGTTGAGCCACCAGGGGAACCCTCTAAAAGCACTTGCCAGACTTTTTAATCATGATGGCGAAAAACCCAGGATCTCTTGCACCCATTTGGCTGGCCCTTCATCACATGTGGAGGCCACTCAAAGTGAAGATGACGTTCCAGATGAGGGCTGAATTAAGGGCGTTGTCTTTTTCATTGGCAAATATTAAGAGAATTGTAAGGTATCTGGAAATTCCCTGGCAGTCCAGTGGTTGGGATTCGGCACTGTCTCTGCCAGGGGTCTGGAGTTCCGTCTCTGGTCGGGAGCTAAGATGTCATAGCCACGCGGTGCAGTTTTCAAAGGTTGCGATTTTGTGTGTGTGTCCATCAGGAAAGGATCCCCACACTCAGTTAATTAGCACACCCTTCACCTCGCTTGTCTCCTATGTGGCTCTTTTCTGGGTGAGACCATCCAAGTTTCTTTTCTTTGCAAATTTCAGTTTTGCGACAGGGTGATCAGCTGTGGTCACCATGCTGTACATTAGATCCTCAGGCCTGATTCATCTCATTACTGAAAACTGGTGCCATTGACTGCCTGTTCCATCTACCCCAGCCTAGTCCCTGGCAACCACCATTCTCCTGTTTCTATGAGGGTTTGGTTTTTTTTTAGATTCCACATATAAATGAGATCTTGTGGTGTTTGTCTTTCTCTGACTTATCTCACTTAGCAGAATGTCCTCCAGGCACATGCGTGTTGTCACAAGTGGCAGGATTTCCTTCTATTTTATGGCTAATTAATACCCTACCGTGCAAGCACACCACATTTTCTTTGTTCATGCATCCATTCATGGAAGGTTGTCTCCATACCTTGGCTATTGTGGAAATTCACCGATGAACTGGGAGTGCAGTTCTCTCTTTGAGATAGTGACTTCATTTATTTTGGATGAATACCTGGCAGTGGGATATGCTTGTTCTCGTTTTAATTTCGGGGGGGAATCTCCATACTGTTGTCCATCGTGGCTACACCGGTTTGCATTCCCAGTTGAGAGGGAACTTTTCTTGGGCACTGGGCAAATCAGGGTGTTGAAGTTGAAAGACTGGGGGCTCTGTGATATGACAGACCTGGGTCTTGGTCCTGGTGCCCTTGATGTGTGATCCCTGGGCTCCAGGTTCGACCGTCTGTAAAATGGGGGTAGTCACGCTCCTTTGAAAGACTGTCAGGAGGCAAACAGGGTTGTGTGCAGAGTGCTTGCGGCATGGTATGTGCCAATCAACAATTATAATTGTAGCTAAAAAATGAAACCAATGGGCTTCGAGGCCCAGGGCAGCCTTACTAGGAAAGCTGGGCGGAGGGGGTGGGTGGGGCACGGCCCTGGTCCCCTCGGCCAGCCGGTGCGGAATCTCACAGTTGACGTTCAGTCGCTCAGTTGTGTCCGATTCTTTGCGACCCCGTGGACTGCAGCATGCCAGGCTTTCCTGTCCTCCGCCATCTCCCAGAGTTTGCTCAAACTCTTGTCCATCGAGTAGGTGATGCCATCCAACCATCTCATCCTCTGCCACCCTTTCCCCTTTTGCCTTCAATAGACAGGGCAGCTTAAACTGTGTGCGTTTATTTTCTCCCAGTCCTGGGGGCCGGAAGTCCGAGATCAGAGTGTGGGCAGCTGTGGCCCCTCCTGAGGCCTCTCTGCCTGGCTTGTGACGCCGCCGCCTCGCTGGGTCCCCACGAGGTCATCCCTCTGTACCCGTGCATCCCTGATCACCCTCTGTGTGTCCAGAATTCCTCTTCTTGTGACCCCAGTCCTACTGGATTAGACCCTCTGTATGACCACCTTTAACCTTTATCACCTCTTTGAAGGCCCCATCTCCCAACCCAGTCACATACTGGGGGCTGAGAGTTTGACATGCATTCTGTGCTTGCATGCCTGCATGCTTAGTTGCTCCGTCCGACTCTGTGCGACCCCATGGACTGTAGCCCGCCAGGCTCCTCTGTCCATGGGGATTTTCCAGGCAAGAATACTGGAGTGGGTTGCCATGCCCTCCTCCTGGGGATCTTCCCGACCCAAGGATCAAACCCAAGGCTCCAATCTGGACTGCAGGCAGATTCTTTCCCTGCTGAGCCATCGGGGAAGCCTCACGCATTGTGGGTTGGGGGGCAGAGGGGGCCACAGTTCAGCCCGGACCAGCCTCTTTGGGATCTTCATGGCACTGGTTGATGTCACCTTAAAAGGCTTAGTATCTGGAGCAGAACAGAACATACAGCCCCTCCAGCAGTCACAGACCTGAGAGGCCGAGAGAGCCGGTGAGAAGGAGGTCTGGATACAGAGGCCGGTACGTCCTACCCTGATGGCCACAGGGTCTCCCCAGTGGTGAGCGGGCGAGGAGAGGAGGGCCTTGTTGCAGGTGGGCTCCTGCCTTCCTCTGGGAAGAGGAGAAAGGATGATGGGAGACCGGCCCGGTGTGGGTCGGTGGGGGTGTGCACCCCGAGTGCACATGCCCTGACGCATCGGGTCCCTACTGGGCGTGGCTCACAGGCCACACCAGGTCACTGGGTAACACACCAGATAGGTACATCCCCCCTCCAGGTGTCCAAACCAAGATGGCGAAAGAGGCGACGTCTTGGCTGGAGAAACTCAGTAGCCTTGCTCATCGGCACCCCGTTTGGGCCCAGTTCTTGGATTAAAAGTCTTTGGGTCGGGCCACGGACCCCTCCCCTGCCTTGGACCTGCTCTGTGCCCCTGGGTCCTGATCCCCATTTGGGGTGGTGGCGGAGCCCCCGGGGGCTGATGGGCAGTGTGTGGACTTCAGAGCCTCCCAGAATCTGTGCCGTCCTGAGCGTCGCTGGAGGGAGCGTAACGCTTACTTTGCTGATGCTGCTGCATTTACCACTTCCGCCGAAGAGGGGCGTGTTTTCTGGCAGGCTGAGCCTCCGGCTCACCCTCCACCCTCCCTGCTTCCCATCTGTGTGGTCAGGAGGGGGGCTGACGAGCAGCCCGCTGCGGAAAGACGGAAGGGGAGCACCCCACAGCCGTCCCTCACCGCCTCCTGATGTGTTGAAACAGGGGGATGAGTTTGGGGTCTCAGCTGACCAGAAGGGCACGCACGCCAGGTTTGCAGACTCCAGGGCCGTCCCCGCGCGGGGACAGGCTGCCTCTGTCCACCTGTCCTAGGCCGCCCGTGTACCTTCTGCGAGGCGCGGGCAGTGGCCTGTAACAGGCCCATGAGAGCTGCCCTGCAGGGGCTGTGGCCAAGATGACCAGGCCGTGTCTTTAATTCAGAGGTTGGTGCGTAGGAGGTACACGCGGCTCGGCTTTTCTGCCAAGTCACACCTGCTTCCCTCTGCAGGCCTGCTTGTTCTTCGGGTGAAGGATCTGATCTGCCAGGTCTGTCAGCACTTGTAAAACACATGTCCTTTCGTGAAGCCCCTTCCGGTCTGGTTTTACTGCCCGTGGGGCGGCTGTGGCGTCGGGACTTCCGGGACAGCCGTTGAACCCACCACGCGTGTGAACCGGGTGCAGACATCCACCTTGGCTCCCAAGGCTCCCGTGGCCTGACGTGGCTCCCCCATTCCAGGTCCTGTAGCCCACTGTGCTTTAAACACCATTCCTACATTTCTCTCCCAGCAGACCCAAGCAGGAAACACTCCCAGAAGGTTCCCTTCACGGGCTCTCAGCCTCCACGGCTTAGGTCAGAGTCACCTCCACCTCCAGCCCAGGTGAGGGCACCAGGAATCAGGGCACAGAGGACCCCATCCAGCCCCAGCACCCCCTTCTGGGATTGAGTTACAGCATCCGCTCAGTTCAGTTCAGTTCAGTTGCTCAGTCGTGTCCGATTCTTTGCAACCCCATGAATCACGGCATCCGCTACTCTGGACCAAATTCCTTTATCTTTCCAATAGAGTTTTAACGAGTTTGGGATACTCATCTGTCACACATCCTTAAGACCACACGGCTTCATTTTGTATGAACACGTGGCTCTTCTCGTGGGCAGGAGGAATGAGACCCCCGAGGGGAGTCCCAGACGCCAGCTTCCTGCTCAGATGCATCCTCTCCTCCAGACCGGGGACCCGGGTTCTGCTTGGCTTCAGGCAGCCCTGCCTCCTCCACTGGCCCGTAGATGCAGAAGGGAGCCAGGCCACAGCTCCGAGGGTCAGCCCAGCGGAGGATTCTGGAAAGGCTACAGCTCACTTCTTGCTTGGCATCTGTGTGACCTCGGTCAGCCCCCCGCTCCCAGCCCTCGGGTCCTGTCCTGTTGGCAGGGACCAGGCCACCCTCCAGGACTCAGTAACCAGGCGGTGATGGGTCCTGGTATCACACGGGCCTCACACCTGGCGCTGGAAGTCAGGAGGCCTGAGCCCTTGTCCTGCAGAGGAGACCCGGGCCCTCCGCTCCCTGGGTCCCGCTGGGCATCCTTGTCTTTGTCCTGCCCATTCTCCGTGGTGGCTTCTTAACAGACGTATCTTTTGTCTTCTCGTCTTCATGCCAACTTTTGTTACTGATGGGGAGCACGTGCCAGGCCTTCTCGCCACATGCATGCAGGAAAACTGGCCCCGTGGAGCCCCTCCTTTAGCATCATCGGTCCTCTGAACACTGGAGCTGAAAGCGTGTGGGTGGATGGCGGCCGTGCCTTCCTGGACGAGAGCCGAGGCTGCGGCCCCACCCTGGGTGGACTGCCCCCCTCAGGCCCACACCCAGGGCCGGCCGCTGCTCTGGCCAGTTAGCACCAGAAGCATTTACAGACATGGCCTTGGAATTGGGACATGCCCTGCATTGGTTGCCCAACCTCTTCCCCACCCAGACCAGCTGAAAGAGCATCTTTGTCAGAGAGAAGAGGACTTGGAAGGGTGGGTGACCACCTCGAGGAGGACCCCAGAAAGGACAGGTGCCCACCTCCAAAATGCTTCCTCCTCCCCATGCCAAGGGCCCCTGGAGCCTCCTCTGACCCACAGGTACCCAGAGCTGGGCTGCTATCCGGGGCACCCCAGCACTCTGCTCTGCTCCACCCATCCCCCCTCCAAGGCCCCAACCTGGGCTCTGGAGCTGTGATCTGGGAGAAAAGTCTCCGTTACAAGTTTGCCCTGTCCCCAAGATGCCAGGGAAAGGGAGGGTTTTTTTTTTAATTATTTTATTCATTTGTGTATTTTATTTTCAGTTGTGCTGGGTCTTCGTTGCCGCATGGGCTTTCTCTCGTTGCAGCGAGCAGGGGCTACTCTTGGTTGCTGTCCGCAGGCTTCTCCCCGCAGCGTCTTCTCTTGTTGCTGAGCACGGACTCTAGGGCCTGGGGTTCAGTAGTTGCGGCTCTCGCTCCACAGTGTGTGGAATCCTCCTGGACCAGGGATCGAACCTGTCTTCCCTGCGTTAGCGGGCGGATTCTCAACCGCTGGACCACCAGGAAATTTCCTGAGAAGGAAGTTTATAAGCCAGCGTTTCAGAGACTCTGGTCTTTCCGGGTCACTCTCTGGGGAGCCCTTAGGCTCAGCTAGGTACACTGTCGTCATCATGGGGACATCGGGGTTGAGGGTCCGCGGTGTTCATAGGTCATCACAGGTCATTGCCTGGCCTGAGTCCGACTGTCTGCTCAACCCTCGTGAGGCCGCACAAGCCGGTTTTCCCATCTGAGAACTGGGGGTGCAGTCGGGCCGTTCTGACCCGGCTGCTGCGAGGGGCAGGTGGGTTTCCAGTGGAGCTTGCAGCGCAGACCCCAGCTTGAGGCGGGTGTGGGTGCTCAGGGGGCAGCACTGGTGCGTTTCTGGCTTGGGGAGGGGGCAGGGGGTCTGAGCAGCTGAGTGTCACCATGTCCTTGTGTGGCAGAGGGAGAAAGCCCGAGCTCTAGTCATCCTCCTCTTACAAGGGCACTAACCCCATCCTGGGGGCCCCACCCTCATGACCTCATCTAACCCTAATCCAAATACCATCACGCTGGGGTGAATTTAGTATAGGAATTGGGGGGACACCAAAATCCAGCCCACAGCAATCAGGGTCAGGATGGGGTGGGCATGTGTCAAGGGTGAACAGGAAAAGCTCAGTGAGGCTGTGGTCTCAGGAAGGCAGTGCATGTCCCAGGTCCATGGCCCAGAGCGTTGTCCCCAAAGAGGCAGCCTTGTTGTTTCAGGAACAAGGGCAGAGCAGCAGGGAGAGCCCCAGGGGGGCACATGGGGGGACGGGAGGGCCAGACCTGGGCGTCCGGCTGAGTGGCCACATCTGCCGCTGGAGTTGCTGAGGTTTGAGCGAGGGCAGGGTGGCATAAAGCAGCCGCCCAGCCCGCTCCTCTGTGAGGCTCACCCTGGGACGCCCAGACCGGCAGCTGCCCCTGGGGCACCTGCCAGGTTGCCCTCTGCCTGGATGGTCACCAGAGCCCGCTCCCACCCCTGGAGCTCTGTACATTGGGTCCCACGTGTGGCCAGTGCCAAGCGACTGGCTTCAGGTCCCCTTCTTCCCGGGGGCAGGTCCTCGGCACCAGAACCCCTGGGGGTCTCGGTCTGGAGGATGCACTCAGTGGTGAGCACGCCCAGCAAGTCCTGCCTGTCAAGAGCCTTGAGGGTGCCCGGCACCCACAAGCCCACTGCGTCAGTATCCTGGGGTGGCCATGACAGATGGCCATGCCCTGGGCAGAGAAATCAATTCTCCCACAGTCTGGAGGCTGGAAGTCTGATATCAAGGTGTCCCAGGGCCGCACTGCCTCCTGGGCTCCAAGGGAGGGTCCTTCCTGCCCCTCCCAGGTGTCCTGGGCTGCGCCTGCATCCCTCCAGCCTCTGCCTCCTTCTCCTCACAGCCTCCCCCTCTGTGTCTCTTCTCTCCCTTTACAAGGATGCTTGTCCTCAGATTTAGGGCCCACCTGGCTCACCCAGGATGACCCCAGCTAAAGCCCCCTGACTTATCACAGCCCCAGATTTCTTTTCCAGAAATGGTCGTGCTGACCAGCAGTACCTTCCTCCTTTCTGGAGAAGCTCCCAGTGACCGTTTACAGGTGGAGACGTGAGCTTTCAGATCCGCCCGCGTTCACCAGCTGAGCACCCACCTATCCTGGCCAGGGGCCTCTGCCAGTCCTCTGCCTCCAGGGTCAGCTGCATCCTCACCCAAGAGCCTCAGACGTGGACTAGCATGGGTCCATCTTGACCGGGCCTCAGGGGGCCTCTGATGAGAATGTGGCATTTAATGAAGGCTGCCCTGTGGTGACTGTGGAGGAGGGCGAATGACCTGGATCAAGAGAACCCGGCAAGCAGCAGAGTAGCCTGAGGTCATGTCATAAGGAGTATATGTCCAAGACAAGGGAGGTGAAAGGATTACACACACCCATCACTGCCTCTGCACACTTTCTAGTCATGCTGGGCAGGGGCTGGCTCAGGGACCCCAGCATCCCCTGGGGTGGTGGTTCCCTCTCAGAGCAGGGGCCTGTAAATCTGCCCACCCCGGCAGCTGTAGCCACCTCCACCTCCCCACGCTGACCCCCATGATGGGTCCCTCCTGTTGGCCGCTCCAGCCCAGACTCGGCACAAGCCTCTCGCTGAGCACAGATGCTCTGCAGCCGCTGAGGCCCGCATCCACCCCATCTCCAGGGTAACGCAGATTTCCCCCGTGTGCTGCTTAAAATACCCTGCCATTCCCAGCCACACAGCGCATGCTCTGTTCTCAGCCGGGCCGCCTCCCCTAGGGCCCTGCTCTCCCGAGCGGTCAGTGGGAAGGCCCCAGCGCCAGCAGGCCTCCTCTCCCCTGCGTGGCTGTGTCCTTGGCCCCTGGGATACAGGCCACTGTCCCACGTCCTCTCCTGACTGGGGGGGTCGATGCTGGTCCTCCCTGCCACACCCAGAAACACCTGTTGTGTCCACGTCCTCCTGGGCCCTGGCCCTCTAGACTCTCAGCAGGGACACAGCTGAAGGACTCTGTGTCCTTACGACCCCAGGGTCCTGCTCCAGGTCGGCGGAGCCTGCGTCTGTGTCACCAACCTAATTGTAGATGTGGCTGCGTTCAGCCGGGAGACACAGGCTGTCCTGTCACTCATCACAACATGGGCTTCTAGGTACGCTTTTTAAGTGTGACCTTCACACACATTCCTTTAACATCTCTCTGATTTTAATTATTCTGGTTCTTCAAAACCTGCTCAGAAGCATCAGGCCAAGACATTTCCCAAGTAAAGCAACTCCAGCACTTTTGCTCCCGGCCCAAGCTCATCCAGGTTGCCCTGCAGGGCCCAGCCCCAGGCCCCTGCCCGGCCGTGCCCCGCCTTGTCCCACCTCCCCGGCTGATGGCCGTCTCCCAGTGCTGGCGGCTCCCCCCTCTCTCCTTCCCTCCGCACCTTCTGCCTCCTGCTGTGAGCCCGTCCTTGGCAAGGACCCAGCCCCGCTCTGTGCTTCCATTCCTTTAGCCTGTCCACGCCAGGCCCAGAAAGGCACCAGAGATCCAAGTGTCGGAGAGCCACCTCCCCACACCTCAGAGCCTGTGTCTGTCCTCCATCATCCCTTGAGCCCTGCCCTGACCCCTTCTCTGCACCTCCCCCTCCCTCAGCCCCACCCACCTCCCAGGATCCCCCCACTCCCGGGGCCCTACCTACCTCCGACCTGCCTGTCCAAGCTCATCTCCATCCCCTGGGCCAGGGCTTCCTGAAATCTGCCTTGAAGGGCCAGAGAGCAAACATCTGTCTTTGCGGGCTGGGGGTTCTTTGGGGCATCTGCCCCCTTGCATTGTAGCGCAAAAGCAGCCACACGCACAGTACACGGCGAGTGGGGGTCACCGTCCCAGCAGAACATTAGTGACAAAGCGGGCGGCCTCACCTGCAGACCCCAGGGTGGCCAGGAGTTCAGGCTCTGCTTCCAGTAGTTGTGTAGCTTCCGGAAAGAGACAGAATGTCTCAAAGTCTCAGTGTCCCCATCGAAAATGAAGATGGTCTTTATACCACCACGCAGGGCTGGAGCGAGCCCAGACAAGGCGATCCAGGGCAGGCAGTCATTGCTGAGAAGGATTGTTACGATCAGTAATGCCAGCCCCTCGACTCCTTGCCTTGTGAAGATGTGCCCCGATTTGCCCACCTGTGTCTCCGCTTGTGCCATGCCTCCTGCCGGAGATGCCCGTCCCTCACTGGTCTCTCTGCCGAACCCCTGCTCCTCCTGCGAGAGCCAGCTGGGAGAGTCCGTGCTCTCCTCTGCCCTGTAGAGCATGACCCGTCTCACTGCCGCAGCCCACCCCACTCTGTTGTAGTGATCTGTTCCATGTCTGTCTCCCCCACCCTCCCCGCCAGCCTGTGCCTCATCTCAGCTTAGTCATCTCTCCATCCCCGGCATCCGACACACAGAGATGCTCAGACTCATTCATTCAGCAGAGATGCGCTGCTGCAGGCTGTGTGTGCCAGACACGGTTCCAGACACGGGGTTCCAGCCACAGGCGGGGAGGTAGCCACCGCTGTCGTCGGCGGGGGGCAGTGCTGGGGAGCAGAGAGGCAGGCTGTGTGCAGCAAGGCCACTGATGGCCACGTGGAGGTGGGGTGTTCGACCTGGAGGAGATGAGGAGTGAGCTGTGCAGATGCAGGTGAGGGTATTCCAAGCAGGAACAGCAGGTGCAAAGGGCCTGGGGCAGGAACGGGCTTGTGTTTCAGGACCAGCAAGGAGGGTGTCATGACGGCAGCTTGGTGGGAGGGGGATTCCACTGAGAGGTGGGCTCAGGAAGCCTGTGGACTGTGGTAAGGACTGTGGGGTTTGTTCTGACTCACAGGGCCATTCAAGGGTTTGAGCAGAAAATGATGTGTTGGTGGAAAGTAAAGGCTGCATTATTCAGGAGGCCAACAGCCTCGGGAGCAGGTGGGACTTACCAGAAAGCTAACTCCCTGCTGCCAGCTTCGGTGAGAGCTTTTAAAGGGAGAGTTTCGGGGGTGCACAGGCAGAGGGCGGGGGCTACACGTAGAAAGAGCACAGTTGGCTCTGACAGTCATCTTGAGCTTGTCATGAGTGGTCTGACCAGCATCACTGACTGTTTTAGGTCCAGTTAGTCTTTGGTTCCAGGGTTGGTTGGTTCCCATTTCCTGGAGGCCAGTTCTCAGAACGGTGGCAGCTTTTGTCGTGGCTACAGTCTGATCATCACGTAGGTAACTTCTTCCACCTGCTGGGGGTCCAGTATCTACAAGATGGCTGAGAATATTACCTGTAGCCCTTGAGAAGAAACTCAAAGTCCTTCACTTTAATGGCTAAGCTGTTATTGTGTTGTCCTGTTTGTTTGACCACTTGCCCTTTGCTCCTGTATCTTCCCGCTTCTCTGGTAACAGTTATTCTTTGGCTGAAGTTTCTCTACAGACAAGAGGCAGGCAGAGGACGTGGGGTTGGGTGGGGTATTGCGTTGGGTGGGGTACTGCGGTGGGAAGGTCCCTGAGGCGGGAAGGTCCTTCTCGACTTCAAGGCTGCAAGCAGCACTGATGGTGAGTGCTAGGAGTGAGCGAGCTAGGATGAAGTCCCCGCTTGCCCTTTTCAGGCCCCTTCCCTCTGCCCGGGGTGGGCACCATCCTGGATGAGGAAAGCAGGCTGTGGGGAGGCTGACCCCCTCACCCAAAGCCAGCGCCTCCATGGCAGAGCAGGACCAGAACCGAGGCCCAGGGCAGAGGCACCCACGTGATCCATTCCTTTAAAAAAAAAAAAAATTTATTTGGCTGTACTGGGTCTTAGTTGCAGCATGTGGGATCTAGTTCCCCGACTAGGAATCGAACCCAGGCCCCCTGCATCAGGAGCTTGGAATCTTAACCACCCGAGCCCTGGGAAAGTCCCTCTGTTACTTTTCTATAACAATTATTGAGATGTCATTCAAATACCATAATAACCGCACTTTGAATGCGCGCATGCCAAGCACTTCAGTCATGTCTGACCCTTGGCGATCCCATGGACTGTAGCCCACCAGGTTCCTCTGTCCACAGGCAAGAAAACTGGAGCGGGTTGCCATTTCTTCCTCCAGGGGATCTTCCTGGCCCAGGGCTCAAACTGGCATCTCTTATGTCTCCTGCGTTAGCCAGCGAGTTCTTTACCACTAGTGCCGCTCTTTGAAAATGCACAATTCATGGCAGTTGGTGCATTTACAAGATTGCACCACCGTCACACTCTCCAGTTCCAGAGCATTCTCATCACCCCAGAAGGGAACCTGGACCCGTTAGCAGTCTCTCCCATCGCCCTCACCTCCAGCCCCTGGCAATCCCAGTTGGCTTCCCGCCACTGGGTTTACCTGCTCTGCGCCTGTTGTGCCAATGCAGCCATGCGTCTGGAGGGCACTGCTCCCTCCGCGAGCATTGTGCTCCATCAGAGGGTGTGCATGGGGTGGCGTGTGAGTGTAACTGGAAGTGTTTCCATTCAGTTCAGTCCAGTTGCTCAGGCATGTCTGACTCTGTGACCCATGGACCGCAGCACCCCAGGCCTCCCTGTACATCACCAACTCCCGGAGTCTGCTCAAACTCAGGTCCATCGAGTTGGTGATGCCAGCCAACCCTCTCATCCTCTGTCGTCCCCTTCTCCTCCCATCTTCAATCTTTCCCAGCATCAGGGTCTTCTCCAGTGAGTCAGCTCTTCACATCAGGTGGCTAAAGTATTGGAGCTTCAGCTTCAGCATCAGTCCTTTTGGTGAACATTCAGGACTGATTTCCTCTAGGATGGACTGGTTGGATCTCCTTGCCGTCCCTGGGGCTCTCAGGAGTCTCTCTTGGAACGTGTTCTTGTTTAACGAGGGCCACAGAGCAGCTGCATTACCGAAGTGCTCATTTGCTCTGGGCTCATGTGTGTGCAGACAGATGTGTCAGTTGGGTGGAAATTCATGTTCTCTGCCCATCAAGCTAACAAGCCCAGCCCCATTCTGCCCAGGCGACCTGGAGCCCTGGTTTTCATGCTGGGCTCCTTGGAGCCCTGGGCATTGATTCTACTTTTGCTGACAACTTGTCTGAGTCTGTGTGGTGAACAGGCCAGGGACAGGCTGCCAGTTCATCTTGAGTTAATTGGCAGTTGGGAGGGGCCGCCTTCTACCAGATGAATGCTGTGTGATCGCTGCAGAGACGCCGTGCCTTAGCCCGGCGCGCTGGCTGCGGATGGACCCGTCCCCTTCTCGCTCATCCCAGGGGAAGCCTGTGTGATGCTCTGAGCATCTCGCCAAGTCCCATCTGTGTTCGTGGAGGAGTGCAGCTCTCCTGTGTCCGCAGCAAGCAGATGGAGTGGCCTGGGCGCTGGCTGGGCGTGGAGCTGAGAGCGTCTTTCCCTGCGTTGATTCCCAGGCGCCGCCCTCTCTCCTCCCAGCTGTCCCTAGGGCAATAGTAAACGGCGAGCTGGGGGGGTTGTGGCTCCGCCCGCACCTGTCTGTTCTCGCCCTGATGTGGACTGCTCCTGTCGTCCTCTCTTCTTTTTATCTAATGCATTCGCGGCACAGAAGAGGAAACGCAGCGAGAGCCTTCATCAAGCCCTAAAATAAATAACTCTTGAAAAATGTCAGCCAACAAAATGGTCAGAAAACCTCTCTGCCTGCTTCCCCCACAAGAAGAGCATCACCCCGTTGCTTTGTGGGTTTCCTTTTGTTCACATCACTGTTCACACGCACAAGTGGAGACCAGCCCACGGCCTGCAGGGGACGGTGTGGTGGGAAGGACGCCTGCTTCTGCCGGGCTTCCAGCTGAATGTGGGCCTGGCTGATCTTCTTAGGACCTCAGGAGGTCACATATGGGGAGTCGTAACTTAGAGTGGTCCTGAGTGTTAAGCTGGGTTTTCTCATCTTATTATAACTGTCGTGTGTGGACTGCAGAGCTGGGATGGTGGCATGCATTTTACAAGCGAGAAAACAGCTTAGCAAGGGGAACACTCTTGCCCAAGGGCATAAATTATGAAGCGGCTCTGATTCTGCCTACAGAGCCAGAATCTAACACCTTCTCCATGACTCCAGCTCCCAGGGTGCGCGCTGCTATGCCTCGGTGCCTCCTCCGTTGTAAAGCACATAACCTGCCACCTTAGCAACCAGAAAGCATCGGAAACTCCCCAGAAGTCAGTGAAGACTCAGCATCCCCACTGCAGGCCCTGCAGGTGGCTCTGCCATTCTCTGGAAAAAGACAGTGAATGTGGCAGTGTGTGCATGAAGCGCAGGCAACCACCCACCCTGCGTTTTCCAGGCAGTCCTTCTTTTTTGTTGTTAGTTTTTTTCTTTTTTCTTTTTTTGCTTTGTCTATGCCATGCAGTTTGTGGGATCTTAGTTCCCTGACCAGGAATCGAACCCAGGCCTTCGTCGGTGAGAGTGCAGAGTCCGAACCACTGCACCACCAGGAAACTTCCCAGACGGTCCTTCTGATGCTGACGCTTCTCCCCTTGGTTGCCTCGCACTTTAAAATCTGCGGCGTGCTCAAAACGGTTCCCTGAAAGGGGTGAGACTTGTCATCCCGTTAGGTGGTGAAACCGCCTACAAGTGATGGACCGAAAAGTCAGGTACCTAATGGAGCAGTCAGCAGCTGCTGCATAAGAAGCTGGCCCAGACTTAGTGGCTTGAAGCAGTAACCACTTAGGTCATGACCCTGTAAGTCAGCAAACTGGGCTGGGCTCAGCTGGGAGCCTCTGTTATCACTGAATGTGTCTTGTGTCTGTAGTGGCAGGTGGTAAACAGCAAGCAAGCCGGCGGGGATCCTGGGGCTCTAGTCTCGTGGTCTGGCCGTCCAGCCTGAGCTTCTCGACCTGGCCGCTTGGCAGCATTCAGGACAAACAGAAAAGGCACAGACTCTGGAAATCTGGGCTCAGAACTGGTACAGTGTCACCCACACTGTGTTCTGTTGGTCAAGGGGTCATGGGGCCAGCCGGGATTCATGGTCTGGGAAAATAAACCTTGACTCTTGTGGAAGGAGTTCAAAGTCACATTGCAAATGGGTATGGATACAGGGAGGGAATAATTGCCGCTATTGCTGTGAACAGTCCACCACAGTCGACTGCCACCTGCCTTCCAGGGTGATCTTCATCTCTTTTTCCCAGAGAAGCGCCCATGAACCTCGCAGACATAGACACTCGCTCCTGCCAGTTGGTTCTCGTTGGCCTGGTTCACACCTCTGTCCCATCTCTTATCCCATAAGAGTCTGATTTTATCTGCCTACCTAGCCAGATGGTAGCTGCTTCATGGCCAAGACCCTGGGTCTCCAACCCCTGCCTAAAGCCAAGCCACACAGGGCTCCACAAAGCTCTGGTGGGTAGACGCGGCTGACCACAAGGGTCTGGGCCTCCGGTCTGGTAGCTGGACCTCTGCTCTCCCAGCCTCTGAGATGGCCGAGAGCCCTCACCCCCAGCTTCCACACTGGCCCCAGGAAGCCCAGGTCCCCTCCAGGATATCAGTGAGAGCTAAGTGGGCTTCCACCTCCACTTGCTCTGTGTGTTAGAAGCTAGGATTTCACCGATCACAGCAGGCTTGGAAGGAGGTTTATAAGTCCCCCACGAACTTGAAAGAACTTCAGCTCCAAGGAGCTCAGTCGAGCCTGGAAAAAAACACATGCAGCTGAGACCAGCATGTCCGAGTTGCGCCTCAGCCTTGCCACTGCTGGGCACCTTCACACCCACTCTTATGGACGTGCGGCGTTGGAGGCGGCCACCTCGACTGTCAGATGGGACTGGTTATAAGAACGAGCCCACCTTGAGTGAAGCTGAGCATGGATGCCACAGCTCAGGAGGGCCCTGCCTCTTCCCTGCATCCCCACTCTTCCTGCGAGTCTTTTCATTCACTGCAGTTTTCTGCAAAGGATGATGGGAGAATCCATGAAGATGGGGAAATCAGTACACAGGGTGCCTTCGCTCTGCTAGTAGGAAGTGGACCTCAGTAACGGACTGCACTCCCTGTTGTTATTGGTACTGAGATGTTTAAGCAGATCCTGACACATCTTGCCTGTGGGACAGTGGCCTGCATCGGGGTGAGGTGGTGTGAATGTGCCCACAGGTCTGCGTGATTTAGCATGTAATGAGCCTTTTCAGGCATCAGGTGCTCACTCTGACCCCAGTAGCTCAAAGCTCCAGCCAGCTGGTGGCAGCGGAGATGATGCATCTGGCAGAGGCCTTGGAGGGATGTCATTCTGGGCCACTGCTCACAGGCAAGCTCTCAGCTGTCTCTCCTGTTACCCTGATACCCAACGAAACTCCTCCTGCGAACTTCGCTTTTAATAGTCCCCAAATGTTGCAATATGATTCATGTTAAATATGGCACAGAACCAGCTGCAGATAAGTTAAATGTTGCTGGTTTGGGGTGTTAGTGGCATTTATGAATTTCGTAGGAAAACATTTACTCACCAAAATTCCACAGTTAAAAAAAAGAAACCACTCCCCTTAGTACATCCTACAACACTCATATTTTTTTGCCTGTGTTATTGAGGCTAATGACAGTCTTCAAATGAGATTCAGGATTTTTCTCCCCCAAGGAATCTCACTTTAAAGCACCATCTTCCAAAATCATAATATTTTCTTATACTTTCTTACCTGTGAAAGCTCACGACACATGGTGAAACTGATCAATCACCAGACCATCTTTTCTCAGTAACCAACCCCAGCGTGTTCCTCACTTCTTGCTTAAATAAAACCTTCAGTCTCCTGAACCTTCCCTGAATTTCAGAAAGTCTGGCCCAAGGGTTAATGATCAGAGGAGTGAGACCACGCAGAGACAAAGAACAGCAGTCCAGCGGGAGAGCTCGTAACAATTTAAACGCTAGATCAGCCAAATAGCAGAGCTGCAGGACCCATAGTTCCTTCCTGAAGGACCTGGAAACCAATGTCTGATGCACATTCCTCAGTTGTTTTTGCAGAAACCGGACTCCCACCAGATGGAAGCTGCTATCCACCAGCAGGTACACCCCAAACCAATTGGAACCAGAAGGCTGGCGACTAAGATTCATGAATCTCCACTGTGTCACCTCACCACCAACCAGTCAGAAAATTGAGTACGCACTGACTGTGCACCCGGAATCCTCCCCCTCACCTTGTCTTTAAAACTGTTCCCCTAAAGCCAGCAGGGGGTTCGGTCCTTTGAGCTGAGCTGCCCGTTCTCCTTGCTGGACACCTGCAATAAACACTGCCCTTTCCTTCACCATGACCTGGTGTCAGTAGGTCGGCTTTATTGTGCATCGTTGAGCGGAGGCGAGTTCGGTTCAGCGATGGCAGCCGGCACTCAGCAAGTGTTGGCTTTCTTGCCTTCAGGCTGAATTTTGTCTTGTCTGGTTTTAATGATCATGGAGACTTTTTGTTTCCGTCTCTTAATTCATCCCCTCTGAACTGCTCCCCCGTGGGGTACGTGGACATAAATGCACCAGCCATCCACTCCTGACCGGTGCTGGCCACCTGACCAGCTCCTTAGACCTTGAGAGATCTCCATTCCCAGATGCTGAGCATGTGGGTTCTCTGAACCCAGAATTAGCCTGGCTTCTGGCTGCCTCTGGGCTGGTGTCTGGACTCAGGGCTGCCCAGACTCGACCTGACCACAGGGGCCCCAGTGCAGCTTGGTGTGGGGTGACTGGCAGCAGCTGTATGGTCACCATGATTTCTTAGGGAGATTCCAGCCTCTTGCATCCTCTGAATTACACGCCATCTGACTTTCTAAAAGGAAATGTTAAGAGATTAGAAGAGAAGACAGCCTAGCTAAGATCTGGAAGGTTCTGAGGATGCTGAGGGCTTCTTCTGGCAGTTATAGGTCTTGAGAAAGTTTGTGCATATTCATAAACATGCATGCACACACATGCACACATAAACACACACACGCACCCCAAAACCCACTCCCCGAGCCTCTTTCTTCACTGACCAAGTGGCCTATAGGACACCCCTCTTAATGAGGAGTCCAGGGCTAGCTGTGAGTTTGGGGCTTTTTCCACATGCCCTTGATCAGGCCAGGAGTTAAGCCACAAGAAGGCTCTGTGCCCCTCTGACCCAGAGTGCTCAGGAAAGCAGAGGAGACAGCTGGCCCATCGCAGCTGCTCAACAAGCCACCATTTTTCTGTTTCTTAGATTTGCTCCTCGAGCTTTGTCTGTCTGCCTCTTCCTCATCCCCTCACTTACTGGCGTCCTGAAGAGAGAATGGGACCTGAAGAGTGTCTGTAGCGTGTTACCCAAGTGCGGATATTTGGCTCCAATCTCTAAACTGCATGGGGTTTGTTGATCACCTGTTGATGCCGGGCAGTGTTACCACAGATCGAGAGGCTCACTCTGTGTTGGTGAGCTCACAGCCTCTGTGGGTCGGGCTGGGTGTGGCTCTGCTGGCTCCTCTGCTGGGCTTCACTTAGCCGGGGGTCCAGGCTGCATCCTCATCCAGAAACTCGCCTGGGGAGGGTCCCTTCCAGCCATCTCGGGTTGTCAGCAGAACTGAGCCTTCTAGGTCTGTAAGGCTGAATGCTTCCGTTTCTTGCTGGCTGGAGGCTCCAAGCCCGTCTCTCTACAGGCAGAGGCCACCCCCGGTTCCTCCCAGGTGGCATTCCCCAAGACGGTCACCTGCTCCATCCCACGGGCAGGAGAGAGGCTCCAGCGAGAAACTTGCAGCTGCCTCCTCGGTGACGGGCCTGTGCTCAGGTGCAGACTGTCCCTTTCCCATGTTCTGCTGGTCAGAGGCACATCCCAGGTCCCACGCTCACGGGGTGGGAATCTCACTGGGCCGTGGGATCCTCAGGGCTGCTTAACGGGCTACCTGCCACAGAGACTGTCAGCATATTTTTCAACCCCCAAAGGGGTCTGATGGTACTTGGTAAAGCATCCTGTCACGGGGAGAAACG
The DNA here is from genome assembly GCA_020226075.1 of Hydropotes inermis. NCBI lineage: Eukaryota > Metazoa > Chordata > Mammalia > Artiodactyla > Cervidae > Hydropotes > Hydropotes inermis. Next base: position 44,711,367 of record CM035297.1, on the reverse strand, counting down.
TAGGGACCCAACAGAAGACTGCGAGCCAGGGCTCTCCCGCGACAGTGGCGGGTCTTTCTCTGCCTGGTGTCCTTCGGGAAGCTTTGGTTGTTCCCAGCCGCGCATTGGAGGCTTCGCTCTTCCAGAGCTCATTGTACCCGCTGCCACTACTGCTGTCATCGGGCCTGCTTTTGAGCTGAGAGATTCTTTGAAAAGCTCTCCAGGTAAAAGCTCCGTGAGCCTTTGAGGCACGGCGGGGTGGGAGGTGAGGTTCTGACTCCTATTTCCAGCCCGGTTCCTCTCAGTTCCTTAGGAGACCATCTCTCGCTGCGGCTCTGAGAGTCCGAGAAGCACAATGCACCCATTCTTAAAAGCAATTCTGTGCGAGGATCCTTTTCTATTTCAATGAAATTCTTACATTAAAAACCCATAATATACCTCATTCCAAAAAATTCACATCACACCCTTTATCAGCCAATGCCCAGTCAGAAGCAGACACACACCTCAGCAGGTGCTTCAGACAGACAGGGTGGAACACAGGAATTTTTTTTAAAGATTTTTATTTTGAGGTGGACAATTTTTAAAGTCTTTATTGAATTTATTACAGTGCTGCTTCTGTTTTATGTTTTGGTTTATTGGCCACAAGACCAGGGATCGAGCCCACACCCCCCTGGACTGGAAGGGAGAGTCTCAACCCCTGGCCCAGCAGGGAAGTCCCTGGAATGCAGATCGATTTCAAAAGTGTTTCTGGAGAATCCAGTGTGTTTCTGTGACAAGACTTTAGGAAGGGCGAGAGGAAGAGAAAGGGGTAGGTGATGCCACCCAGAGACGGGTCACCGCAAGAAGCCACTGCTGCCCCTGAGTTAGGGCATCAAAAGACCTAGACCCCCCACCCACCAGGGACACGCAAAGCCATAAGGCCTCCCTGCTGCCCTGGACCAGGGTCTCCTCTCCAGAACCTGGCTGCTGCCCCGGCCAAGGCGTCTGGGAAACGCAGTGTTCACAGTCACTCCCCATCAGGGTGCGGGGAGGGAGGGGACAGGACACCAGGGGGGCACATGTCGCCACTGGGGTGGCAGGCAGCGTGAAACAGGCTGTGACCGTGCAGGGTCTTTCAGAGTGTGCACGCTCGGGGGCCGCCTGACCGGAAGACAGGAGTCTTCCCGCTCAGGGAGGTGGCCATCATCACCCCAGATGTTGCCTGAAAGGCTCACACCCCCCGAGGGTCCTTGCCACCAGGGGTCTGGTGTGGGGACTCAATCAGCATCATCGAAAAGCTCCAGATGAACAAAGGAGCTTCTTCTCTTGATGTTGAAGGCACTGGCATTTCCAGAGAGTCCAGTGTGTTTTCTGTGTGTCTCGCGTGACAAGAGTGTAGGATCTGAGCTCGGAGGGTTATGAGAAGGTCTTCCATCCACCTGGACTTAGCTAAGACCTGATCGCACCCAGCCCTGCCAGCACTTACAGTTCCTTCCAGCAGTGGGACCGCGGACCTCAGCCCGCCTGCAGACACAGGACTGCCCAGCTGAGAGCACTGCCAGGCATCCTGCCACTTGCAGACTGGTGCCCGGGGCCCGATGCCGCCTACAGCTGCTTTCAGAAAATAAAACAACGCCTCCTTGGAAGTTAGGATTTGCTCGTCATTGAGATTCTGTCAACCTCAGGCCCCACCACTGCCTGCTGTCTGACACCTGCTCCTTGACGCATGGCCTGCCTGGAGGCGTTCGGATCTGTGGCTCCTGCTCATGACTTTGGTTTGTGTATTAAACCCAAGGGACATCATATAACTCATTGGGAACCGAGCCAGATGCCAGGGACGAAGTGTCAGAGATGGGGACTGCTGTGAGTGCCCGTGAGCAGCTCACACTCCAGGAAAACCCCCCATACCCCAACACGCGCAACTGTTGGCCGTGACACCGTGAATGGGACTTGAGAGGGAGGCTGGGCCCCCCCCAGGAGTGAACATAGCACCTGCCTGGGAGATTGGGTCTGCACCCGACGAGAAGAGACGTCGCGATGTCCTGGGCATGCCTGGAAGGGGCCCCGACGTCCCAGGAGCGTGCACCGAGCGCCTTTGGGTTCTGGAAAGGAGCTTGGAGCAGTCGGTCTCCTTGGCAAGCAGACGAATTCCAAACCCGCAGCCTGTACCTGACCCCCCACAGTGCATGTGTGTGTGCGTGAGTGTGAATGTACACACGCACACACGCACGCACCTGAGCCTCACGAACGCACGACTGTCAGTCCTGCCGGTTCTTAAGTCATTAGAGGCAAGTGTTCGGCTGAGAGACGTGAACGCGCGTGGTGTCTACAGCCTCCCGCCCCGGAAGCTCCGTGGGTGTGATCATGCGGGTCTGCCGCTCTCTTCACGGTGCAGTGAGCGAGCGCTTGGTGCTGCAGGCCCACCCCCGCGGGCCCCCTCTCCATCCCCCGAGTCAGCGCCTTGTCCGTTCCCGCCGCCCCGATGCAGGAACATGCTCGTCTCGTGTGCTGGGGCCGCCCTGACCAGGGCTCACACGGCAGACATTTACTCCTCAACATGCCAGAGGCTGAAGTCCAAGGTCAAGGTGCCATGTGAGTCCCTGGAGAGGGCTCTCTTCCTGGTTAGTAGGCAGCCGCCTTCTCCTGGGACCTCGCAGGCTGGAGGGGGCCAGCTCTGGTCTCTGGCCTCTCCTTGAAAGTGAAAGTTGCTCAGTCGAGTCCGACTCTTTGAGACCCCATGGACTATACAGTCCGTGGAATTCTCCAGGCCAGAATACTGGAGTGGGTAGCCGTTCCCTCCTCCAAGGGATCTTCCCGACCCAGGGATCGAACCCAGGTCTCCCGCATTGTGCATCCTTTATTAACTGAGCCACCAGGGAAGCCCCTGCCTCTCCTAAATGCTAGTCTCCTGGTGGGGTCTCCACCCTCGTGACCTCCCTCTGACCCTCATCACCTCCACAGGCCACCCACAGGAGGGGCTTGGGCCGCAACGTATGAGTTTGAGGGGAGGAGGACACGGTTCAGTCCGTAACTCAGCACAGAGAGCTTCAGGAGCATCCCTAAAGTCCCAGGGCCCCTGGGCGTCAGGTCGGGGCTGTAGACCAAGGCCCGTGTGACCACATGGGGTGGAGAAAATCCTTTGTCATCTCTGGAGTCACAGGCGGACGAGCCACATCTGGGGGTGTGTGTGCGATGCCCGAGCCACGTCCGCCTTTGTGATGGGCCGGTCGGACAGGTGATGACCCCGCAGGGCCCTCTACAGTTTCTGCCGAGTGTTCGCATGTGCAGCGGGTACACGGGGGCGTCTGTGGGGCACAGGCCTGGGGACACATCCGAGTCGGACCCGCCTCTGCCGTCAGGAGCCACTGCCGCACCCCCCAGCTGACTCGTGATTTTCAGGTCGTGTTCTTGTGGGCCGTTTTTCCTGAAGCTGAATCTCAGAGAGGGTGAGAAATTTGCGAAAGGTCACAGATCAGAAAGGGCCAGCCCTGCCCTCGGGCCAGTTTGCCCGCCGAATGGGTCAGCGGCCTGGCAGGAGTTGCAGCCGCCAGCGGCTCGCCCCCCAAGAGGCTGTATGCCCTTAGGTCACTCGCTTAACTTCTCTGGGCCACTGTGCTCGTCTCTGAGTCTTCATGGGGCATCTGCTCCAACACGGCTTGGGTGGACAGGACTCAGGGTAACTCACACCTCGAACCAGGCGGCGTCCAGCCTCAGGTCTGTAGGGAGCAGAGGATTTGTGCTCTTCACGTTGGCGCTGAAACAAAAGTATTCACAACCCCAACATCCCATTTTAATAATTTATGTATTAATTGTTAACTTAAGTGGTAAGTAACGGGTTTAATTCATTGATAATTAGCGTGAGATAATTCATTATCGTCACCCTGTCTGACAAATAAGAGGCTGGACCTGCGCCATGCAGCTGGTGGGTGTGGGACCTGGCTCCGGCTTGTCCGCTGGCCACGTGGCCTGCCTCTCAGAATCCAGAGGACATTGACTGAGAGTCACCAGCCCTTCAGACCCACGGGGATCCTGTAGCTCAGAGGTGAGGGGTCCTGTCCCGGACCACACGGTGAGCTCGTGGCAGCTATTTAAGGGAAGACGTTGATGACCGATGAGATAAAGGAGCTTGAGCCTGGCCTCCACCCCACCGGTGAGAGGGCGTCGCTCCGAAGGAGGCAGGCTCAGCCACCCGCCCGACAGCAAGCGCTGCCTGCAGCCTGCTCCCCACCAGCCCTCACGCTGAGTGTGCAGAGGGCGTGCACGTCCCCCCACCCCCCCGACACCTGAAGACCCCTCGCCCCTCCCCCGGGGATGCAGGGGCCAACGGAAGGCCCAAGGGGTGCCTTCAGCCAAGAGCAGCTTCCCTGAGGTCCTGTCCCTGTCTTTGACCTTGGCTCTGCGGGGTGGCACGGCCAGAATGGACTTCACCCGGCCGGCCGCCCCGCAGAGGGCAGGGCTCAGAAACCGCTGGGACCAAGAAAGCCCCGGTGGCAAGATGAGAAAGCGATTCCTCAGGACAAGGACGGCGGCAGGCGCTAAGTGTTCCCTCGGCCCCGTGCTAATCGCGGGGTTGAATCATTTTTCCGCTCCCCGCTAATGGCATGCGTAATTGCGCTGGTTTTCCAGGCGTCCTTCACCCGTACTTATTTAGACTAGTGACTGATGCATTGCCATGGAAACCGGCACTAGGAAAAAAAAAAACCATCCCTGGTACAGTGGGAAGTGAAAGGATGCGGGCTCCAATCTGTAGCTTACAACTTGTGTCAAAGAACCGAATTTTCCGCCGATCCCGACATGCGGTCTCCCAAAGTCAAATCTGAAAACCTCGCTGCGGATTAAACACTTGGAGCCATCTTCCTTCTTCCTCTGCTTTTTTTTTTTTTCCCCCTTTTGTTCCGCAGTTCTGACCCTGGAGGGCTGCAACTTTTTTCCTCTTGGATTAGCAGACAATAGTAGATGAGGCCGGCCTTGTGGGTGAGGGCTCCACATGGACCCGGACCGGAAGCGGGACCAGCCTGAGTGAGATGGTCACACCCAGGTTAGAGACGATGGCTGAGAACTCCCGGTTCAAGAAGAAAGTTCATTTCGGAGGTACGGTGCGGGCTCCCGACCCTGCTCCTGGCGGCCGCGCGCGAGTCTTTGTTCTTGACCCGCTGGGGCTGGCGCTGGGCGAGATGGGGTGGCTGGCTGTGGAGGGGATGGCTCTGCGCTGGGTGTGTTTGAGAATTACTGTATTTCTGGTGGTGGTGTTTCGCCAGGGAAGGCTATTGTTTCCCTACCGGCTTTCTACTGCTCCTAAGATAGAAGAGAAAAATCAAGGTAGCCGTCAAGTCACCCAGGCAGATTTGAGCACCTCGGATGCTGTTATGTCCCAGGGGCCTTCCAGATTCTCCAGAGTCCTTTTGTGCCATGGGGTTGGGGGGCTGGGGAAGGTGCAGGGAGTTGAGACCAACTGGAGCATCTATTCCTAGTGAGCGCTGTTGTTAAGTTCCAAGGGCGGACGACTGCATCGTGAATTGCCGTGGCTTAAAGGCATAGATGTGTCCAGGGTTCCTGTGTGTTCCCCCTGACAAGCTGTGTGGCACGTTTCCCCAGAGAGGACAGGGGGCAGCGTGGCTCCCTCCCCATCCAGCCTGCCCTTCTGCAAAGAAAGCGTGACTGGTGTGCTTTTTAGTTCTGTGTGTGTGCGTGTGTGTGTGTGTGTGTGTGTGTGTGTGTGTTAAATCAAGTGAACTGGGTGCTTCTCCGGTATGGTAGCCTCTAAGACAAGAAAACACCGTCTGTATTTTCAGCTTGCATCGCCTTCTTCAACTTCTACAGTAGGCTGTAGGTTGTTGCCAACTGCGCCCTCTCACTTCCAGAAGCGGAGGACGGGGGACGCAGCTCGCTTTCGAGGGCTCTGGCCGGGGAGCTCAGCGATCCTTGAAAGGCCGCCTCCCCTCGCCGCCTCCCAAGGGTCCCTTTGAGGTCTGCAAGGAAAGATTGAGCCATGAATGGCTGAGGCTCCGGCAACACCCGCCCCCCCAAGTCTCACCGCTGGTCCTCACCCCCCTGCCAGCCTCAGTGTCTGTCACAGACCTGCAGCATCTTTGGGGGCTGGGTTGGTGGGTTTCAGGGAATGCGCACCCGAGAGGCTGGTGCCATTTGTCAGGTCACTGTCAGGGTGGGTCTTTTTGCGATCTGTTAGCGCCGCCTAACCCTGGATCCCCTAAGCCTCCCAGGACCCCCTGGTCCTTGCCAGGGTGAATCCGGTTACTCCCTTGGTCCCGAACCACGCCGCGTCCAAGGTGTGTCTGCGTCCAGGCCAAGCTGGGACGTCTCAGCGACCTGCCCACACGATCAGGGCGGTTTCCTGGAGCTCAACAGGTCCCATTTTTCTCCGTGTCCTATTTCCTAAGCCTCAGCTGCCAGGGTCCCTAAAAAAGATTTTAAGGAACTAAAAAGAATCCTTCCGCCCCCAGTCGGTTCCTGGGTTTAAATCCAGCTCTCGCTGCTCACACCCTATGTGTCCTTGGGCCTCTCGTGTCACCTTTTCGGGGCCCTCCAGGGGGAAGGGGGCTGAGAACCCTGCCTCGAGAGAGGGGCATCGTCAGGATGGGGAGAGGGGCTCCCCAGTGGGGGCTCCCCTGCACCTCGGTTCTGTGCCAGGCACTGCTACGGGCAAGGAAAGGCTGCAGCCAAATGGGACCCAAGAGGAGGTGCTCCCCGGGGAGGGAGGGGTCTTGAGGTTGGAGGGGCCAGTGATGGTGGAGGCCACAGACGGGGGGGAGCACAGAGGGGGTCGGTCCAGGTATCCTGGCTGGACGGAGGGAGGAGGGCTGCTGCCCCCCAGGGCCTGGCTGCCGGATTCGGTGCCAGGAGGCTCCCAGGTCCTGGCGTGTTTTCAAGCACCCTGCCCTTCCGTATGGTCACGCCAGCCCTGGGCCGCTGGGCCAGGGCAGCTCGGTCTCCCCCAGCCCCTGAGTGCTCCCTGTGATGGAGAGAGACGAGGACAGCCTTCTTGGCATGGATGCTCCTGCCAAGCTTAGCAACAACATGCAATCAGGCTCCGAGTCCTCCATTCACTGTAATTTCCACTTAAACTGCCTGTCTGGCTCCATGGATCGGTATAAATGCTTCCACTGAGCCGCCTGGGCTGATTTTTTTTTTGAAGCCTTCTAATTACTGTAGAGTAGAAAGCGACTCATTGACAGCCAGCAGCTTTATTCATTTGTCCAGACAATTTGGGAGGGTGGAGATGGGGAAATGTGGCCAGGAACCTGGCTTACTCGGCCTCCCCCGAGTGGAGCCCCGGCTTCCCTTGGCCCAAGGGCGGCAGGATGGGGAGAGAGGTGGGTAAAGCAGAGCCTCAGACCTCTGGTCACAGCGCCGGGCGCCTGGGTGGGAGGCATCCGCTCGGGTGTCCCCACACCCTGCAGGTCCCACTCATCCTCAGACAGGGCTCCTGTATCTGAAAACCCGGGTTCCAGGTTTCCTGCATTCCCTAGTGATTTTCAAAGCGCAGCATCGTAAAGCATCTCCCGCAGGGAATGACTCATCTAGAAGGCTTGTCTTGTACAAACGTGATAAGGGGACTCAAGTGTGAGCCATGCCCTTGAGCTGGGCTAGGGTCCCAGCTCTGCCACCCGCAGGTTGAGCACCTTGAAAACGGTCCAGTTGTGTCTGGTGTTCTGGCCGAGCCTTGTGGAGCAGCAGGAGGCAACGTCCGAACGTCCCTCGAGAGCTGTGTGACTTGGGATCGTTGCTTAACGTCTCTGTGCGTTGGTTTTTCTGCCCCCGGAACAACAGCATCTGGTTCATGATGCGGTCGTTGATTAAACCAGAGAAGACGTGTCAGGACGATCCTAGGTTGGCATCCAGAAACAGAACCCTCGGAACCGCTACCCTAATGCACCTAATGCATGGGGCTTTCCTTGTCCCACCCAACAAGAGGGAGGGGCCAGGCCCAGCCTCTTCCTCCCTCCCGGGAAGGGGCGGTGCAGCTAGACTTCCGCAGCGCAGCTGGGAAAGGGAGCGTGCCCTGGGGGGACCCGGTTTGGGGAAAGGAAGCGCCTCCCAGCAGACGCCGGCTCCCGCCTCATTGGCCGAGACCCAGTCACACGGCCTCCCCTGGGAGGAGTCTGTTGTTGGCCTCCCCAGTCCCTTGGAAGGAAAGGAGCTGGGAAGGTGGGAAGTGGCCGACAGAGAGAGCTGGTGAGGAGGAAGGCCATCTCAGCGCACAGAGCGTGCCAGCAGGGCGGGGCAGTGGATGGGACAACCTGGCTTTCCCTGCGATTCCCCTCGACAGGCAGGGAAAGCCTGCAGTCAAGCGGGACCCAAGAGGAGGTGTTCCCTGTGGGAGGGGAGGGGTCTTGAGGTTGTGTGTGGGGGGCAGTGATGGGTGGAGGCCGCAGACTCGGGGAGCACAGAGGGATCGAACCGCCTAACAGTTCCCAACAGGCACTCCAGGTGGGGATCCCAGCTGCCGCTCAGCCTCGGTCGCACTGCGGGTACCACGGCTGAGGGCTCAGGGTGGCTGACGTGCCGCGGCCCCTGGGGGTCACCTGTGATGGTAGTGGTGGGTGACGGGTGTCCGCACAGATCAGGACCGTGACGGTGGCAATGACGCCCCTGGGATCCTCACCCCGCCTCTGCCCACGCCCCGTCCTCAAGCTCTGCTCCGGAGGTCCAGCCTCCCTGCCGCTTTAAGTCCTCCTGCCCATGTACGCCGAGCATCCTGGCTGAGCCACGGCCCTTGCCTGCACCCGCCCTTGGCTCCCCGGCTCGTGGGCTCATCTCTCCCAAGGCGGGGTGGGTGAATCTGGCGCTGGCGGGCCTCGGCAGGTGGGCCCCCCAAGCCCAGCTGCCGCTGGGCTCCATGGGGGCTTCGCAGCTGCACCTGGCGTGGGGCAGGAAGACCACTTCCTGAAGTCACAGCCGCAGGAGCAGCCCTGCCTTCCCTCAGCCGAGCGGCTGCTGCCCGTCTCCATGTGTTCCTGTCGTCTTGCAGTCGGCAGCGGGCTGGGACGACTAAGGAGAACCCAGGCGTGCTGTGCTGTGTCCGGTCCTCTGCAGGGCTCTCCGTTCGTCCTGGAGCTAGAGACCAGCCGTGTCTCGGCACCATCCTTTGCCTTTGGGTTTTGGCGTCTGGAGGTCTGGCTCTTGCATGGTGCCAGCGTGTTTTGGGGGACCCTACGGGACTGGTGATGGCTGGTGCTCCTCATGCCCACCCATCCACAACCGCTCAAAAGTGAATTCTTGGCAAGTTTTTGAAAACTTCTGATGGCCCTTACCCAGGTGGATGAGCCCAGAGCCGGTCTTCCCAGGGCTGGGCAAGAACAGAGCTAATGACACACGGCACACGTGTGCATCCTCCAGGGAGCTGGCAGTAAAGAGAACCAGGGACTCAGGTGTGTGTTGGTGCCGGAGCCCGCTTCGGAGGCGGCCTGGACCACCGAAACCAGGGCGCTTCAGGGGTAGAGCATCTGACCGCGGCGGCGGCGGGGCTGCAGGCCTCTGGGGGAAGGGCTGCTGTTTGTCCAGAGGCTGGTTCTGTTCACCAAAAGGACTTGGGCACAGGTCAAGCCTCTGATCTCCCTTTACTTATTAAAAAGCAGAGACATCACTTTGCCAACACAGTTCCATATGATCAAAGCTGTGGTCTTTCCAGTAGTCGTGTACAGATGTGAGTTGACCCATAAAGAAGGCTGAGCGCTGAAGAACTGATGCTTTGAAACTGTGGAGAAGACTCTTGAGAGTCCCTTGGACTGCAAGGAGATCCAACCAGTCCATCCTAAAGGAAATCAATTCTGAATATTCATTGGAAGGACTGATGCTGAAGCTCAAATACTTTGGCCGCCTGATGTGAAGAACCAACACATTCGAAAAGATCCTGATGCTGGGAAAGATTGAAGGCAGGAGGGGAAAGGGGCGACAGAGGATGAGACGGTTGGATGGCAACACCGACTCAATGGACATGAGTTTGAGCATGCTCTGGGAGATGGTGATGGATAGGAGGCCTGGCGTGCTGCAGACCGTGGGGTCACAAAGACTCACACAACATGGCAACTGAACAACAGAAACAACACAAAGGAGAGGCTGAGGGTCAGAGGAGCCGGCGCCCTCCTGGGTCGCTGCGATTCTGCCGAGTCATACACTGACCTGAGCTCTTTCTTGTACCTGCAAACAGAGAAATACCCTTGCTAGAGTACTGTTCTTTCTCCTGGGGAGTTTTTGACCTGAGAGTGGGATTCCGAATTCCTTAACTGAGGGGTTCAAACAGTGTTCCGAGCAAGTTTGGCCCCACTGTGCTGTCCTGCGGGGACGGTCTCTCCGTGGTCATGGTGGGCAGGTGATGGCCAGAGATGTCTGTGCCCTGATCCCTGGAACAGGTGATTGTGTCCGGATATGTGGCCAAGGGCAAGGAAGGTCACAGATGGAAAGAAGGTTGGTAGTCGACTGACTTTAAGATGAGGGGCGGTGATCCTGGACCCCAGGGGTCCTTAAATTGGAAGAGGGAGACACAGACTTCAGAGTCAGAGTGATGGGGATTTGAGGGTTTGACCCACAGTGCCGGCTTGGGAGGTGGGGGCAGGGACCACAAGCTAAGGAATGGGGAAGCCTCTAGAAGCCAGAAAAGGCAAAGCGACAGACTCACCCCTGGAGCCTCCCACGGGCAGGACCCCTGCCACACCTTGATCCTAGCTGCTGAGACCCCCCGAAGATCCTGAGCTACGGAGTCGCAAGGTCATAGTCTCCTGTTGTTCCTGGCAGGTAGATCCGTAGTCACTTGTTATAGCAGCCACAGGGAGCTAATCCCCCAACCTTAGTGGGGGCGTGGGATGAAGTCCAGCTGTCTTTGAGGAGCAGGGTCCCTATTTTCCTTCCCCTCCTCCATGAAGCCCGTATCAGTCTCCCGGAAGGTGCTGGATCTGTGGTCTGCAGCTGATGTAGTGACCGAGTGAGGGAGCCCAGCTGCAGTGGTGTGAACGTGAGAAGTGGCTTCAGGTCAAAGTCGCGCCCCGAGCCAGTGGTCCTCGGAGGTGAGGCCTTACCTCCGTGCCCAGCGGTGGGGTGGGCACCTGTCAGCCCAGCGCTGTGACCGTATTGGTGGAGCTGGGCGCTGAGCTCCCTGCCCACCCCCCACCGCCCCGCACCGCGTGGGCTCACCAGCCCTTCACGCCCCCTTTCATGAGCCCTGGGATCTGGCCCAGGTGGGAAGTGATGGTGAACTCGAGACCCCGGCCCGCCCCCCCACACACAGACCTGCCTCTAGCCGGCCCACCTGTGCCCACCGAGGCTTCTTCCTCCACTCCTGTCTACGGTCCTCCACTGCATGGAGCCCATGGGCATCGTCGGTTTTAAAGCAGAGAAGTTATTTCTGTCTCCATCCCCGTCGGTAATTTCTTTCCTCCTTGTGGTTCGGAGCCTGCCCTTGGCTCACCGGCCCGGGTGTGGCCTGAACAGTGTCTGATTTAAAACTTGCCAGAGATGGTGGGAGCCTCGTGGGCGGGAGGCGTGTGGATGCTGGCGGCAGCCCCGCGGCCGGCCCGACTCCAGGCAGGAGGCGTCACCTCGTGGGCTGGCCGGGCGCCGCGTGGCGGGGGTGTGGGGCCCCCACATGCAAGGGTCCCCTCGGGCCTTTCTGCCTCTTTGGGGCGAGGGGCTGACCGTAACAGCCAAGGAGGCGCGGAGTCCAGGGGAGGGGCCGGAACACGGGGGAGCTGTGGGGGAGGCGTGGGGGTCCTCGAAGACCACTTCCTTCTCGCTCTGTCTTTGGAGCTCTGTCTCTGTCTCTCACTGTGTGTCTCTCCGTCTTCGTCTCTGTCTTGATCACTCACCATCTCTGTCTGTCTGTCTCTCAGTGCATCTCTGTCTCCCCCTCTGTCTCTATCTCTGCGTCGTTGTGTATCTCTGTCTCTGGATGTCTGTCTGTCTCTCTGTCCCTGCCTCTGTCTGACTCCCCTTTGGCTGGGCTTGAGGCTCGGCTCCAGTGGACACAGCCAGGCAGGACTCTGAAGGCAGTGGAGGCCCCGCCTCTGAGTTTCTGTCCTGCATAGCGAGTGAGCTCAGCTGCTTGTCAGCTGACAGGCCTGCGGGGCAGCCGCGCGGGGGGCACGCCTGGGTTCTGTGCTCCCCTCCCTTGGACTCCACGCTCCCTTTCTCAGGCTCCCGGGGGGCAACGCGTCACCGGGGAGCGCACTGATTTGGGTGAGGGGGGGACAATCTGGGCCACGTGACCTGGAAATGTTGCATCGTCTTTGCGCTCAGTCTCCCGTCCGTGGCCGGTGGAGCGGGGAGGCGTCTGGACCTCCCGTACCCAGTGCCCTCCCTCTGGTTGTGCTGGCCCAGGGGCGTCTTCCTGGGGCCAGGTTGGAGGTCCTCCCTGAGGGCGTGCTGCCCCCGGGGGTGTTAGGAACCCCGCACGTTATCACGGTCAACATGGAGAGTAGGACGTGGAGGCAGGTGTCCCCGGCTGCCCTGGCTAGCTGCACCATCGTGGTGGACCCACCCCCCATCTGGACCCCTGGGTGAAATCCGGAGACGCTGCCTCAGTCCACTTGGGTGACGCGAGTTTCTGTCCAGAGCACAAAGGAGCTGGAAGATAGGGAGGGCTCTTGTGGTTCGAGAGACGTAGAGCCCCTGCGAGCCGAGTCAGGAGGAAGCCTCCCCCCGCCAGACGCAGCGGCCTCTCCTGCCCCCCGAGGTGGAACGTGTGGGCCGGCAGGTCCCAGAAGCAGGTTCTGGGAGCAGCGTGTGGGGGCCATGCCACACATGGGGAGCCATGCCAGCTCAGCCATCTCTCTAGGCCTACACGTGTCACCACCACCCTGAGCTTCTTGCTTCAATGTCCGTTCTTTCGTGCCCCCGACGAGGTGAGCCCCGTGGCAGCCTTGGTGCCCAAGCAGAGGCATCCTCCATTTACACGGGGGACAGAGACTGATTACTCTTATTCCAGATTCCCTGGAGGGGCTCTGATGAGCCAGGCCGGCAGTTCTGGTCAGGGCATGAGGTTCTAAGAACAGACGTGGTTGGGGTCTTCTTCTGTCCCAGGGGCCAACAGCCCACCGGGAAGGGTGTTGGACGTGGGGTGGCATTTCACCCTCCCCGCAAGGCCGTAAGGTCCATTCTGCTGCTGCCCTATTTTACAGATGAGAAAACTGAGGCTTGGAGAGGCTCTTTCCCGCCCAGGGCCATGCCGCTCTCTAGGACTAAAGCTCACGTTGCCTTGTCTAGACGCAGCCTTCCCTCCCTGCCTCTCCTGTCCACAGCAACTCACGAGCGAGCGGACTGCCCCACATGGGAGCCAGGTTGGGGTCCAGGCCTGGCGTTCATGAGGCCTCAGCCCTGCTCTGGGGTTCTCACCCTCTCCCCACGGCCATTTCTTGCCCCTACAGCCCACGTCGTCCCCACGCCACTCTTTGAGTCCTTTTTTGACCTTTCAGAGTCTTGATCGGTTTCTCTGAGACGGTTCCCCTTCTTGTTTCCTTTGCCAGGAACAGTGACACTCAAGGCCCAGAAGCCACGAGACTTTCCCCGGCTTCCTCGCAGAGCCGGGAGGGATCCTCTCCCAGCAGCTCTACGGGAAGGGCTATTTTAGATGCTGACAATCTGAATCTCGTCATGCAATCTGTCACTCCCTTTCACGAGTCGCAAGAGGTATAGGGAATGGAATTTCTAGGTGTCTTTTTTTTTTCCCCTCTCAATGTGGATTTTTCTAGGCCATATTCCGAGAAAAGCTTTCAGGGCACACCAGCTTGATCACTTTGTGGCCCTCTTCCAGGCAAGGGGATTTGGTCCCCCGTCACATGGGTGGTGGAGGGGGATGGGTCACCCCAAGAAGGCCCAGCGGCTCTGGGTGCATTTCATCCAAATGTCTGGCTTGACAGTGGAAAAAATGAGAGTCCGGGGCTGCGGGGACAGGTCGCAGGGCGTTGCCCCCAAGGCCAAGGCCAGGACTCTGGTTTCTCAGTTTGCGGGGTGGCCGCTTCCACTCCCTAGCGTCAGAATTAAATTCAGTGTTCTGCGCGGTATCCTCAACTTGTCCCAGTTTCACACCCAGGGAGGTGGCTGTGCCAACGCTGGATGAGAACAAAGGGTCCCAGAAACGTGGGTTTTTCCCCCTTGGCCCGGTTACTCCACAGCTGTTGAGCACCTACTGTGTGCCAGGCTGCGTATTAGGATCTGGGGGCCCAGCAGTGCAGTGAACTTTGAGGTGGGGGAGGAATGTCCCAGAGAGAATCTTGCAAGTGCAAAGGCCCCGGGGTGCCAATGAGCTCACCAGGTTCAAGGAAGAAAAGAAAGTGTTAGTTGCTCAGTCATGGCCAACTCTTTGTGACCCCTATGGACTGTAGCCCACCAGGCTCCTCTGTCTGTGGGATTCTTCAGGCGAGAATTCTGGAGTGGGTAGCTGTTCCCTTCTCCAGGGGATCTTCCCGACCCAGGGATCGAAGCCCAGGTTTCCTGAATTGCAGGCAGATTCTTTCCCATTTGAGCCGCCAGGGAAGCCCAAGAGGAGGCTGATAGGAGTGGAGTGATCCAGGAGGGAAGAGTGAGTGGAGAGGAGGGTCCAGAGGCAGACGGGGCCTCGTCGCAACAGACCTGTGTCCTCGGGGGCACGAGGAGGCGGAGGCAGCTCTGATTTCACTGGGAAACCGTCGGAGAACGGTAAGCAGAAGAGTGGCGTCACCTAATACATTTTCTGAAGCTCATTCTGTGTAGAGGTTCAGAAGATGATGGTCATTCGGACTAGAGTGGTAGTGACCGCTGGCCTCCAAGCTGAGTGGGACTCGACGTTTCCATATGAAGCAGTGAGCCTGAAACTGGACCAGGGGGTGGGCCCGGTTGTGAACCATTCACTTCAAGAAGCTTCTGTGTGGTTTAGGAAACATGAGTCACTAGTTCCCGCTTAGGTGGTTAGTTTTTCAGCCCCCCTTTTCATAAGCAGAGAGGCCTCCCTCTCTGATACTCACAGAGGCCTGTGATCCTTGCTAAGCTCTCTCCATGTCCCATGGAGTGTGTTCCTATTGCATCTTGGGTGGTTTTCCACTTTATTATAGAAAGAATAGGCATCCTCCCAGACAGGGGCCAAACTCAGCCTCTGCCTTGATCTTGTCTGGTCTCCCTTTCTACCCTGGCCAGGACTCTTGGTTGCCAGAAAGCCAGTTCTGCCAGGCTTGAGCAAAACATGGAGTGTACTGACCTCATGACAGAGAAGACCATGCGTGGCCTACATCAGTCAGCATATCCCAGGAAAGCTTCAGTAACAAACACGCCTCTGGTCTCAGTGGCCTGAAACCACAAAGGTTTCTTTCCCACTCACACCGCCTGTTTGTCATGCATCCCAGAGGGCACACTTCGGGACCCAGATTCTTAGAAGAACCATCATCTCAGACATTTTGGTTGCCATGCCCACAGGCAAAGAAGCAGTGTGGAGGTGAAGGGGGCTGGGGGTGGGGGGATCTTGGATCGGGAGCTATATGTTCCATCCATCTAGGAAGTGACATGAGTCAGTTTTGGGAAAGCTCATTTGGACAAAACGAGTTTTGAGGATCCATCCAAGCACACACCCAGAGGGAATAAAGCCAGAAATCCTGAATGAGTAGCCTTCAGGACCACCAGAAGCGAAAATCCAGGGATTCTCAGCGACAGGCCCACATGTCCCTCTGTCCCTGGGCCATCTCTCAGCCCCGCCTCCTGCTGTGTGCGGGCTGCCTTCACAGGCTGGTGCCCCCCGTGACGTGCTATGACGCCCAGTGGCTGCCCACAGCCCGAGTCCTCCCACCTCATGGCCAAGATCGCCTTCCACAGCCTCCAGACTTCAGAACATCTCAGGAAAAAGGCCATTGCCCCTCTGTGGGTCATGGATGGGTTGCTGGTGAAGATGCCTCCTCCCAGGGACCCAAGAGGATGCCGACCCACGAGGCTGTGACTCGCAGTGGCTTGAGTGACCTCAGGCAGCTCGCTCAACCCCTCTGAGCCTCACCTTCCTCACTTGTCAGCCAGGAGCAGTAACAGTATTGAGCTCATGAAGATAAAGCACTTAGAATACGTGTGGATGTTTGGAAACACAACAGCTGTTGGCAACTCTCAGCCAGGCTCCAGAGGCCTCCCGCCGGGGGTCTGCGCTCACAGGATGTGTGACCTTGGAGGCCTCCTTGAGGAGCAGAGGACCCTAACCCTACATGCGCAGGAGGAACCAGATAATAGAGTGCTTCCCACTTGCCGAGCACTGTTGCAGCATTTTCCATGTGTTAACTCATTTACTCCTCAGTCACTTCCCTGTGAGCAGGGACTGTCATTATCCCCACTTTACAAATGAAGAGCCTGGCGACCTGCAGCCAGTAAACAGCAGAGCTGGGCTCTGAATTCAGGCCAGTGTAGCCTCAGAGCCCACGTCCCTCATCATGGCACTCTGCTACTTCTACAAAACAGCAGCCAAAAATCCACTTAGCCCTGGCTGCTGCAGGAGGACCGGATAAGGTGGAAGACTTCATTTACTGAAAAAAAAGAGCTAGTTTAGTAGAGCTGCAGTGATGACAGCAATGATGGGATCATGTTAATGGTGATGGTGATAATAGGGATGTGATTGATGGTGGTGATGAAGATGACGATCATAGTGATGGCGAT
>CM035297.1:44651031-44694791 GCA_020226075.1 Hydropotes inermis | reverse complement strand
GATGGTAGTGGTGATGGTGCTGATGGTAAAGATGATGATGTGATGACAGTGATGCTGGTGGGGGTGGTGATGGTGATGATGTCGGTGGTGAAGACGGTGGTGTGTTCCTGCTGGTCATGATAGTGGTGGTGGTAAAGATGATGTGATGAGCATATGATGATGGTGGTAGGCGGGTGTGACTAGGGGATGAAAATGTGATGATGGTGGTGAAGATGATGGTGGTGTGGTCCTGATGATCATGATGATGGTGATGGTAAAGATGCTGCTGCTGCTATGCTGAGGCTGATGATGGTAGCACTGGTGATGATGGTGATGGACCCCTTTGCTGTCCCTCAGGGCCATATCTCAGAGCAGAAATCTGACTGTGTCCAGAACCAGAGGGCAGGGAATGTCCGTGCAGGGGGAGTTTTTCACAAAGCAGTCAGAGATAATATAATCACCAAAGCTCCCCTTTCTCTTATCAAACAATTGTGGTAGCGGAAGGGAACCCGTTGTTTTTAAGGCCAGATTAAAAACTTGGTAAATCTCATGTTAGTCTACATCATTCTCTCTTTTGTCTAAGATTTTCTTGGTCCACAAGATCCCAAACTCTGGGAATCGCTGGCTAACTGATCTAGAAACGGTCTCTTTCTGAAACATTTGTTTCCGCTGGTAAACACGTGGACACGTACACACACAACACACACACACGTTGGCTACATGCTCCGTTCCTGCGAACTGGAACCTGTGACCTGAGGCAGCAGCCGGCGCCAGCCAGCTCTCAGAGCCCCGCAGTTCCCTAGACAACCAGCACAGAGCCTGCACGTGGGGCCTCAGCAACAGGAAATAGGCAGTTGTAACAACATGAACAGCCCATCCCTGCAGTCCTTCGATGGTTTCCTGAGCTGCGTTGCTTCACCCCACAAACGGGTTCCAATCCCACTTATCCTGCAGGGCCTGGGGAGTGTGTTGCCCCACTCGGATGTCACAGGGCTGGCCTGGCCCGATGCTCTGCCTGCCCCACACAGTTATCTGACTCCTGGGGCCCTCAGCCCAGCCAGCATCCCCACCCCACCCCCAAGATCCTGAGCCCCAGAGAGCAGAGGCCCCACCCGCTCTGAGCCCTTCTAATCCCTGCATGGGGGGCACAGGGCCTGGCCTCCAGGTGGCCCTGAGAAATGGTAACTAGACATGAGCATGTGTGTGGAGCAGGACGCCGGAGAGGAGGACGGGGGCGATACCTGGGCACACGTGGTCTGGCTGCCGAGCACAGCAGACGCGTCCGGCCCGGCTGGACTAGTGCCCCCGGGTCCCTCCGACCGTGTGCAGTGTTTCTGTTTGCTGATTTACAGTGGACTGTTGGGATTAGGTCTGCCAGCTTCGACATTGCATGTCTGCCAAGAGTTAGACACCAGAGGTGATACAGAGAGAACTAAGGCCAGATCCCTGCCTTTAAGCACCAGAGGGCACTCAGCCCTCACCAGGGACCCGTTGGTGTGGTCTGCTGGTTCTCAGCCTGGCCCTGGAGCCCGTCTGCTGGCCGGGGACCCATCCCAGCCCTGTTGTTTAGCAGGCGTGTGCCTTGGCCTCAGCAATTCTCAGCAGACCCGTCTGTAAAATGGGTCCAGCAGTCTTACCTCCCTCACCAAGCTTCTGTGACCAACAAGTGGGAGCCTGGATGGGCACAAATCACGACCCGGGGGAGGGACTCAATAGATGTTAGCAAGGACAGAGATGTTACAGACCCAGGTTCCTGGAGTCTTTAATCAACAGAAATTGATAAAGAGGCCAGATGAGGAATCAGGCCAGGCTTTACTGGGATGCATGCTGCCCCACGAGGGACAGAGAACCAGAAACTCGTTCCCTTGCTGCTCTCCAGGGGAGCGAGCTGGTCCCTTAAATGGGGTGAGCGTAGGGGCAGGTGGGTGGGTTGGGCCAGAGGAGGCCGAGGGCGTCTGCCCACCCCCTCGGTGGTGCTGTGTGTCCTGAGATCACGCGTGGTACCTGCCTTCGCTCCCTGTTCCTTGGAAGGGGCCGTAGGGCTTTTTGATCTTTTTGTGTCTTGTCCAGAATCTGCCCCAACTGCACATATGCATGTGTTTGTTTTGAGTCCCTTAGAGTTTCTTTCTATCTGTCACTCAAGGAGACGTTTGTCCAGGTGCAAACACTGCAGTGAGAGGTCCCACATCCCAGCCTGTCCCAAAGACAGTGATGACAGAGCAGAGACGAACGCCAAGCAGAAGCGAGTGGCTCACTCCACGGCGAGGACACACGAGGACAGGAAGAGTGGCGTGACATTGAGCGAAAGCAGGGGAGCCACCCTTGGCAGGACCTGCACGGACCCGCTCCCCAGGGGCCGTGACGGGCAGATGAGTGGGCACAAGAGCAGCACTTGGAACAGCGCCTGGGACCCAGTCAGTGCTCGGCGTCAGGGACCACGATGGGGATGCAGCTGTTCGCGAGATCCAGGGAGCTGTAACTTGCGTGTCATTGGAGCCTTGGGTGGCGTGATGGGAAAGGCTGGGGGAGCCAAGTCGCGGAGTGCCTTTAAGGCAGTGTTAGCTGCTGTGACACCTAGGTCCCTGAGTGTGGCACAAGGCAGGACAGGTCTGCTGCCCACTTTCACAGCTGACGCACAGCGACCCAGGCATTGCTAGGGGTCCTTGAGGATCCCATCATCCTCTCGGGCCTGGGAGCCCTAGCTTTGAGCTGGGAGAAGCAGCGAGAGAGGGCGTGGAGATCTCCCTGGCCTCCGTAGAAGCCAAGCTTGGAAGGGACACACCCACACACACACCCCTCCCCACCTGCAGTGGCGTGTGCTCAAGTTCCATTGGTGAGAGCTGGTCACGTGGCCATGCCTTGCTGCAGGGGGTGCTGGGAAATGTAGTCCTAAGCTGGCCACCTGCTGCTCTCGGCTCCCCCAAAGGCAACACCACACTTTATATTAATAGAAGGGGGTGTGTGTTTTTGCTGCATCAGCTGCCTCTGGGCCTGAGGGGAGTCAGCTGTTATCAGGCATACCCTTCTCAACGCCCTTGCAGTTGTTCACGTTTCCACTGGAAATGTGCTTTGGGGTTTGGATACAGTTACATTTGCTTTGAAACGTGGGGTCAGGGAGACAGACAACAGTTACAAGGGTTTACATGAGATTTGAGCCATTCTCCTGAAGCCAACTGCAAAATTTCTCTGTATTTTTCCCAGGGTTTGGGAAAGAGGGTATGCAGGAGGTTTGTGGGGGAAAATATCTTAACAATAAATCAGAAGCAGCCATATTTCTTGCATTTGTGCTATTGTGGGTTTGTTCCCCCTCCAGCTCTGAGCTATCAATTAAGCCTAACTGTACCATTCATATAATTTCCTGTGAAATTTACCTCGAAATGTGCTGAGTAAGAGAAGTAAGCAGAGGACTTAATTAGGAGCTTATCATGTCTGTTTGGGTTTTGTTTGTTTTAGGAGAAAGTGGAGATAATCAGGGGCTTAATTAGGAACTTATCACGTCTGTTTGGGTTTTGTTTGTTTTAGGAGAAAGTGATGATAAGCAGGGGCTTCCCAGGTGGTACAGTGGTAAAGAATCCACCTGCCGATGCAGGAGATGCAAGAGATGCGAGTTCGATCCCTGGGTTGGGCAGATCCCCTGGAGAAGGAAACGGGAACCCACTGCAGTATCCTTGCTGGGAAATCCCACTCAAAGAGGAGCCTGGGCGGGGGTGTGGGCTACAGTCCATGGAGACGCAAAGAGCTGGACACGACTGAGCGACTGAACACACACACACAATGATAATCAGCAAAATAGCAATAAACATTCTTTTTTCCCCAAAGCAGTCATCCACAGGTTCTCAGGTTTGCTGGACGGCTTGGCAGCATCACTTGAGAATACCGTTCTAGCAGGTTCCGTGTGCTGGGTGGGCCATCACTGCTCCCGCTGGGACCTGCACGGCCCTGTCTCCTTTGCAGAACGCATCCTCCGCCACCTGGGGACCCTGGGATTCGGCCTTCATGGTGGCCGGAGCGCGGGACTCTCCAGCGGTCATCCTTGGCGTTCATCGGCGCCCCCCACACTTTGCAAAGTTAGGCCGCAGAGCCGGGCCTCATCTCTCTCCCAGATCTTCCCCCAGGAGAAGCAGGTCCCACGCTTCCGAGGTCAGGGAGCCTGGCCAGCCTCTCGTGGTTTCAGCGTTTGGGGACCGTGACTTTCTAAATGATGTCTCTCTTCCCTCTCTGTGCAGAAACTCGTGCGGACCGCAGCAAGAAGCTCTTCCGGCACTACACAGTCGGCTCCTACGACAGCTTCGATGCCTCCAGGTAAGACGTGGTTCCTCCTGCCAGCCCCTCTGCTCAAAGATGCTCACAGGTGTCAGGAAGGCGCTGGACCATCCTGCATGGAGCGCTCGGTTCCTTGGCTTGGGCCGCCCATGGCTCACAGTCGGGCTGGAGCGCACAGATGGAGTGGCCAGGGGAGAGGAGGAGGCGAGCCTGGCCTTGTTTGAGGGGAAAGCAGGACAGGTGGGCAAGATGACCTTGCTGGGCCACAGGAGCCTGGAGGCAGCGTCTTCCTGGGGGACATGAGAGGAGCCTCCGCTTCCACGTTATTTGCATTTTCCCCACTCCTCCAGCCCCTGAGTTGAAGATTTGGTCAGAGGAGGGCTCATCCTGGTGACCCGAAAGCTGGCAGACCTTGCAAGAGGGGCAGGTTTGCTTTCTGGTTCCTTCAGAGGTGGCTCATTCGGTTCCTGCAGAGAGCGTTGTGGCACAGGCCGGGGGTTCAGGTTTTCCAGCAGAAACACACTCATGTAACACAGAGAGCCCTTCCTCGGGTCCTGGCACCTCTGCCTTTTAGCTCTGGGGGCCGCGGAGGTGGACTGGGGTCCTGCTGGGCGAGGGGGAGCGCCGTTCGGACCGCGACTCCAGGAAGAGCTGGGAGGGGGTGGCACTTCTGGCCCGTGTTCCCACTGCTGCGTCAGCTTCTCCGGCTCGGAGTGTCCCCAAGCGCGAAGTTTCGCTGTCCCCCCCCAGACTAAGGACTCTTCCTGGACAAGGTGGGGGAGGGGGGCTCAGTGAGGACCAGCCGGGGGCCCCGTCTGGAGTTCCCTGCCCACCCCACCTGAGAAGCTCCAGGCGGGGGAAGGATCCGGACCCCCGGCCCTGGTTCTCCCCGGACTCTCTCGATGGCGTCTTAATGCTCGTCTGCCTGCCAAGGGGCAGAACCTGGTTTCATGTGTTTGTTTTTACTGAGTTAAAATTTCCATAACCTAAGGTGACCATCGGAGAAGGCAGTGGCGCCCCACTCCAGTGCTCTTGTCTGGAAAATCCCATGGATGGAGGAGCCTGGTGGGCTGCAGTCCATGGGGTCCCTAAGAGTCGGACACGACTGAGCAACTTCACTTTCACTTTTCACTTTCATGCACTGGAGAAGGAAATGGCAACCCACTCCAGTGTTCTTGCCTGGAGAATCCCAGGGACGGGGGAGCCCGGTGGGCTGCCGTCTGCGGGGTCACACGGAGTCGGACAGGACTGACGTGACGCAGCAGCAGCAGCAACGTGACCATAAAGCGCCCACTTCAGCAGCATTTACTGCCCTCACAGTGTTGTGCAGCCATCGCTTTTTACCGGGCCTCCCTGGGGGCTCAGCGGTAAAGAACCCGCCTGCCAGTGCAGGAGACACGGGTTCGGTCCCTGCCCCGGGAAGATCCCCTGGTCAAGGAAATGGCAAGCCACTCCAGTACTCTTGCCTGGAAAATCCCACGGACAGTGGAGCCTGGCGGGACTGTGGCCCGTGGAGTCACAGAGTTGGATATGACTTAGCAGCTAAACAACATCACCTTTATGTGGTTCCACAGCATTTCTGTTGCCCGGAAAAGAAGCCCCCTGACCCATGAAGCAGTCTCCATCCTTCCCTGCCCCACCCCCCTGCGGCCACCAGTCTGCTTTCTGTCGCCAGGGACTTGCCTGTTCTGGACATCTCCCAGACACGGAATCCTGCAGTGTGGCGTGTGCAGTCCTCTGCAAATGGCTTCTTCACTTAGTAGAATATTTTCAAGGTTCGTCCATGATGTGGCTTGTGTCAGTGCCTCATCCCTTTTTTCTCTAATTTTTTGTTGAGGTGAAATACAAGTGGGCTTCCCTGATAGCTCAGTTGGTACAGAATCTGCCTGCAATGCAGGAGACCCCTGGTTCGATTCCTGGGTCGGGAAGATCCGCTGGAGAAGGGATAGGCCACCCACTCCAGTATTCTTGGGCTTCCCTGTGGCTCGGCTGGTAAAGAATCCACCTGCGATGCTGGAGACCTGGGTTTGATCCCTGGGTTGGGAAGATCCCCTGAAGAAGGGAAAGGCTACCCCTTCTCCAGTATTCTAGCCTGGAGAATTCCATGACCTGTACAGTCCACGGGGTCCGCAAAGAGTCGGACACAATTGAGCGACATTCACCTTCAGTGCAAAATGCAAGTAACGTAAACTTTACCGTCGTAACCACGTGTCAGCGCAGCTCAGTGGCGTGGTAGTTGTTCAGGCGCTCAGTCGTGTCTGACTCTTCGAGACCCCGTGGACTGCAGCACGCCAGGCCTCCCTGTTTTTGCTGTCTCCCGGAGTGTGCTCAGACTCATGTCCTTCGAGTCAGTGATGCCATCATAACCGTGTCTGAGTGCACAGCCCGGTGGCATCAGGTACGTTCACGGTCTGTGCAGCACTTCCCGCCATCCTTTGCCAGAAAACTCTCATCTTCCCAATCTGACGCTCTGTCCCCATTAAACGTTCGCTCCCCACCCCTCCCCCAGCGCATGGCCCCCACCGTCCTGCTTTCTGTCTGAGAATCTGACCGCCCTGGGGGCCTCCTTGTGAGTGGAATCATCCGCGGTTTGTCCGTTTTATGTCTGGCTTCTTTCACAGAGCATAATGTCCTCGAGGTGCATCTGTGTCATACCAGATGTCAGAATAACCTTCCTTTTTGAGGATGAATAGTATTCCGTCATGGGGAGGGACCACATTTTGTGTATCTATTCATCTGTGGACGACGGGCACTTGATCTGCTTCCACCTTCCGGCTGTTGTAAATAGGCTGCTGTGGACACTTGTGTACAAGTATTTTTTTTGAACACCTGTTTCCAGTTCTTTTGTTCGTATACCTAGGTGGGGAACCACTGGTTCTGGGGTTCCCCTATCCCAGCCTTCTTTCTCTCATAAATAAGATGTGCTGGGACAGAAATGTGATTCCAAGCAGAGCAGCCAGTCCCCTCTTTCAGGGGTCTTTTGGGCTCTTCAGACCTCCCTGAGACTGCCCACCTCCTGACCTGAAAAGCCCAAGCTGTGATCTGCAGCTTGGCTGCCAGCACAATTCAGAAAGGGAGCTCAGAGAAGCGATGGTTTCCAGGGAGTCAGGCCTGCCCCCGGCTTCTGCCGATGAGTCTCTATCTGGGTCAGATGAGTTGTTTTTGCCTTGGCAGGAGGCCGCCCGTCAAAGTGGACCCTGGGCCCATGGTCATGGCCAGCACGCTGTCACATTTGGCCTCCCTTCTAGCAGGGAGGGGCGCCTGAGGCCCCAGAAACACCCGGAGCTGTTGCCATGCTGACCTGGAGGGCCGTCCAGGCTGGGCGCGGGCTTTGAGGGGAGGGGGCCTCTGAGAGCTGGGAGGGCCGGGCGTGGCTCACCCACAGGCTGCGGCCTTGGCAGAGCCGTGTCCCCATGAGATCCGCCACCAGCGGAGAGTGGCCAGCAGGCCACCCTCGGCGTGTGTGTGTGTGAGGGCGGGTGTGTACGCACGCTCAGCGCTCGGGACGGGCTGGGCTGCCTCCCCACAAAGGAGCCGTGAGGGGCCTGACTTGATTGAGCTGGGAGGAGGGAAGACCCTGGGGCTGGGCGGTCTGGGCCACGTGTCCTGTGAGTGAGAACAGGTCCAGAGAGCAGCAGGGATGCCTGCTGCTGCTTGGCCAACAGCGGACGCGTGGAGCCGTCCTGGCTATTCAGCAGCAGCACAGAGCCTCCCCCCATCTCAGGAGGAAGTCAAGCAGGGCGGGCATCGTCTTGGTGCAATGTTACAGAAGGTTGGGCCAGATGACCTCCGAGGCGGGGGCCAGGTCAGCATCCCCGTTATGGCCGCAGATGAAGGCTTGGGCTCTCCCTGCGTGCCGAGTGCCTGCTGTGGGCCAGTACCTGGGACTGCAGAGGAGGGACCTGCTGGCCCCACCTGGCTCACAGGGTAGCCGCTGAGCAGATGGCAGAAGCTCTGGCCTTGACCGCACTTTAGAAGCCAGCCGTCCTCTCCCACAGGAAGGAGTTAAACAGACCCCATGTGGACCCCACGTGACGCACTGTTGCCACGAAAGAAATCAGAATGATGATCGTTCTGTTTGTTAACTTCCTGCCACGTGCCAGCCACCTCGCATGGATCACAGCGCCACTGACCAGTGACCCTGCCAGCCCCTTGGAACACTGATGTCATTTTCCGCTTGGCAGGCGGACCCTGGAGAGGAGATGGTGGGGGTGGGGGGCAAGTTAAGGACCTGGCCCTCAGCTGCACGAGTGTCTGAGGCCATCAGAGTACACAGTCCATGGCTTCAGCACCCCTTCTCCCAGGGTGAAGCTCCTTACTGCCCCGGGCCAGCCCAGGGACCAGCCTGGGATTGAGGAAGACGGGTGAGGCTGAGAGGCCATATTCTCCGTCAGGACAGAACCACCGCCCCGTGCTGGGTGCTGGGAGGTGGGAGCAAGGACATTGCCTTGGTTACCACAGTGCCTCTGAGCTTTTCCATAAGGGGTGCAGGGGCCCACCTGTGGGGTCCTGCCACGGCCCCAGCTGACCTTATCCTAACCATGAGCTTGGCAGAGGTGTTGGAGGGCGGGCAGTGAGGCAGCCCCGGGCCCCCGTGCACCCTCGTCTCCCAGGCCTGGCAGGGGCAGCTCTGGAGTGCGTGTTGAAGTGAGAGGCTGACCTCTGGTCCTCTGGGTGAGCGGTGAAGAGCGTCCAGGGGGCTTGCATGCCGCAGTGTGGCCTCACACCAGCTGGGCACTCGTTAGCCTGCTTCCAGGTTCATGTTAGACACAGAGGTCTGGGGGCCGCTGCAGCCTCGGGCCAGTTACCCACGGTGGGCGGTGGGGTGGCAGCCTGGACCGGTGGCTCTGGGCTCAGGCCTCCCCTCGGCAGATGCAAATGTGATGAAAGAAAATGCAAGCAAGGGAAGCAAGACTCAATGGAGACAGTTTCTGAATCAGTCGGGAGGTTTCACCCCTTCCCACCCCCTCTTATGTCAGAAACTTGACTCGGAGCTGAGAGCAGAAGGGCGCAGACACACCCGGTCATGGTTGAGCGTGTCTGGTTGCTCGAGCTGACTCCCGCCTCACATTCTCTGCCATCTGCCCACCCTGTACATGGTAGAAGGATCTAGAAATGTGGACACGTGTCCAGGTCAGAAGGCAGAGGACCTGGGGCCTTTTCTGCAACAGAACCTCAAGGTAGGTCAGTGTCATGTTTTAAAACACTTTTCAACACAGGAAATAGCGTCTGAAGTTCTCCGTGTCCTTAAATTGGATCCCCAGTCTCATTAGGGTGGGGCCTCCAGGGGAGGTCTACCTGGGAGAGGCAGGGGGGACTTCAGGGTCTCACCCCAGGACGATTAGACTCCATCTGTTCATCCACTCATCTACCCGCCAGGTATGCCTCCATCCAACTATCTGTCTGCTCAGCCAAACAGCCAGCTAGCTGTCTTCCCAGTCATTTACCCATCCATCTAACCATCTATCCATCCAACCACCTACCCATCCATCCATCTGCCCATTCATCCTTCCATCCATTCATCCCCTCTATCCCTTTATCTATCTATCAGCCAGCACTCATCAAAACGTGACTATTCAGGATGTTAAGGATATGGGGTTAAACACGACAAGCTCAGTCTCTGACCTCATGTAGCTTAAAGTCTAATTAGTGAAGACTGCAACAAGCTTAACAAATAAATAAGCCCCCCCAAAAAAAAAAGACCCTCTTTGTGGTTTTGTGTGAAGCGGAACAGCGGTACCATCCAGTAGCCTCTCGGGCAGGTTGCGGAAGGCTCGCCCTGGCTAGGGAGCCAGGGAAGGGCTCTCAGAGGAAGTGACTTTTGAGTTGAAACCTGCATTGTTATTGTTTAGCCACTGAGTCACCTCTGACTCTGTGCAGCCCCATGGACTGTAGCCCGCCAGGCTCCTCTGTCCATGGGGTGCTCCAGACAAGAATACTGGAGCGGGTTGCCATTTCCTCCTTCAGGGGATCTTCCCGACCCAGAGATCAAACCCGCATCTCCTACGTCTCCTGCCTTGGCAGGTGGGTTCTTTATCGCTGAGCCAACAGCGGGGGAGCCTGTGAAGACTGAGGAGGGATCGGGAAACACAGAGACATGGGTGGAAAGAGCCTGACGGTGGCGGGGAGCCCGGAGAGCAGAGAGGACGGGGTCAGGGCAGACCTGGGGCTCGTGGAAGGAGTGTGTGTTTCTCACACTTACAGCGGGGGAGACTGGAGGGCTCCAAGCCCAAGAGGGACGTGGTCTGGTCCACTTGGCCGCAGGAAAGCAGAGGATGAATGGATGAATTCTGAGACCTTCGCCACCATCCTGGTGTGGTTTGGCGATGGTGGGTTGGGCTGCGGGGGAGGTGGGGGTGGAAGGGTGGATGGAGTCAAGGGACGGGGTGATGCTGGAGTGGAGGGGAAGTGCCAAGGCCTGGAGGTGAGGGTGACGGACAGCAGGGTGGTAAAGCCCCCCTTCCCTTTGGCTTTACAGGGAGGGGCACCCGGAGGTGAGGGGGTCAGACCCAGTCCTTCCAGCAGCCCTGCCGCCCAGGCAGCTTCTCACCGACTCGGAAGGATCGTGCTCACAAACGAGGGTCTCCGAAGGTGCTCAGTCTCATTATTCACCCCCCTCAGAGAGACCAGTTTGCTCTTAGAGACTGAATTAGCAGGGTGGCAAATCTTGCCTGTTCGGCACTTGAACATCACAGTCCGCAGCTGCTTATTCTCATGGCTTTCAGACATCATAGTCCAATTTTTATCTTTTGAAAATGGTAATTGGAAATAGATACACACGTTAAAAAATTCAACATGCCCACAAGTGCTACAGGATGCGGAGCGCGCCTGCCTCTCGTCCTTACCACACAGCCGACTCTCTCCCCCGGGAGAGCCTCATTTCTGGTTTCCCAAGGCTCTTTCCCGAGATGGCCTCTGAGTGCGTGCATGCCGCGTGCGTGCTGTCACTTCAGTCGTGTCCGGCTCTCTGAGACCCCGTGACTGTGGCCCGCCAGGATCCTCTGTCCGTGGGATTCTCCAGGCAAGCATATTGCCTCCTCCAGGGGATCTTTGTGACCCGGGGATCGAACCTGCGTCTCCTGCACCACGTGCATTGGCAGGCAGATTCTTTACCATTTGAGCCACCCGGGAAGCCCCAGGCAGTGCATATTGTCTGAGGCCTTTTAAAGCCCTCGAAAATAGAGCATCCTGAGTTTTCCATCTGACTTTCTGACCAAGTCCCTGTGTGACCTTGGGCAACGCACTGTCGACCTCCGTCCCTGCCCCGCCCCCCATCCCGGTTCACAAAGTGTGGCTCGTGCTCCTGACTCGTGCCGTGTCCCCAGCGGTGTTGATGTCAGGATGAATGAGAAGACATGTGTTTGGTGCTTGCAGCTCCTTCGAAGCATGTGCTATATAAATCCAGAGGGATGCTGGATGTGAACGCGTGTGTGGGTAGCTGGCTTTCCTTTGAAACCCTAGCTCTATGTTCTGGAAGACTGCCTCGGTGTGTAGGTAGTAAGAACTGAATGGCAAGAGGCACTGTTTTTCCCCCCTCTTCCTCCACCATCATTTTATGTTTCTACATTTTTTATTATTCCTTAGACTCAAGAAGGAGGGATCAGTCTCTGAGGATGAGCACTGGCTAGGTTCACAAGGAAAAGCACCCTTGTTCTCCTCTCCGTTAATTGATGACTGGACCAGGGGTTGGGCATGGAGCCCTTGGGCAGCTCCTCTGGGAGAGGGAAAGAGGCGGTTTTACTTTTTAGGCGATGCATATCTGTATTTTTAGTTTTTGAATTTGTACATATCTATATTTTTGTGTGCATGCGTGAGTGCTTGGTCCTGTCAGACTCTTTGCAACCCCATGGACTGTAGCCCACCAGGCTTCTCTGTCCATGGGATTTCCCAGACAAGAATACTCAAGTGGGTTGCCATTTCCTTCTCCAGAGGATCTCCCCAACCCAGGGATCCAACTAGCATCTCCTGTGACTCCTGCATTGGCACGTGGGATTCTTTAGCACTGCACCACCTGGGAATCTCTACATTTTAAAATTTTTTAATGACCTATTTCTTTTGTAATTTTGTGAAACCAAGGAAGAGAGGGATGGCTCTCGGGGCAAACTCAGAAGTCACCCCAGGTGCGTGTCCCTGCCCTCCCGTCTCCCTCTCCCAGGGTGGCCGCCTGCGTATGTAGGGCAGCTGGGAGCCAGGTCTCCTCAGCACCTGTCCCAGCCCCACGGAACAGGCCCCGATCTGAGCCTGTCGTGAATGGAAAGGCGCTCAGTCGTGTCCGACTCTTTGCGGACGTGCGCTACACGGCCCATGGAATTCTCCAGGCCAGAATGCTGGAGTGGGTTTCCTTTCCCTTCTCCAGCGGATCTTCCTGACCCAGGGGTCGAACCCAGGTCTCCCGCACTGCAGGCGGATTCCCTACCAGCTGACCCACCAGGGAAGCCCTAGCCCACTGTGATTCCACAGCAAGCGCTCTTCTCTGCAGTCTGGCCCCAGCTCCTTTTCTTCCCGCTCTCCTCACTCAATTCATCACAAGGGACTGAGCAGCCTACCCTCCTCCCCACCCCCGCCACTGCAAGCCGGCCCCCCAGCGCCAGTTCACACCCTCTGACCCTCCACTGTCTGACCGCACAGGAGACCCGCTCACTGCTCTCAGGCTCAGCTTTTCCCTCCCTTCACAGATTTTGGTTCAAGCGCTACATACGTATAACAAAATAAGTCACCAATTTAACTGAACCACAAGGCAGGGCTGGAAAAGGAAGGAAGTGTTGTCTTTCCACCTCCCCCAGCCTCATCCACACAGCCCCACGTGGCAGTCAGACAGTTCAGTCCCTCAGTCGTGTCCGACTCTTTCTGAACCCATGGACTGCAGCACGCCAGGCTTGCCTGTCCGTCACCAGCTCCCGGAGCTTGCTCAAACTCGTGTCTGTCTAGTCAGTGATGTGATTCAGCCATCTCATCCTCTGTCATCCCCTTCTTCTCCTGCCTTCAGTCTTTCTCAGCATCAGGGTCTTTTCCAATGAGTCAGTTCTTCACATCAGGTGGCCAAAGTATTGGAGTTTCAGCTTCAGCATCAGTCCTTCCAATGAACATTCAGGGTTGATTTCCTTTCGGGGGGACTGGTTTGATCTCCTTGCAGTCCAAGGGACTCTCACGAGTCTTCTCCAAGGGCTTCCCTTGTGGCTCAACTGGTGGAGAGTCCGCCTGCAACGTGGGAGACCTGGGTGGGGAAGGTCCCCTGGAGAAGGGAAACGCAATATTCTGGCACTATTCTGGCAGTATTCTACCCACTGCAGTGTTCTGGCCTAGAGAATTCCATGGACTATGTAGTCCATGAGGTTGCAAGGAGTTGTACATGAGTGAGTGATTTTCACTTTCATTTTCTTTACCTGGATGGTCAACAATACTTTAAAAAAAAAAAAAAAGATTCTTCTCCAGCACCACAGTTCAGAAGCATCAATTTCTCACTGCTCAGCTTTCTTTATGGTCCAACTGTCACATCCATACATGACTACTGGAAAAACCACAGCTTTGACTAGACAGACCTTTGTTGGCAAAGTAATGTCTCTACTTTTTAATATGCTGTCTAGGTTAGTCATAGCTTTTCTTTCAAGGAGCAAGTGTCTTTTAATTTCATGACTGTAGTCACCATCTGCCGTGATTTTGGAGCCCCCCAAAATAAAGTCAGCCACTGTTTCCACTGTTTCCCCATCTGTGATGGGGAAGTGATGGGACTGGATGCCATGATCTTAGTTTTTTGAATGTTGAGTTTTAAGCCAGCTTTTTCACTTTCATCAAGAAGCTCTTTAGTTCCTCTTTGCTTTCTGCCGTAAGGGTGGTGTCATCTGCATATCTGAGGTTATTGATATTTCTCCCAGCAATCTTGATCCCAGCTTGTGTTTCATACAGTCCAACATTTCACTTGATGTGCTCTGCATATAAGTTAAATAAGCAGGGTGACAATATACAGCCTGGACGTATTCCTTTCCCAATTTGGAACCAGTCTGTTGTTCCGTGTCCAGTTCTAACTGTTGCTTCCTGACCTGCATACAGATTTCTCAGGAGGCAGGTCAGATGGTCTGGTATTCCCATCTCTGGAAGAATTTTCCACAGTTTGTTGTGATCCACACAGTCAAAGGCTTTGACGTAGTCAATAAACTAGTAGATATTTTTCTGGAACTGTCTTGCTTTTTCCACCGAATGTTGGCAATTTGATCTCTGGTTCCTCTGCCTTTTCTAAATCCAGCTTGAACATCTGAAAGTTCACAGTTCATGTACTGTTTAAGCCTGGCTTGGAGAATTTTGAGCATTACTTTACTAGCATGTGAGATGAGTGCAATTGTGCGGTAGTTTGAACATTCTTTGGCATTGTCTTTCTTTGGGATTGGAATGAAAACTGACCTTTTCCAGTCCTGTGGCCACTGCTGAATTTTCCAAATTTGCTGGCATATTGAGTGCAGCACTTTCACAGCATCATCTTTTAGGAATTGAAATAGCTCAGCTGGAATTCCATCACCTCCACTAGCTTTGTTTGTAGTGATGCTTCCTAAGGACCACTTGACTTCACATTCCAGGATGTCTGGCTCTAGGTGAGTGATCACATCATTGTGATTATCTGGCTCGTGAAGATCTTTTTTGTATGGTTCTATGTATTCTTGCCACCTTTTCTTAATATCTTCTGTTTCTGCTAGGTCCATACCGTTTCTGTCCTTTATTGAGCCCATCTTTGCATGAAATGCTCCCTTGGTATCTCTGATTTTCTTGAAGAGACCTCTAGTCTTTCCCATTCTACTGTTTTCCTGTATTTCTTTGCATTGATTGCTAATGAAGGCTTTCTTATCTCTCCTTGCTATATTTTTGGAACTCTGCATTCAGATGGGTATATCTTTCCTTTTCTCCTTTGCCTTTAGCTTCTCTTCTTCTCTCAACTATTTGTAAGGCCTCCTCAGGCAGCCATTTTGCTTTTTTGAATTTCCTTTTCTTGGGGATGGTCTTGATCACTGCCTCCTGCACAATGCCACGAACCTCCATCCATAGTTCTTCAGGCAGTCTGTCTATCAGATCCAGTCCCTTGAATCCATTTGTCACTTCCTCTGTATAGTAGTAAAGGATTTGATTTAGGTCACACCTGAATGGTCTGGTGATTTTCCCTACTTTCTTCAATTTAAGTCTGAATCTTGCCAGAGAGACCACTTTCAGTGTTTTCACTTCATTCTCCTGACGGTTATCTCGCTAACTCTCCAGTTACCCACTGTTTTAATTATATGCATGTGTTCCATCGCTCAGTTGTGTCCAACTCTTTGAGACCTTATGGACTGTAGACCGCTAGGCTCCTCTGTCCATGGTATTCTCCAGACAAGAATACTGGAGTGGGTTGTCATTTCCTTCTCCAGGGGATCTTCCAGACCCAAGGACTGAACCCGTGTCTCTTATGTCTCCTGCATTGGCAGGTGGATTCTTTAACACTAGCATCACCTGGCAAGTCCATGTCTTCACTGAACAATGTAAAGCATCATTGCCTCTTTCCTATAAAAGATGAGGCTTTCATCTATCTACCCGTCTTCTCCCCAGTTTTGAACAGTCACTGTTGATCTCCTGATTACCTTTAAATACCATTCTCAAACTCCTCTCTTGCTAAGTAAATTTTAGGCAGGATCACTTGACCCCTTTGTTACATTTATGTCCATGTTTAAGAGTTCCAGCTTCTGTCTCTCAGCTGCATTCAAACGTTAAAAGCCAGGACTTTCCTGGTGGTCCAGTGGCGAAGAGTCTGTGCTCGCAGTGAAGGAAGCTTGGGTTTGATCCCTGGTCAGGGAATGAGATCCCACCTGTTTCATCTAATAGTTTTCATTGCGCAACTTAAGATCCTGCATGATCCTGTGTGTTCAGTCCCTCATGTCGTGTGTGACTCTTTGCGACCCCATGGACTGCAGCACGCAGGCTTCCCTGTCCTTACCTATCTCCCAGTGCTTGCTAAAACTCATGTCCATCACGTCAGTGATGCCATCCAACCATCTCATCCTCTGCTGCCCACTTCTCCTGCTACCCCCAATCTTTCCCAGCATCAGGGTCTTTTCCAGTGCGTTGGCTGTTCCCATCAGATGGCCAAAGCATTAGAGCTTCAGCTTCAGCATCAGTCCTTCCAGTGAATATTCAGGACTGATTTCCTTTAGGATTGACTGGTTTGATCTCCTTGCCGTCCTAGAGACTCTCAAGAATCTTCTCCAGCACCACAGTTCAAAAGCAGTGAAGACCTGGTGCAGCCAAATAAATATATAAATAAAGTACTTAACAAAGAAAGTTAAAAGCCAGCAGGAAACGTTAATTACTGTGATAACACACACATTTACGTGAGCACAGGAATGGGGCTCAGACTCCAGCTCCACATTACAGACGCACGGGAAAGGTGTTTCTCGCATCACCGGCAGGTGGATCCTTTTCCTTCCCGTCTATCAGTTTGTTCAGAATCATGACGCATTTTCACTCAGTACTGGGGTCATGATGTTCGTGTTGCCTTTCTTCTTTTCTTGCGGAAGAGCTGTCTTCTCCAGCGCCTCATCAAATATCATCGTGTTCC
Source organism: Hydropotes inermis (assembly GCA_020226075.1). Taxonomy (NCBI): domain Eukaryota; kingdom Metazoa; phylum Chordata; class Mammalia; order Artiodactyla; family Cervidae; genus Hydropotes; species Hydropotes inermis. Next base: position 44,677,978 of record CM035297.1, on the reverse strand, counting down.
ATGGGGTCCCTGGCACACTCGTCAGAGCCCTCTGGCTCTTGGCTGTGGTACGGACGTCAGCGTACAGTTGCTATTCTGAGAGCCCCCTTCCGTGAGCTACTGGTTAAGAGACCTGTCCCTTGCTCTGCTGGGGCACGTATTCAAGTAACAACCTCAGAAAAGGTACCTAGAGCATAAACTCTTGGAACGGAAAAGTCTCTGGTTTTCACACGTGCTCAGGGTTGCAGAATTCCAGATTCAGGATGGTCATCCTGAAAGACACAGGCAGCGCCGGCTTTTCATCCCCCCTTTCCTTCTCACCAGCGACAAGTTACAATGCAGATTCTTTGCTTCTTCCCTGGAACTCTGTAGGAATATCACCATATCTATTTCCCTTGGATGCTCTGAAATGCCCTGGTGATGGATCCGGGTGTGAGTGTAGTTTTAATCGAGTGTAGTTGCCTTACAATGCTACATTCATTTCTGCTGTACAATGAAATGAATCAGCTGTGTGTGTGTGTGTAAGAGTGTGTGTGCGGGTTCAGTCACTCAGTCGTGTCCGACTCTGCGATCCCACGGGCTGTAGCCCACCAGGCTCCTCTGTTCATGCGATTTTCCTGGCACAGATGCTGGAGTGGGTTGCCATTTCCTCCTCCCGGGGATCTTCCTGACCCAGGGATTGAACCCAGGTGTCCTGCGTCTCCTGCGTTGCAGGTGGATTCTTCACCATGCGCGTTAATGTGCAGTATTTGTTTTTATCTTTCTGACTTACTTCACTCTGTGTGACAGACTCTGGGTCCATCCACGTCTCTACAAATGACCTTTATCCATTCAGCTCACCTCCTGGAGGCTCCTTCAGACTGAAGCAGCTCCAGCTTTAAGAATGTCCTTGTACTCTCCTCATGAAAACCCCCTCACTTCTCTGTCTCCATCTTTCTGGATTCCAGGCTGGACCGTTTGGGTTTCGTTCCCCTTGTCCCTTCTTCTTTCTCGTGTTTTCTGACTCTGCCTTTCCGCTCTGTATTCTGAGAACTTCCCTCAACTTCCCACCTGTCCCTGTAAGTTATCGTTTCGGCCATTGCATGGTGATGTTCCAGGAACTTTTCCTTTCAGTGATGGGATAAGCTGCCCAGGCTTGAAAGAAGTGGTTGGGGGTCTCTCTGGGGACAAACTGCAGAGCTGTGCGTGGGCAAGTTGTTCTGTTCTCAAGGCAGAGGCCAAGTCCACTGCATGTTTGTTCCTTCAGACACGGAAAAGAGAGGCGTCAGAGGCCTGCTCCTTGCCCCACTCCTGCCAGGAGCTCGAAAGCAGACAGACTCTGGTACTTGAGCGTGTGTGCAGGATAAGAAGCAGGGTCCGAATTGGAGGCCGAGCGGCCGGTGTGTTTTCGTTCTGGAGTGCACGCCGGAGCCGGTGACCAAGGGGCAATGAGCAGGCCCTCGGGGTGCTGGGTCCACGCTGGGTGGTGGAAAGGGAGGACGCCTTCTGGTCAGGGAGCGGTGCTCGGTGCAAAGGGCTAAACCTTGGGCCCCCTCCCCGCCTCACCTCACCGGCCCTGTGACCCAGACCAGAGCATCACTGCTCCACCTGGCGTCCAAACCCAGTAATTCAACTGCTGCGATTCTGCCTGGGTCACAGAGCCCTGAAAGTGGGACTGAGCAGGCAGCACAGGCCTGGCTCTCGGTATGTGTCCTAGGTGATGCTGGGCCCCAGCCCCTCGGGACAGCCAGGGGTCGCTGGCTTGGTGGGCCAAGTAGCCTCAAAGCACTGGACTCAGGGCTTGGGGTCTTCCTGGTGTCCCCAGACCAAGCTGAGGTGAGGTTGCTCTGGCTGGGGAAATGCCCAGACCCTCTGCAAGGACAGGCCTGGGGACCGAGCTCAGAGATTGTCCTGCAGTGGGGTGGGGAGCCCTGGGCCCACCAGCTTGGGGGAGGGGCACTGGGGCGAAATTGCTGAGCCTGGCCAGTGGGGACCCCAGGACCACTTGCTCCAGGTGCAGAGAGGCAGGGCTCTCTCCTCAGCCTTTGCAAAAAGGCCCTGGAACTTTTGTTCTGGACCTGGGGGCCGGGAGGCAAGTCCCTCCCCACAAGGGAGGCGCCTGGCTCCACGCTCCCTGAGGCCACATTTAGAACATGCCCAGGTGGCCAGTGGGTGTGTGGGCCGGGGGAGTGCAGGCAATGGGGGGACAGCGGAGAGACAGTGGGGAGGAGCTGGGGGAGGCTGGGGTTCCGGCCGCACCCCCAGGCTGGGCCGCACCTGCCTGTCCTCTGCGGGGGAGGAGCAGGTGCCGGCCAGCGTGTCGCACGAAGCCCCAGCCCCCACACCACGCGGCCGGTTCGCACTGGCACTCCCTGGTCACAGCTTCTGCGATCACTGCTGCCAGAGCGGCTCTGCCCCTGTGCGTCCCGGCACCGACTGGCCTCCCCCTGCCCCTGCCCCGCCTCAGCCTGCTTTGCAGCTTGTGCCAAAGTCCAGAGCGTGACTATCCCCTCCCTGACCGATGGCAGGCTGCCAGTGTGAGGCCCCTGAAGGCAGAGCCCGCCCTGCAAGCTTGTAGGAGCCCCTGCCTCCACCGCCAGCCAACCTCCACATCCTCCAACCTCCACGGCCCTGGCTCAGGGTCTGAGACACAGCCAGCCCTCAAATATGTCATCAGGCGCACTAGCCTGAGGTCCTGGGGGCAGCTTCAAGCCCAGGCCTGCTGGGTCAGACGCCAGCGTCCCCGTCCCAGCTCTGACACTGGCTGCCTGCCTGGGCCTTAGCTTCCCCACCTGTAAAAGGGCCACGTCATCCCCGAGGTGTCTCCTGGTTACAGACTTCTGTATATCCTGCCTGAAACTGCTGTCACCACCAGCCCATGAGCACCTCTGAGTGACCCTCCTGGAAACTGCAGGCCCCGAGGTGCAGGCACAGGCAGTCAGGGGGCACCAGGCCAAGGAGAAGATGAGGAGGCCGGTTCCCCGAGTGCCCCAAGGCTGTGCTGGCACCCAGTAGGCCCTCGGGAGATGCCTGGGCTGGGTGCCCACCTCTGGACAGTGCCTGGTGCTTCGAGTCTTCCTCCAAGAAGCAGAGAGGAACCAGAGGAGAGGCAGCCAGACCCCCATCACCTGAGCCACGGGGTGGAGGCTATTCTGCCTTTGCCCTGTCCATCCTGCACCTGCCGCATCTGTCTTCTCCAGGACAGGACCAGGACTGACTTGGACCTGTCACATCTTCCCTGTAGCTGGTATAGTCTGGCAAGTGCTCAGTCCTCAGAGAACGGGAGCAGGGTGGGGGTGAAGAGGATACAGGGGATGCAGGGACGGGAAGTGGCTGAGTGGATGGAGGGATAAATAGGTGGATGGATGGAGAGGTGATGGGTAGATGGATGGATGATGGATGGATAGATGATTGATGGTGGATAAGTGAATGGGTGGGTGGGTGGGTGAATGAAGAGATTGATGAATAGATGAGTGGATGGGTGAATGGACAGAGGTGGATGGAGGATGGATGGATGGTTGGTTGGATGGGTGGATACATGGATGGTTGGTTGAGTGGATGGTTGGTTGGTTGGATGGATGGATGGATGGAGGAAGTGGATGGATGGGTGGATGAGTAGATAGATGGATGGGAGAGTGGGTGGATGGTTGGTTGAGTGAATGGTTGGTTGGATGGGTGGATAGATGGATGGTTGGTTGGTTGGATGGATGGATGGATGGATGGGTGGATGAGTAGATAGACAGATGGATAAGAGAGTGAGTGGATGGTTGGTTGGATGGAGGGAATGGATGGATGGTTGCCTGAGTGAGTGGTTTAGTGGGTGAGTAAATGGAAGGAAGGCAGGCAGGCTAGAGCTCTGGCCTCCTCTCCTGGAGCATAGACATTTCCGAAGCAGAGGTGGCCGGGTAGCAGACCACAGCCACTGGCCTCTCCCTGGTAGCCAGTCAGCCTCAAGTCCCGTCAGTTCCCCGACTTGACCCCGTCCCCCATCACCTGGATGGGGGCTCCCGCCCTCTGGCTCATCTCCCGCTACCAGGTGCTCTGTCCCCTCCCAGCCCACCCACTCGCGTGGTGTTTCTGAAATGTGAGTTTCCCGCATGCTTGCAACCTGCCCTGGTGTGGTGCCTTCCGCAGCTTCGTGGGGCATGTAGGAGCCTCGCCGCCCCCAGGCCCCCTGCCCCTCCGTGGACCCCGGTGCCTTTGGCCTCGCTGGTCCGCTTCCCAGCGCGCACGCACCCTGGGTATCCGGGGGCCCCTCCCCGACCTCCGTCAGGTTTACCGCGGAGGTGTACTCGCCTGCCGTGGGCAGAGCGCCGGCCCCGGGAGCCGGCGTCCGGTCCTCACACAGAAGCGGAAGCCGAGGCTTGGCCGTTCAGAGCAGCCCCAGCCCCAGTTTCACAGTGTTTTCCCCGCACCTCCTCTGAGCCCCAGCCTCGGCCCTGCAGGGCTCACGGCGCTTCCCCGCGCTGGGCCTCCTCCCCGCCACTGCGGCCTGGGCCACTGCAGCCTGGCCCGTCTTTAGAGCATCTTTTTTCGCACGTATCTCGGCTCGTTTTGGATGTCCTCCCCATTTAGGTCACCAGAGATCACAGAGGGGAGCCCCCTGAGCTGTACAGTGGGCTCTCACTCGTCATCCACTCTGTACACAGGTCAGTCCCGTGTATGCGTCAGGCCCAGTGTCCAGTACGTCCCAGCCCCGTTCCCCTTGGTGTCCGTGCGCTTGTTCTGTCTGCGTCTCTTTTCCCGCTCTGTCCATGGGTTCATCTGTACCATTTTTCTAGATTCCACATAAGTGCGTTAACATGTTTTTCTCTTTTCACCTCTTCACTCCGTATGAGTCTCCAGGTCAGTCCATGTTGCTGCAGGTGGCCTTATTGCCTTCTTTTTATGAGGGAGCGGCGCTCCGTTGTATATACCGCGTCTTTATCCGTTCCTCTGTAGAGCCATCTTATGCCCAATTCCGATATATTACATTCTGCAAGCTCTCTTTCTTCCTTTGTGTCTTCAAGAAGCATTGCTGTGGGGCACGCCCATCTCACAGGCAAGGTGTCCTCTAGGGGTGATGAATATTCTGGAACTAGACAGAGCTGGTGGTTGCATAGCATGTTGAATGCTCTAACTTCCAACTGAAATGTTGGCTTCACAATAAATTCCCCATTTTATATGTTGCGCCTCGGTGGTTTTGACCAGGAAATAATCCGGCTTTTCCTGAAGACGGGTGTAGTCTGAGCAGCAGGCAAGCAGGCCTTTCCTGCCCCAGGCAGGAAAGCAAAGGCAAAAGGCCAGGGCCACGTCCAGGGGCACAGGGCAACAAAGGGGCAGGTGGGAGCCCCAGGCCGCTGTCTTGGCCCCCAGGCCCCTGGCCTGTAGGAAGGCGTGGCCTGGAAGCCCTGCGGCCTCCTGCCCCGAAGGTGCGTTTCGCGCTCAGCAGCCCCGGGGTGTCTGAACACACTCCGGTTTCTGCCAGCTGGCAAACAGGGCTTTGCTGATTCCAGCCCAGCTATGCGAATCAAGGTCAAAGTGGAGGCTGGCGTGGCGGCCGGAAGCCGGGCCTGGCAGATGGCGCCGTCACGGCCCTGCTCCCTGGCCTGGAGTTGGCACTGCGGAGCCCAGGCTGTCTGTGGACGAGCGAGGCTGGAGGCTGAGCTGGGGGCGTCCGGGGGAGGAGGGGCGGGAGAGGTGAGCCCCACGGAAGGTTGGAGCTTCCGAAGCTGGGTTCTGGCTGACGGCCGGGAGGGTCTTCAGTCCTGTTCCCGAGGTGCGGCCTCTTCTGCTCACCAGTCTTCTTTTGTGCCAAGCCTCTCGGGCTCTTGGAAGGGCAGGCGGGGGTCCCCCAGCAGCACCACCTGGGGGTGTGACAGGGGCTGGGGTCAGGGACCTGAGGTGGGCACCTCGGAGGTCGGGGTGCTCGGCTCTGTCTTTCTGCGTCACGTGGTCTCCACCCAGGGTGTGCAGAGATGTTTTACCTCTTCTCTGATCTCCTCCTGTCCTGGTGCTCAGATTCCCTGATCTCCCATCCTGGTGCCTAGAGTGTCTTTTTCCTGATGGGGACACTGAGGCAGAGAGGCCTGTAACCTGTCAGACATGGCCCGGCCATCACCCCTCCCTTGGAAGGACAGTAGGGGCACCCGCACGTCCTGCCAGGTGTGGTGTGGGGTGGGAGGGGCACCTGTGACCTGCCCCAGCCTTCTTTCCATGGCCTTGCGTCCCTGACGGGGGAGAGCGGGAGCAAACACGTGAGGTCATCTTAGGAAGCCCGGGAGCAGGTCTCTGAACGTGCGTGTCGGGCCCTGGGAACCACTTCCCGCGTCTCAGGACAGTGAGTGGATAAAGCGATGGGTCCACGAAGACCCTGGAGGGGGGGGGGGGCCTGGGTACTGAGAAGGGGGGACACAGATGGGGACCCAGCACATCATCCATCTCTTGTTATATATTCACAGAGGAAACTTGTGTCATATGTGTAGGAACTATATTTAATGTAAGCAGCATATGTGGTCAGCTGAATAATGGCCCCCAAAGACGTCTGTGTCAAGTCCCCAGCACCCGTGAATATCACCTTATACAGCAAAAAATGGGGGTCTTTGCAGGTGTGGTGAAGGATGCTGAGTTGGGGACATTTTCCCGGATTATCGCGGTGAGGGGTGGTGGTGTGCTAAATGCCGTGACAGGTGTCCTTGTAAGAGGGAGGCAGAGGAGTTGTGAATACAGACGAGGACGAGGAGGCCAAGCAATGCTAGACAGAGGCCGAAAGGATGAGGTCAGAAGCCCAGGGTCGCATGGGGCCCCCAGGGGCCTTGGGAGTCCCTGGCGGGAGCGGTCCCAGCTAATGCCTTGATTTTGGCCCGGGATGACTGACAATGAACTTCTGCTCCAGAAGAGTGAGACGTTTAGCTTCCACTGTTTGAAGCCACCCAGAATTGGTCCCAACAGCCCCACGACACTCTCACCGGACCAGCGGGAGGTGACAGGTTCTGCAGAAGCAACGGAAAGTGGGTGCTGGCCAGTGAGGATAGGGCCAAGCGGGCATCTAACAGAGACCCCAGGTGGACCGCCACGAAGCTGGGGGTGGATCAAAGACCGGGGTAGGGGGTGCGGTGGCAGGCAGAAGCCTGGGCCGGGCGCAAGGCTGGAGCCACCCCCGGGTGAAGCCTTTCCTCCGAGCCCCCGCTGTGCCCCCTCTGCTATTTCGCCTCAGACGTGTCACCCTCGGCACCTGGGTTTCCTTCCCTGCGGGATGACCCCTGACCTCCAGGCATATGGACTCCACCTGCCCTCTCGTACCATCTAGGGCGTGAGCCCCAGGGTACCTGGCAGCCTCCTCCCAGCGGGCAGCTCTGTCCCTCCCAGACTGGGGCACACAGGAGGGTCACCATCCTGCACACGCCCTGCTGGGCCCTGCAGGCCACCTTTCTCTCTGGTCGGCCCCTGAGACCACGCGCCGGCTCACCTGCCCTCCTGTCCACTCCTCCCCGGAGGCTTGGGCCCACCCGTGCTCTGGCCAGCGGCATGGGGTCCCTGTTTCTCTCCCAGGGAAAAGCAGCTGCCTGCTCCTAGAGGAAGCCCCCCGACCCTGCCCAAGATGGGGTCCCCACAGGGTTCAACCTACACTCATTCACATCCTGCTCCCATAAACCAAGGACGGTGAGCCATCGGGTCCTCCTGCGGTCAGCCCAGAACCTGCGTGTTCAGGACAGTGGGGCGGGGGGGTGGTGGGTCTTCTGTCACTGGAACCACGAGCTCTGACTGACAGACCGAGAGAGGACGGGTGGTCTCTGAGGGGCACATGGGGGTTTCCTGTTCTCACTCTGGGTCACTGTGGTGGCGGCCTGGGCTCAGACCATTTCTTAAACCAAAAGGACGGAGCAGGTGGGAAACGGCACGACCTGGGCAGACTTCAGAGCTCCCAGCTCCCCGGCGTGGGTGGGGTGCATCCCCCGCCCCAGGGAGGCAGCGGGAACCCCTGGATCCGATTCCCCGGCGTGGCCAGGGCGTGCCAACTAGCAGCGATGTGCCTCTCTCAGCCTGCAGGGAGGCGATTCCCTGGAGGCCCGAGTTCCATCTTGATCTAATTAGTTTCTGTGCTGGGAATCTGATGGACTCTTTAACCTTACGAGATGAGGCGCCCGCCGGCCCCGGCTGAAATTTGTCAGTGTCACATGTTGACTTAGAGTTGGGTCTTACAAAGAATTTTCTTCCGAATTCTCCTCCGCTGGAGACCTGAGAACACAGACACACCTCCCCGTGCCAGCCATTCACTGGTCCTCTCCAGGCCGACCCCTCACCCCAAGGAGCAGGGGCCCCCGAGCCGCCCAGTCGCCGCCCAGCTCTCATCCCAGCCGGGGCAGGTGACGGCAGAGGCGGCAGCAAATGGCACGGTCGCCGTCTCAGCGGGTAATTGCATGTGGTCTAATTACTGGCCTGGCTTTGTTCCTCCGACCCCGGGAGAGCGTGGCTTACAGGAAAGAATGCTTGAATACTTCAGCGACGGTACCGCCTGCCTGCCCACCAGTGCCCATGCCAACCTGCTCCTCCCCGCTCCCCAGCAGCTCCCGAGGCAGGGCCTGGGACGCGATGAGTCAGCCCCAGATCTGCGGCAAGCTTCGTTGGAAACACCCCCGGCCTGCATGGCGAGCGGGGCCTGTCTCGCCGTCTCTCCGTGGGAGGGGAGGGGCGGCTTGGATGGTGTGGCGGTCTGAATGCTGGCCCCCAGTGACACCCGTTTCCTGATCTCTGAGCATGACTATGTCACATGGCCGAGGAGGACTAAGGCTGCACGTGAGACCTTGTTAGACATGGAAGTTAATGTGGTAGTTGCTCAGTAGTGTCTGACTATTTGCAACCCTAGGGACTGTAGTCCACCAGGCTCCTCTGTCCCTGGGTTTCTCCAGGCAAGAATACTGGAGTGGGTTGCCATGCCCTTCTCCAGGGGATCTTCCCAAGCCAGGGGTCGAACCCAGGTCTCCTCCATTGTAGGTGGGTTCTTTACCTTCTGAGCCGTCAGAGAAGCTGTTAGACGTCAGCTGACCTTGAGACTGGGACATGACCCGAGCATCTGGGTGGGCCTGGTGTTCATCACAGGGTTCGTATTAGGGAGGAGGGACAATCAGAAGGAGGGGAGGGGAGATACGGTCAAAGAGCAGAGGATGGAGTGATGGAGGAAGGGGCCAGGAGCCAAGGGGTCCTGGCGGCCCCCAGAATCAGGCAAGAAGCAGATTCTCCCCCGGGCCTTCCTGGAGGAGGCAGCCCTCAGACACCTTGACCTTAGCCCAGTGAGGCCTATGACCTCCGACAGCGTGAGAGAATAACCCCCCGTTGTAGATGCCGCCCGGTTTGTGCTCAGTTTTTCCAGAAGTGTCAGAAAGTAATACAGGAGTTTTGAGCCTTCAGCGTGCTGGGACTGAGAGCAGTGAAAACAGGCCCTCTGATCGCCATTCATCGTGAGACTGGCAGGGAGAGCCCGTTCTACAGGTGGGGAGACAGGCTGCAGGAGTTCCAGCCACTCTCCCCAGGCCAGGAAGGGACTCGCGATCCCGGCTCCTCTCCCAGACTCTGCCCACTGCACCCCGTGCCCCGCTCACTGGCCTCCCTGGGACCTCCCGGTCATCCCAGAGGGTCGCGGGCCAGGAGATGAGGTCTGGGCTCATGTGCCTGCCGGGAAAACCCACGGGGGGCCCCCAGCTCTGAGGCTGTGCCGGGGGCCGCCAAGGAGGAGGTAAGTGTTGGCTGCCGCAGAGCCCACTGCGTCTGGGAAGAGACTCTGGCTGGGAGCCTGGGGCCCAGGGTCAGGGCTGGGCCACCAAGGCTGGACTCACTTGGCATCTCAGTGTTGCCCCTCGAGGGAGCCGGCCTCACCCGAGCAGGGTGCTGGCCGCCATACCAGGAACCTAGGGAGACCGCAAGGCCCCAAGGAACCCACAGAGGCCCCCACACCCACACAGAGGTCAGTGCCGATGGAGTGAGGAGCATGCGGCCCCGGCCAGAGCGGTCTGTACAGCCGCCTCGCCGAGACTCCCCCTGAGCGAGTGGCCTGGGCTGTCCTGCGGGTGCCCACACGCTGGCTGACTTAGACCAGCACTCATTTGCCCGATCCCGGCGGTCTGAGATCAGTGTGTGGTCAGGGCTCACTGCCCCCTGAGCTCTGTTGGAGGGCCTTTCCTGCCTCTTCCAGCGTCTGGGGTCCCCACATGCCCCTGAGCTATGCCCTCGTCCCTCCCGCCTCTGCCTCATGCTCCCTTCTCTCTCTATCTCCCCCTCCTTTCTTTTTGGCCACACTACAAGGCATGGGCGATCTTAGTTCTCCTATCAGGGATCAAATGCTGCCTGCCTTGGAAAGGTGGAGTCCTGCCCACTGGACCACCAGGGAAGTCCCTCTGTCTCCCTCTCATGGATTCAGGGCCCCCCCAGATTCAGAATGACCTCTCCTCAGTCCTTCCCCTCACTACTTCTGCAAGGACCCCGTTTCCAAGGAAGGCACATTCTGAGTTTGGGGAGGATATGAATTTAGGGGGTGGGGGATGTTGGCTCAGTGGTAAAGAATCCGCCTGCAGTGCAGGAGACCGGGCTCGATCCCTGGGTGGGGAAGATCCCCTGGAGAAGGGAACGGCTCCAGTGTTCTGGCCTGGAGAATCCCAGGGACAGAGGAGCCTGGCGGGCTACAGTCCACGGGGTCACAACGAGTCCGACACGACTGAGCGACTTTGACCATCGAGGCTCTGTACCCTCTGCGTGTCTCTCCTCGGGCACATGTGTGCCCTGGACGAGTGTCCAGGACTGGGGACCTGCTGACCCCACCCTCCCCCCTTCCAGCCCCTTATGCTGCAGCCTGAGTCGCCGTCCCCACGGGGCTCTGCGTGGGGCCTGTGCATCCCCCAGAGATGAAGCCCACACCCTGGGTGGGCCCTGGGGACTTGGAAGGGAGTCACCATGCGTGTTGGGGGATGGACAGCCAGAGGCGATAGGGTGCTGGGCGGGTGGCAGTCACTGGGCGAGGAAAGGCCTGGGGCCAGGCCCGGGCTCCGGGGGCATCAGTGAGGTCACACGCAGATGCCACCTCCTCGTGCTGTATGTGTGGAGACCCCCCAGACTCTTGGAGAGCAGGGCCGACAGGAGGGACAACGCCCCCATCTCCCTCAGTGCTGGGGCAGTGGGGGCTCCAGGGCCGGGGGATGGTCCTCGGTGCCCTGGAGTCACAGGAGCAGGCCGGGGGCATGGGGCAGGCGTCTGGAGGGGGCTGGGGGGTGGGGGGCTTTCCAGGGAGGTGACGTTGAAGCTGGACCTGCAGGGGTCCTAAAGGCCTGTCCCTCCCGGCTCCCTCACTGCTCCAGGCCTGAGGCTCCGGTCCCTCAACAGCCCCGTGTGATGGTCCTGGGGAGACAGGATGTGGGCCCCAGCCCCAGAGTTGTGCAGGCCCTGGGGGAGCTGCCCCAGACACCGCATGTCCCAAAGAGGGTGCCAAGGGCCGGGGAGGAGCTCTGTGGTCTCAGCGGGCCGAGGGGGCTCTGCAGCCCAGACTCTCCACTCGATGCCCAGCTCAACCCCCACGGGGGCTGTTTGACCTTGAGCTAGTCACTGCGCCTCTCTGAGCCACACCATCCTTGCTGGAAAGTGGGGGGAAAACCTGTGCCTCCCTCCTGCATGTGTTGTGAGAGAGAGGATGAGTGTAGGGGCTTCCCTGGACCCAGCGGGTAGCGAACAAGGCTTGGTCACCGTGGATGTGCTGTTGGTATAATCTTCAGTCGCTCTGATAAACCCTGCGGTCACCTGTGGTCGCACCGTCTCCCTGTTCTCAGTAACGTGGAAGGAGGGAGGGTGGTCTTTGTAAGTACGCTGTGCTGGGCCTGCTCAGCCATTCATTGAGTCTTGTCTGACTCTTTGTGACCCCATGGACTGTAGCCCGCCAGGCTCCTCTGTTCAGGGGGTTCTCCAGGCAAGAATGCTGGAGTGGGTTGCCATTTCCTCCTCCAGGGCATCTTCCCAACCCAGGGATCGAACCCACGTTGGCAGGCACCACTTGGGAAGCCCCGCGTAAATATATTTCAGCAGAAATCTGTCTCAATAAACTCAGACAGCCTCAGACCCTCTGATGGATGCGCGTGAGTGATCTGGGGGAGGAGAAGGGAGAGTCAGTGGAGAAGGCACCAGGGTGGCCATCTTTCAGAAGACACGCAGGAAGGGAGGAAGGAAGGAAAACAAACACAGACGCCGCCTGGCCTGGCAGACAGGCGCCGGAACCCAGCAGGTAGCAGTCAGAAAAATGTCTGTTTGGGGCAAACTAGAAGCAAGCAAATCGTCATTAGTCCTCGAGGAGGAGAGGTGAGCTGCCCCTGCACAAGGGAACGGCAAGACGGATGGGCCGGCACACGGCCAGCCATGTGGTGGGACTCCGGCTCCACTAAAGAATAATGAGGACGATAAGGGGGAATTAGGAGATCTTGGAGAACAGGGATGGGGAAGGGAAGGCACCAGCCAGGGCTGGAGCCCTGGGAAGTTGAAACCATCTACAGCCTGGTGACCTGGAGGCCCAGCCAGGTGTCCGTCTGCATCCCGCGGGAGGTGGGGGGGGAGGTCCCGCCCGGCTGGGAAAAGCACCTCTGTCCTGAGACAGTGTCCTCCGTGGGGAGACGTGTGCAGATGGCAGGTGCTTGGGGAGCAGTGTGAGCAGCAGCTCGGCTCACGGGGGACCAGCCAGGGCACTCCCCCACAAGAGCCGTGCCAGGGGGTGTCTCTCTGGCTCAGAAGGAACCTCACTTCTGGAGCTCCGTCCATGTCAACCCTGAAGGTCAGAGGGCACACTGGCTCTGACTCGGTAAGTGAGGGACCTTCCACCATGGCGGGTGGCTGTCACGTGGGAAGTGCAGCACCAAGAGCCCTGGGGATGCTTGGAGGAGAGAGAAGGTACAGAGTCACCTGCTGACTTCAGAAAAGAAATACACTGCCTCACTAGACCAGCTGCACCACGGAGACTTTTCACGGGCATCACGCATCACTTTTCCAGAATGGAAACCCCCCGTGTTGATGAGCTCGGTGGTGGAGGCGGGGTGTGTGTCAGAGGACGCAGAGTCTTGGCCCCACTGATGACTTCTGTCAGGTCCAGACCTCGGCCCTCAGCCTCCCCTTCTGTGAGGCAGAGGATCCGGCCCACACCATCACCAGGGGCCTGTAGGTCTGTTCAGTCACTAAGTCGTGTCCGGCTCTTTGCAGCCCCACGGCCTGCAGCTCACCAGGCTTCCCTGCCCTTCACTGTCTCCTGGAGCTTGCTCAAACCCATGTCCATTGAGTTGATGAGGCCATCCAGTCATCTCATCCTCTGTCACCCTCTTCTGCCTTCCATCTTTCCTAGCATCGGGGTCTTTTCCAATGAGTCAGCTCTTCACTTCAGGTGGCCAAAGTATTGGAGCTTTAGCTTCAGCATCAGTTCTTCCCATGAATATTCAGGGTTGATTTCCTTTACGATTGACTGGTTTGATCTTGCTGTCCAAGGGACTCTCAAGAGTCTTTTTCAGCACCAGAATTCCAAAGTATCAGTTCTTCAGTGCTCAGCTTTCTTTATGGTCTAACTCTCACTTCCGTTAAGTCTAAAATCCATCATTCTTTGCTTCGGTTCACTTTTTGGACGTTCCCCAGCTCTGCCGTTTCTTTCGTCCGTACCATATAATTCCCTTGTTGTTGCCACTGTATTTATTTCTTTGGTTGCACCAGGTCTTAGCTGTGGCCTGCAAACTGTTAGTTGCAGCTTGTGCGATCTAACTCCCTGACCAGGGATCAAACCCAGGCCCTCTGGGGCCTGGAGTGGAGACTCCTGGCCAGTAGACCGGCAGGAAGCCCCGGCTGGCATACTTTGGATCAGCCAGCATGTTTAGGGAGTCAGTGTTGTGATTACTGGGAAATTAGTCTTGGCTAAGACCAAGAAAATCACTTTCTTTGCTCTCTTCTTCTGAACTGAGTCTGCCTGAGACAAGGGGCTGTCCTCGGACCTTCCTTGAGAACTGAAGGCTGGGCAGGACTTGAGGTTTGTGTCACCAGGGCTCCTGAGTCCGCATGGCCAACCAGCAGTCCGCAGAGGAGTGGGGCCCAGAGGACTCTTTCTCAGCCCAGAACATACGTTGAAGGCTACTGTATTTATCAGGAGGTCCTGGCATCCTGGAATCTACACATGGTCCATATCCTCTAACCTAATCAACCTCCCTCCCTTCCTCTCCAACCTCTGAACGTGTGAAAGCATTAGTTCACTCAGTCGTGTCCTCTGTCTGTGACCCCGTGGCCCGAACCCTGTGGCCCGCCAGGCTCCTCGGTCCATGGAATTCTCCAGGCAAGAATATTGGAATGGGCAGCCGTTCCCTTCTCCAGGGGGTCTTCCCAACCCAGGGATCAAAGCTGGGCCTCCTGCATTGCAGGCAGATTCTCTACCATCTGAGCCCCCAGGGAAGCCCCTCTCCAACCTCTAGCTGTCTATTAAGAAGCTTTGGGCTGCAAGTAATAAGAAGCCTGCTAACGGTGGCTGAGACCACCCTGGTGAGTCTGGGGGAAGGCGTGGCCGGGGCTTGTCCCGAGGGGCAGTGGCGTCTCTGCAGGCCTCCTGGCCTTTCCCTCAGGGCTGTGGATGGTGGCCACGGCTCCACGAGTCACGTCCTCAGAGCAGATTTCATGCAGGAACCTAGGAGAGGGACCACCCTGATGACCCAGTGGTTAGGACTCCACGCTTCCACTGGAGGAGGCACCGGTTCCAGCCCTACTTGGGAGACTAAGATCCCACATGCCACAGGGCTTGGCCAAATACATAAATAAAAATAAAAATGGATGCAAAAAAATCCATCATGAACAGAAAATCAAAATTTAAAAAAAAAGTATATAGGAAGAAAGCATCTGGAAGCACTCTTCTGATCTCTCTACACGCACAAGTGAAATATTCTCCACACGGCCCCAGGAGACTCACCCTCAGGCCTCATTAGCCAAAACTGTGTCCGGTGACCATCCATAATTGCAGTGGAGGCCAGGAAAGCAAGGATCTCACTTTTCCAGCCTTGACAGTAGAAAGCCGGCTGGGGGAAGGAGCTGGGTGTGTGAGGGACAAGGCTCAGTGCCCTGTCTCTAAGCAACAAGGATGCTATAAAAGTGACGGCTGTTGAAGCGGGTGTTGGAGGGTGAATAGGAGTCAGGCATGTAGTGACAGCCAGCCTACAGAGCCAGCCGATAGTCTGTTCTGGGCAGAAGCAAAAGAATGAGCCCGAGAACAGCACGCTTGTCAACCAGGAAGACCTTGTTTGGCCAATGGCCCGTTTGTAGCAATGGGGAATTGTAAGGCACGGCATCTTCATAATTGAACATGCTGTTTCAACACTGAACCTTCACACACAGGTGTTCCTGCGCCATTTTTCATGTGTCGTGCCCGCCTTTGCCTTTGGCTCCACTCACACCACTGTGTTCTTCCTCACTTGCGTTCAGCAAAGTGTGTGGACACCATTTCCGGCTCTCGCCCTTTCGGTGTAAGGCAGGATGTACCAGCTGAATCTTCCCAGGGCGCCCCTGGGGGCTCTCTGGGCAGCTCAGGAGTTGACAGGAAGCCCCAGATGCCTTCTCCAGAACGTGCTGCTAGAACCAGCCCTCCCCCACCCGTCGGGTCCTTTCCCACCTGGCCAGTGACCACCTCTCCCCAAGCTGTTTGCTGTCGGGCCGTCCTAGACACCGTGCCAGCCCCAGACTGCCCAGCTTTGCCTCCAGCTGTGTGTTCTCACGCAGATCGCTCAGCCGCCCTGTGCCTCTCTCGCCCCATCCAAAGTGGGAGTAAGCACAGCGCCTCCTTCACGGGGTCGCCCTGAGGATTCGGGACGTTTAGCACGGGAAGCACTGGCAAGCGAAAGTGCTCAGAGACTGAGCACAGTAACTGTAACATCTCCAACCTTTGCTGAAAAAGTGAGAGTGCTAATGGCTCAGTCGTGCTAAATTCTTTGCGACCCCGTGGACCATAACCCGCCAGGCTCCTCTGTCCATGGGATTTCCCAGGCAAGAATACTGGAGTGGGTAGCCTTTTCCTCCTTCAGGGGATCCTCCCGACCCAGGGATCAAATCTAGGTCTCCTGAATTGCAGGCAGATTCCCTACCGTCTGAGCCACCTTACTTATCCATTATTACTAATCAAGACAGAATTCAGGTCTGCTCCCACTTTGACCCAACAAAGCACAAGGGCCTAGACACAGTAAGGGGGTGGAGGGTGTCTCTTTGCGTTTCAGAAAGGTGCCTCTGTATGATCCTTCTGAAACTTTCTAGGGCATCTCACAGATGACCCCATTTCTAAAGAGGTTTTTTTTTTTTTCCTTTTTAAAAGAAAAGCTCAGATGTTGTATCAAACCAGGCACCTGTGTGTGGTCATATAAGTGTTGCTTGTGTAGCAGAATTAAGACTTTTCTTAGCTTTTATTATATGTACGTGCATGTGGGTTATCTTGAGGTAGTCACATACGTATATTATTTGTGTCAAGTCAAATATCTTTAGGACATTTAGAACAGGTCTTATAACCAACGGCCCACAGGCCCAATCGGGCCCACCAATTCTGATGGGAAGCTGTTTTTGTAAATAAAGTTGCGTTGGAACACAGCCCCACCCAGTCACATGCATAGCGTCATTGCTGCCTTTCAGCCACAACCAGCAGAATGAATAGTTGCAACAGGAGCCATATGGCCCAGGAAACCTGAACTGTCTACTCTCCGGCCCTTCACAGAAAGAGTCTGGCAACCTCTGATCTAGAACGTTTCTGAGCTCCGTTCAAAGGGGCTCCATCCACCTGAAAATATGCCTCCTTCCACTTTTGAGGGAACTTCAGTGACCTCTTATCTCAGCCTCAGCACTTGCATCAAGAATAAAATATTCCTCTGGCAGGAGGCTGGTGGTCCGGGGTGGACAGGAGCGGTGGCCAGACCCTCCCCTCCAGCCAGGCCTGACCTTGGAGGTCAGCGCCCTCCTGGTTGGGCAGGTGAGCCTGACACAGGGAGCTGGAGTTCAGGGCGAACCTCCAGCCCCTCGCCCGGCCTTGGTTCCACCTCCTCTCCAAAGCCGAGGTCACCGCGCGACACCCAAGCTCAATCTGATTCGGTGGCTTTGTCACTGTGGACAACGCCCACCTCCCACAAAGGGACTCGGGGACTGGCCTCGCCAACCAAGCCCGGCGTCTGTCCCCCGGCCCACTCAGCGTGCTCTTTGGGGGCAAACTCGAGGCCAACAGATGGGCGCCTGGCCTGTCATTTGGGTCACCAGAGGAAGAGGCGTCACGGCAGCCCCTTTCTGCACTCCCAGAGGAATGCCAGACACTCAACCCATTCCCTTGGTTCTGGTTTCTTCATGCCTTTGGTTTTTGCTTTGTTTCTTTTTTTTTGAAGAACATTCAGTTCA
Source organism: Hydropotes inermis (assembly GCA_020226075.1). Classification (NCBI taxonomy): domain Eukaryota; kingdom Metazoa; phylum Chordata; class Mammalia; order Artiodactyla; family Cervidae; genus Hydropotes; species Hydropotes inermis. The sequence continues at coordinate 44,660,638 of CM035297.1, read as the reverse complement.
GGGTCAAAGGCCAAGGTTGACGAGTTGGCCAGCCCCGCAACCCTGAGCAAACTCTTCTCCTGCCAGCTTTGTGGACTCTCTGAATGATCCCACCCGCCTGGAGGGTGCTGAGGGTCTCGGGGAGCAGCAGCCCAGGAGAGCAGCTTAACAGGGCCATGGGTGCCACGCTCCCCCTGCAGGCGGCCGAATGGAGGGGCTGGCCATCTCGTCCTGGTTTGCCTGGGGACCGGCCTGGTCTTAAAATGGAAAGACCCCAGTGTGTGAGGAAACCCCTAAGTCCCCAGGTAGTCCAGGACATGGGTCACCCTGTCGGCATCACAGGCTGGACGCAAGAGTCCCGGTTCTGGTTTATTCACTGAGTCACTGAGCGTCATTTACGTGGCTCCCGGCATGGTCTGATCTTCCCTTTGGCAGATGGGAAAACTGCAGCCCAGAGTGGGTGAGGACCCTATTACCAACCTTTGCCATAGCCAGGACTAGAAAGTGGGCTAAAAAATGAGGCTGGCAGGACCAGACCCCAACCTGGGGACACTCACTCACTCCTGGGAGAATCTGGCGGTAAATATATCATGGTGTGGCTCGAATAGGGCGAATGAGGAGCATCCCCGGGGTTCAGATTACGAAGGCTCTTGGCCACGGCGGGAAACTTGGGTTTTTACCCAATTCTGATGGGAAGCTGTGGGAGTATTTTAAGGGAGGAAGATATGACCTGATTTAAAGTTTTTCTAATAAAGAATGCATTCAGAGGAGACTTGTCGCAAAGCTTCTGTGGTCCTCGGGTGAAAGATGGTGGGGCCTCGGGATTTGGGGAGGTCAGGACAGGTGTGTGGATGCCGACTGTGTCGGTGTCCTCGCTGATGGCCTTTGCTGACAGATCGGGAGGGCACGGGGGCTTCAGGAAGACTCCTCGGGTCGGGGTCGGCAGCTGAGTGTTCTGCGTCTACCTACACGGGTACCCAGGTTCTCTTCCTCTGGTCCTGAAACCGGGAGCGTCTTTCCCTGGGTTCTGGGGGCACATCCTGCAGGGATGCACTCCCGTCTCCTGGAGACACGCCCTCAGCCGTTGCTCATGGGACAGCACGCACAGGCAGAGCCCTGGGGGCTCCCACCACTCCGCGATCACAGGGAGGAAACTGGGCGTCCCTCCCCCAAGCACCCCCTTCCTCCTGGGTTCCGGACTCGCTGGTGTCCTGCTCTAAGTGAACCCGCGTGGAGGCTGTCCAGGTCCACCGCGCTTCATTGCCCCTTGCTTTATTGTGTGTTTTAGAACCTGAAGGTTTGTGGTCACTCTGTGTCCAGCGAGTCTGTTGGCGCCATTTTTCCAGCAGCGAGCATTCACTCACTTCTTGTCTCCATTGTGGGTCTTCCCAGGTGGTGCTAGTGGTAAAGAACCCGCCTGCCAATGCGGGAGATGCAGGAGACACAGGTTCGATTCCTGGGTCGGAAAGCTCCCCTAGAAAAGGAGATGGCAACCCACTCCAGTGTTTTTGCCTGGGAAATCCCATGGACAGAAGAGCCTGGGGTGGACTGTGGCCCATGGGGTCGCAAAGAGTTGGACACAACTGAGCGACGAACACTTCTGTCTTTCCGTCTGTCTCCGCGTCACCTTTTGGTGATTCTCCCAACATTTCAAACGTTTTCACGGTGATTACAGTTGCTGCAGTGACCCGTCTTTAAGGATCTTTTCATGTTACTGTTGCAAAAAGATTATAACTCTCTCAGCTCAGAGGATGGTCAGCAGTGGCAACTGCTGGGCTCTAGAGCGCAGGCTCAGTAGCTGTGACACAGGGGCTTAGTTGCTCCGCGGCAGGTGGGATCTTCCCAGACCAGGGAGAGAACCCCTGTCTCCTACAGGGAAGTCTTAAAGTATTTCTTAGGTATGGTATATATGTTGTTTTTTAGGCGTAATGCTTTTACACGTTTCGTGGACTGCAGAGTCGTCTAAACATCACTTGTACAGGCCCCAAGAAACCCAGAGTTAGTGTGACTCCATTTCCACATTCACTTTATTTCCGCACTCTGGAATGGAACCCCCAGTATCTCTGAGGTCTGCCTGTACCTTTGTAAGGAATGAAGCCTGGGGGCGCTCTGCTGACATCACTGGCAGGTTCTTTTATGTAGGGAGCGGGTAAAAATATTTCAGTTTACAATGAACGTTTTCAGAGTGAACGTCTAAGGAACCTTCGCACTTGCTGATCAAGTCTGCCACCCTCTCTTGCACGTCACATTGTGCTGTGTGCTTTTATTATTATTATTATTATTATTATAGTTGATTTGCAGTATTGTGTTAGCTTCAGATGTATATAGCAAGGTGAATCCGTGAAATACACACACACACACACACACTTTTCCAGACTCTTTAGCTTTATAGATTATTACAAAATGTTAGATATAGTTCCCTGTGCTATACAGTAGTCCTCGTTGTCTATCTGTTTTATATCTACTAGTGTGTATCTGTTAATCCCAAACTCCTAGTTTCTTTTTCTGTTTACCCCACTTCTCACCCCTCTGTGATGTTTCAAGGCTGCAGTTGACATCCAAGGTCACAGAGCTTGGTGACCTTGGTTTGGTGAAGTCAGGACCCCCTCCCAGGCCTTTCAGGTTCCTGCATCGTCGTTTTCCCTCTTAGATCACATTTCTATCCCCCTCCTGGGAGCGCTGATCACCTCCCGTCATTTCCGCCGTCCCTTTGCCTCCTCCACCAGCCACTTGGCAGGTAACACAGCCGAGCTGTGCTTGGGAGATGCTTTGTGGTGATTTATCACAAAATAACGAGACAATTTAATTTGAATCAAGTTCTTTGCACATTATTGCTTCTATTAGGAAAAACTTGTCGCTGTTTATCATGTTAGCGATGAGCAAGGAGATGCCCCGATCTCGGGCAGGGACGGTTCTGATTCAGTGTTCTGAGTCGCCTGTGAAACAGCTCCCGTTAAGAGCGCATCTCTGCGGATCGGGGCTGTGAGTTCCGCGGGGACGGCCCGTCATCCGCACCCGTGAGGCTGAAACCATGCCGCTCCATGGGCAGGGCCCCCAGGAGCCGGGAGTCACGTCACCTGCGAGTGAACTGGCCACCTTCGTCATCACAGAGCAGCCTCGCCCCGCCCGCCTCTTAGAGCACCCAGGTGGCCTGGGCTTCCTTCCTGTCCCCTGGGAACCAGGGCCGCCACCTGCTCACGGGGGTCAGGGAGGGCACCAGGCACCCTCTGACCGGGATGCAGGAAGCAGGATTCAGGGAGAGTGGCGTGTGTGGCCGCAGGCCAAGAGGTGCCCCTTCGGAGGTGACAGGTGACTGGGGACCCCCTCTCACCCACTCATGACCTGCTCACCCGTCCCAAGGACTGGGACGTGGACCTGCCTGCCCACAGAGCCGGCCCCCTGGGTCACCCCACCTCCAGGGAGCCAGGCCGCTCGCCCAAGCCTGGCGTCTCTGCCCAGCTGGGCCACCTGTTGAGGTCCCGGGCATCCCCCTCGGAAGAGCCGACGGGCTCTCTGTTTAGCCTCGTCCTCCCTGATTGGCAGAGCCCGGGAATTTCTAGGACAGCCACTGCCGCTCAGTCCCCAGAGGCCCCTCTTTCTAACAGTGTCCCAGTTCCCAGCTCCATCAGGCTCTGTCACCGGAATTTGTTTCCACGGGGAGTGATGCAGACACAGCTTCTCTCTCGCCCCGCTTCCCTGCCCTGGAGGGGGCCCCGCCCCCCGACAGCTGCTCCAAGAAGGAGCTTTCAGAGATGATGCACGTTCCGGCCTCTCTTCCAGGGTCTCCCCAGGCACGGCTGCTCCCACAGCCTCTGTCGCTGCAGAAAGACAGCCCCCCCGCCCTGTGGGCCCTGCACCCTGCGTTCCGGCCGCCCCAGCCCAGATCCAATCAGCTGGGTTCATCACACCCACAGCCCACCTTCAGCATACCTTCTTAGCACACGCACACGAATGCTGAAATGATCTTGGCAATTCTGCCTTTGGACCCTTCTTCCCATGAGTCAGTCATTGCAGGAAGACCCCCCCCCCCCAGTGGCTCCTGGGATTTCATCGCCTTGAGCCACCTCTACGAGAAGTCTCTCCCGGTGAGAAAATCCGTCTTGCAGGTTGTTTTCACGTGCGAGGATGGATACAAAATTTAGCGCGTAATGAAGTTGACCTCATGTTCAATTTCAGAGACACTTCATTAAACACAGACTCATTTCCTTGTTGTTTGCTGCTTGGATTTTGGAGTCAGTGAGTTTTCCTTTCCAGCTTGCAGACATGTTTGTGGGGTCCTCAAAGCTTTGAGGCTGCTGGGCCGGGGTTGTAGGGCCCAGTTGCCGAAGCCACACTTCTGCTTGTGCCTGGTGGTCCTCACCGCCCCCTCCCTGCAAAGCTGAAGGGAGTCAGCGCTTCTGAGACCCCCGCATCCAGACCATGCGTGTCTCCTGCACCCCCGTGTGTGCCTGTCCAGTGTCCTCTTCAGCCACAGGGCTCGGGCTGTCCTTGCGCCCTGTAGCTTCTCCTGCTGGTGCCTGGGGAGAGCTGTGACGTCAGCTGCAGCAGACCTTCGTGTGTGACTCGCTGAGCAGGAAGCATGTCTGTGGGACACGTTTAAGCCGACCTTGGGTCATCCCAGCGGAATTCAGGCCTGGCCGGGAAAAGGCTAGCTTGGAAGCAGTGGATCAGCTGCTTGCTATCATTTTGGCCTTAGAGCCTACTGGGGGAAGCAGGAGCTGTCCTGGTTCTGCCTGAAGCCGAATTCCAGCCTCAGGCCACCCCTGGACCTTGTCCTGAGTGTGCAGGCAGCCCTCAGCCATGACCCGGTGTGATCGGCCCCTCCCGCCTCCCAGGTGGACCTCAGGACCTTTATCCCCGAGGTTCCACCTCTGTCTGCAGTGTTCTCTCTGTCTTTCCCCTTCCAGCCTCCCAGCCCACTCCCTCCTATTCATACATTGGTCTTCCTCCTACAGGAAGTCTTCCTGCCCTGTTCTGGTTCACACAGCACCATATCCTGCACATTTGTGTAATACTTAGAGTCACATGTGACTTCCCACTTTCTCTGTGTGTGAGTTTCCTGATGCTGCTGTAAAATGACCACAGACTGAGTAGCTCCAAACAGCAGAAATGTATTCTCTCCCAGTTCAATATCAAGGTGTCGGCAAGAATCTTGCCCTCTCTGAAGGTTCCAGGGGAGGCTCTGTCCTTCTGTCTTCCAGCTTCTGGTGTTTGCCAGTGGTCTTGGTGCTTCTTGGCTTGTGGCTGCATCCTGCCCGCCTCTGCCTATCTTCACAAGGCCTTTTCTCCCCTGAGCCTGTCTCCCATCTCCCTCTCTTTTCTCTTCTAAGGACCAGTCATTGGATTTAGGGCCCTCACTAAATGATCTCATCTTGAGATCCTTAACTAATTACATCTGTAAAGACCTCATTCCCAAATAAAGTCACATTCACAGATAGGGGAAGTTGGACTTGAACATGATTTGGGGGTCTACCATTCAACCAACCCACTACCCTTGACATGTCTACAAGGGTTAGACTAGGTCTGGCTTGTTGCCTCCAAAAATGCCAAATACCCAGTCTGTTGCCTGACCGGGTAGGTAGGTATTCATTAAGAAATGAAGGTAGGTATTCATTAAGAAATGAAGGTGTCAGTCACTCAGTCATGTCTGATTCTCTGCGACTCCATGAACTGTAGTCCACCAGTTTCTCTGTCTATGAAATTCTCCAGGCAAGAATACTGGAGTGGGTTGCCATTCCCTTCTACAGGGGATCTTCCTGACCCAGGGATCAAACCCAGGTCTCCTGCATTTCAGGTAGATCCATTACCATCTGAACCACCATAAAGAATGACCGCATGGATTTATGAATTAACATGGTAGCTTACCCTTGGCCCCAACTGTTTCTGAACTTTAATTCAAGGCCAAAACCCAATCCCAGCGAAGCAGGGAAGAAACGAAGCTGTTTGATTTGTCAGGGTCACTTCCCAGCCAGCATCCTGAGAGTCCGGGTGAGGCCATCTGGTCTACACCAGCGGTCCTTGTGTTTAAAGTTCAAATGCCCACAATGAGCCCTCCCACGTGGGACAGGGCAGGCAGAGCCACCCCAGGGCCCACCTGCTCACACATCTCAGCTGCCGGGGCCTGGCTTCCCGTGGCTCCAGGTTTACACCTCCTCCAGGACCAGACGCCACTGCCAAGGGAGCTTGTTCAGTGACTGACAAATCCTAAATGCCAGCTGTCATCGCTGGCATCTCTGCCATCTGGACCCAAGCAAAGTGCAGCCTGCCCATCGTGGGGCCACAGTTAAGGCCACTTGAGACCCGGCCACCTGCAGGCTTGCAAGGCAGACGCCAGGGGAGTCTTCAGGCCTGCCAGTGGGGTGGGGACCCTGAGGCCCTGTGTGGCCGACCGTACTCCCGGCTCACTCTGGTGTGTTCGGCACTCTTTCCTGCCACGTGCTGGACTGTCGGGGGTGGAAACATGAGAAGCTGGCGCAGCCTCCACCGTGTGGCTCCCAGGAGACTCACAGCACAGGTCGTGTCTCCCGGTGTGGATGTGGTTCTGTGAGGCTACCTCCTGCCTCCCCAGCAGCCCACCCCCCGAGGCAGACCTGCGTCTACGGGTACCGCGTGAATTCTGTGCTTCTATGCCCTGTATCTGCATGAACTTGAAAAAGGTGCCTGCCCCTCTCTCAAGGCCCTTTACTTGCAGCTGAGAGCCGAAATCACCACCAGAAACATGTGGTTCTATGACGGCCATGACCAAATGGTGTCCTCTGTAGTTGTTCTGTGCGCAGCCTGCACAACTGTACTTGGCAGGGCTGAATGCCCACCTCCTTCACCTTCCACGGCTCCCGCTGCAGGAAGCTTCCAAACGAGGGTGCATTTGGGGTATGTTAAACTGCTCTCCTGCCCTGTTCAGAAAACACGTTTGAAGAGAGCACAGCTGGAGTACAGCGTTTTTTCATCACACAGACTCTCACCAAGAGTAGATGTTGTGCCCTGTAGGGAGATTCAGAGAGAATGGGCATGCTCGCCCCTGAGGGGCCCACAGGTGATGGCTTCGCAGGTGAGAAGGGCCCCACCAGAGGCTTGGGGGAGGCTGGAGGGGACCCCCGTGTACAGACTGTGAGGGGGCCCCTTGTTAGGAGGATTTGGAAGGAAAGAGACTCGCATTTGGGGAAGGCTCCTTCTTGAGGCCCGGGGTGTGGGATTTCCCGGTTGGAGCCCGTGCCTGGGGATTGTGCCATTCAGACAACATCGGAATGCGCTCTTGTTTTAAGGGAATGACTCTTGCTTTGGAGTTTCTATTGCTTTTCACGAATTGCTACCGAGATTGCGGGTTTCCATCAGCCTGAGCCTGCCTTTCCACTTCCTAGGCCTAGCTAGCTGCATACAGTAAGCACTCCACAATGCTTTGCTGCTGCCCTGCCCTCTGCGGATGACAGGGACTGACCCGGAGACCTGTTCACTCGAAACCCTGCGGTCTTCCTCAGCCCCTGACGCTGCCACCCCTGTTCTCCACACTGTGTTCCTTGCCCATTTTGCTCCATTCCATGTGGCGCCATGCTGGGTAACCCCCAGGATGTGGTCACGGTCTCCTGGGGAGATCCGCACGTGGGAATGCTGATGAGAGCACTTCTCCCTGTTGTAGGGGCGCACTGCCCTTACCTGCTCCACAGAGTCCCTGCAAGGAAGGTATGAATGCCCCCACTTTGCAGATGGGAAAAGTGAGGCTCTGAGAAGCTAAGCTGGTAAGTGCCTGGGTCAGGATTCAGACCCAGGTCTGTCTGTGAATGAAACTGAGATGGGTCATGATGGGCAGGGAGCCAGGGGCTATTCAGTTCCTGAACTAATGCAGGAGAGAGGAGTTCGGACTGTCCTTCAGATCGGAGATGAAGGAGTCTGGTGTTTTCTAGGCGAGCAGGATGACAGACACACAGGTCGGGGCAGCCTCGAGTGAGTCAGGAGTTGGTCGGTGAGTTAGGAACTTCTGAGAGGCTTAAGAGGGAACCATCAGCCTGGGGTGGGGGGGGGAGGCGGTGGTCCTTACAGGAGGAGGCAGTGGGCACATTCAAATGATGGCCCTCCCATAGGATGGTTGGTGTTAACGTGTGCTGCCTACCCGGGCTCGGGTGGGTTCTTTGCCAACTCCTCCTGAAGTCCACAAGGCGTGCCTTGCTATTATTCCCACTTTGCCAAGTGGGACCCTGAGGTTCCAAAGGTCAGAGTGCCCTTGGGGTCAGAGCACAGCCAGGATCTGAGCCGGGCTCTGTGTGACACCCTTACCCACGATGCCCTAACACCCCCGCCCTGTGCGGCCAGTAGGGAGGGTGCCAACCGCATCCGGACAGCCACACTGTCCCCAAAAGTTTCCCCAGCGTGGGGGACAGCTGAAAGGCTGTCATTGGGGGGGGGGGGGGTGTCATCTGGGCCGTGGGCAGAAGAGCTGGCCCACGGTAGGGCCTCATGATGGAGAACAGGACAGGTTTGCCTTGGAGCCAGGCAGAGACGGGTGTCAGGGGCCACGTGGGTCCCCAGGGAACCACAGGGCTCCAGCCCCTCAGAGCGTGGCAGTTTCGAGTGGCTCCTGCAGGGGGGCATGCAGGGGCAGAAGGCGAGGCTGCAGCGGCCTGGGAAGCGGCTGGAGTGGGTGGCGGGCTTGTACCCGAAGAGCTAGGGAGCCCTCCAGCGGGAGGCGTTCAGAGGCGGGAGAAGGGGTGGTCAGGGGACGGTGTTCTGGTTGGGGAAGGCGGGGGATGGAAAGTGAAGAGGCTACTGGGGGATCCGCCCCCTTGGAGCACTGGTGCCCAGCTCTGCCCGCCCCCTGCGGTTCCCAGGTGCTGGCTCCCCGCCAAGCGGATGGCGGTTAACGCGATGGCTCCCTGGGGCTCTCGGGTCCCACCGCAGGCTGTGGGCATCCTCCAGTCTGACCGCACAGGAGTCCCGGGGAGCCTGCGGCTTGTTCTCAGCACGCTGTGATGTGAGGGGGCCTGCGGCTCAAGGGCCCAGTCTCCGACTAAGGCCAGGCCAGCACGTGACCCGGCCAAAGGCTCCCAGGCCTGGACTCCAGGCCACGTTCAGTCCCAGACCGGGGCTCCTGTGTCCGGCAGGCTGACCCCGGGGCTGGAGGCAGAGCCAGTGCCCAGGGGCTGACCCCCCCTCCTAGACCACCCTGGACTGCGGCCATCCAGGATGGTGTGGTCTGCCCGTCGTCAAGGTGCGTGTCCACCGCGCTGGCCCTTTCCTGGAGGACAGGGTCACACCCACAAGTTCTTTTGTGTGGCCTCCGATGTGCGGGCCGAGGGCTCGGGAGTGGGACGGGACACCCGTGTGTCCTCCGGCCGCAGCCCCCCACCTCTCAGGAGCTCCCTGGCTCCTCCGTCCCTGCAGGGTGATGTTCTCGGCTACTGCCCAGAGCTGGGTCCCAGCAGCCCTGTCCCTCCTCCTGACCGCTGGCCCGGGTTGTGGGGCTGCTCCCGCAAAGCTGAGGCCCCGGGATTCCTGCAGGTGGCAGACTCAGCTCTGGGCAGAGCTGATCAGTCCTGGGACCTGGGGCCCCGTCCGCGCGTTCTCGGTCCGCATCCCGGGCCCTTCCCCTTCACCCTGCCCTCCCACCAGCCAGCCCCTGAGGACCCTGGACAAAGCC
>CM035297.1:44625594-44650631 GCA_020226075.1 Hydropotes inermis | reverse complement strand
CCCGTTAGCCTGCCCCCAGCTGCCTCCGCTCCTCCTGCGCCGGCTCGCCTCTCCACGCTGCCTGCCTGGGTCGGGCGAGCTGGGGTGATTAATTGGCTACGATGATGAACGTCCCCGGCGGAGCCTCGGCCGCGGTGATGTTGACGGGCTACAATAATGGGCGCTGTCCCCGGAACTCTCTCTACAGCGACTGCGTTATCGAGGAGAAGACCGTGGTCCTGCAGAAGAAAGACAATGAGGGCTTCGGGTTCGTGCTCCGAGGGGCGAAAGGTAAGAGCCGGCGGCTCCGGCCTGGGCGCCTCCACACGCGTGTCTCTGTGTGTGTGTGTGTGTGTACACGCCTGTGTGAAAAACGTTCCCCGGCTCAGAAAGAAGCCTTTTCCTGGGGGTACTCGGTTGCTAGACAACCATGTTCTTTCACATCCTGCCTTTTGAAACACAGGGGCTTCCTTTAGGAATATTTCCAATTTTCTGCACACAGCATTGCTCCGAACAAGCTCCTTCTCCTCTCTCTCGCTTTCCTCTCTCTCCCTCCCTCCCCCACTTTTTAATTCACGGGTTTCATCTGTGTTTTGTGGCTTGGTTCAGTCTGGTTGCGACTGGCTTCGGAGCTCCTGGGCTCAGTCGCCCAGAATTACCCAGTCCCGAGTTTCCTTCAGTGATTTCTGAACTGCCCGGTTCTGGGAGTGGGCTTCGGCCCCGAGTGCAGCAGGCGGCTGAGTGCCGCCTCTAAGGTGACTTTGCAGAGGGGACGTGGCAAGATGGTCCCCTCCGCCGTGGCCCAGCCCACGGCACACACGTCACGGGGCCCACGGTGGGGGGCTCCGGGCACCTGGTCCGCGGCAGTTCGGCCTGGCAGCCCTGAACTCGGGAGGGCCCCCCCACTGCCAAAATGAAACAAAATGGCATCTCCTCCCGGTGAGAGGAGACATCTGTGCCCCGCGTGTGGGGAAACCATGTGCAAGTTTGATCTGGAGCCTCAGGGCTGCGCTGGGGGGGTCCCGCACTGTGCTGCTGGGGGAGGCGTCCTGCCCCGGAGCCAGCCCCACCTGCTCCAGGCTCCGGCTGCCCAGGCAGCGGCCCGTCCACGGGGAGGGGGAGATCGCTCTGCCCCCGAGAGTCCATGACTGTGAGGTGTCTCCTCTCCCCCGGCCTCCCGAGGCCGGCTCCCCCGCCCACCCCAGCCCGTAGGGACCACCCAGGAAAGTCCACCTCTTGCCCCAGAGTTTGGCTCCGCAGCTCTGGCCCCCGGAAGCCAGTGCTGGCTCTGCTGAGCAGCGGGGCCCCAGCCCTCCTGCTGACACTGGCCGCAGAGTGGCCACAGGGAGCCGGGCTCCCGGAAGAGAGGACTCATAAGCAGATTCCAAATCTGCAGCCACCCACCGGGTCAGCGTTCTGCTCCATCCACGCTCCAAGTTGACTTCCCTTGGTTGCGAGTCTACGTAGATGTAAATTTGGCAAGCGGTTCAGTGTGGTGTTTCTGTAGCTCCATGTGGTTATGGGGGGAACTTTTCCATTTTTAGAACTGAAAATGTTTAGTCACTGATGCTTTTAAAGAAAATGACAGGCATGTACATACAGACATGGACAGGGGAGCACGGTGTCCTGTGTGTTTTAGGCACAGAGGCCGAGAGGCACCAAAAAGCAGTTGGGTCCATTGCTTTAGTTGGTGTCGGCCCATGACCATGAGTGTCAGCCCCTTCCCAGGGGAGAGCTGGCCTGGGCCACCCGCTTCCCACAGAGACACAGGGCCTGCTTCCTCCCAGGGTCCCGTGGGAGGCCTGGGCTGACCTGCAAACATTTCCCAGCCTGGTAACGAGGTACACCTTGTCTTCCCAGCGGATACGCCCATCGAAGAATTCACGCCCACTCCGGCGTTCCCGGCCCTGCAGTACCTGGAGTCTGTGGATGAAGGCGGGGTGGCATGGCAAGCCGGACTGAGGACCGGGGACTTCTTGATTGAGGTAGGGACACCGGTGTTCGTCTCCTTCTGCCTGGGGAGAGCGCCGGCTCTCTCGGGGTTGGGTCTGTGGTCTTGGCGGCGTGGCCAGTGAGCCAGGTTGGGGTGCCTTGTGGAGGCTGCCTTGGCCGGGGCCTTCCTCGGTTGTCTCCACCTACGGTGGATGTCATTTCCTGCAGACAGCGCATTGGGATTGTCCTTAAGGCCTTGGCTTTATCTCTTTGGAGGCTGGCAGTGTCTGCAACTTGGCTGTTGATCTTGAAGTAAAAGGTAGAAGTAAGAGGAAGCTGGTTGCCCTGATGTCAGGGACCTGTGCGGGTCTGTGGGTGGCTTCGCTGTGATTCTTTGAATAGACCCAAGAGAAGCCGAGGCCCACGCTTGTGTCCCCAGGGCAGGTGGAAGGCTCGGTGCCGTGGGTCTCGCTCCTGTGAGGTCTGTAATGTCGGTGGTTGAGAGTCTTGATTTTCAAGTCGAAGTGACTGGCCTGTCAGGTGGGTGATGATCCTTGAAGGACCAAGGAATCTGGGCGAGTTGGATGGCTGGAGCTGATGGTGCCAAGAGGAAGCTTGTAGATTTAGATGCTGTGAAAACCAGCCTTTGCTAATAGGTGAATGGAGGGAGCCCTCTCATCATTTAAGAAAATCCCACTAGACCTGGGTTCTCAGCCGCTGCAGGTCTTACCTGGCGTTGCCATGCTGGTGTGCACGAGGTGCCAAGCTGCTGGCACACCTGAGCTCCCTGCCTTTTGCGGGTTTAGGTGTTATTTTCAAAAGGAACGTGTTACTCTTTGGAAATATCAAGAATAGAAGAATACGTTGTGCCTTGAAAATATTCTAAGACACTCAGTAAGCTCAGATGGCCCCCATGGGAAGTTCACGTCTCTTGGAAGAGCGTTCCTCAGGGCTCACCCTCAGCCCTGTCTCATCTGCTCTGGAAAGGCACTGCAGGTGGAAAGAATGGGTGCACGATCTCCAGCCTGGTGCTCGGGGCCTCCGCCGTGGGGCCAGCCAGACTCTTGTTCGTTCTGGAAAGGAGGAGATCCAGGTCATGGTGAGATGGCCGCTTGAAGCCATTCGTCTCTGATATGCCTCAGCTTCCAAGAGTGCTTTCTGAGCTGCAGTTCTGTTCCTGATCTCCTGGGTGTTTCTAAGGAGGATGTTTCTAAGGATGGAAATCTGAAGGAAAGATGCTGTTAGAAGAGAGACCCAGGTAAAATGGAGAAGGTGCTTTACTTTATTCCAGGCATTGTGTGTTGATGTCCCTTTAGGTGCTGGGGGCGGGGGGTGGATGTATTTAAGTGATTGCTGACCAATCAGAGCCCGGCTCAGATGAAGAGTTGTGCTTCTTCAGGTTCTTGATCATTTAAACTGTGGAATGCATATCCAGCATGGTGGAGACCGGAGCCCGCGGTGATTTCACGGGTTAACTCGATTTGTAACCTCAGGAAAATGCAGAGAGACTGGGTTGAATCATCTTCTGTAGGATGCAGTTGTGATGTAAGTTCCCTTCCCGTGTGTGTGTGTGTGTGTGTGTGTGTGTGTGTGTGTGTGTGTGTGTATGAGAGAGACAGAGAATCCAGTAGGGTGACAAAGCTGTTGCTGGTTCTTGGTTTTAAATAATAAATGAGGGCTGCAGATGCAGGAGCATCCCTGTTAGTGAGGCTCGTCAGATTGTTTCCTTGATAAACTAGTCAATAAAGAAGCGTGGGGCGGCTGTGGAATGTGCGCTGGGCCCACCCCTCTCCCAGGCAGCAGAGCCGCGCTGGGTTGGCAGACGGGTCAGCAGCGCTCGCCTGGGCCGGGGGAGAAAGCAGGCCGCCCGGGTCAGCTGGAGGGCTCCATGGAAATCAGGAGCATGAAGAATTTGTGCCCTTCTGTTTTCAAAGCACCTCCTCTGACATTGCTTTTAACCTCTGATATGCAAACATGTTTGCCATTTTGGAACAGCTTTCATATTCCAGGTGACCTCTGAATTCCAGGATTCCAGGCATCCTGGCCCAGAGCTGCCTTAAGGTTCTGTTGGTCTTTTTATGACCTGAAGGAGGGATGGGCCCCAGACAGCCCCAAGCCCTATCAGGCTGCTCCCCAGGGGCCCTCCTCTAAAGAGGGCACGGGCCGGGGGACGCTGGGAACCCGCTCCTCCTGTTTCATGCCAAGGTTTCCTTCATGGGGGCTCAGAAATTCTCCTTCAGTTGCTTGGGTTTGAAAGACCAAGGCTCTCCATTTACTTGCTTTCCTCGCTGCCCAATCCCACCCCTGGAATAGTAAAATCACCTATAGCCCTAGAGGTGCATATTTTTTCCAACAGAAAATTTTTCTACTATTTTCGGTGAAAAGCTTCAACCTTGGAGAGACTGTTTAGACTCGCATGCTTTGGTGGATCTTTGGCTTGAATGGAAGCCATGCTGGAGGCTGGGGTTTCTGGGCTCTTGGTCAAGTGCAGGGTCCTAGCTTCAGGCTGCAGGTGTGGGCGGACGGACCACGTCTGTCCACATCCCTTCCTCCCACACACAAGCCTTCCTTTCTCTCTGCTGTTGGAAAGGAGCGCAAAGCCTGTCCGATATTTATTTTCTCTATAAAGACCCATGCCGCAGTTTGAACTTTGAGACCGAGGGGCAGCTTCTGAAGTGAATGCTCCCTCTCTAAAGTCTTCAGCATCTCCCAAATGTCATTTTCTCCTCTTGGACTTTGTCAGGATGCACACACGGTCATCTGGCTGGCATTGACCCCTGTCAAGAAGGGTTTCCTTTGTGTGTGTGTTTCTGGGATGCCCACTCTCTAAATTTTCTCTCTCTGCCCTGACTTTTGGGAAGAAGGAGCCTGTGTTTAGCGGTTGGTACTGTTTCTTTGATGACCACGCCCCTCCCCTCCCGCCAACAAGCCAAACTTTGAGTAGAGCTCCATGGAAAAAGGCTGTCTTCCAGCTGGGGATGGGTCTTAGTGTGAGCAGTGTGAAAAGTCCCCTCAAGGTGGAGGACAGGGGGTGGGTGCTCCATGCATGGAGACGTTCAAACAGGTGGCTCCACAGACCATGTGTGTTTACCGTTTTCCGATCAGTTTGATGGGCCAGAGCCCCCTGGATGGCCAGGGACACTGAAGCTTGCCCAGAGCGCTCTTAGGGCTGGTGGGAATGGGCACAGTGGGAGCTGAGTGTCCCTTTGGGACCTGGGGGGAGGTGATGCTCAGAGAAATGGGTGGGGCCAGTGAAAGTCCGGAGGGAGAAGCAGGTGGCAGAGGCAGGGCACATTTCCTCGCTTTCGGGTCAAATGTGAAGTTGGGGCCACCAGCCAGCCAGGAGTGATTCAGGCCCACATCTCTTTTGGTTACAACAGGAAACCCAATTGAATACTGGTGAGGCTTGCCGGAGAGTTGAAATCGAAGGGTCCAGAGGCAGAGTCCGCCTCAAGCGCAGTGTGTCGAATGTACTCCGTCTGCTCTTTCTTTGAGATTATCTGGGTGAAGGCTCCTCAGCCCCCACGAGGTGGGGCAGGAGGGGCCGCTTATCAGGAGTCATCAGGAGGACGTAGATGTCACGGGTGACAGTTTCCTGTGGAGTAATTCAAGAGATTGGAGGTGGGGATGCTATTTGCATTCCTGCAGGGACTCAACAAACTGGAGCAACCCCCAGCCTCAGCCAGTGAAACTCGGCTGGGCACCAGCGTCACCTGCAGACCTCCCAGAGACCCTGAGACCTGGGCTCAGCCCACACCTACACGATCAGAATCACGAGGCAGGAGTGTCGGTGTTTTTAGGGGCTTCAGTGATGATGCCAGGGGTTCCAATGGGCAGGCAAGATGAAGACCAGCTGGCCTCATCATGGTGGCTCTTTGAACTGCTCAATTTAGCATTCTAACAAAAAATTAGAAGCAGGCACTGTGCTCATCTCGTTGTCTCAAGACCAGGGCTGGCTTTCTTCCACAGACCTCCCCATGTGGAAGGCTGAGTTATTTTTCCTACTTTACTTCAGTATAATCTAAAATATCTTATGTCTCAAGACTTGCTCATAATACAACTAAACAATAAACCTCAAAAGAGCAAACAGCCTTACAGTAAGTACAACAAAATGCTCATATCCCTATCTGTAATCATCAAGTGTGTGTCTGCCAGGCATTTCACTACCCATCCAGCCGTCAAAATCTGTAAAAGAGCATCCGTGTCATCTCCATACCACAGATGAGACTGAGGCTCCCAGAGGCTCAATCACCTGCCCAGGGTCACACAGCAGGTGAGCTGGAAGTCCAACCCAGGCTGTCTGCGTCAAGACCACCACTGCTCAGAGATGCTGAGAGATGCTTTGATGCGCTGGATGTGTGCATAGGCATGGAGTAAGAAGAGGTACACACGATGAGATCCCAGTGTTACTTTCAAATTAGCACTTATTTTTTATTACTGTACCCATCGCTGGTGACAGCACTTCTAGGTTGCTACACGAAAGAATAAATTGCCATAAAGTTTTTAGAAATCAATGTGACCGTATATAATAAGAACAGTAAAGCTGAACCAGGAATTTTACATCTAGGAACCCATCCTAAGGGAATGATCTTAAAAAAAAACCAGGAAGAGATCACAGTGCCTCAAAAAGAAAGGGGTGGTGGTAGAGGGGAATGGTTAAGGGGGTTCCGTGCATCTGTTGTGGATTTATAAGAAAGCATCAGAAATTAAGCTTTCGAGAAGTTCTTCCTACCAACAGGAAACAGTTGCCTTATATTAGGTGAAGAGAAGAATTAAAGTTATCTGCACAACATCATCTAAATTGTACCACCTCCCTCCAAAATAACCATAGAAAAATAAGGAAAGAAAGCGTTAACCCGTAGGTGATGAGATCACTTGTGGTTATTTTCTGTTTGGCAGACTTCTCTCTACTTCTCAGATTTTCTAGAACGACAGTATTAATTGTTGACAGGGATTCATTTCATAAACAGAAAATTATTCCTTAGAAGAAGCCACCTCACGTAGATGAGCGCTATCTTAGCCTTCATGCCCCAGGAGTTACTGTTTGCTTTCAGGGCAGCACTTTTCCTGGGCATTAATTGTTTTCCTGGGGCTACCCCTCCCCAGCTCCACGCAGTACTGGAGACTCCCATGGTTTTTGTGATTGTCGTCTTCGTCCTGAAGTGGCCAATCTCGTTTTTGTGTTCATTTCCCTAAATAGGTTTTCCCTTGCAATTAAAGCAGGCAGCAATATCCATCCTTGAAAAGTGATGCTTGAGTTTGCTAATTACTTTTCCTCGTATTAAATACTTGTACTAAAGATGGCCTGGAACTGTGTTATAATCTCGGTTTACGTTGAAGTGAGGATGCTGAAGGAGGCCCTGGTGTTTTCCTTAGGGGCCGTTTGAGTACCTTATAAAATGTTTGTCAGACTGCTGCTTGAGAACTGAGACTTAGAAAATGTCATGCGGACCCTAGAGCCTGTTTGTCCAAATCGTTACTTTCAACCCTGCTGGCGGTATAAACAATTGTTACAACCTGGTGATAATCGGTCAGCCTCCTCAGCTTGAAAATTAAGTATTACAGGAGGAGAGTAAATAAAGTCCAGGCGATTTCTGATCAGTGGTTCTGCGCATCCCCTGTCGGCACACGTTCCCTGGGTCTCGGCGTCCCTGTCACCAAAATGGGTGGCTGTGTGAGCTCCGTCACCGGAAACCAACTACAGTCACCCTGGGTGTGTCTGTGGGGGCGAGGGGGTGTTGATTCCAGCACCCACCGCAGAGAGCAAAATCTGTCAGTGCTCACTGCCCTGGTCAGTCCTCTGTATCCGAGGATTCTGTATCCACAGAGTGGGACCTGCAGGCATGGAGGCCGACTGTGCATCTATTGAAAAGAATGCGTGTGGACTCACACAGTTCAAACACACGTTGTTCAGGGGTCCCCTGTATGTGCCACCTGAGTTCTAAATGCATGGGCTGCTGTTAGCTCGTCTTGTTGGCTGGGAGATCATGGAGGGCCAGCAGTGCTGGGCGTAGTATCCTGTCAGTATTTGTCGCTGATCATCATCTTGTCCTTCATCATCATTAATGATGCCTGACTCAGGAGATGAAGCCAGTGACGATGAGCTGAGCCAATGATAATAAGTCATACACAGAAAACAGACACGGCTGCCGGGGGCGTGGGGCGGGGTGAAGTGGGAGTTTGGGGTTAGCAGACACAAGCTCTTATATATAGGGTGGACAAAGAACACGATCCTCCTGTCCATCAGGGTTTCCCAAGTGGTGATGGTGGCAGAGAACCCGCCCACCGGGTTGGGAAGATCCCCTGGAGGAGGGCATGGCAACCCAATCCAGTATCCTCACCTGGAAAATCCTATGGACAGAGGATCCTGGTGGGCTACAGTCCATGGGGTCACCAAGAGGAACGACTGAAGTGACTTAGCACAGCACTGTATAGTTAGGGAACTATATTCATATGCTGTGATAAACCATCGTGGAAAGTATATAAAAAAGAATGTGTATGTGTATATACACGCACACACACACACGTATGTATATGTAAGTATGTATAGCTGAACTGGGCTTCCCTGGTGGCTCATGGGAAATGAACCCACCTGCCAATGCAGGAGCCTCCGGTTCGATCCCTGGGTCAGGCAGATCCCCTGGAGAAGGGAAAGGCAACCCACTCCAGTATTCTCGCCTGGACAGGGAGCATGGTGGCTACAGTCCATGGGGTCACAGAAGAGTCGGACACGACTCAGCGACTAAACACCACCACCAAAATGACTGAACCACTTTGCTGCATAGCAGGAATCAACACAACATTGTCAATCAACTATCCTTCCATGAAAAATCATGTTGTAATGATGACAGCCGGTTGTTACCGCTGTCCTTTCGAGCGTGTAGCCGTACAGAGCATGCCCACCATGGGCCAAGCACATACAGTTGGGCACTTCCGGCCAAGAGGGCACTGGCTATAGTTTCCTGGTGCCTCTCTGTGGAAGGGATGCCAGCTAATGCAGCCACCTGCCCCGCCCAACCCCAAGCCCCAAACATCCTTGGCAGGCATACCTTCAGATTTGGCTTGAATTTCTGCTCCCCGGGCACTCACTGCCTTGCTCAATCCTGTTTTGGCACAAGCCTGCCTTTTAGGTAATCTTGGAATTTCTGCTCCTGATTCCCATTTTACCCTCTAGTGACAAATCCCAGGGCTGAGGCCAGAGCCCTTTGTGATTTCCCCAGTGCCAACATCCTTGTCAGCCATGCCACATGGCTCACATTTCTCTATCCTGCCTTCCAGGATATCATGAGAGGCTTCATTGCATGTCCTGCTGGTGACCTGTGTGGCCAGTCCAGGAACTCTACCACTCCCTTACCCTGCAAAATTCTTAATTTCTTATTTAAGTCATTTTAAATGGGTATTTAATTCAGTAAGTTGAAGAGTAAATTCCAGCTGATGTTAGCAAGAAGCTAGGGCTACTGGTGAATTCTTGACCTTGAATCACATCGGTACTTTGATGGTCAAATTATGTCAGATTCATATTAAACACAAGCAGGGCCTCACAGTTGTCCTGGGTCCCTCAGAACATGGAGTGTTTCTGTTCTGAAGCCTTGCAGCTTCTGACTGTGTTAGTTTTGGAAGAGCCCTGGCACCCCGGCTAGCTTCCCACTCCAGTTCCCCAGCACCTGGGCTGCCAGCTCCTGAGCCACTGCAGGGGAGGAGGCAATGGCCATCTTCATCTGCCTCTCCATCCCCTTGCCTGGCCTTTGCTGAGGTCTGAGCCTCCAGCCATCTTCTCAGTGATGGTTGAGAGACATCCTTTTAGTAGCAAATAAAAGTCAGCACAGAGGAGTTGAGCTGAATTTGTTGTTTGCCTTCAGAAGATACCAGTGCCTAGGGCAAACTGCTGTCATTCCAGTCTTTGCCCTCCAAGGCTTCTACCACTGGGATCTTTGCTGTCTAAGGCCATAGCACTGGGGTCTTTGCTGTCTAAGGCTCATTGCACTGAAGTCTTTGCTCTCTGAAGTTTTAAAGAGGCCACTGCTCTAAGGGAAGTGCCTGGGAAGCTGGACCCCTTTCCTGCACGCAGACATAAGCCCCCCCTGTACCTAGAAAATAGTTCACTTTGTCCTCCATATTGGCTGAGAACAGGTGGTCCAGGCTGAAGAGCAGCCCAGAATCCTGCTGAGAAGGTGGATGCGGGCGGTTTAGCTATTGCAGATCTGGTCTTGGCTCGTTCATTTTGGGGTTCTAATTTGAAGCATCAGTGATTTCAATTTCAGGCTAAAAAAAGATTCAGAATCACTTCAGGGGACCACGGCTGCTGTGCTCAGGGCTCGGTGGGACTGGCAGATGGCAGTGCAGTGGGTCGGATGGAGACGGAACGGAGCCGCGGTCAAGGGCACAGGCTGTGAGTGTGATCTGGGGTAGAACTGAGGGCCCGTCGCTCCTTCACTGTGTGAACTTGGGCACATCCCTTCATCTGTCGGCCTCAGTTTCAAACTAAATAAAAATGTGTGTGAAGCATGCAGCTTCTGGCAGAGTGAGCTCTCAACAACTGGTGGCAGTTGTACAAATCACTTTTGCAACTTCATTCATTCACTTCTGCAGCACACATTGGCTGCCCATCGGGTGCTGGGCTGGCATGTTGCTGTCAGGAGAAAAGACACAAATCAGACATGGTTCCTAGAGAAACTCAGCCTGGAAGGAGAGCAAAAGGAGGATATGGTGAAGGCCCCGATTTATATCAGGAAGAGGTCTTCATGAAAGAAGTTGTGATGGCTCAACCCTTTGATGAATAAATGGGGTTCCTCAGGGCAGAACAGGAGAGGGGAGGGAGCCCCAGGGAGATGTTGGGAGATCAGAAAGATTCAGGGCAGAGTTGAGGAGTGATCAGATATTGCAGAGCTGAAGGTGACTGGGGCTTGTCCAGAGAAGGTCTGCAGTGTCAGTTTGCGTAGGGGTGACTCTGTGTGACCGGTCACTGGAAGAGAGCTACAGAAGGAATGGTCGCGTGGCCAGACCTGTCCAGGGTGCTGGATCCCCGCAGGGCTTGGAACTGTCCAGGGTGCTGAAATCTATCCGCGGGGGAGGGTGGGTGGCTGGCTGGATCTCTCCAGGGTGCTGAACCAGAGAACTGAGAGGATGCAGCCTCCCATCAGGAGCCTGGCGAAAGGGCTCAGCCCTTCCCCGCCCTCATTCTCTTCTCCTGTCACCTCTGTGTCCCGTGTCCTTGGCCTTCTGGACACAGCAGCTTATGATTCAGTGAGTGTGCTTGTCTGTGGGTGGAGACAAATCTTCTGTGAGGAGGGGTGAAGGGATCAATGTGATTAAGCATCTGTGCTGTTTCTGTGCTCAAAGCCAGCCTTCCCTTTGTCACTGCCGGCTTGTCAGGGAGGGCTTCCAGGCTCCCTCTGATTGCCCCTGACTCCAGTGCTTACTCTGTGTGCTTCCTTCACTGTCAGAATCTTCTCCCGTGTTGGGCGGTTGACTGCTGGCGGTCTTCCTCCTAAGAATACCTGCCCCCTGTGGTCTGGGCAGTCTGCTGACCTGGTCTATACTGTGTGCCCAGTGCCTGGCATAGTATCTGATGTATAAAAGAGAACCCAAACCACATGCTCAACGATGGACACTCTGGGGAAGTAGGTGTTTTATGCCCATTTTGCAGATAGTGAAACAGAGATTAGTTAGCCTGCCAGGGCCCCACAGGGAGATTCTGAATCTCGGCTGACTCCAAGCTTGGGTCTGGATGATGTTCTGGGTCACTGAAATGTAGGGTTATAATGATCTTTCTCAACCCATGAAGGATGCAGTACACCCATCCCTGGTGTAGACTGAGGTGAGGTTTGCAGAAAGCATAGAGAGCTGAGATCGCCACATATGAAGCTTCTGGTTCAGGCTTCTCTGATGGGCCTCTTGATTTGCCTGCAAGGAGTCCTCCTGGGTCTTTTCCACCTGCCCTCCCTCCCTCCCTTCCTCCCACTCACCCACCTCCCAGGGAGCTCTGCAGGCTCTCGTTAGCGTTGATTTGTCTCAGTCTGCAGTGCCCTTTTGTGGGGAGTCTCATGATACAAGTGGTTAGGTTGGCAAATGAACTGAAGGAAGGCCTGTACTAAATACCTTGTAGGGTCTTTTAATTGATGGAGTTTGTCAGTCTCGGGAATGAGAGGGGGTGTGTGCCCACAGTAAGGAGAACTGAAATGAGAAGGGGCGGGGAAGGGGGTGTAGAAGGCCACAGTTGCTGTCTGATGCTGCAAAATCCTGGTGGCGTGAGACCAACCCCCCACCAACCTGTTTTCCGTGTCTGCCTTCCCTGGGACCTTCCATTTCATACAGCAAAGTTCCCAATGTGCATCCTCTGTGCTCAGCCCTCTGTGGGCAAGGCTGGGGGGTCTTGGAAATGAAAGGAGGCCATGTCTGCCTCGAGGGGCAAGGTGTGTGTGTGTGTGGGGTTGTGCAGAGAGGCCTGTAAACCTGGCTAGGGTGGAGAGGGGGGAACGGATTATTCGGATGAGTGGGGAAAGTGGCAGATCAGCCTTGATCCTGGCCCTCTCTGCCTGGTCTTCCAGATGTGCTCCATACCCCTTGCCACCCACGGCACCAGCCCGCACCCCCTGCCTCTCTCTGTTTCTCACCACTGCTCCACGCGTTCTCTCTGGACGTCTCCCCTCTTCCACCTCCTCCTCCTCCACCAGGGTAACTCCAGCACCCCCTCAGCTCTCTGCCCAGTGGCCCCTCCTCAGGGAAGCCTCCCCAACGTTTCCAGGACGTCCGCCCACAGCACCAGTCATCAACCCTGCCTGGCCTGAAAGCTCCATGAGATAAACGACCATCATGGACTGGATAAAGGCTTAGAGGCAGGAATGTGCAGGAATGTGTGGGAAATGTCAGTAGGCCCAGGAATGATGGGCCTGAACACCAGGGAAGGCCTTGAAAGCCAAGCTGAGTAGTGAGACTTCACTCTGTCATGGAAGCAAGCTATCTCGGGCGTTTTAGCAGGGAAGGCCGTGGCCTGTGAGTCCCGGGGCTAGGCCTCTGTGAAGAAAGGAGGTGGAGGCGGAGAGACCAGACTGGGGGCTGCTGCCCTTGAGAAGCAGGTTAGAGCAGAGATTAAAAGCACAATTCCAAGAGTCAGCCCACCTGGGTCCAAATCCAGCTCCTCTGCATGTGTGCTGTGTGGCCTTGGGCAAGTCACACAACCCCGCTGTGCCTCAGTGGCCTCATCCGCAAAGAAGACTCCTAGTCTGCACAAGGGGAATCATTGCTATTCTTGTTGCTGTTGTTGTTAGCCCGAGAGAGGGTTACAGAGCCTTCTTGGCCAGTCCAGGCACTCCCCTCTCCCCACTAGGCAGAGTCTCACTGCTTGGGGACCTCTCCACCATGGGACTCACCATGATGAGGTCAGGTGTGAGCTCCGGAACCCCCAGTGCCCAGCACGGGTCCCGGAGAGCTGAGGCTGGGGCTGGGAGAAAGAGAGCCGGAGGGCAGTGCTCCACCCTTGAGCTGGCCAGAAACCGAGGCCTGTCTTGGTCACTCCTGGCTGAAGGCTGCCGAGAGCCAGGCTGGTGCTTGACCGCGTGGTTCCTGGTACAGCGACCCAAGTTTCTGGGCTTCTCCCAAACAAGAACGCTGGACTGGACACCCTCCCCAGCCCGTTTCTGTGTCAGCTGCTGTTGCAGACACACATCCCTGAGTTCTGTTGTGTACTGACCTGTTTAGGCCTCACCAGAAACTTGAGAGATGCGTTCTCACACTGTCCCCATTTCTCAAAGCAGGAAACCGAGGCCCAGAAAAGTCCCCACAGCAGACTCGGACTCCCAGAGCCGCTACACGGTGAGCAGGCCCCAGCACCGCGCTGGGTCACAGTCCTGCCTCTCTGACGCTTGACTGTCACCTCGGGAGAGTCAGGGGATTCTGCCAGGAGACACGGTTACTGTAACGAGGTTTATCTCCTCGGATTTTTATTTCTTCATACGTATCTGTTAGAGATACATTTTGTCCCGTGTGTGCCACAGGTACTTTCTTCCTTGTATATATCACTTTTTATTGTGATGAAATATACACGCCACTTTGTCAACAAAGATCCATATAATCAAAGCTATGGTTTTTCGAGTACTCATGTATGGATGTGAGAGCTGGACCGTAGAGAAGGCTGAGTGCCAAAGAATTGATGCTTTTGAATTGTGGCTGGAGAAGACTCTTGAGAGTTCTTTGGACAGCAAGGAGATCAAAGCAGTCAATCCTACAGGAAACCAGTCCTGACTATTCACTGGAAGAACTGGTTCTGAAGCTGAAGCGCCAACACTTTAGCCACATGAGTCAAAGAGCTAGCTCATTGGAAAAGACCCTGATGCTGGGAAAGATTGAGAGCAAGAGGAGAAGTGGGCGGCAGGGGATGAGATAGATGGTTGGCATCACCAACTCTATGGACATGGGTTTGCGCCGTCTCTGGGAGATGGTGAAGGACAGGGAAGCCTGGCGTGCTGCGGTTCATCGGGTTGCAAAAAGTAGGACACAACTTAGCAACTGAACAGCAATAACCTTTAACATACAATCCCGGGGCATTTGGTACATTCACAGTATTGCACAACCCTAATCTCTATCTGATTCCAGAACCCATTGTTTCACCCCAAAAAGGCATCCGCGTGCTCACGTAGCACACACTGTCCCTCCCTCCACTCCCCTCAGCCTCAGGCTACTGCCCGTGTGCCTTCTCTCTCTTTGGATTTGCCTCTTCTGCACTTTTCTGTATGTGGACTCGTATAGCCCATGGCCTTTTCACATAGCATAGCGTTTCTAAGGCCGCAGCCTGTCTTTTCTTTCCACAGCCAGGTAATATCCCAATGATGGATGAGCCATGCTTTGTTGATCCATTCATTGGTTGATGGATATTTGGGTTGTTTTTACCTTTTGGCTGTTTGTGGATAACTCTGGTGTGAACATAAGTGTACAGGTATTTGTCTGAGTCCCTATTTTCAGATTTTAGGTGTGTGAACCTGAGACTGGGCTTGCTGGGTCAGAAAGTAACTATTTATCTAAACTGCTGACCGAACTTTGAGTTGAATCAATATTCAGTGAGCACTTAGTAAATGACCACCTTGATGCTGGGCCTGGAGGAAGAAGCCAGGAGCAGGAGGAGGAGAGAGAGCTCCAGCCCACAGACAGAACTCAAACCCACTGGCAACGTCACTGCCAGGGAGCTGATGTGTGCTCACTCAGTTGTGTCCAGTTTTTTGCGACCTCGTGGACTGTAGCAGCCCTCCAGGCTCCTCTGTCCATGGAATTTTCCACGCAAGAATACTAGAGAGGGTTGCCTTTTCCTCCTCCAGGGGATCTTCCTGACCCAGGGACCGAGCCGTCTGCATCAGCAGGTGGATTCTTTACCTCCTGAGACAACTGAGAAGCCCGTTTTGGAGCCAGTGCGCTGGAGCCAGGGGTGTTCAGCTCCTAAAGATGTGAGCTGAGAGCTACAACCCACTTGGGATTTCTGGAAAGCAAGCTTGTTCTTAGGTTGCATGTGCTGACCGCAAGTAACACAAACAACAGTGACGGCGGTGACGATGAGAAAGGCTCGAATTTCTTGAGTTCTTCCCATGCACAACAGGCGTGGTTTTCAGTTTCCCACGCGTGAACCACGCTTAGTGCTCAGTTGAGTTTGGATATTCCGATCAGCAACTTTTTCCACACAGAGAGAGACTCACCTGCCCACAGACACACAGCGGGTGAGGGGCAGGGCCGGGCTGTGGCCCAGGCAGTGACTGCTTCCGGGTACACCTCTGAACGCCTCCGCCACACGGCCTGGAATAAGGAATGGAGTAAAGGGGCTCGGCTGGATGGCATCACCAACTCGATGGGCCTGAGTTTGAGTAGACTCCGGGAGTTGGTGATGGACAGGGAGGCCTGGCATGCTGCGATTCCCGGGGTCGCAAAGAGTCGGACACGACTGAGTGACTGGACTGAACTGAACTGAAAGGGGCTCTCCAGGGAGGAACCGTGGTGGGCTGGGGGGTTTCGGAAGGCTTCCTGGGGTGGGAGAGAGCCACAGAACCTGCTTCCCAGGAGGGCCTGAGATGGTCCAACCACAGAGCATCTTGGCCAGCATCCCAAACATGACGAGCCAAGGGCCAGGGCCTCAAGAGGTGGGAGCCTGGGGGCCAGTGGGGTGGGGACATCTCCCAGGGCCGACAGGGCACCCAGGCTGGTCACTAGAGGTGGGACGTGCCTCAGAGGGCTGCACCTGCCCCGGGCGTGTTGTTTCCGAAAAGGAGGCACAGAAGCCTGTTGCCGCTGGATTTACAGAGGCCGAGATGGAGCTGGTAGAAGTGAGGAGGAGCAGGGGCCAGAGGGACCAGGTGACCGCCGGCTGGGCGGCAAGGAGGACGATGAGGACGGGCTGTGAGGGCCGCAGACGCCGGGTTCTGGGGGTCCTGGGTGGGCCACCTGCCAAGACAACCAGAGGTGGGAGGGATGGGCAAGCCTGGAAAAGGGACACCTTGAATGAACGGGGCGTGGGTCACGTGTCTGGGGCGGGCGGTGGGGACAGCGGTGACATCAGGGAGGGCCAGAGCAGCTTTGAGTGACGGACGTTCCCCCAGACAAGGGTTCCTGGCCGCTTGGTCAACGTATGTGTCTCCTGCTGCCGCTCAGCTGTACGCACAGGGTTCATCTCACACTCCTCCCAGCACCAGGAGGTCAGTTCTCTTGCTGGTCCCATTTTGTAGATGAGAACGTTGAGGCTGAAAAAGACCAGGTGATATGCCCAGACTCACAGCTCTCACGGTGAGTCTAGGCTTGAACTCAGAGCATGGGGTCGAGGCCTGCAATGCCCCTTGTTACATTTCCAGGTGGGTCCTACTGCCCAGCCTGGAGGCCCAATTGGAGGTGATGAAATAGTTCAGATCTTGAGGGGAGGCACTGGCTAAGCATACTGAGTCCACGGAAGGCAAAGGTCACCACTGGTTAGAGGATCCTGGGGGCCTTCCTGGAGGACGTGAGGGGAACTAACGTAAAGTATTAAAGGAAGCTGCTTAAGGATGGAAGCAAAGCAAAGTGCTGCATCTCCTCCATCGTCTCGAACTTTGTTATTCCAGAACTTTACCTACAACAGACAGAACCCAATCTAAACTGGTTCAGCATGCAAGGAGAATTTACTGGTTTGAGTAGCTGAAAATCCCAAAGAAGTTGCGCTTCAGGCCCGGCTGGATCTGAGTGCTCCGTGATGTCCCCAGGGTCTCACTCCCTCTCTGTCTTCCTCTGTGTTGGCTTCCTTCTCAGGTGGGTTCTCTCCACAAGGGTGGCAGGCTCGCAGCAGAAGGTTCTCATCCTGTCCATAGAAGAGTCCCAGCAGAAAGGGCATCTCATTGGCCTGCCTTGGGTCGCATGTCTACCCCTGAGCCAGTGACTGGCTAAGCTGATGGAAAGTGCTGATTGCCCAGGTTGGATCACATGCCCTCCCCAGACACCTTGGGTGGGGCCAGCCCCCTTGGCCACAAGAGCTGAGCATCGCAGGGCAGGCTCCCAAAGGAAGGTGGAGTTTCACATGTGGGAAGAAAGAAGATGAATCACTGGGTAGGCAGATTCAGCAGAATTTGAAAATCACTTTAGGCGTGGACCAGACCACGTGGGATCAAGTGTGTCTCTGGGGTACATATCTACAGACTTATTTCGAGCAGCCATTATGCAGGGCCAAGCCTAGTTGCTGAAGCTGAAGCTTCAGTACTCTGGCCGCCTGATGCAAAGAGTGGACTCATTGGAGAAGACCTTGATGGTGGGAAAGATTGAGGGCAAGAGGAGAGGGGAAGACAGAAGATGAGATGGTTAGATAGCATCACTGACTCAATGGACATGAATCTGAGCAAACTCCAGGCGAGAGTGGAGGGCAGAGAAGCCTGGCGTGCTGCGGTCTGTGGGGTCATAAAGAGTTAGACACGACTTAGCCTGGAGGCCGGAGAAAACCAAGATGAATCGGGCCTGGTCCTTCTTCCCAAAGAGCCTGGATTTAGACTCTCCCCAAGCCTCGTGCCCGAGCAGAGGGCATCCATCACACACTGTGTTTCCTCCGTCGGTATCTTCAGCAGGGGAGGGAAGAAGTGCAGACATGACCAGGAGGAATCCCGGGAGGACAGCCCTCCTGCTGTGTCAGGCGGAGACGGGAGGGCAGCGCTCGGGGACTGTGCTGGGGGAGAAGCCGGGGCCATGCCAGCCGTTCATCGTGAGGGCGGGGCTTGAGCACCTGTGCTTGGCGGTGGCAGACGTAATAAGTGGGTGCTCCGCTCAGCTTGCGTGCTAAGCCACTTCAGTCATGTCGACTCTTCGCGACACTATGGACTGTAGCCCGCCAGGCTCCTCTGTCCATGGGATTCTCCAGGCACGGATCCTGGAGCAGGTTGCCATGCCCTCCTCCAGGGGATCTTCCCACATCTCCTGTGGCGCCGGCATTGCAGGTGGATTCTTTATTGCCGAGCCAACAGAGAAGGCTTTCGGTCAGCTTGGCTGTTGGAAAAATTACAATCAGCAGGGCAACCTACACAATCGACATCTGCTTTTTGTGTTTCTCATTTATTTCTGGAGGCTAGGGAGGCCAAGATCAAGGTGTCAGCCAAGGGGACTTCCTGGGGGTCCAGTGGTTAAGACTCCACGCTCCCGATGTGTGTGTTGGGGGAGGCGGGGGAGGCCCCGAGACCCCGTCCCTGATCGGGGAACTGAGATCACACATGCTGAGCTGCACGGCCAACAGCAGCGAAAAGGTGCCAGCCGTTTGCGCTCCTGGTAAGGCCTCTCCTTCTGGCCCCCGGATGGCTGCCTCCTTGCTTTGCCCTCACCCGTTGGAGAAGGAGAGACCTCCTCTCTGGCACCTCTTCTTTGAAAGTGAAAATGTTAGTCCGTCATGTCCGACTCTTTGTGACCCCGTGGACTGTGGCCCACCAGGCTCCTCTGTCCATGGGATTCTCCAGGCAAGAACACTGGAGTGGGTTGCCATGCCCTTCTCTGGGGGATCTTTCAGACCCAGGGATCGAACCCCAGTCTCCCACACTGCAGGCGGATTCTTCACCGTCTGAGCCACCAGGGACGCCTGGTGAAAACTAATCCTGTTATGGGGGCCCCACCCTCATCTCACCCGAATCACCTCCTAAATGCCCTACCTCCAAATACCATCACATCGAAGTCAGGCTTCGACTGAAGATGTTGGAATAACACACATTCCGTCCATGAGCGTGTGCTTGGGGAGTGAGCCCCTGGGACCTTTGAACTGCTTCGCAGGGTGCGGCCCCGTCTGACGGACAGTCCGTCGAGCCTGAGACTCAGTCGGTTACACCGACGGCCTCGTTCACAGAGGGGCAGCGGCCAGGGAGGCCAGAAACACGACCATCTCGGCCACTGGCCTCCAGCCCACGGGTTGCTGGCGTTCACATGGGGCTGGACACTCTGCCCTTTGCTGAGCAGTCACTGTCTCGTGAGAGGGGGGGTGACAGAGGTGCCCTTTGCCCCATACGTTCTGGGGGCTTGGTCAGCGTGACGACCTTGAAAGGGAGGGGCAGGGCAGGACTCGAGCCCACGTCTAGCTCCTGCATGCTGTGTGGCCTCCTCCTGAGGAGGCGACCCTGAGGGCTGGCGGGAGCCTGGCTCTGGGCCCCAGCCACTCAGGATCAGGCCACCTCTTCCTGGTGGCCCGGAGAGGGGGTGTGTCGGTCCCTGAGCGCGAGGTGACTCAGCCCCGGGGCTGGGGGCGGGCACAAGGCATCATGACCTTGTCGCTGGGCAGCCGTCCAGCCCTGCAGCGCCGAGTGGGCTGGTGGCGATCGGTTCCCATTCTCGGGTCTGGCCCAGCCTGGTCTGTTCCAGGAAGAAATTTTGTTTGCTGTCAGTTAATTTTCCAGGAGTCTTTTTTAATGAGCCTTCTGGATAGAATGGCCCGCTTTGGTTTGGTTTGGCTTTTTGTTTTTTGAGAACAGGCTGTGTGCACAGCAGTACCCCAGCTAGCCCTGTTCCAACCTGGAGGCCCCCGTCCCTCTCTCACCAAGACTTTCTGATTAACCTCTTGCTTGTCCATTGCCTCTGCTCGTCTGGGGTCACCTTCAATGGCCAGTGACCTCCTTCTTCACTTGTTTATTGAGATACAGATGCGGGTCTTGGCACAAGACACGGGCTGTTATCTGGGAGATAAGGGCCTGATGGAAGGAATTAATTGAATGATCACAGCAAAGTGGGGCTCGGCGACCAGGAGGCCCAGCCAGCAGGTCTGGGCAGGAATTCTGATGCCGTGGTCTCTCTGGCTTCACTCAGATTAAGCCTGTCTCTGGAAAGATCCCCTGGAGAAGGGAACGGCAACCCACTCCAGTATTGTTGCCTGGAGAATCCCCATGGACAGAGGAGCCTGGCGGGCTACAGTCCATGGGGTTGCAAAGCGTCGGACACGACTGAGCAGCTGACAGTTACACCTCACTAACAGTTTCACTCATGTGTGGAAGGTGTGCCTTCAAAGATCCCCCCTCCTCTTTACTTCCAGCAGGAGGGAGCATGGCCATCTTGCTCTGAGCAGGCGCTGACCTGCACGGGCGCTGCAGGCTCTGCCCTGGGATGCGGACCCTTCTTTGTTCTTAGCACTACTTCCCTGCCCCGACCCTGAGCTGTCCAGGCTCGGAGACTTCCGGAAACGGAAGGAGGGGGACCAAGAATTGCAAAGTTGGGGTGAAAGAAAAGGAAGGCTATGTGATTCCATTCATAGCAGGTCCCTAGAGCTGTCAAACCTGTAGGGGAAGTGGCTGGTGGGGAGGGGGAGGAGGGCAGAGACTGTTTGGGACCTGATGCGCTGGAGATGGACCGGAGTGATGGCTACACAGCCATACAAATGCCACTGAACTCTGCGCTTAGAAGCGGTTAAGATGGTGAAGTCTGTGTTCTGTGTATTTTACAAATTTTTTTTAATTGTTTATTCTTCTGATAAAAGGAAAGCAGTATCGTGACTTTTAAAAAATACTTTTTGAACAATAAGTCTTTACCATTTAGACCACAGGCGTGTCATAGCTGTTCCTTTTTCTCTGAACCAGATCACCGATACCACCCTGCCTGCTTCAAGTGGTCCTGGGGTCACACGGGGCGTGGAAGTGCTCTGTGCCACAGCCTATCCCCCGGGGCACCTTCCTCTCAAGTGAACAAGCACATTCGCTCCCTGCAGCTTCTTTGAAATGGTGGAAAGATGGGGAAGACCACAGATCCTGGGGGCCCCTCCCTCTCCCCAGACGCCATCTCAGAGGCCCCCAGAGGCCTCCGGCTTGCAGCACTCCTCTCTCCCCCACCCCCAGCCCTTTGGTCAGCTTCCTGCGTATTCAGGGCACTCAACAGCACAGGGCATAGTTTGCATGCGTATTTAATTGTAGGTCAGTCTCAAACCAGTCGATCCGAAAGGAGATCAACCCTGGATGTTCACTGGAAGGGCTGATGCTGAAGCTGAAGCTCCAATACTTTGGCCACCTGATTCGAAGAGCCGACTCATTGAAGTGGACCCTGATGCTGGGAGAGATTGAGGGCCTGGAGGAGAAGGGGACGACAGAGGATGAGATGGCTGGATGGCATCACAGACTCAATGGACATGAATTTAAGCGAACTCTGGGTGATAGTGGAGGACAGGGAAGCCTGGCATGCTGCAGTCCATGGGGTCACAAAGAGTCGGACAGGACTTAGCGACTGAGCCACAGAGGCAGTCTTCCTGATCCCCCTGTGACCCTAAACTCTAAGAGGGCAGCGCCTTTGTCTTTCTTACTCACCTGGCGTGTAGGAGGTGCTCAACAAATCCTTGTCAGATGCAGAACTGTGCAGAAGTTCAAGAGAAAAAGAGCAGGACAGTAAGTCCCCTACATACGAACCTTCAGGGTGTGAGCTTTCAAAGGTGGGAACGTGCATTGCAGCCACGCCGGGTGTGAGCTCGCTCGCCGCTGGCCCTCCGTCTCCTGTTGCCGGCGATGCCTCAGCTCTGCCATGTCCCACCTCCTCTCTGTCCCCCAAGCAGTAGGTCCTCTGGCCTCTTCTCTCGATGCCAGCCCTTTGTGCCAGATGTACTGTACCACTGCGCTTTGCAGGGTGCTGTACTGTAAGATTAAAAACGGCCTGTTACGCTTGTTTGTTATGGATCACTTGTGTGAAAAGTATTAAGAACCTACCGCAGTGCAGTTCTAGACAGCCGATTATGTTAGCTGGGTGCCTCGGCTGTGTTGGACTTACGAACAAATAGGACTTGTTTCCATGTTGGGAACTTACTGTACATACATGCAGGCACAGGGCATCCCTCAAAACCTGCGTGAAAGACACAGGTTTTAGGACAATCACTGTGGTGTGGAAATGTTTATGCTTTCTTTAAAGTATGCAAAAATACGGTATTTATTCCCCAGGCTCTGAATTTTCCTCGGGAACATCAACGTATTTGAAAAGTTCTGAGAGTCCAGAAATTGCTTGCTAAAATTATGGGAAGGCGAGTTACAAAGGACTCGGAGGAAAGGGTTATAAAGGGACACAAGGAATCTGCTGGTGGTTTTGGGTATCTCTGTTATTTTGACGTGTGGCCTCATCAGATACACCACAATTTTTTTTTTTAGTCCATTGGCCTGATAGTGGATGTTTGGTTTGTTTTCAGTTTTTGGCTGTTACAGATAAAGCAGCTGTGAAAATTTGTGTGTAAGTTTAAAAAAAAAAGTTCCGTGATAACCAGGTTACCTGGGAGGAAGGGACGGACGGGTCTGGGGCTGAGTCAGAGAGGCAGCCCTTGGGGAGAGTAACTTTCTCTAAGACTCGTATTTGTTGCCTGATTAAAACTGAACAGTCCGGCCGGCATCCAGCTGCAGAGACGGAGGGTTGCTACTGCATCTCTCTGGTCTCTTGAAGGCCCTGGAATCCTGAGCCGCCTTCGGGGGTGCGACTCCTCTGCTCGCTGTAAATCCCCAGGAGATGGCTGCCCGGCCCCAGTCACCCGCTATTTCCCAGAAGACAGGGGTGGGGGGTGCGGGCAGCGGCAGCCGGCCTCCCCACCTGGCTGATGGGCGCCCAAGGGACGCTTCTCAGCTTCCCGTGAGGTGCAGTCTGGAGGCCTCGGCCACAGCCCGCAGGAATCAGCAGAACTTGACTCCATTCAGAAAAGCGGTTCCCCCGGGATGTCCCAGGGGACCGCTGCACGCTCGGCCTTTGTCGTCTGCTGTCTGCACCTGGTCATTTCCCCCCAGCGCTGCAATTAGGGATTTAAGTTTGAATCAAGCAGGAAATGACAGTTTTAAGGCCCGTGGCGTTTTCAGCCACAGACATGTACCTGGAAGGCAGCCTGAGTGCCCGATGCGCGTCAGGATGGTTTGTGATCAGGGGATCAGGGCCCGACGCAGGAAGTGTGGAGATGGCTTCTTCCGGTTTCCTTTTAGAGACCCTGATGCCAAGGCCTGTGAATCTGCCCACGGCGAAATACCCACGAAATAGCCTCCCAGAGAGGCACTGGGACACACAGCAACCCCGAACTCTGACCTTCCCCACCCTGACGCCCCGTCCCTTCTGACCCTCTCCCCCAACCTGAGAACTCCTGAGACAGAGTGTGAACTTGGTCACCCAGAACAGCCAGCCCCGATGACAGTCCCCGTGCTGGGCCCTTCCCTGGGGGGCTGCCCTCACAGGACTCCAGCCACAGCTGTAATCATACCAGGTGCTCTAACTCACAGACCCCAGGATGAATAAGGCTGTGGGTTTTTGGCTGTGCTGGGTCTTCATTGCTTTGAGCGGGCTTTCTCTACTTGCAGCAAGTGCAGGGTACTCTTATTGCAGAGCACAGACTCCAGGCCTTCAGGCTTGGCAGTTGCAGCTCAAGCGCTCTAGAGTGCGGGCCCAGTGGTTGGGTTCCGGTGCATGGGCTTAGTTAGGCATGTGGAATCTTCCTGGACCAAGGATCAAACTCGTGTCCCCTGAGTTGGGAGGAGGATTCCTTATCCACTGCACCAACAGGGAAGTCCACGATTGTCATTTGAATGATGGAGGTTTATTTCTTGCTCCTTTAAGTCCCTAAAGGATGCTTCCAAAGGGCAGCCAGCCCTCATCCACGCTGTGGTCAAAGACCCAGGGTCTCCCCTTCTCCTGGCTTTTCAATTCCCGACATGGGGACACCCCGTCTCCAGGCTTCACTGGGTCTGGCTGGCCGGTTACTTCCACGCACGCACCACCAGCTGGAATTGGAGTCCTGAGGGGAAGGGGGGCCCTGGTCTCACTGGGCCATCGAGAGAGCAAAGGGTCAGTCTTCACTGTTGGCTGAGGCATGAATTCCCCTAGAGCCTGTGAACAGACTTGAGCACTTTTCAAAGAAATGCATCGTGGAAAAACTTACCATCAGAAAATATCTGTACAGTATCTATTGTTACTTTTCGCAAGGGAATGGCCAGTATGTGGTTTTAGCTGGAATTTTATAAGTGAAGCAAGGAGCCCTTCCAGACTCTCAGTCGCATCCCAGGCGGTCAGTGTTATGCTGTTGGTCACTCATACTATCGGATTCGCATCCGCATCCCCATTTTACAGGCTTCCCTGGCGACTCAGCAGCGAAGAATCCACCTGGCAATGCAGGAGACACAGGAGACATGGTTTGATCCCTGGGTTGGGAAGATCCCTGGAAGAGGAAATGGCAGCCCACCCTGTTCCTGCCTGGAGAATCCCACAGACAGAGGAGCCTGGTGGGCTTCAGTCTGTGGAGTCCCACAGAGTCAGACACGACTGAGTGACCAAATAAGGGAACAATCCCATTTCACAGATGAAGATGATGAGATTTCAGGGACCGGGCGGCTCACACAGGGTTCAGAGCCCAGACTCAAGAGCACTCTGTGGAAGGAGGACAGGGAGGCAACCCCTGTGTAGTGGGGGACCATCTCCTTCCTGACCTCCAGCCAGAGGGGCAGCTCTGTGTGAGCAGGCGGGCAAGTCAGGCATCCTCGGGCCATAGTCCTCACGGGGTAGAGGGGCAGGGAGCCCTCTGAGGGGTCTCCTTTGTAAGGGCACTGATCCCGTTTATTAGGGCCCCACCCTCGTGATCTAATCATCTCCCCAAGGTCTCTCCTCTACCCACTATCACCCTGAGCATTTCCCGGGCTGGTAGCTGGGCGTGCAGGGCTGCTGGGGTTCCAGGGCACAGGGGGCCA
>CM035297.1:44556680-44625584 GCA_020226075.1 Hydropotes inermis | reverse complement strand
GGGACTGGGGTGCAGGGGGCCAGGGTCGGGCACCAAGGCTGCTGGGGCTCTAGGGATGCAGGGGGCCGGGGACTGGGGTGCAGGGGGCCAGGGTCGGGCACCAAGGCTGCTGGGGTTCCAGGGCACAGGGGGCCAGGGTCTGGGGTGCAGGGGCCCAGGGTCGGGGCACCAAGGCTGCTGGGGTTCTGGGGATGCAGGGGGCCGGGTTCTGGGGTGCAGGGGGCCAGGCACACTCAGGCTCCATCTTTCTCTGCCCGCCCTCCCCCAGCACCGGTGGCATCCCTGAGCACAGCCCCACCTCCCCATCTACGAAGAACACACATGGCCCGCTTCCTCCAGGCACTGGGTCTGATCAGCCTAACGCCGCCGTCCTTCATCTGAAAGGGCTGGATTCGGCTCCCTGGTTCAAGTGCAGGGCGTCCAAGAGGGAACCTGTATTAAGAGTCAGTTCTTGCACGATGGGGGCAAGAGAGCCCGGTGTGCCGGGGAGCTGGAGCACACGGTCTACACGCGCCAGGACAAGGGTGGTGGTGCTGGCGAGAGGGAAACTGGTTCACACGCGCACACACGTACTCATACGGGCGCACATACACACATGCACACTCACACACAAGCCGTGTAGTGGGGCTCATAACGGCCACCCAGAGATCCTCGTCCTGGGACCCACATGTGTCCCCTTACAGGGAAAAGACGTGACAGAATACAGGATCTTGACGTGGGGGCGTGATCCCAGATTATTCAGTGTGTTGGCTGCTCAGGCGTTTCCGTTTTAAGACCCCCAGGTTGGGGCGGTTTGTTCCAGCAGCCCCAGGAAGTGAGTGTATACACGTGCACGTGAACACACTGACACGCTCACCTGCTGGGATGTGGTGACGCAGAAGAGCAGCGAGACGGCCCACACCCATGGGTGGTCAGGAGAGGGCCCCAGAGGGGGCGAGACTTAGGTTGAAACCTCAAGGGTGGTGGTGAGACTCGGGGGGAAAGGCGGGCAGGGCAGAGGTGGTGGAGTTCTTCAAAGGCCCTGCCCAGAACTCTCTGGGAGTGGGCAGGTGAGGTCAGAGGAAGGGGTGGGGCCCAGATCCTAGGGGGCTTTTAAGATGCTGTGAGGCCGGAGGCCTAGTGGGAGTAGGATGGAGGATTTCTGAAGCCCCGCCTTTTCCCTGGTGGCTCAGATGGTGAGGAATCCACCTGCGATGCAGGAGACCCGGGTTTGATCGCTGGATTGGGAAGATCCCCTGGAGAAGGAAATAAAATGGCAACCCACTCCAGTATTCTTACCTGGAGAATTCCATAGACAGAGGAGCCAGTCTACAGTCCACAGGTCAGAGTCAGACACGACTGAGCTACTAACCCACACACACCCGGACACCTGGCCTTCCAGAAACCACAGCCGGAACCTGATCCCTCCATCCCGTCCCTGTTTCTTTTTTTTTTTGCAGTTACACTCACTTAGTGATTTTTTAAACTGCGGTGAAATACACACGGCGATGGGTACCATCCTGTCCATCTCAGCGTGCAGGTCAGCGGCCTTCAGTACGCTCATAATGTGCAGCCATGCCCTCCCTCCAGCTCCAGAACTCTTCGTCTTGCAAAACGGGGAAGCTCAGTCCCCGCGAAACACTCATCCTCCTCCCTCTCCTCCCGCCCTGCCCCCAGCCTTGGCAGCCACCATCCTGCTTCCTGTCTCTAGGAATCGGACTCCCCTGGGACCTCCTAGAAGCGGGATCGGTCAGGGTTTATCCCTTCCCGGCTGGCTTCTCTCACGGAGCAGCGTGTCCTCAGGGCTCATCCACGTTGTAGCCATGCCAGGATTCCTTCCCCATCTCAGGCTGGAGAGTGTTCCGTCGCGGGGCTGGACCACATCCCATTTATCCACGGGACACTTGGGCTGTTTCCACCTTTCGACTGCTGTGGATTATGCTGCTGTGAACATAGGTGTGCAGATATCTGTCTGAGTCTCTGCTTTCCATTCTTTGGGGGCAGGAGGAGACGGGGACAACAGAGGATGAGATGGCTGGATGGCATCACCGACTCGATGGGCATGAGTTTGAGTAAACTCTGGGAGTTGGTGATGGACAGGGAGGCCTGGCGTGCTGCAGTCCACGGGGTTGCAAAGAGTCGGACATGACTGAGTGACTGAACTGACTGACTGACTGACCCGGAGGTGAAATCGCTGCATCAGGTGGTAATGCTGTGTTTAGTTTTGTAAGGAACCACCGAATTGTTGCCCACAGCAGCCACGCCATTTTACTTCCCCCACCAGCAGTGCCCACCGTTCTGTGTCTCCAACTCTTGTTATTCAGGCTTGGTTCCTGGGTAGCCATCCTTGGCGGTGTGAGGTCTGATCTCATTATGGTTTTGATTTGCATAATGACTGGTGATGTCACGGGTCTTTTCATGTGCTTATTATTGGACCTTTGTATAAATCCTCTTTGGAGAAATATCCATTCAGGTCCTCTGCCTGCTTTTTAAATTGAATTTGCTTGTGGCTGAGTTGTGGGCATTCTTTGTATATTCTAGATATTGATCTCTTATCAGATGGACCATTTTCAGACATTTTCTCTTTCACTGGTTGCTGTCACTCTGTTGATTGTGCCCTTTGATGTACAGAAGTTTTTTTTTTTTAATTACTATTTTGATGTAGTCCAGTCTATTGTTTCTTTTGCTGCCTGTACTTTGCTGTTATAGGCAGGAAATCATGACCACCCAGACATCGCTTTCTTTTCCCTTTTCGGTTTTCTCGGCAGGTCTCAGGCATCGCATCACTTCCCCTGTAACGCTTTAGACCGAGTTCACCAGCACAGCCTGGTTCTCATGAGGCCCAACCCCAGTGTCCCCCCTGAGCGTTCAGCACGGCCCCCACAGCCTCATCAGAAACCCACCCACTGTCACCTTTTTCCCTAATCTTAGCGGAAATGTCTCATCAAAGCCCTGACTTGGCTCAGGATCGGGTGTGGTTCATGGTACCTCTTTCCCCTGAGTTTCTTTCGGTCTCATCCACTTCCCCTCCTTCTCCTGCCATTGATGTGTTAGGGGACTGGGCCGGCTGCCGCACGCCTGGACGCATCTCTGCCTCCCGAGCTGTCCTCGTGGTGGACAGGAGCACCGGCAGCCCGTGCACGGGGCCCAGAGCCCACTGGGGCCCCACACGGTCGGTGCGCATCCCATCAGGAGACAGAGATCTGGTTCCCCATCCTGAGTGGCGGAAGCTGGCGTCAGGCGGTGGCGGCTGCCTCCCCCTTTGAGGAGCCCCCCACCTGATGACTTCTCTCCGAGACCGGGCGTCCCTGCCTGCGTGGCTGAGCGGCATCCTCTTTCCGGCGGGGTCTGCATGCGTCCTCGCCCAGTTGCAAGTCACCACCTTATTTCAAAATATTTTAACGATCAATAATAATTTCTTTGCTGAAAGATAATGATTGCTGTACATTTACCCTTTTTTGCTTTCTGTGGCATGATCATCCTAGTTACCGTCTTTGTCAAGTGCCCATGGTGTGTTGGACCAATACCAGTTGGAAGACAGGCATCTCCAAGCCAGCGTCAGATATAAGTGGGGGTGGGGGCAGTATTTGTTGTAAAAGAAGATTGTATAAAATAATCAAAGTCTAGACTGTTATCCGGAGAAGGCAATGGCACCCCACTCCAGTACTCTCGCCTGGAAAATCCCATGGGCAAAGGAGCCTGGTAGTCTGCAGTCCATGGGGTCGCTAAGAGAGTTGGACTCAAGTGAGCGACTTCTTTCACTTTTCGCTTTCATGCGTTGGAGAAGGAAATGGCAACCCACTCCAGTGTTCTTGCCTGGAGAATCCCAGGGATGGGGGAGCCTGGTGGGCTGCCGTCTATGGGGTCGCGCAGAGTAGGACACGACCGAAGCGACTCAGCAGCAGCAGCCTGTTATCAGTGGCTGAGCCAAGGACGTGGGTCTGATTCAAAGGTTCTTTCCACAATTGACCCGGGACGGAGCCACGCGGAGGGCCGCTCAGACGTCAGGACGGAAGCGGCAGGAGCGCTTGGCGTGGGTGCCCGTGGTGAGGGCCGGTCCGGTCCGGTCCGCTCCTGTCCGCGGGAGGAGCGAATCTCACCAGAATAGTTGCTGCTTTAATGTAACCTCTCTCAGGAGAGTGGACATTTTCCCTGTACTTTTTCTGGTTTGTTTATGTTTTAATTTTTCTTTTATTTCGGAGTATATTGGGTGCACAGTGTTGTCTTGATTTCGGGTGGACAGCAAAGTGATTGGCTTACACATACGTGTATGTCTAGTCTTTTTCAGATTCTTTTCCCATGTAGTTTATTATATAGGAGCGAGTAGACGTCCCTATGCCAGACAGTA
The DNA here is from genome assembly GCA_020226075.1 of Hydropotes inermis. Taxonomy (NCBI): domain Eukaryota; kingdom Metazoa; phylum Chordata; class Mammalia; order Artiodactyla; family Cervidae; genus Hydropotes; species Hydropotes inermis. The sequence goes on along the minus strand of CM035297.1, from coordinate 44,621,257 downwards.
GGTCCTTGCTGATTATCTATCTCATATATATTATGTTGATCATCTATTTTATATAACTGATAGGCATAGATGAACAGGGTGTATCTGTTAACCCCAAACTCCTAATTTAGCCTTCCCCCATGCCTTCCCCTGTGGTTACCCTAAGTTTGCTTTTGAAGTCTGTGAGCCTGTTTTCTGTTTTGTAAATGAAAACCACTTGAGCCTCCAAAAGTCATGAGTTTGTTTTATTTTTTTTTTTCAAAAATAAGGGGAGATCTAATTAGTCAACTTCCCCACGTGATGCTGAGAAATGTAATAGAGATAATTACCTCTGGAAGCAGCCTTCCTCTTCGGAGACTTGTGTTTTCCACAGTGGGTGCAGACGGGCGGTCAGAGTGAGCTGGAGGGTGATCCAATTACCCGGCAGATTTTGGCTGCGTCTCGGGAGGCCTGGTGGTGAGAAGGGCGCCTGAGAGAGGCTGATTAGATCAGGGGGCCGGCTCCAGCCTGCTCAGGATGTGGGTACTGACAGCCCCACCTGCCCGTCCAGGAGGCGCCCCCGCACGCCCGGCCGTGTCCCCACTGCTGGGGGGCCCCTTTCCAGCCGCCCGCCTTGCTCGGAGCTCAGCTGTGTGCCTGGCTCCCCGGGCCCGGGAGGTCAGTGTCCACCCAGCCACCTCGCTGCGCTGATGAGAAGCCCAGGCCTCAGGGGCCCTCCCCAGGACGGGGACGCCGATGCTGAGAAGCGGGGGCAGGACCGCGGTTTTGTTTGGGGGGGGGAGGAGTGTGTGCCCTCCTGCATGCCGGGGGACATTCTGATGACAAGGCCTCCTCTCGGGTTGCACCTAAATGTGTCACTTGCACCGAACCTAAGGGCCCAGGGCAGCCCTCGATGGCCTTCCCTGCTTGTGAGACTGGGCCAGCTTGATCCTGGAAAAATCAGCTCCTCTCTTCGTGAAGGCCCGGCGGAAGGGCCTGCCTGCTACCCCGGTCGCTGGTTGGGTGGTCCACAGTGTCCTCCTCGCAGCTAATCCGAAGCGCTGTTCTTGCGATTTAAATCTGTGCCTATGTGTCTGGGGACGAGGACCCCGGAGGTGGCAGCTGGGTCACCACGGGCGAGCGGGGTGACAGGTAGAGGAGACTGGAATGGGTGACATCGCAGTGGTCTGCCACGGAGCTGGGGAAACTGCGGCCCAGAGATGGGGTGACTCACTGGTCGGGGGTCAGTGGGGAGACCTGTAGTCTCCAGGCTCAGGGTGGAGCCACAGAGCATCCAGGGCAGGTGCAAGAGGTGGATCTGTTTGCCCCAGTGCTCTGCCCCGACGCTTTGCATCTGGGGGTTGGGGGGGCGGGGGACGTTTTAGTAAGGACAGAGGGGCCTGGGGAGAGGGCCCAGCTCCACGGAGAGAGCGCCCAAGGCCTTCTGGGCGGATGTGGGGGCCAGGGCCTCTTCCTGTGCCCGGAGGAGGGGGCGGGCTTGGGGTGCGAGTGGGGCAGGGTGATGCTGCCTTGGGCACCCACTGGGCTGCACGTCCCCCAGATTCAGGCCACAGGGGCCACGTGAGCAGCGGCACACGCCTGCCACCCGCCCCATCCGAGTGCTGGCACTTCCCTCCCAAGCTGGAATCGACTCCAAGATTAAAATTAATTTCTCTTCCGCTTCACAACAATTGCTCGGCCTCTCCCTAGTACATCCTGTCTTTGATCGCACAGAACACGCTCTGCCTTGTCGCGCTGGGGCCCAGAGCCCCAGAACCGGGATTGTGGACCCAGCCGGAGCCTCGGGCCGGCTGCTCGAGAGGCCACCCCGTTCACCCTGCCAGTCAAGCGCTTCTCCCAGGACTCATCCTGGTGGGGGGGCGGGGGGCGGGGGGCAGGCAGGGCACTCCGAAGCCTCCCCCCACCCGGAGATCCGGCCCACGGCTGGAGGGAAGGCAGAGCTCAGGGACCTGTGCTCAGATCAGAGATGCCATGGGTGAGCTCTGCCCGCAGCGGGCTTGGTGACCCCGGGCTAGCCTCCAGGTCGCCATTGCTTCTGCAAAAGGAGCCAGATACTTTCCCGGGTGGCGCTAATGATAAAGAACTCACCTGCCAATGCAGGAGACACAAGAGACAAGGGTTTGATCCCTAGATCGGGAAGATCCCCTAGAGGAGGGCATGGCAACCCACTCCAGCGTTCTTGCCTGGAGAATCCCATGGACGCAGCAGCCTGGCAGGCTATAGTCCATAGGTCTGCACAGAATCGAACACGACTGAAGTGACTTAGCATGCACGCATGCACTCACCTCTCGGAGCTCCTACAAGACCGAACGAGAACCCTGTGAAACGTGCTCTTTGCACGTTTGAGGCACTGCTCTGGTGCTGTGCGTCAGATCCTCTCTGTACAGAGTCCTCCCACTGGTCTTCACCAGTCCGTGTGCAGGGCAAGGGTGACCCCACCCATTTTGCAGATAGAGAAACTGAGGCCCAGAGAAGCGTGACAGAGAGCCGCCCGGGCAGGAAAGAGAAGGAGGGGGCATGTCGTCTGCTCCCCACCTGCCTTCCTCCTTCATGTAACAAGCATCTCTGCCATGTCCACCCCTGCTGTCCACCTCCTGCCTCTGCGGCCTCCCGCTCTGGAACAAGCCCACTGACCCTCATCAGAAGTCAGCTCCTCTCCAGGTCCCCTTTCCCCAGCTTATTCTGTGGCCTTCCCCGCGCACACGTGGGCTACCTGAGAAGATCCTCAGGTTTAAGAAATCTCCCCTTTGCCAGGGATGTTGGTATTTTAAAGGGTGCTCTTGAGGTATGACCCCCACCTAGCCTGTAGCAGTCAGCATAGCTAGGTCAGGCTGCAGTAACAAACAGCCCCAAGATCACAGTGGTTTATTTCCTGCTCGCCCTCGAGGTCAGGTGGCCCTACCCTGTCCCACAACATCCCCACCTAGGAGCCCAGGTGGGTGGAACCCCCACACACTGGCCATCACCAGCTGCTGGTGGCTGAGGCAACAGGAGGGGGAGCCTGGCGAATGGCGTGGTGACTCCCTAGGTGGATAACTTGTCACTTACACTCCCCGCTCATTGGCTATGCCTAGCCTCAGGAGGGTGGAGAGATGCCACCTTGCATATGCCCAGGTGGAGGCAAATTGGGATTCTGGTGAACAGAGCCCCAAAGCAAGAACCTTTTGTGCTAGAATTCCTGGCCAGATGGAGGGCTGGGGATTGGAGACGCTTCCGGGCAAAGCTCCTCACCATGGCCGTGCTGCCGTCCTAACTTGTGGGCATTTGTCTGACTTGCTGTCTGTGCCAGCTCCCTGGGGTCCCTGGGTTGGAGGTCCCCAGAAGTGAAATATTTGCAGTCAGAGGAGCTGGTGACCAGCATCTCACCCTTGCTGGCTGGCTCAGACCTCATCCCGTGCCTGCTCGGGGCCTTGAGGTGTCAGGACAGGGCTCGGGGAGGGATGTTTCTCCACACAGCAGTGGAGACCCTCCCCCTGCCACCTTGCTCTGGGGTGAGAGCCGCCAGCCTCTCTTGCTTTTCCGTGAATCTGCTGAGCGTTGGACTCGGTGGCATGAAGCTTTCTGCCTGGGATTTGATCGGATGAGACAAGGTCCTAAATCAGCCGGGCATCCCGGCCCGCCTGTGATGAGAAGTGGATTCTCCCCAGGATGTCTCCCTGCCTCTCAGTCGCAGGCTTTGTGCCATATTCAACACAGACGCACCGACTGCTGCGTTTGTTTCCCAACTCCCCCTAAAGACGGTGCGCATGCTACACGATACCATGGGAGAGAAGACCCTTCAAGCTTTTGCACAAAGGCTGAGGCGTGGAGTGGACCAGAAAGCATGACTAAATGGGCCCAGCAACCTGTGTTGCTGGGGGTGTTCTCCATCGCCAGCTAAGTTGTGACTCTCGGCAACGGTCTCCTAGCAACCAACCACGGGTGCGGGGTACCACGCTCAGCTGGGATGGGGGACTGGGACCGAGGCTGCCAGGCAGGAGATGCTGGCAGAGTTGTAGGGAGGAGGGGGCGGCCCTGGAGGCCTGGGCTCTGCATGTGAGCAGGGGTCCACTGAGACTCCAGACCCTCATGGACCAGTGGTCTCCTTGGGGCTGAATGGGTGGGGACCACTCCCCTCTGTTACTCATCCTTCTATGTGCACATTTCATACACGAGCGTGTCCTACTTTTCCATTTTTACACAAAGGTCTTTTATTCCGATTGCTGGTTTTGTTGGCAAGCAGCGGGGCTGGGTTGCATCAGCACGGGTGTGATGACCTCTGGATGGAGTGGGGCGAGGAGGTCTGAGATCTGTTGAAAGGGCAGTGGGGCTGAGCTGTCAGAGCTCACTTCCCCTTCTGCTAGGACATTGGGCAGGTTCTCTGATGTCTGGGCCTTAGTTTTCTGACCCAAAGAGAGGCAACGGTCCTTGCCTTCCGTTCCTGGGAGGGCATCTCTGGGAGCCAGGAGCGTCTTGTCCCGCCCGATACACGTCTTTGTCAGCTGGGGCTGCAGCCACATGGTCTGACAGTGTGGTCTTTGATGGGAGCTCGGGGCCACCCCATTATCAGTTTTGACCTCTGGAAGAGACTGGAGAGTAAACCTGTTAGCCTGAACCTCAAGAGACACGGACTTGGTCCCTGGGTGGGGAAGATCCCCTGGAGAGAGGCCTGGACACCCCTTCCAGTATTCTTGTCTGGAGAGTCCCATGGGCAGGAGCCGCGTGGGCTACAGTCTGGGGAGGTCCCAAAGAGTCGGACACGGCTGAGGGGCTGAGCACGCATGGTCGCCAAGGAGCAGTGTGTGATGGAGCCCGGGATGGACTCCGATGCCCTGGTGGGGAGCATGTCTGGGTTGGGGTCCGTGTGGACGTGTCCACCAGGCGCAAAGCAGGCAGAGATGGCTCTTGGCTGGTGGTACTTGCTGGAACAGACCCTCACGTGGGTGCTTAAGGACCAGGGCCGGAGGGCGTTGTCCGGAAAGGCATCACTGGAGCCTGAGCCAGGGGAGCCTTCCAGACCCTGGAGAGGTATTTCTGGCAGAGGGAACAGCCAGTGCAGAGGCCTGGAGGCAGGCAGGGGGTCCCAGGCCATGTTCTGGGGGCCAGGAGCCCTGCGGGAAGCCAGCATGTCGTGGGGGCAGCGGGGTGACCCCGGCAGGAGGCAGCGGCAGGAGCGGGACGGCCCGGGACCTCATCCGAGCTGGCAGAGGTCCACTGCCAGGGGGGAGGGGGCAGGCTACGGGAGGGCCCACCGAGTCAGGTGCAGGCGTGTGGTGGACGGGAGGGTGGGTCAGAAGGATGGTCTGCGGGGAGAGTGGACGGGGCTTGTGGACGGTCTGAATCTGGGGGTGGGTGATGAAAAGGGGAATCAGGGTGACTCCCGGGTCGGCCTTGAGTGCCCGGGCGGATGCTGGGGCTTGTGTGCCGTGACAGTGAGGCCGGGACAGTGTGTGGGGATGGGGGGTGGGGGGAGAACCGGGGCCCCGCTCTCCAGCTCTGTGGCTGGAGGTGCTTCCTGGGCCTGCAGGTGAGGGGTGGTTGCAAGGCCCCTGGGTGACTTAAGATGTCACTGTCTGGGCCAGAGGACTGTGGCCGGAACCGAGGGGTTCGTGGGAGAAACGGAGGCAGCATCCACGGGGCCCCTGGGGCAGGAGGACGGAGAGCGAGGCGGGGACGCTCGTGGGGATTCTCTCTGCAGAAGAGAGCAGAGAAACGCGGCCTGGGGGCTGGGAGGGCCGTGGCATCGGGCAGCCTCTCTCCACCCTGACTCTGTCAGCGTGTGGGACCAGTCCCACGTCGTGGGGTGTCGGGCCCCTCCCGATCGTGAGAACAATAATGTCTCCAGACAGTGCGTGGTGCCCCCTGGGGCCAGGCGTGGGGGTCCCCTGGGCCGAGGACCCTGCGTCACGCAGGGGTGGGTTCCTGTCCACTGTCGTTCTTCATCAGGCTGCAGGGCGTCTACTTGAAGGCGGGACGGGTGCTGGAGGGAGAAGCGAATGTGGGTCCTGCGAGGTGGGGACGGGGGCCATTGTTGCCCGCTGGGAGGGGCCGGCGTCCACCAGGCCCCCCCGGGGGGGTCATCTCCCCGGGAAGAGGGAGGAGGGGACCCAGTGCCGCCACCCTCGGGGACCACCTGTCCCCGGAGAGTAGGACCTGCACCTCCCCCACGAGGACTCGGGTTACCCCCTCCCCCAGGGGGACTCGGGTTACCCCCTTCCCCCCATCCATCATTCTCAGTGCCGGGGGCTGCAGGTCTCCCCACCAGCACCCGCATGCTCAGCCCCTCAAGCCTGGGAGCGTCGGGGTAGGGGCCCTGCCCGTCTGGGGATAGGATGGGCCCAGGAGGATCTGGGCAGGCTGAGGCCGGCCTCCCCTGTCCCCCGCTGCTCCCGGGACACACCAGGGCGTCCTGCCGAGGCGACCACACTCCTTTTTCCGTGCGGGAGCAGAGGCCCCGGCGGTTCCCATTTCCGCGCCGTCTTCCCCATTCTTGGTGACAGGGCTCGGTGTCCGCGCCCTTAGGACTGAGGCTGGGGACTGTCCCCTCAGCCTCAGCGTCCTGCACAGCCCAGCAGTGTCCCCTCCAAGTCCGGCCTGGCTCCCCGCTGCCTGGGAGGGAAAGGAAGGTGGGAAGACAGGCCCAGGGCCCCTCCAAACACTGACGGCCCATGATCCTCTCTGGTTCATGGGTCTGGAGCCAGGCGGTCAAGCAGAACTTTCCAGAAATATCCATCTGCCTGATACGGCATCACCGGCCACACATAGCTGTTGACCTCTTAAAATGTGGGCATGTGAGGAACTGAGCTTTTATTTTTGTTTCATCTTAAACAGTTTAAACTCAAGTGTGGGGAGGCGGAGGGGAGGGAGGAAGATCCCAGCGGCAGGGGGTGTATGTGTAACTCACAGCAGAAACGAATACGGCATCGTAAAGCAATTCTACTCCAGTTAAAAGCTTAGTAATTTCTTAAAAGTGGGAAAAAGTAGAGCGTCCTCAGGTAACTGAGTCACTTTATCGGACTGACATTCAGTGAGGCCCTGCTCTTGTTCATCGCTCCGTCGTGTCCGACTCTCTGCGACCCCGTGGACCACAGCACGCCAGGCCTCCCTGTCCGTCACCAGCTCCCGGAGCTCGCTCAAACTCGTGTCCACTGAGTCGCTGATGCCATCCGGCCATCGCATCCTCTGTCGTCCCCTTCTCCTCCCGCCTTCCGTCTTGCCCAGCATCGGGGTCTTTACCGATGGGTCACCCTTAAGGTCCTGGTTCACCTAGAAGAAGCCGCAGCTGCTGAGCTGAGGCTGGCGACTCCCCAGCCCCCAGGGAGCGGCCGCAGTGGGGCCCAGAGGCAGAGGCTGGCGAGAGCCTGGGCGGCAGGAGACCCGGGTGTGGGGGCAGCGGGGAGGGTGGGAGCGGCGGGCAAGGCCAGGAGTTCAGGGTTCATTTCCGGGGCGGCAGGGATCGGCAGCCACAGGGCTGTGTGCGCGTGTCAGCCTGGCTGGCTCCCATGAGAGGAACAGTTTGGAGGGTGCAGTGGGCTCCAGAGTGTCCCCCCAAACCTCAGTCTGCTGGCAACCTCAGTTGGAACTAGAGTCTTTGCAGGTGTGATTATAAGGGTCTTGAGATGAAATCGTCCTGCATCTCTGGGCCCTAAATCCACAGCTAGTATCCTTCTGGGAGGAGAGACCACCTGATGTGAAGAGCTGACTCATTGGAAAAGACCCTGATGCTGGGAAAGATTGAGGCAGGAGGAGAAGGGGACGGCAGAGGATGAGATGGTTGGATGGCATCACTGACCCAGTGGACATGAGGCTGAACAAGCTCTGGAGCTGGCGATGGACAGGGAAGCCTGGCGTGCTGCCGTCCATGGGGTCGCAAAGAGTCGGACACGACTGAGCAACCGAACTGAACTGAACTGGGAGGAGAGGAGACACGGGAAGTGGGGAGAAGCCCCCGCATAACTGGGAGGGGCTGCGACCAGGGGGGCTCCTCAGTGCCTCCAGAAGCTTCGGTTTCTGGCCTCTGACCTCCTACTGTGCCCTGTGGGGGACAGATGCCTGCTAGACGGCCCACTGGGTCCAGAAAGTGCCAGGGAGCCATCAGCAGTTGTTCTTGTCAGCTGGCGCCCTGCCAGGCCCGGCAGTATGCTTTACCCTGAATCGCTTCCGGGGACTGGCAGAATGGGCCAGGGCTCCTCCTGGAGGAAGCAGGCTCCCCTCTGGGAGCTCCCAGCATGGGGCTGACAGATCCAGGAAGTTTGTTTTAGCTCCAAGAAGCCAGAGCTCAGACGCTGATCTTCTCCCAGGTTGAGGGACGGGCCACAGATGACCTTGGGCGTGGAGACTGCCCCCCCTCAAATCCCGTCCCTCTCCCCAGCACGGACCCACGGGCTCCCGAGGCCTGGGTAAAGGCGTGCCTTCCCCGGCAACACTTGTCGGGCACGGTTTATCACGTCTGCCATGAGGTCGTATGTCATGTGTTTCCTGGATAGTTTATAGGTGTTGCCAGGAGAGATTCATGGCGGTGGTCCTCATCCATCTCCAGACTGCCTCTGAAGCATCCTCACCCACGTGATCTGGCAAACCTTCCTCCGTCCACAACGCTCACCAGCCTGGGTGGCCTGGGGGTGTCCAATCCAGACTGGCCCTGGACTGGAGCCGGGTCTCTGGATTGAGTAGGCCTGGGTTTGAGTCCCGCTGCCCAGGCATTCCTGCTGTGACCTTGGGCCATTCTTTTTCGGCTCCTGCTTGTTACCTCGGCTGTAAGTTGGGGATCGGATGGAGGCACATCGCGAGAACAGAAGTCTCAGTGTGACCTCGGGCCTCCTGGGAGGTCACCGGTGCACTCTCTGCAGCCCCCTGTGGGTCTTCCTGCCCTGCTCGAGGGGCGATGCGAACACTTAATTCCTCAGCAGCCTCTAGAGCAGGTGCTGTTCCCACACCCCCTTACAGGTGGGGAGACAGGCCTGGCGGGTCTCACACCTGCCCCCGCAAGTGTCTCCATCAGCTCAGGCTGCCTTCGGCTGGCAGCTCAAACAACAGACATTTCTTTCTCCCAGTCCTGGGGGCTGGAAGTCCGAGATCCAGGCGCGGGTAGGTTCATTTCCTGGTGAGGGGCTTCGTCCTGGTTTGCAGACGGCCAGCCTCTCGCCGTGTCCTCGAGTGACGGGGAGGAACCTGCACTGATGTCTCTTCCTGCAGGACGCTGACCCTGTCAGATCAGGGCCCCACCCTCGTGACCTCACTTAAGCTTGATTACCTCCTCAAGGAGTCCGTCTCCAAATGCAGTCACTTTGGGGGCTGGGACCTCGACAAATGAATCTGGGGGGGCACACACATTCAGACCGTAACAACACGCTTTGCCCTTGGCCTGAGGCTGAGCTAAGCTCAGATGAAACAGCCCAGCTCCTGATTTCAGAGCAGCACGGAAAGAAGGACCCCACGATGGAGTCTCTCGGGGGTGGGACAGATGCCCACAGGTGGTGGCAGCACCACCCAGAAGATGCAGGTCTCCAAGTTCCTGGCGACCCTGATGGGGTTACCTGTTCTGCTTAATTCAGTCTTTCACTGACAGCCCCTGAAATCTGCTTTTCTCCCAGCCCAGCAGAGGCTTCTTAAAGGCAGAACAATTTGTTGTTGTTGTTGTTACAAAAAAAAACTGCCTATAGTGGAGAAACGGTGCTTCTGCCATGGGAAAGAGGGCTTCCCGAGTGGCTCAGTTGTAAAGAATCCACCTGCAACGCAGGAGACACAGGATATGTGGGTTCGATCCCTGGGTCAGAAAGATGCCCTGGAGGAGGAAGTGGCAACCCACTCCAGTATTCTTGCCTGGACGGTCCCATGCACAGAGGAGCGTGAGGGGCTGCAATCTTACAGGGTCACAAAGAGTCAGACACGACTGAGCACGCACTCATGTACACAGCTATGGGAAAGATTGAACCATGCCTCAATTCGGCGGGCTAATGTTATTAGGAAGGCTATGATTTATCCGAGAGGTTAACAGTTTAGGCTCCCAAAGTGCCAGGCATTGTGGGAAGATCTTAAGTTGCCTTCTTACCTGGAAACCCCATGCCCACCCCATGTCACTTCTGTGGAATCGAAGGTGAGGTGGGCATGGAACGGATGCACTTGTGACCCCAGGGGGTGGGTACCTGTTTCTATCCAAGCATGGACACCAGGGAAGAATGAAGTGAAGGCAGGTGTGTTCTGGACCAGGCAGATCCTCACATTAGGGAGTGTTAGCCCCCAGACACCAAGGCCAACCCAAGGGTCCGTCCCAACAAATATTACCAGCCCTAGGACCCTAGGAGGTCCCCCGAATAGAACAGCTGTGTCTCCCTGTGGAGTGGCTGAATCACGGTCCCCAAGTCGTTGACACCTTCATCCTCCCGACCTGTGAGCATGTTGCCGTTCGCAACAACAGGGACCACAGATGTGATGGAGTCCGGGACCCTGAAACGGGAAGATGACCTGGGATTATCCACTGCAAGCCCGGTGTCATCACAAGTGTCCTTCTAGAGGGAAGTGGAGGGGCATCTGAATACAGACGGGGAGCCAGCAGAGGTTGGGGTGTTGTGGCCACAGCCAAGGCTCAGCTGGAGCCCCCAGAAGCTGCAAGAGACAGGAAGGCTCCCCACTGCCCCTGGAGGAGCCTCCAGAGGGAGCCAGGCCCACCCACACTTTGATGTCACCTACAAAGCTCTAAGATGAGTTTGTGTTAAGCCACTGAATTTGTGATCATCTGTTAGAGCCGCAATGAGGAGTCTAAAGCCCTCGCATCTGGGCTGAGAGGCCTAAGTGATTAACATTCTGCAAGAGCTTAGAGCAGCACCTGGGGCGGGCGGGGTGGGCGGGGGCTGCTCTCCCTGCGGCCTGGTCGCGTGGGGGATGAGGAGGATGCTTGATGGAAACCCAGGAAGAGGCAGGATGGGGGCAGCTGGGCAGGTGGGCAGGGATCCCTGCCTTGTCCATGTCCTGGCTGCTGCTGGGGTGTCTCTGGTCCCCCACGGAGCTCACCACTCTTCGATATTTGTAACCAGCATCCACGCTTCCAGGCCTTTCTGCCCAGTTCCCCGTTCTGCGTGGTGTTGGCGTTGACATGTGGGCCTAAGTAGCCTGGAAGTTTGGTCCTGCTGTCTGACTCGGGGTTAATCATGCTGGAGCACGGTGTTCATAAACTGCGTGCCTTGAGGTTCTCCAAGCAGCAAGCTTCTGCTCTGGGACTCCATTACAATCCCAGCCCCAGGCCTGGGCTTGGTTGGGGCCCTGCCGCCTCGCGCGGTGCTGGCAGGAGGGTTGCCTCGGAAGCCTGCAGCCCCGTCCAGAGCGAGGCGGCAGGTGAGTGCCTGTCAACCTGGGGACCTGGGTCCTGAGGCCCAGGGACCTCCTCCTGCGGGTCGTTTTCACTCCGTCAGCACCGAGTACAATCACCCCCGCCATCCAGCACTTCAGCCTCACACGCGCCTGACCCGGCCGACCTCACTCTGCAATCCTGTTTTCTGGCTTGGTTCGTGTTTGCGGGCAGTGACCCCCACCCTGGTACTGAATGCTGGTCTCCGTTCCGGCTGCCCTCTCAGTTTCCAAATTCACCCTGAACTTGAACCTGCTTCTCGCTCTCGTGGGTCGTGGAAACCTGAGGGGCTACTGTGTTGCCTCTGGCTTTAGAGGCTCCCTCTCCCCTTTGGGGGCTGGGGGGCTTCCCTGATAGCTCAGATGGTAAAGAATCCACCTGCAATGCAGGAGACCCAGGTTCCATCCCTGGGGTGGGAAAGATCGCCTGGAGAACGAAATGGCAATCCACTCCAGTATTCTTGCCTGGAGAATCCCATGGACCCGGGAGCCTGGCGGGCCACAGTCTGTGGGGTCACAAAGAGTTGGAGACGGCTGAGTGACAGACTTTCACTTTCCTTTTTACCCAGCCCCCCAGGAAGGCCAAACTAAGTACACTTGTCCTGTCCCAACAACCCTTGGTGGTTTTGACCACCCGCTCAGGGTCTTCTTGTGCCTGGCTCTTTAACAATTTTCTTTTATGGCATGTTTGGCAAACTATAGTGCTTCCCAGGTGGTGCTAGTGGTAAAGAACCCACCTGCCAATGCAGGAGATGCTAGAGATGTTGGTTGGATCCCTGAGTCGGGAAGATCCCCTGGAGAAGGGAATGTCCACTCACTCCAGTATTCTTGCCTGGAGAATCCGTTGGACAGAGGAGCCTGGCGGGCTCCAGTCCATGAGGATGCAAAGAGTCGGACACGACTGAGGGACTCTGCATGTACATATTGGCAAACTGCGGCCAGCTCTGATCCACCAATCGTCTTGGTACACCCTGCAAGCAGGCGGGGTCTTATATTCTTAAAAGAGTTGTAAACACACACAGAAGGATATGCAACCTTGACCCTAAAATACCTAAACTCTGGCCTTTGCAGGTGACGCCTGCATCCCTCTTGCATAACCGCAGCTACATGAGTTTCCCTGCAGGAGAGGCAGGCTGCTCCCTTGGGGGCCATTCGGGTGGTGGTCTTGGCAGAAGGCCTGCCTGGAATACAGCCAGGCTCTGGGCCCCTTGGGCCTGGAAACGCATTCCAGCCCCCAGCCTGGCAGCCTCGGCCTCCCTCCTCCTGGCCCGCCCCCCATCTCAGGTGTAATGTCTTTACCTGGAAGGACTCGCCTGGGACCCAGAGCTGGGCGCTGAGTGCCCGATCCTGGGCCTGCAGGAAGCGATGCGCGCCCTGTCTGTCCCTTCTCCCCCCGTGTCTGCCTCTGAGTCATGGCCCAGCTTCTCACACGGATTCTCAACTCTCACCCCTCTGCTGAGCTCACCCTCCAGGGCGGGGGATGACCTCCTCTTGGGGTCCCCCAGGCCCGTCCCCAAGCCTCTGCCAGTGCTTGGCCCTATGTGGGGGTCAGCGAGGGCCCCTCTGCCACGCTGGGCAGGGCATGGCCTCATGCTCTCTGGGGCCTCCGTGTCGCTTTATTGGGGCAGGCGCGCTGGGTAAGGCGTCTGTTAGGCTGACCCTTATCTGACTGTCCCATCTCACCAGCTGACCTATGACAACGGCGCTTTCCTGGGGGCCCACCCAGAGAGAAACCTGTGGCCTTCCCGGCGCAGGCTCGGGTGCCCACATGTCCTTCGTCCTGACATGCGCCTTGGCCTCCAACAGGCACCAGGAAACGCTTCTCTCACCCTCGCGTCGCCTCTGACCCTGAGGGGAGCCTGACCAGGGAGCCCGAGAGGCACAGGCAGAGCCCTCCCTGAACACCCAGCAAAGCTGGCACCACGGGTCTGCGAAGCTGAGCTCCGCGGGCAGGCGGCAGCTGCTGCTGCTGCGGAGCCCAGCACTGGACCGACCAGCCCGATGACTGCCACCCAGCCAGCCAGTCCTCACCGGGCAGGGCAGGTAGGGATGTTCCAGCCCCACTTCCCTCCTGAGCCCACCCGGTGGCGACCATTCCTCCCCTGCCTCCCGGGCTCCGGGCTCAGAGAGGCCGAGGGCTGCCAGCCCTCCGAAGGCCTCGTTTGCAAAGGGCTGCAGGCAGCACGTGGGTGACGGCCCCGTGCATGGTGGGGATAGAAGCAGCCTGTCTTTGCCTCCTCCCTCCTGCCTCACCAAACCTCTGGGACCCCTGTCCTCTCTCGGAAGCCTCTGCCGCAGGGATGGGAAACGCAGGCCTTCCTGCTGCTAAGATAAAGCGGTGGAGTCGGGCGACTGCAGAGCTGTGTTGGGAAGGACTCCGATGCTCACTCCCCGCTCAGGGAACATGCAGATCCGTCTGGATCCGTGGAGGCCCCTGCCATCCTTTGCTGTCACTGCACCTGACCTGTTTGGTCACGAAACAACGGCTGGACCGCAGGGCGGGCCGGCAGAGGACTGGAATGCTGTGTGTGTTAGTGTCTCAGGGGCTGTAACAAAGGACCGCAAGCTGGGGGCTTAGAACTACAGAAATAGGTGGTCTCGTCATTCTGGATGCTAGAATTCCCAGATCGAGGGGCCAGCAGGGCCGCACGCCTGCTGAGGCTCGGGTGAAGATGCAGTCTCGGCTCTCCCGGCTTCCGCGGGCCGGGCGGCCATCCTGGCTTGCGGCTGCTCCCCTCGTCTCCGCCTCTGCCGTCGCGTGGCCATGCCCCTCCGTCTGTGTCGGCGTCCACGTTTCCCTCTTGTTGTAAGAACAGTGATTGTTTTTGGCCTCGCCACGCGGCATTCAGAATCTTAGCTCCCCAGCCAAGGATCAAACCCACGTCCCCTGTGGTGGAAGCACAGAGTTTTAACCACTGGACCGTCAGGGATGTCCCCGAGAAGAGTCATTTTGGACTCGGGGCCCACACTAACCCAGTACAACCTCATCTTAATTTCCATCGTAATTACATCTGTTAAGACCCTGTCTCTAAGGAAGGCTACGTTGACAGGTGCTGGGATCTAGGACTTCAGAGTATCTTTTCCGGGGAGTCATACGTCCACCCACGGGCTTCCCTGGTGGCCCAGCAGTACAGAATTTGCCTGCCAATGCAGGAGACATGAGTTCGATCCCTGGGTCAGGAAGATCCCCTGGAGAAGGAAATGACAACCCACTCTAGTGTTCTTGCCTGGGAAATCCTATGGACAGAGAAGCCTGGTGGGCTGCAGTCCACAGGATTGCAAAGAGTCAGACACGACTTAGTGACTGAACTAACGCCAGCAGTTATCCCCATCCACAGCACTGTCGCACAAAGCCAGGCCTTTCAGAGCCTGGTTACAACACTTTGTTTTGGGGGAAAAAAAACACATGAAAAAGATCCCAAATTGCAAACTCCTTGGAAAATAATTGTCATTATCCACGAAAATTGATAATGTACCAACTGTAAGAGCCAGCGGTTCACTCTGGGGCAGACTTACCCCACCGTGCGCCACACTCACACGCGCGGAGGCGACACAGGCGAGAAGGGTCCGAGCCGCTCCGCTCACAGTGGCAAGAAACACGTGCACGTATTAACAAGAGAAATGATCAAGAAACTGGTGTGGTCGTACAAGGGGTACCATCAGCAGGGAGAGGATGAGTGAATGTCAGCCATGCACATCTTGCAGGTAAATCTCAGAAGCAGCGTGAAGGGACAACTGAGCTATGGAGGAAGACGTAAAATATGATCGTAATTTATGTGAGGTTCCCTAAAGAGAAGGCGGAATGAATCAATGGATTGTTCAGGGATAGAGCATGTGATAAGACACGAAAAACACAAATGCGGGGTCCCAGTTACGTTGGGGTGGAGGCGAGGCCAGCTGGGGAGGCACCTGGTGGCCTCAATGTTGTCATAGTGCTCTTTTACGGAACGATGCTTCATCAAAGTATCTGTGCGCACAGTCGCTTCAGATATGTCCGATTCTGCAGCCCCATGGACTGTGACCCGCCAGGCTCCTCTGTCCGTGGGATTCTTCAAGCAAGAGTGCTGGAGTGAGTAGCCGTGCCCTCCTCCAGTGAGTCTTCCCAACCCAGGGGCTGAACCTGTCCTATGTCTTCTGCACTGGCCAGCAGGTTCTTTACCACTAGTGCCACCTGGGAAGTCCTCACAAAAGTATGCATTTATCTAAACACACTTATAATCGTGGAAGGAAGGAGAAAAGTCTTTGAGAGTACCTAGGCGTGTGTGTATCTGCGTAAGTAAAGGCATCTGAGCAGCCACAGATGGACCTGAAGGCATCGGAACTCAGATCATGCTGGCCTCTCCCTGGACAGCGGGGAACTGAGCGGACGGCCCTGGCGGTGGGGAGGCAAGCGGGGTCCCAAGAGGCGTGCTTCTGCGCTCACTGGGGCTTCTCGTTTGCGCCCATTTCATTGCACTTTCCACGGGCATGTGCCCGAGCAACGATTGCTTCCTGGAAGTTCACAAGCTACAGCTGTGCTGTTTGGTCCTTTCTCGAGCTGCCTTAGCACCCACTCAGGGCCTCGTCCTCGAGGAGACCCCCCAAGCCAGGGCTGCTGCTTGGGCTTCTTGCAGTGAGGGGCTTGGGAACCTGCAGAGCCCACCCATGAACCCCGCCTGGGAGCACCCGAGCAGGGCCTGAGTCAGGACACCACATGTCTAAGAGGTCGGCGTCCAGGGCTGTTTTCGGGGGCGGCCCTCTTGGCTCCAGGCCTGAGTCTGTTCTTGGTGAGGAGGTGCGTATTCTGGACCCTGCCTGCTGTGGCCTGAAGCCCCACCTGGAGACCCGGGCCCGGTCGGTGGGATTCCAGGTGCTCACCAAGAATTGCACCACCAAGGTCAGAGGCGGGGCGTCGTGAGTGGGCTGCAGCTCTCTGGGTCATCCTCACCGGCCCCACCGCCCATGTTCTCGCGCTCAGAGCCTGTGTGCGGGCGGGAGGGGCCCTTATTAGAATATGTACCCCGACAGGTGATGCAAGAAGCTCCCCCCAAACCGGCAGGGAGCCCAGGGTCCCCAGGCAGGAGTCACAAGTGGCCGTCCCTCCCCGCGTTCATGTCACACCCGGCCGCCTCCTCTCTGGATGCTGAGCGAGATGCCCTCCCCCAACAACGTCTCAGTGCTCACGTCCCCGGGGTTTGGAGGGTGGGGGCCCTTAGTAGCATGCAGGTGAATTTGGGATGAGGCTTTTGTTTCCCTCTCAGCAGCAGCCTAGTTTTATGATACTTAGGTGCCCAGGAAAAGAACAGAAAATTGCCTTTTTTCACCATTTTCAGTAGAAATGAAGACAATTTTCTAAACTCCTTCCTTCATCCCGAAAGGCCCATCCTGGGTGCCCAGATACTGAGAAGTTCCCCCTAAAGAGTTAAAGGAGTAAAGAGCCTGATGAGATGACACCCCCCCCAGGATGTCCCTCTAGGTTGCCCTGGCCAACGGGTCCCCTCCCTCTGTGGGTTTTTAGCTTTTCCAAAACCACAGTTTGATGTGGAACCAAAGTAAAGCACAGGAAGATAAACAAATGCAGAAACGCCCTCAGACCTCTAGTCCTCCGTCCCTCCTACGCCACTCTGCTCCGGGGTACTGTCCAGCAGTGGGGGGATCCATGAAGGATGGGACACCATGCCTGGGGCAGCTGAGGGACCAGTGCAGGGCAGATCGGGCAGGCCAGGTGGGGAGCAGCCGGGGGTTCCAGTTGGACCTGTGGATTCCGGGCTGATGATGCTGTCTGGATGCGCCCTGGCCTGTCTCACCGTGCCCTCTGGGAGCAGGACCCTGACCAGCACCTGTGAACTTGCCCTTGGCAGCGTTAGTGAACCTTCCATCAGGGGCGTCTGTGAAAAAGACCTTTCCTGCACCGTTTTATTTTGTAATATGCATTTTTTTGTCTGGGCCATGTCTTCATTGCAGCTTGTGGGATCTAGTGCCCTGACCAGGGACCAGACCTGGGCCCCCTGCACTGGGAGCTCGGAATCTTAGCGACTGGACCCCCAGGCAAGCCCCTCCTGCAGTGTTTCAGCACCAGCCCTGGGAAGTGGCATCTTTGATTTGAGAAGCTCAGTCATGACCGACTCTTTGCGACCCATGAATCACAGCACGCCAGGCTTCCCTGTCCATCACCAACTCCTGGTGCTTACTCAAACTCATGTCCATTGAGTCGGTGATGCCATCCAACCATCTCATCCTCTGTCATCCCCTTCTCCTCCCACCTTCAATCTTTCCCAGCATCAGAGTCTTTTCCAGTGAGTAAATTCTTCCCATTAGGTGGCCAAAGTATTGGAGTTTCAGCTTCAGCATCAGTCCTTCCAATGAATAGTCAGAACTGATTTCCTTTAGGATTGATTGGTTGGATCTCCTTGCAGTCCAAGAGACTTTCAAGAGTGTCCTCCAACACCACAGTTCAAAAGCATCAATTCTTCGGTGCTCAGCTTTCTTTATAGTCCAACTCTCACATCCATACACGACTACTGAAAAAACCATAGTTTTGACTAAACGGACCTTTGTTGGCAAAGTCAAGTCTCTGCTTTTTAATACATTGTCTAGGTTGGTCATAACTTTTCTTCCAAGGAGCAAGCGTCTTTTAATTTCATGGCTTCAGTCACCATCTGCAGTGACTTTGGAGCCCGCAAAAATAAAGGATTTGATTTAGGTCATACCTGAATGGTCTAGTGGTTTTCCCCTACTTTCTTGAGTTTCAGTCTGAAGTTTGACAATGAGGAGTTCATGATCTGAGCCTCAGTCAGCTCCTGGTCTTGTTTTTGCTGACTGTATGGAGCTTCTCCATCTTTGGCTGCAAAGAATATAATCAGTCTGATTTCAGTATTGACCATCTGGTGATGTCCATGTGTAGGGTCTTCTCTTGTGTTGTTGGAAGAGGGTGTTCCCTTCCCTTTGGGCTTCCGTTGTGGCTCAGCTGGTAAAGAATCTACCAGCAATGCAGGAGACCCGGGTTTGATCCTTGGGTTGGGGAGATCCCCTGGAGAAGGGAAAAGCTACCCACTCCAGTATTACGGCCTGGAGAATTCCTCCATGGGGTCACAAAGAGTTGGAGACGACTGAGTGAGAACTTCAGAGCTTTTCTTAAAAGGATGATGCTTCTTATAAATTCCAAAGCCTTGGCATGTGTGGGTAAGCTGGTCTTGGATTATAGAAAGCTGGAAACTCTAAATTGCCTGTTAGTCACCATGGAGACAGGTTCAACATCCTTCTCGGGGTGCCCAGAGGTTCCATTTGGAAGCAGCATTCATCTTTAAAGGACCATTTGTTTTTCAAAATCAAGGAGTTTTAAGATGAGAGAGATTTCAGTCATTCTCGGCTGGTGTCATGTGGATCCCCACGGGGCCCCTTGCATAGCCCTGGGATTTATAAGCTGCTTTAAGTATTCAGAAAGCCTAAAGGAGCTAGCAAGGCTGGCTGGGTACCCCAGGATGCCAGCTCTGTGTCACGTTCACGTCTGAGCAAAAACCGCATCTGCTAACGGGAGAGTCTCTGGACCTGTTCTGTCCGCTGGCACCGATCAGCAGCCCTGGCTGGCAGTTACATCTGTCTTTAATTAATATCAAATGGAAAATTAATTATCACTTCACAAACGCAGCCTGCTTGGAAAGCCATCATCCTCGAAGTCATGGAGCAAAGGAACTCCTTGAAGCCCGGTTCAAGCTTCCGTGTTCGCCTTTGAGAAGCCTGAGGCTCCGAGTGCAGTGGGGACTGGCCTGAGGTCACCGGGCGTGACTTCTGCCACCCCGCAGCCCCTCTGGCAGGGCAGCATCAAACCGGGCACGGAGTAATTCTTTACCAGTCAGGCAGCAGGAGGGGCCTGGGAGCGGGGTGCAAGGCCCTGTGTGTTGCAGGCAAACATGTCCACTTTCCAAATCTTAGACTGAGCCAAGCTGATGGAATTTCGGGGACAGTGAAGCACCCCTCCAAGACCCCTCCAAGGTCCTGGAACTAGTTGGTGGTTTTCTTATTGTTGTAAAATATATATAAAATTTCCACCTTAGCATTTTAAAGTGAACAGTTGCAAATGGTATTAACTACATTCTTTTTTGCCTTTTCATAGTGCAAAAAAAGAATTTTTACAAAAGGGAAAGATTGAAGGCAAGAGGAGAAGGGGGTGGCAGAGGATGAGACTGTTAGATAGCATCACCGATTCAATGGACGTGAATCTGAGCAAACTCCGGGAGATTAGGTAATGAAGGACAGGGGAGCCTGGCCTGCTGCAGTCCATGGGGTCACAAAGGGTCGGACACGACTGAGCAACTGAACAACAACGTTAAGCGCATTCACAGTCTGGTACCACCATCTCCACCGTTCAGCTCCAGAACCTTCTCATCTCCCCAGAGGAAAACCCCACTCCCGTCAAGCGGTCCTCCCCTGCCCCTCCCCCAGCCCAGCAACCACGTCTTGCATCTGTGTCTGTCTGCCGTCGCCACTTCTGGACGTTCCGTATGAAGGGAGTCCCACCGTGTGACCTTCCGCGTCCGCCTCCTGTCACTGAGCAGGTTTTCAGGTTCATCCACGTGGGGGCCTGTGTCCGCTCTTCATTCCTTTCGTTTCCTTTCACTGAAGTAAAGGTGACTTACAGGATCGTGTTAATTTCTGCTCTGCAGCAAAGCGACTCAGTTAGACACACACCTATGTTCTTTTCTTCGTTCTTTTCCACTATGACTTATCCAGGCTGTTGGGTCTGGTTCCCTGTGCTGTGTATAAAGTAGGACCTAGTTGCTTATTGTTGATTAGTTGCAAAGTCGTGTCTGACTCTTTTTCAGCCCCATGGACTGTAACCCGCCACATTCCCATGGAAAGTCCATGGGATTTTCCAGGCAAGAATACTGGAGTGGGTTGCCATTTCCTTCTCCAGGGGATCTTCCCGACCCCGGGATCAAACACGCGTCTCCCACATCGTAGGCGGATTCTTCCCCACTGAGCCACCTGGGAAGCCCAGGCCTTGCTGCTTATCCACCCTAAAGGTGATGGTCTGCATCTGCGAACCCCAGACTCCCGTTCCCTCCTCCCCCACCCCACACCCCCCAGGCTTAGCGGCCTCAAGTCTGTTCTCTGTGCCCCTGAGCCTGTTTCTGTTTTGCGGATAAGTTCGTTTGTATCTCATTCCTTTTTACGGCCAAATACCATTCCACTGTGTGGACCAGCCCCTCTGGCTCCCATTGTTCTGGAGACGGACACATGGGTTGTTTTCTCCCTTCTGGCCATTGTGGATCGTGCGGTTCTGAACACCCAGGCACAGGTATTTGGACACCCACTTTCGGATCTTTGGGGGCGCATCTCCCAGGAGTGGGGTCCTGGGTCCTAAGGTGACTCTGTAGTTATCTTACTGAAGACCCGCCAGACTGTCTGCGTACCTGGCGGGTTGCACGGCCTCAGTTGCACCTCTCTGGGGGCCCGCCTTTGCACAGACAGAGCAGCCTGCTGGGAACTCCCCCCCCCCCCCGCCCCGCCACCTCGGCAGCCAGGCCCCCAGATTTCTCTTCCCTTCTTACGCTCAAAAGAGCACGTGCTCAGTCGTGTCGTTCTTTGCAATCCCGTGGACAGTCGCCCACCAGGCTCCTCTGTCCATGGGATTCTCCAGGCAAGAATGCTGGAGTGGGTTGCCATTTCCTTCTCCAGGGGGTCTTCCCAACCCAGGGATCAAACCTGCATCTCCTGCATCTGCAGGCAGGTTCTTTACCTGGGAAAATATCTGCCTTCACAGGCAGTCCAGATGCCTTCGTTTCTGTGTGTGTGTGTGTGTGTGTGTGTGTGTGTGTGTGTGTGTTTAAACGCCCTCTGAGCCTCTGCCCATCCCGCGGCTGAGGGCTGAGGGGTGAGCAGGCTCCTGGCCCCTCTCAGTCTGGTCCCTAAACAGCCATAAGGCTGCTCAGTGCCCTGGGTTTTCCCAATTGAGCCCCACTGACCACAGCCGCCCTGGGGCAGCATCCTCTCCAAGCAGTGAAATTCATTAGCATCAATTTGAGTTTCCATTACCTCGTATTCAAAAGCAGCAGCTTCCTTCCGGAGGATTCCTGGGGTCTGTGTGGTGAGGGTTATTTATAACCATCCGAGTGAGGTTGTGCGTAATAAACCGTGCTGAGCTGAGTGGCCTATAATTTGAGATCAGATTCTATCGTCTACTGTAAACAGACGAGACTAAACAGAACAGACTCTTCAGGCTGAATGGGCCTCTGTGCGTGGTGGGGGCCCGCGCCCGGGAGGCCGTGTGTGGAGCCGAGTCCTCAGAGAGAGGCCAGGGCGGGACAGAGCCCGTAACTGACCTACGGGGGTCGTGGCCGGCAGGAGGGGACGGAGCAGCCCTCTCTGGCTCCCTCCGCCAAGCATGGGCTGGGCCCTGGCCCTCCCTCGACGCACTTTCCTGGTGAAGAAACTGAGGCTCAGAGAAAGGATGGGTGATGTCACCTGAAATGGAAAACGCACAGCGTGAGCGCTGTGAGCTTCAGTTTCATTCAAGGTCTTACTCAGGACCGTAGCCCGGGAGACAGCAGCTGAGAATGCCCGGAGGAACTGCTCTGAAGAGTTGGGGGAGCGGCCGCGTAGACTTGATTTTAGCGGAAGGGGGTTCATGCAGTCAGGCTCAGATCTCGTTAGAAGGTGGTGACTAGCCACGAGGGACAAACATCTCAGTTTGTGATTTTAGTATTTTTCCATGTATGCGAAGGTGTAAGAATCCAGGCTTGTAAAATTTTTTCTGAAGTACAGCTGTCTGAGGGCCTGTTTTTCCTGTTTTCCCGAAGCAGAGTCCCTCCCCCTGCCCTTCATGCTGACCTCGTTCAGGGTGTGCAGTAGGTCAGCGCCCGTAGTGGTTCACAGCTTGATCCTCAAAGACGCGGATGGGGAGACTCGTTCCTGGCTTTGCAGTGACCTGCCCACAGCCCCCGCGTCACATCTACAGAGCTGTGCTTGAACCCAGCCCGCCTCTGAGGCCCGTGGGCCCCCTCGCTGTCCCCAGGTGGACCCCCTAACCTGGCCAGCTAAATAAATCCTCACGCAGCCCAACCAGTGGCTGAAAAACCAGCCTTTCTTACAAAGAGAGGCAAGAGAAAGCCGCTTGCACATCAGGGAAGGTCTCCAGCCAACGCCTCCGGGGAAGCTCACCTTCACCTCTTCCTTGTGAAATGTGGCGGGAAGTGGTCAGCATACCTGGTGCCACCTTTGCTGTGTGACCCTGGGAGAGTCGCTCAGCCTCTCTAGTCAGAGTCAAGTGGACAGCAGGCAGCTGCTCACCCTGCCCCACAAGGACAGACCAGAAATAGATTCCTCTTCCTAGGAGAGGGAGGGGAGGCAGGGGTTAAACCCCGTCCAACAGGAAGACCACCGGGTGACCTCCTCCTGACCCAGGCCTCTTGTCCATGTTCTGTGAAGCATGTGGCTTCGTGGGCGTGGGCCCGGGGACCACTTGAGGGCCATCAGCCCCTCCTCCAGACCAGTCTGCCCAGTCCCCTGGTGGCTGCAGGCTTTCTCTGAGAAGTCTCCGGACCAGTGGCCCAGCAAGCGAGTGTGTCCATCTGGGGGAGGGTGGCTCCAAATGAGAGCGCCAGGTGGGGCATTTGATGGTGACCAAGTCCCCAGGCCCTTGGCATCTGCTAGTCCACCACCTCTGACCTTCCAGGGAGGCCTGGCCCAGAGTTTAGCCCAGAAACCACTTCACTCAGTAAAACGTCCCCAGGCCTGTGCTGTGGGGCCCGGGCAAGTTGCCAATGCCCTGTGCCTGGACCACTTCTTTTCTGGCTTGAGGTGGGCACGTGGTCTCGGGATGCGGCTGGATGCCTCCTGGCGAGTCGTCTCCCTCTGAGAGGCATCTCACATCCTGGTGTGGGTGCGAGACCCATCTGACCCCAGCTCTGCCGAGAGGCTGGTGTGACCCCGCCCGGGTACCTCATCTCTGAGCCAAAACTTAGGCATCGCAGCAGGGACCTGGGGGGTCACTAACCAGAGGCTGAGCCTCGCCATCTTCAGGGCCAAGTCCAGGAGTGAGGACGTGGCGAGAACAACACCACTCCTGCCAGTGTCTTCCTGCTGCTGCCTGACCAGTCTTGGGGTCGGGGCTGGGGCAACGCCGAGGACTGGAGACCCGTGCTGTCTACGCCACCTGACTGCATCTGGCTGGGTCCGGGGGGTCAGAGAGGCAGCCAGGACTCGGCCTGGCCCTCAAGGATGGGAGAAGGGCGCCACGTGTTGTGGGTAATTGTGGTGCTTGGTCTGTGATGTTTGCAGGCAGGTCAGTGGAGGAACAGAGTAGCCAAGGCTCTAGAACCTTGGACTCCAGACACGGCTCTGGGGAAGCAGCCTCAGCATCACTCTGGAGCCTGATTGAAACATAAGACTCGGCTCCACCCAGCACCTGCTGAATCCCACCCTGAGTTCCAGCAAGATCTCAGACAGTTAGCTTGAATGTTAAGGCGGTAAATGCAAGCTAGGATCTCAAGAGAGTGGGTAGGAGTCCCTTAGCTGGAAAAGGTGGGGGGAAGACATTCAGAGGAGTCAGAAGAGCACGTGCAAAGGCAGTGGGGCGGGAGGTAGTCGGACTTGCTGAGGCTTTCCGAGACCCTCGGTCCCGGTGGAAAGCAAGGAGACGCTTTACAAATAATGGATGGGCTGGTTTTCAGATGGGTCTTAACAGTCATGGGGTAGCTGAGATCATTCTTTGGATGCCTCTGGCCAGGAATACTCCTTGGCAGTGGGGCTCTGAGAAGCAGCCCCAACTTCCTGTGGCCCGTCTGGGGCCCTCAACCTCTCTGGTGTTTTTCCCCCAGAGTCTTTGATGTTATTTCACAGTATCTTTTTATCTCAGGGAGGACAGGAACAATAACTGATTTCCGAGGGATCCTTTCAATTCTGTGTGTCCTCCTGGGGGCTGCGTGTTTCCTGCAGAGGACATGGGGCGAGGTGAAGTCGCCAACGCAGCGTCTGCACTTCCCTTGAGTCCTGTTCCAAAGAGGAATGTGGCTTTGGTGCCAGGCTCCCAGCTGGACTGCGGTGGTGACCGCGGACCAGAGCCAGCCAGCCTGCCGTCTTGGGGCTGGTTGCCATCAAATTTCCCAGCTCCCTTTTGCTCTGGCTCCAGGAGGAGAAACAGCGAGAAATGGGCTGGAAACTTACATCTGTAACTCAGGCTGTGTGCGCCAGGGCCAGGAAACTGTGGGGTCCAGTTTAGTACCCCCTCGCCTCTGCCTGCCTCTTTGGAAGAAAGTGCGGGATGGAAAAGTCCTCGATACATCTGCACTATCACTGAACAGTAATTGGAGTGAAAATCGCTAAAAATAAGGTGACTGGAGGCCGCGGGCCATTAAGAACCTGGCAGGAGCTCGCGCCACCGGCATGCTAATCGCTGGAAGGGGAGAGACCAGCTGCATTAGGAAAACTCAGGGGTCGGAGAGAGTTTGACCCAAAAATGAGTGGCAATGGGGCCATCCTGAGAAGAGCCCGTGCCGGGCACGCACGAGCCGGAGGCGGGCACTCAGCTCGCCCTTGGGGTGTGCCAAGCTTGGTTGCCCCCAGGACCGCCCTTCTCACTACGGGTACACCCACCCCAAGGCGCAGGACCACATGCCGTGTGACCGGGCCGCCCAGCACAAAAGCCTCCTTCCGAGGAACTGTGCTCAGCTAAGATTCAGAGTGACGGGAGGGGGCGGGCATTTCTATGGACAAAGAAATGGGGCTTGATGGAAAGAGGCCGTCCAGGGAGCGAATGCTGTTTTCCATTACGTGGACTGCCCACTGTCCCCTCCTTGAAGCCCCCAGCCGGGTCCTGCCCAGGACCAGCAACTCCCTACCCCCGGCTGCCCCGCCCCGTCCCACCCCGCCCGAGGCTCCTCTACATTCCAGCTGCACGAAGGGCCTCCTGCTGCCAGGGTGATGCCTACACGCTGGCTGCCAGGCTGCCGAGCCCGCCCTGTAGCCCTCCGGCCTCCTGCACGCGTGTCCGTGTGCGCATGTGTGTGCGGTCCCCTGCGTGTCAGGCCCAGGACCGCTCTGCTCGTGTGTGGCTGTGTCAGGCCGTGTGTCTGCATGTGCACACCTGTGACAGTGCGCGTGGCACCCACAGGGCCGGGGAAGGTCTCCTTCTGGAAGCCGCATCATCGTCCTGACGCAGTGACCAGAGCCCTTCCCCGGGCCCAGGGTCCGTGTCCGCAGAGTAATGGCAGCTGGTTGGCTAAAGGGTGATCTGTCCAAGATTTAAACATTGATACAGGGTGAGGCAGTGACAGCCAGTACGCAGAGGGAGGAGGTGTGCTGCCTCTTAATAGCACGCAGTATACTCGATAGGTAAAGGCCTAATTTTAATATTTGATGTCAGAAGAGAAAAAAAAGTGAGACCCTCTTGGCTTAAAAAAACCATCAGTTCCCAGCTCCCCCATGCTACAGACGGCAGCAAACACAGTTGACCAATATTCCCTAGATTAACAACACATTCCCGAGACTCAGGGAGCTCAGTGAACTAAACAGAGTCTCTCACGTGTGCACAAAATGCCCAGTGGCACCATCAAGTTAATTTTGATAGGCAAGATCCTTGCACAAAAGGAAATCTAAGTGTAGTTGATTTTAATTTACAATGTAGAATAGGCACCCCCCCCCACTGCCGCCACTAGAGAAAATTGTGAAAGAACTACTAGAAAATGTAAAAGACCAGTGAATGTCAAGTGTGTAGTCAGACATGTGAAGGATGCGAAATTATGAGAGGGATACACTCATCCAGGAAGTGACGGGCAGAGGAGGTTGGCAGTGGACCCGGGGCTCTCTTAAGGACAGAAGCTGAAGGTCCGCCCAGACTAACTTCACACAGGTCTTGGCTGAAATCACCAAAGTCAGACTGGATACCAGGACAGCCTGCACGCTCCACCTCTTGCGCCCTTGCAGCGTGTCTCAGACCACCGGCTCAGCCTTCTCTCTGGCCACCGGTGCCCGAGCCCAGCAGAGCCGACGGCAGGAGACGCACTGCCTGTCTCCTTCCCCGAGGAGTGACTTCCCGACGTCCCCGCAAGAATGAGCGAATAAAGCTCGTCAGACGTTCCCCTGGTCAACTAAGAGCTAATAAGCATCACTGAAGGGTCCCGACTGTACCTTCCTCCACAGCCAGCCAGCAGGGCCTGGGTGTGAGCTCCCTGCAGGCTTCCGTTCTCCAGAGCCAGCATGGGGGGGTGGGCACTGAGCTGCCCCCGACCAGCCTCGTACCTGCCACAGGCAACTGCCCCTTCTGTGATTTTTTTCAGTCAGACTCCACTGCAGACCAGCAATGAGTCAAGTACTGTAAAGACCTTGAGAATACATTGTTAGTTGCATTATGATTCTTTTCTCCTGAAAATCTTCCGGGAAGTAAATTTTGAAAGGGCATCTTTAAATTACTGACTAGAGGATCACCAGTTTCCCCCTCTGTCAGCCTCTTCCGTCAGGAAGCTTCCATAAGCCGTCTTATCCGTCTCCATCAGAGGGCAGAAAGACTAAAAACCACAATCACAGAAAACAAACCAATCTGATCACGTGGACCACAGCCTTGTCTAACTCAATGAAACTATGAGCCATGCCGTGTAGGGCCACCCAAGATGGACGGGTCAGGGTGGAGAGTTTAGACAAAACGTGGTCTGCTGGAGAAGGGAATGGCAAGCCACTTCAGTATTCTTGCCTTGAGAACCCCATGAACAATATGAAAAGGTAAAAAGATAGGACACTGAAAGATGAACTTCCCAGGTCGGTAGGCGCCCAGTATGCTACTGGAGATCAGCAGAGACATAACTCCAGAAAAAGTGAAGAGATGGAACCAAAGCAGAAACAACACCCAGTTGTGGATGTGACTGGTGATAGAAGCAAGGTCTGATGCTGTAAAAGCAGAGACATTACTTTGCCAACAAAGATCCATCTAGTCAAAGCTTTGGTTTTTCCAGTATGGATGTGAGAGTTGGACTATAAAGAAAGCTGAGCACCGAAGAATTGATGCTTTTGAACTGTGATGTTGGAGAAGACTCTTGAGAGTCCCTTGGATTGCAAGAAGATCAAGCCAGTCAGTCCTAAAGGAAATGTCAGTCCTGAATATTCATTGGAAGGACTGATGCTGAAGCTGAAACTCCAATACTTTGGCCACTTGATGCAAAGAACTGACTCACTGGAAAAGACCCTGATGCTGGGAAAGATTGAAGGCAGGAGGAGAAGGGGATGAAGAGGATGAGATGGTTGGATGGCATCACCAACTCAGTGGACATGAGTTTGAGTAAACTACGGGAGTTGATGGACAGGGAGGCCTGGCGTGCTGCAGTCCAGGGGGTCACAAAAAGTCGGACACGACTGAGCAACTGAACTGAACTGGTGCCCACTGCAGCCCAGAGTGCTGGTAACCCCTCTCCCAGGCCTCCCAGGGCCCAGTGGACTCACCATCCAGACCATCTGAGGGGCCTAAGGGCCCCAGGTAGCTGTGTGCCCATCAGGGTCCCCAGTCCAGCAGTGTGGGAGGACGTGGGGCGGGGGCTGGCGTCACCCGGGGGACAGTCTTCACGAGGCTCCCTCTCTGGGGAGAGTGGCCCCTCAGCGAGCCGCCCCAGGCCCTGGGCATCCTTCCGGCCCCACTGCACCCTCCTCTGGAAGTGACTGCTGCCCTCGGGTCAAGCCAGCCCGCCCCTCAGGAATGCTCAGAGTTCCACACCCGCCTCCCCAAGGTCACAGTTATGTGCTCCCTCAGTTCACTTTTGTCTGAGTGCTCTGAAGTCCCCCTCCCATGGATGGGAGAGCCGTTGGGAATGTCTATTGAAGGAGGAGATGGGGATGGGGGAGAGGAGTGAGTCTACAGGTGCGCTGGGAGCTCCCGCCCATGGGTTAAGTTTGCATAAGTGATGGTCCTGGGCTCTTCTTCTTCCCTGACCCTCTGCTGGGCGCTGACCTCCATCTGCTCACATCACTGCAGCCCCCAGCGTCTGGGTGGGTCACTGCATGTCCCTTGGGTCAGGGGAAGGCTCCGTGGACATCTCCTCACCTGCCAGTTGGGCTGAAAAGGGAGGACAATTGCAGAGGCAGTCTAGGAGCCAACCCCTAGCCATCCCATTTTCTTTCAGGGCCTTTTGAGCTTTCATGAAAACATCAAAGTTTAGGGGATTGATCGAAGGGGTTAGAGGAGGCCCGGCCCAAGAAAAGCTGCACAGCATGGAGGAGGCCACTTCTGCAGACCCCAGTTCTAGGCCTCACTGGCTGTGTGACCTTAAGTAAGTTACTCAACGTCTCTGTTCCCTGGTGTCATTGTCATTACTCTTGGTGGTTCATTTGCTCAAGAGCATTTGTGTTCCTCCTAAGAAAAGGCTCTCTGTTGGACCCCAGCTTCACAGCAGAGACAAACGCCAAGTATTTCCATACCTGTTGTTCGGTTGCTCGTCATGTCCGACCCCATGAACTGCAGCACGCCAGGCTTCCCTGTCCTTCACTCTCTCCCAGAGTTTGCACAAACTCATGTCCATTGAGTCAGTGGTGCCATCCAACCATCTCATCCTCTTGATTTCCATACTTAGCATATCGTTTAAGGAGACGAAAGATTGAAGTATAGTTGATTTAGAATATTGTGTTAGTTTCAGGATGGCTACCTGGGTTTATATCACTCAACAGAGCTCATTTTTGCTTGCTTCCCAAGTTTATGTAAGGGGAATTTGGGCATCTAGTTTCTTGGATGACCTGCACCTTTGACCATGGTGATGCATTTGAAGTTTATCCTCAGATAAGTATGTGCCCTGTCTGTTTGTCTTCCCAGGAAATGTAAAGGATTCCATTTAGTAGACGGGCTTTTAGCCCCTCATCCGCAGTCCTTAGGGCCAGGTTTGTTTCAGAGCAAAGGTGGTAAAATAAGTATGCATTGCGTGCTACATGCTAAGTTGCCATAGTCATGTCTGACCCCTTGCGACTCCAGGGACTATAGCCCGCCAGGCTCCTCTGTCCGTGGAGCTCTCCAGGCAAGAATACTGGAGGGATAGACATGCCCCTCTCCAGGGGGAATCTTTCAGACCCAGAGATCGAACCCTCATCTCTTTAGTCTCCTGCATTGGCAGGTGGGTTCTTTACCATTGTTGTCACCTGGGAAGCCCACGTATGCTTCCCAGTGTATTTATTTTACACTCTAAGCTAAATTTTACAAAATATAAGGTTCTGTGCATTTTGTATAATCCCAGGGACTAGCACCATGTAATCAGCACACTGACTTTTTGGCCTCAGAACATCTGGATGTTCACATCCAGAGGGGTAAAAGCAGCTGATTGATGCCTCTGTTTCTCTTTGGACCAGGTTTTCCTGCCAGTGAAACTACACAAAAGAAGGAGAAACTCTCTGTCTCCAGGGCCATTTTGACAGGGAGTTTGGGAGGTGGTGTGGATCTCTTTCACTGTGTAGATATCCACTCTCCTGTTGGAGGGGACGTTGGGTGGCCTCCCTGCTTTTGCAGCTGTAACCAGGGCAGTTTTCCCAGGAGGTGGCACAGAACTTTTCTATAGTGGCCATCCCAGTCAAATCGCCCCCACACACTTGTCGCACTGGGTGGCCGGTCTCAAAGTGGCACAGCTGTTGCCCAGACCCTGTTATTGTTCCATTGCCAAGTCGTGTCCGACTCTGCAGTCTCACGGACGGCAGAGCGCCAGGCTCCCCTGTCCTCCACTACCTCCTGGACTTTGCTCAAACTCATGTCCGTGGAGTCGCTGTTACCGTCTGACCATCTCGTCTTCTGCTACCCTCCTCTCCTTTTCCCTTCAGTCTTTCCCAGCATCGGGATCTTTTCCAATGAGTCAGTTCTTCCCATCAGGTGGCCAAAGTATCGGAGCTTCGGCTTCAACATGAGTCCTTCCAGAGAATATTCAGGACTGATTTCCTTTAGGATTAACTGGTTTGGTTTCCATGCTGTCCAAGGGACTCTCAAGAGCCTTCTCCAGCACCACAGTTCAAAAGCATCAATTCTTCGGTGCTCAGCTTTCTTTATGGTCCGACCCTCACATCCGTACATGACTAGAAAAACCTTAGCATGTCTTGACTTTTTGATACGCCGTCTAGGTTTGTCCAGGAGATAGTGGGGGACAGAGGAGCCTAGCTTGCTGCAGTCCACGAGGTTGCAGAGTCGGACAGGACTTAGTGACTGAACAACAACAACAGAAGATTTGGCATAGCTTTCCTTCCAAGGAGCAAGTGCTCCTTGCCCAGACTTGTAGGTTTTGCCAGCCTAGGAGCGTTCAACGTTTTTTCACTGGCATTTCAATTCACATTGCCTGATTCCCAGTGAACTCTCAGGAGCATCTTTTCATATTTTATGAACCATGTGGGGTTCCATTTCTAGGAAATGCTTGTTTTCCTCTTTTGCCTAGTTTTCCCTGTGGTTGTTTATCTTTTTCTTCCTGACTTGTGTTCTTTGTATATTCTGTTTGCTGCTCTTTAGCTTGCCTGTTTCGTCTTTTTGATGATGGGCTCTTCTTAATGTAATGTAGATGAATTTATCCAACTTTTCCTTGAAGGCTTTTGCTTTGCTGTGACTTAATTAAGAAATTATTTTCCACCAAGAGGTCATCAAAATATTTTTACCAGTCTTGCTTTCTAGGAATTTTATAAGTTTGCCTTTCACATGTAATTCTTTAACCCAAGAATTTGTGTGTGTGTGTGTATGTGTGTGTGTGGTGTGACGTAGGGATCCAATTTCATCTTTTCCCCCAGGTGGAAAATCTGTCCTTACAGCATCATCTATGCAGTAAGAACCTTTTCTCCAAGTGATACGTGTTGACTCAGTCATAAACCAAGGGTCCACATGGATGCAGGTCTGTTACTGGGCTGGGAATTGATGCCTTTGTCATGGTTACATCTAAACACACCTTCCTTCCCCCACCCAACCCACCTTGTTCCTCTTTAGTTTTTTTTTTCTTTTTTAGATTTTTTTTTTTTTACGTGGACCATCTTTAAAGTCTTTATTGAATTTATTAGAATATTGCTTTTGTGTTTTGCTTTTTTGGCAGTGAGATATGTGGGATCCTAGCTCCCCAACCAAGGATCAAACCCACACCTGCTGCATTGGAAGGCAAAGTCTTAACCCCTGGAACACCAGGAAAGCCCCTAGGATTATTTTAGCTATTCTTGGATCTTTACTCTTCCATATATTTTTCTTTCAATTGGAAAATCAAGTTACACCAAATAACAAACAAAAACACCCTGTTGGGATTCTTATTAGAATTGTATTGACTCAAAGTAGACCAATTTGGGGAGAATCCCCACCTTCATCTTCCTCTCCAAGAATGTATCTATTTCTCCATCTGTTAAGGTCGCCTTTTGTTTCATTCAAACAGATTCAGTAACTGTCTCCATAAAGAGCAAGGACAGCAGTTTTTAAACTTAATTTCTAAGTGGTTTCTCTCTCTCTCTCTCTCTCTCTCTCTTTTGGTAGTTTCGTGGTATATTTTTTTAAATTACATTTGCTGATTACTGCTGGAGTGTAAAAATGCAGCTGACTCTGGTATATTGATTTTTTTCATTCTGCTACCTTGCTAAATTCTCTTATTAATTCTCATTTTTTATCCGTTGGTTGTGTCTTTTATTCTTTTTCTCTCTCTGCTGACTGGGACCCACCTGCCATAAAACATTAAAGTGGTGATACAGGACCTACTTGTCTTGATCCTGATCTGAAAAGAATCACTCAAAATTTCTGTTGACTCTAGGTGTTTTTGGACACGCAGTTTATCAGGTTCAACTACTGATATTTCAGTCTCTTGCCAGTGTGCCGAGGGGGTTCAGTTTAATTGCAAATGGATATTGAATTTTATCAAGGGCATCTGTGCATCACTTGATACAATCACGTGGCTTTTCTCCCTTGCTACTTCATTACATAAATCGATCTTATAGGAGCCTCATCTTAGGCTCCTCAGATAAACCAGCTCTCCATGATGAAGTGATCTTTTTGAATCGTTGCTAAATTCCATTCACTAATGTTTCATTTAGGATTTTTGCATCTAAGTTCACGAACAAGGCTTCCTATAATTTTCCTTTCTGAGACTTTTTCTTTTCTGATCTGAGAATCAAGTCAATCTCAGAGAACAAGCTGGGAGGTGGCTTTCTCTCTTCTTTACCTCTGGAAGACATTATTTGGGTTAGAATTGTTTGTGCCTTCTGTAAGGGGTCGACCCTGCTCCGACGGCCAACAGAGCCTCATATTTTCCTGGTGAAAAGAGGTGTAATTGCGGGTGTGGTGTCTTTTCTGGTTACCAGACCATTCTGGTTTTGATTCCTTCTTGAGTCATTTGTGCTCACTAGGGATTCATTCTAAACTCCTTCCCCAGAGTTTAAGGCCCCCCGAGCAGACATTTCCAGACTCTCCTCTGCCTTCTCCACCTGCAAACAGCCTGTGCTCCAGCCAAGCCGAGCTTCATTCAGAGACAAACACAAATCAAACACCGCCATAGCCTTCCCGCCTCTTCCCCCGCAGTGGCCCAGGACTCTGCTGTCCCCGCCCCCGACCCCTGACCCCACAGGGGGCTGGAGAGGGCCTCCTTCACTGCCAGAGCCCAGCCAGGCGGAGGGAAGAGCAGGCACCCGGCCCGGAGGGGCTGCTTCTCCGGAAGGCACCCCGCGGGAGGTCGTCTCAGGTGGGACCTGCAGGCGGAGGGTGATGGTGCCCGGTGAGGGGGCGCTGTCGTCCCCACTGTGGCCGGCGGCACAGCTGACCTTTCACCTGGCTTCTCCAGCAGACCCCAGACCACCCACAGTGAGGTCCGGGGCAAACTGCCCCTGGGCTCCTTTGGCCTCCGTGTCTCCCAGAACCACGGTTCTGCGTGTCCCAGTCTGAGTCCTCGGGGTCGCAGAGGCTCTGAAAGGACAAGCCCCAAGAAAGCAGAGCAGGGAGTGAAGCCAGGGCAGGACCCGGGAGCCGGCAGCCTCGTGCCCCTTATGTGCCCCCGCGGCCCCCGCCCCCCACCGCTGACCCCCGGCTGGAGGGAGCACCGCACCTGGGAGCAGGCGCGTTTCCTGCTCAGTACTCTTCAGAGGGGCCGGGGGTCGGCACGGGGGCCTGCTCAGGGCTCTCAGGATGGGCGTCAGGACAGTTACAGACAGGCCTCACTCACTGTGGGGGCGTGGAGGAGCTCGAGTCTGCCCACAGCCATCGGAAGGCTGAAATGAAATGAAAGGAGTGTAGGAGGGCTGGGCGGTGGCCCCCAGGATTCATGTGGATGTGACCTTGTTTGGGGAGAAGGTAACCAAGGTTAGCGTCTCCAGACCAGGTCGTCCTGGCTCAGCCAGGTGGGCCCCAAAGCCAGTGGGGGTGTCCTCAGAGGAGACAGGAGAGGCCGCGTGAGGACGGGCAGAGGCCGCGGGGAGTGAGGACGTGACCCCAGATCGTGGAGGCCCTGGGACAGCCGGGTGTAGACCGGAGCGTCCCCACCAGGTCGGAGCCCCCTCACTCCGGTCCGCCTTCTCGTCTTCCCCCCAGCAGGGCCTCAGAGAAAGGGCCAGGCCCTCCCCTGGGCACACCCTCCTCGGGTGTGGGTGGGCACGGGGGCGCCAGTGCCAGCTGCCCAGCTTGTCTGCCTTGGGCCGACGACACGCCCTGTCTGCTGCTCCCGGGCTGGGGGCTGCGGCTCCATCTTCCCGCCCTGCCCCCACCGCCCTCCACCTCTAGGCCCGTGTCCACGCTGTGACCCAGGCCACCCAGGTCCCCTCCCAGCCTTCAGTCTGCGGCGCGGACCCCACTTCCTCCCCTGAGGAGCACCCTGTGACCCCCCCCACCTCGCTCGGAGCGAAGGCCCTGCTCTGCCATCCCCCGTGCTGTGTGCACACTTCAGTCGTGTCCGACCCCGCGACCCTGTGGATCGTAGCCCGCCAGGCTCCTCTGTCCATGGGGTTCTCTGGGCAAGAATCCTGGAGTGGGTTGCTGTGCCCTCCTCCAGGGCATCTTCCCCACCCAGGGATCACACCCGCCTCTCTCACGTCTCCTGCTCTGGCAGGTGGGTTCTTTACCACTCCCAGGCTCACCCATCAAAGAGCCCATGGCCCTGGGCGAGGCCAGCTGTCTGTGGGGCCCCGGTGGGCGGGCGCCCCCGTTCACCGCCGCGCCGCAGCAGGAGGTGCCTGTTACCCGCTCGCTCAGGGAATGAAGGGGCAGGATGCAGAAGCAGCGGCCCCGCTGCCCGAGCAGTGCGTGCCCGTTGGACCCCTGCTCCCAACATGGGCCCTGCTCTTGGCACTCTGTGCTTCCATCAGGTCCTCTGGCCCTTTGGGCACAGCGAGGCCTGGGGGTCCCACGCCAGGGCACCCCCCTTGAGACCACGTCTGTGTCACGGTGCTTCTCCCGCCTCAGAAGCTGGACCCCTGTGAGCAGAGCTTCCGAAGCCCCTGCCCCTAGCTCCTTCTCAGCCCTGGCCTACCTCTCATCCCCGGGGTCCCCAGGTACCCGCTCAGCCAGAAGGAAATCCACGTGGGCGGCCTGCGAGCAACGAGACGCCCGGCTCGGCCGTGTGCCCTCAGGCCTTCCGTAGGTCTGTGGCAGGACCAGCTGTGTGCCAGGGGCCGGGCCTGAGGCCTGTCAGTTCTCGGGGGGCGGGGGGCTCCCCAGAGTGGGAAGTCCTGGGGCGGCCAGGGTGAATGACCACACAATGGGCTTAAACACCAAATCCATCCTCTCAGTCTGGCAGGCAGAACCCCAAAATTATGGTGTCAGGAGGCTGAGCTTCTCCGAAGGCCCCCGGGAAGGGTCCTTCCTCCCCCTTCCAGCTCCCAGAGGCTCGGGCTGTTCCCGAGCAGAGTAAGTGGCGTCCACAGCAGTGGCCCACTTGAGGGGGACGAGCCCGTCGGGTTTGGAGCCTTCTCAGCCGTCCTGGATTCAAGCGCACTTTTTAAGCATTTCATTGAGGTGAAGATTAACCATTTTAAAGCATCCGGTTCACTGGTGTTAGCATCCAGCCTCGTGCCAGCACCCCCTCTAGCTGATTCTAGAGCGTTCCCATGTCCCCCTCCCCAGATGAAACCCTGATCCGTCAGCTGTCACTCCCCTCCCCCTGCCCCCGCCTGGATTTGCCCGTTCTGGATGTTTCGGGCACAAGGACTCGCCCGGGACGTGGACTTCAGAGCCTGGCTCCGTTCGCTGAGAGCGGTGTCGTGGGGGGTCATCCGCGTGCTGGAGTGTTCCGTGCTGTATCCCTGCTTGTGGCTGAAAAACGTCCCCTGCGTGGATGGTCACGTGCGTTTCGCTCTCCACTCCTCTGGCGGTGATACTGGTGTTTTCTGGGCAGCCAGCTCCCTTGTAAAGGGACCTGCTCCCTGTTGATACAAAGCACTCGGGGCCCTGAAGGGCATCCTTCCTGTCTTGATGGGCAGGGAGGCAGGGCCAGGCCTCTGAGGACGAGGGGATTCGGGTAGGACCGTGTCACGGGGCCCTCCCGGTCGTGACCGGCTGACCACGAGATGTCAGGGGTGGCCGTGTGCATCAGGCCTGTGGACTTGGCCAGGATGACCTGGGAAGGTCAGCTGTAGGCCAGGCCACACCTGACACCACAGGCCCCCCGGGTGTCCTCATCAGTGTATCGGAGGGGCCAGAGCCACGTCTGCCGTGTGCCTGCTGAATGAGTGAGTGAACGAACTAGTGAAGAGACAGAAACAGCTGCACAAAACCCCACCCAGCTTCCATCTGCCCGCCTCCCTTCTTGCTTTAGCAGTCACTTGAGCTGTGAGGCTCCCGGGGCTGGCCCCCCCAGGAAGTGGGGAGGTATGTGAGGACCCCCCATCACAGGGTGCGGAGGTGGGCATTTCCTGTTGGCTTTTCTGGTTCCTTCCTTCACCGGCAGGATCCTGGAGAAGCCTTGAGTTTGTTCTCAGCCTCTAGGGCACTTCGGAGGGAAGCTCATGTTGGAACGACTTCCTGTCCACGGAGGGTGGAGAGGGGACTCTGGTGGCTCCCACCGTCTCCGCCTGCCTCGCCAGGGCACCTCCAACAGCCGAGGAAGGGCAGCCCCCAGCCAGCAGGCTCAGGAGCTGTTAAAAGACCAAGGCCGCCCCTCTGTCCCTTCCAAAGGTGGGCATTGCGCTTGACCACAAAGTAACCCCCCACCAGGCTTCCTGGCCCTTAGCATCCGTCTGCTCACTCACTCACTCATTCATTCAACAGTCGGGTTATGAACACCCACTCTCTGGTGGCCTCTGAGCACTCTGGAAGCCCGTGGGGCAGGCGGGTAGGCAGGGTCAGCGGGCGCGGTGACGAAGCAGAGGCCGGGGCAGGGGAACAGTGGTCCAGTACCTCAGTCCTCCAGGACGCCTCTGCCAGGAGCTGAGCACTGGAGAGCTGTGCTAAAGCAAAGATCTAGAAAAGATCTCTCTCTGAGGCCCCAGGGTAAGCGGTAATAAAGCCACTGAAATGAGTAAATATTTAATTACCATAACCAAAGTTCACTTACTGTTACAGGGGATGTTCATTTTAAGCTAATTCATAGGTGATTTCTCACTGGGCCAGAAGTCTCAGGGCAGCTGATGACGACCAAGAGGGGATGGTCCATCTGAAAGGTGGGGGGGTCCACCCAGCCAGACAGCTGTCTTCCGATAGTTCACAGTCCATAAGTTATACTCGCTGGGCTGTGCATGTGCTGATATTTAAAACAGGGTTGGTGGGGGGACTTCAAAAAGGCCTAGGGCCTCCCCTGGGCTGTGGGCCTCCCACGTGATCCTGGGCGCAGTGTGGGGTGACAGCCCCAGCCCCCACTCATGGCCAGCGCCCCAGAAAACCTCTGGCTTCCTGAGTGATCCTGTCTTCCTTTCACCCCGGTTTCACTGAGCGCCTGTCTCGTGGCAGGCCGGGGAGGGGGCACGGCTGGACCTGGGATGTTGCCACAGCGAGACGGAGCAGCCTGGTCTCCCCGGTGGGAAGTGGGAGCCCGTTTCAGGCAGGCCAGGCTGCAGGCACGCTGTTGTCGCCGCGTCGGCCCACAGTGCAGAAGCGTGGGCAGCGAGGAGGAGGAAGCCGTGGGCCCCGAGAAACGGGGCTCGGAGCTCGGCCAGCGGGCTCGGCTCGGCCGGGGTGCAGCTCACGTCCGCCCAAGAGGGTGGGTTACGGGACCGTTCACCCCTCCGTGGAAGATTCGGGCTGTGTCCACGCGAGAAGGTGCGCAAAGAGTGTGTCCACCCTGCGGCGAGCCGGGCCCTTCTGCCTCGTTATCCGGCCCCAGCCTGGTCCCCGCTTGAGGCAGCCAGAGACCAAGGCCCCCGAGGGCCCCGCTTTCCCCACAGCCTCCACGCAGCGGTGGTCTCTGCACCATGAGGGAGGCGGGAGACCACCCTCCCAGCTCAGTGGGTGTTCCCCAGTGTTGCTGTGACCTGGCTTGGGCCCACTCCCAGCGGGGGTGACAGGGACAAGCCAGTGAGCACGGGACAGTGTCTTTGGAAGAGAGGGGGTGACGTGTCAGAGGAGGGTGAGCTCCGAGGTCTGCAGGGCCCAGGACTGGGTCCCCCTGGGAGCCCTAACCACACGCGTGGCCCTTAACTCGACACATCTCGAAAGCCAATATTCAAGAGACAAGAGTTGGTAGCAAAGAAAGGTAGCTTGATTCAGGAGGCCGGCACCCTGGGGAGAAGGCAGACCTGTGTCCAAGAACCAACTTTCTCCTGCCAACCAGGGGGGCAAGAGCTTCTAAAGGGGAGTTTCAGGGGTGCACAGGCGGAGGGAGGGGCCACCTGCAGGACAACACAGGCCGCTCCAACAGTCGTCTTGAAACTGTCAAGCGTCGTCTGACCAGCATCGTCCTGATTGCTTTAAGTACAGTTAATCTTCAGTTCCAGGGTTGGCTTGTATCCGGTCTCCTTGAAGTCGTTTCTTGGAAGTGTGGCAGCTTGGTCCCCATGGGGTTACCTCCTTCCGCCTGGTGGGGCTTTCAGTATCATTGCTTTAAGTACAGTTAATCTTCAGTTCCAGGGTTGGCTTGTTCCGGTCTCCTTGAAGTCGTTTCTTGGAAGTGTGGCAGCTTGGTCCCCATGGGGTTACCTCCTTCCGCCTGGTGGGGCTTTCAGTATCTGTAAGACAGCTCTGGGGGTCTGGCTCAGAATATTGTTTATAGCCCTTGAGGAGGAACTGAAGTTCCTTCCCTTTGTTTGAGGGCCAGACGGTTTCTTTTGTCTTGTTTGACTGCTCTTCTTTGCTTCTGCCTGTTTCTGCTGTTCGGATGCAACTCATTCTTTGGCTAAAGCTTTCCTGCAGGCAAGAGGCCGTGGAAGACACGGGCGGTTGTGGGGGAGGGCATGCACCTCTCCTGGGAAGGCCCCATGGGGTTCTGCCCAGTTACAATAGTATTTGGAGGCGGGGCCTTGGAGAGAGAATTCAGGTTGGATGCAGGTAGAGGCCCCCCACCCCTGCCATGGGATCAGCATCCTTCCTGGAAGCGGAGGGTGTAGCAGAGCGCTCCCTGACACGTGAGGACATGGAGATGGCGGCCGTCTGCAGGCCAGAGAGAGGGCCCTTAGCAGAGCCCAACTGTGCTGACACCCCGGTCTAAGACCTGCAGCCTCCAGACCGTGAGACCATCAAGTCCTATTGTTTAAGCCCCAGTCTGAAGTATTTGGGGGGCTTCCCAGGTGGCATTAGTGGTAAGTAACCTGCCTGCCAATAGAGAAGATGTAAGAGACGTGAGTTCGATCCCTGAGTCAGGAACATGCCCTGGAGCAGAGGGCATGGCCACCCACTCCAGTATTCTTGCCTGGAGAATGGACAGAGGAGCCTGGTGGGCTACAGCCCATGGGGTCACAAAGCGTCGGCCCGGACTGAAGTGACTCAGCACGAATGCTCACTGCGGTACTTTGTTACACAGCTGAGTCACCTGAGCCGACTCATTCGAGGGCTGA
The DNA here is from genome assembly GCA_020226075.1 of Hydropotes inermis. Classification (NCBI taxonomy): domain Eukaryota; kingdom Metazoa; phylum Chordata; class Mammalia; order Artiodactyla; family Cervidae; genus Hydropotes; species Hydropotes inermis. The sequence goes on along the minus strand of CM035297.1, from coordinate 44,582,113 downwards.
GAGAGTCGCGTTTGCATCCCAGCTCTGACGGGTCTGAGCTGAAGAGACCTCGGGCGGAGGAGGTGGAGGGTGTCGTAGTGGCCAAGGTACCGAGTGGTGTCCAGAGCCTCTCCAAACGGCACCTGTGCGCCGTGTGGCCTGCGGTGTCGGCTCCACCGGGCCGCCGGTGACTCCTGACCGCAAATCTCTGTGTGGAGCCCCAGGCTGGCAGAAATCCTGCCTCTCCCTCTGCGGGAGCCAGTGATGACATCTCCTCCCCGGGTGGCTCAGAATGGGTTCCGTTTGCCTCCTGTGGTCACCGGCACCAGCCTGCCCCAGGGTCGGGCCCCTTCTCCTGTCCTTGCCGCCTCCTCCTCCGCCTGTCTTCTCTCATCACATGCTAGTTCTGGGCCTTCTTCACTGCAGTTCTTTGCCTTTGCCTTTTCTTTTTCAATTTTCTTGGTCACACAACGCAGCATGTTGGGTCCTATTTCACGATCAGAGGTTGAACCTGTGCCCCCTGCATTGGAAGCTCAGAGTCTTAACCACTGGACCACTGGGGAAGTTCCTGTCTTTTGCTTTTTAAGACTTAACATATATCAGGCGCAGGGGCACTACTTACTAGAGTGATTTTTCAAAGGACAACAGTCCTGCCCTTAAGAGGGCCCTCCTCAGCCCCAGAGCCCCTGGCCCTTGTTTGCTTCGGGTCTTCTCCACAGATACCTCTTCTCTCTGAATTATGGACTCGTCACGTTCTCCATAGTAACCTACCCTTTTTCAGTCAACACAGGGAGACCGTGTTTCCACATCGCTAGGTACTGTGATCTGCGGTCTTGGTGGCTGCACAGAGCCCTGCGCACCTGTTCCATCTCCCTGGCCCTCACTGCTGGGATGTTCCTGCAGGGACCATGCAAATTTCCCTGGGGTCTCCTTGCCTCCCCTCCCACCGCCCAGCCTCAGTCTCTGGCCTGGCAGGACCCACCTAATGGCGGTCTCAATGGCTGGTCTGCCTTTAGAGGGACGGGGAGGTGTACTGTTTTGTCCTCTGGGTGATCTGTGTGGCATGGCATCCTTGAATGGGTGAGGAAACCGCTTCCACGAACCCTGCCATGACGCCCCGTGGAACCCAGCACAGCCGTGAGAAGTGATGCTGGAAAGCCAGCTTCCCTGCCAAGAAGGCTGAGCTGAGACCAAGTGGCAGTCCCAGACTCGAGAGTGACCCTGCTTTATTGAAAAGAACACCTCGTGTTTCTGTAATTGTCTGAATGCCCAAAGATGCGTGTCTGCCGTGCTCCTGGGAAGGGGGTGGGCTGGGGGAGGGGAGCGGGGAGACCTGCGCTCTCCCGGGCCATTCAGCAGCAAAGCACTCTGGGATGACGCAATGGAAGCACCACCCACGCTGGCCGGTGAGGCTCCGGCCGTCCCGGGTGCAGCCTGCGGGGCACATGCCCACCGTCAGCACCAGCTGTGAGCTGTGCTTTCTGCACTGCTCTGGGAGAAGGGGTCCGGGAAAACAAACAGGAGGAAGGAAGCGCCCTGTTCAGAACCCACTGGCCTCATGGCCACTGTTGCCAGCTGGCCTACCAGGGGACGGTGGTCGAGGTCAGCGATGGATGCTACGGTCCACGCCTGTCCCTTCCACGAGCACTTGGCTGGCCGCCCGAGGGCCACCGTTGAGATCCACGGAGATGTGCTGCCTGGCTCTGAGTAACCACCTGTGCCGTTGGTTCCGGCTCCTCCTCTAGGGAAGCAAAACCAACAGACACGCACAGTGGCCTTCTAACAGCATCCCTGCCCCCGGCTGCCTCCCTCCTGGGCACTTGCCTCCCCGTGCCTGCAGGCCTCTCTCTAACACCAGGCAGGCCTGATGGTCACGTGCTCAGAAAAGCCTTTTCTGGCCTTGCTTGATTAGAATAGCTCCCAGCGCGTTACTCTCCTCCAGGGCAGGCACCTGTGCCACCCTCCGAGAACCTTCACACTCCGGTTAGTTGCTCAGTCAGTGTGCCCACAGGCTGGGAGCTCCATGGGCCAGGGTCAGATCTGTCGTTTTCCTCGTTGTCTCCCGGAGTAGGTGCTCATTCAAGAGTTCAGATTGCTTTTGGATGGATGGATAGAAGGATGGATGGATCAGTGGATGAATAGAGGGAGGGAAGGAGGGAGACAGGGATGGGTAGAAGGATGGATGGATCCATTGATGGAGAGATGCAGGGATGGATCGGTGGATGGATGGAAGGAGGGAAGGAGAGAGGATGGATGGAGGGAGGGATAGAAGAATGGATGGATCTTTGGGGGGAGGGAGGGAGGGAGGGATAAATAAAAAGATAGAAGGATGGAGGGAGGGATGAAAACACGCCTGTACTTAGCAACAAAGAACAGGGACACACCCTAGCCAATTTTTTTAATGACACTCGGGGTCGGGCAGTGCCGTAGGGCGCTGTGGCCTGGGAGTCAAGGCTTCGGGACCATGGGCAGCTTTATAGGCTGGCTGCTACCCCATCCCTCCCTTGTGCTATCCCAGCTCCTCTGCTGGTCTCTTCCACTGTTACTGGCCTTGAATTTTCTGATTCTAAAAGTAGTCAGTCCGTCGTGTTCCGCCGGTCATCCTTGACCCATTGGGCAATGCCTTTTGCATCAAACCTTGGCAGTGGCCCCTGGCCAGCCAGCGGATGAGCCACCCCTGGGTCAGATGCCTCTCTTGGGTCATGGGGCTTCCAGGGCACAGAGTATGCTGCCCAAGGTGGAGGGGGCTGGCCTGGGCCGTTCCAGCGAGAAGGGGCTGTGAGATGACACTCACCAGGCCTCCATCCAAAATCCAGGATGACCTCTACAACACTTAAATCAAGCCCCAGGCCCCATTGCTGCCCCCAGAGGTTGTGGCCGTGAAGCGCGGGGGCTTGTCCTCAACCCTCCGACCTCCACATTTCTGCCGACCCTCTGGACAGGCGCCAGGTCAAGCTGCAAACAGTGGGCAGATCCATGAAGTGAGCAGTCTGGGGAGCCAGGCAATGGTTAAGGACGGCCTGGAGTGGGTGGTCGCCGCATTCAGGACAGTGGTCAGGGCAGCCCACCTCCAAGGCCAGAGAGAGAGCCTTGTGGATGTCTGGAGAGTGAGTCCAGACCCCACAAGCCGTGCCTAGACGCTGCAGGAGGGGAGGGAGGCCTTGGACTGGACTGAGTGAGCCGGGAGAGTGGCTGCTGGTGGACAGAAGGGGTGTATCTGGGCTGGGCCGGGGGGACCTCATGGGTCACTGTGCAGGCTTGGCTGGTTGCAATGCCTTATGTTTTGCGCCCTGGGCAGTGAGCTCTTTGGCTTCCTGCTGAGAATGGACTGCAGAGGAGTGAGGGTGGCTCAGGGAACCAGCCCTGAGGTCCCTGCCCACATCCACGTGCCAGCGTCCTGACAGTGGGCAAGTGGAGCAGATGGACTCGAGGCGACTTTGGAGCAGGTGGGAGCTGGTTTGCTGATGGTGGGGGTGGGGGTGAGGCGGGCCCCAGGAGGGCTCCAGGGTTTTATCCTGAGTGACTCAGCACAGAGGGGGACAGCCCTGGGGACCTGGGAGTATGGTTAACCAGATCGTCTGCCCGCTGGGTTGTCTGCCCATCTTCTGGCTGAAAGAAGAGGCTGGGCTGGGGCAGACATTCAAGCCTCATCTGCCTCAGACTGAGAGATAGGCATCAGGACCGTCTCTATTCAAGAGGTTAAGGGAGAGCTCACAGAGGTCAAATGGCTTCCCAGGGCCACAGCACGTGGAGATGGCAGAACGAGGATGGGGGCAGGTTCCTCCATGAAGATGCTGGGCTCTTCACACTCCACGTGCCTTTCCGGACACCAGCCTTCCCCCAGATTTGTTTTTGGTGTGTTTTTTTTTTTTTTTTTTTTGCCTCAATTAGCTTAAAAAAAACCCAGTGAAGTTACGCTGTCAGTCAGAGGTAAAAATAAAGAAAGCCCATGCAGCCCTCATGCAGAGAATGTGTGTTCTTAAATAGAGGACCTCTTTGCAACAGCAACAGGCCTTTCCTCAGTTCAGTTCAGTCGCTCTGTGTATCCAGCTCTTCGTGACCCCATGGACTGCAGCACGCCAAGCTTCCCTGTCCTTCACTGTCTCTCAGAGCTTGCTCAGACTCCTGTCCACGGAGTCGGTGATGCCATCCAACCATCTCATCCTCTCCTGCCCCCTTCTCCTCCTGCCTTCAATCTTTCCCAGAATCAGGGTCTTTTCCAGTGAGTCAGCTCTTCGAATCATGTGGCCAAAGTACTGGAGCTTCAGCTTCAGCATCAGTCTTTCCAATGAATATTCAGGATTGAATTCCTTTAGGATGGACTGGTTTGATCTCCTTGCTGTCTAAGGGACTCTCAAGAGTCTTTTCCAATACCACAGTCCAAAAGCATCAGTTCTTTGCCACTTGGCTTTCTTTATGGTCCTTTCCTAGTTTAATGGAATAACTGGTCCGTTTGCAGCTTTATTTCAGTGACCACAAAAGCTTTTCCTCCCCTGCCTCTCCTCCCAAAAAAAAAAAAGAATTGATTTCCCAGCATTGTCCCTCCTTCTAGGTCCTCAAGGACAACTTTCCGAGAGACCCGTGAGCCTGTATTTATCATTCACTCACCCTCCTCTTGTCCACCGTCTGGCATCTTACTCCCTGGGTCACGTCTCTGGGGTAGTGTAACTGAGGATGGACACTTGCCAGTGATGGCAGAAAAGGCTGGAGCTTTGAGAGTGCCCTGGACGTGGTGGGCTCCGAGACAAGGCAGGTCAATGGAGGGGGTGCTCCAGGGGTTCACAGAGAGGACACGAAATCCAGCAGACCAGCCCCCAGGTCTGCCCTCGCCTGTCCAGCCGGTCCTGGCCGCTGCAGGCAGCCCGGGCCCTGGGACCCCCCTCTGGTACACAGACCTCCCGCTGGTCCTGGAGCCGGGTCCACTGGCCTTGCTCTGCCCGTCCCAGCCCCAGCCTTGGCGGGTTTGCAGGTTCTCTCTGGCTGTCCTGGGAAGCCAGGCCAGGTGGCCAGTGGTGCCAAGGATGGAGGCAGACGGGGGCCTGGCGAGGGAGGAACTAGCTCAAGTGCAGGGTCTCCATGAGCTGCAGCCAAAGAGCTGTCCTTGGTCCTGGCCGGTGACCTGCTCCCTCCTCTTCATCTTGAGCTCACCTGCGGGGTCTCCACGAGCCTCAGCTGAGGAGCTGTCCTTGGTCCTGGCCGGTGACCTGCTTCCTCCTCTTCATCTTGAGCCCCACTCGGTCCTGCTGGCCGCAGTGAGAGAACCCCCGGGTGCCCCGAGGGTGCCCCGAGGGAGACCGTGTCAGCAGCAGCCCAGCCTGCTGACTTGTGCTGCCCGTCAGTGGCTAGACTTCCTCTTGCGGGTCGGGCATGGGTGTGGTGGACTGTTCTGGAGGCAGATGGGGTCTCATACTTGGAGTCGGCCCACTGGGTCGGCGTGGACACCAGGGCATCTCAGGGAGCAGGGCCGAGCTCTTCCTCCTGTCTTTCGAGGGGGATTCGAGCGCAGCCGGTCCCCATCAGGCCCACCCCACAGCCGACGGGGGTCTGAGAGGCCCCCGTCCATCAGCCCTCAGCCACATCCCCCCAGCTCGCCCTGCTCCGGCCTCTTCAGGAGCCAGCTGTGCCCCTGCCTGACCTCCCTGCAGCTGTGGCACGTGACCCCAGTTGTAGAGGCTTAAAGCGGCACACTCTATTACCTGGGAGCTCTGGAGGTGACGTCACAAGTCCAAAATGGTCTCACTGGGCTGAAACCGAGGTGCCGGCTCTACGGGAGAATCCACTCCTGGCCTGTTCTTGCTGGGTCTTCTGGGAGGTGATGTGGCCGTCAGGGCAGATGGCGCACGGTAGGTTTCAGCCAGTGATTGCTCCGCTGCCCCCTGACTCTGCCCGCTCGCCAGAGTCTCAGGAGCCCCCCGTCCTATGGCTCTGGCTCCCACCCACCCCTGCCTGAACTGTTCTTCCTGCCTGGTGGATGCTCTGCTCCTTCCCAGGGCCACTGCCCCCCCACCCAGGCCTTATCACATGGCTGTCCCCCATGCTGTGCTGTGGCCAGGTCTGTCTCCTTCCCCATCAAGTCCCAGCCCGGGCACAAGGCTGGCACAGAGGCTCCAAGGAGGCCATGTGGGCTTAAGGTTGCTATGGGAGGGTCCAGCACCAGGCTGGGGGCCTGGGTGCCATGTTGTACCTCAAAGCCCTCTGCGTCTTTTCAGGCAACACTGGGTGGTCTCCTGTCTCTGGCACAGTCGGGGGCTGGTTGTAAGGTTTGGCCCAGAGAGCCCACCAATGCCCGGGTGCAAGCCTTTGCCTGCAGGACAGACGCGAGGGACCCCCAGACTCGACCTTTCACACCAGACCCTCAGTGGCCGATTCTGGTCACAGCCACGCGGCCCCACTGAAGGGCCAGCCCAGGCTGCCCCAGGCTCAGCTGCCGCGAGGTGGGGGTGGAGCTGTGCCGGCAGGCGGCCAGCACGGTCAGTCACCGGGCAGGGAGCAGGGCCGACCGAGTCTGAAGCTCTGGCCCCCGGGCCTGGCACGGAGCCTGCACACCCTGGGTGCCCCATGCAGACTGGCTTCTTCCCTCCAGCCTCTGGTCAGCGGTCTCCCCAGGTTCCCTGTCGTAAACACAGGCCTGGATCTCGCAGAGCCTCCTTGAAGTGACACGGCGTTTAAACCCAGCCCCGCCTTGGATGCTCCCAGGCAACGGCTCCCACCCTTCCATCCTCTCCCAGCCACACGGTGACCGGACCTTGGTGGGGCTGCATCCCACTGCCTGCCATCACGGGGGCCACGCCAGGGCCTCCCTCCGCTTTATCGAGAAGTCACACCATTGTTGTTTGTTTAGATGCTTGGTCATGCCTCGTGGGTCACTGGCTGGAAATGAGGGTCTTGAGCAGTAGGAAGACTCCACTACAGCCGTACAGAGCGGGGCTGGGCCGGGGTGATGTTCACACCCTGGGTGTCTTCACACAGCAGTGGTGGGGTGGGTGCAGGAGTTTGAAACGGACCTACATTTTTTTTCTTTTCCATCATGGTTTATTGCAGGATATTGAATATAGTTCCCTGTGCTATCCAGTAGGCCCTTGTTTGTCTATTTTTATGTAATATTAATCAGATGACACTAGTGATAACCCACCTGCCGGTGCAGGAGACATAGGAACTGCAGGTTCGATCCCTGAGTCGGAAAGATCCCCTGGAGAAGGAAATGACTGGCCACTCCAGTATTCTTGCCTGAACAAGAATTCTTCCCATGAACAAAGGAACCTAGCGGGCTATGGTCCATAGGCTTGCAAAGAGTCAGACACGACTGAAGCGGCTTAGCGCAGCACATTAACAGTTTGTATCTGTTAATCCCAAAGTCCTGATTTGTTCCTTCCTTACCTTTTTCCCTTTTGGTAGCTGTTCATTTGTTTTCTATGTCTGTGAGTATATTTCTGTTTTGTAAATAGGTTCTTTTATTTTTTTTTTAAAAAAAAAAGGTTTTTTTAGATTTCAAAAAGAAGTGAAATCATATGGTGTTTGTCTTTTTCTGTCTGACTTAGTTCGTGTAGTGCAGTAATCTCTAGGTCCATCCATGTCAATGCAGATGGCCTCGTTTCATTCTTTATTATGGCTGAGTAGCATTCCCTTGTGTATATGCACCACATCTTCTTTATCCGTTCACCTGTCGATGGACATCTCGGTGGTTTCCATGTCTTGGCAAGTGTGAGGAGTGCTGCAGTGAACATGGGGGTCCATGTGTCTCTTTGAAGCAGAGTTTTTGCTGGTTCTGTTCCCAGAAGTGGGATTGCTGGATCATTCAGTAGTTCTGTTTTTAGTTTTTGAGAAAGCTCCATCCTGTTTTCCATAGTGGCTGCACCAATTTACATTCCCATCAATGGTGTAGGAGGATTCCCTTTTCTCCACACTCTCTCCAGCATTTATTATTTATTCTGACTGGTCTGAGGAGGCACCTCATGGTGGCTTTAATTTGCATTCTTCTAATAATTAGCAGTGTTGCCTATCTTTTCATGTGCCTGTTGGCCATCTGTATGTCTTTGGAGAAATGTCTGTTTAGGTCTTCTGCCCGTTTTTCGATTGGGTTGTTTTTTTTGTCTGTGTGTGTGTTGCTGAGTTATATGAGCCGTTTGTATATTTTGGAGATTAAGCCCTTGTTCATCACGTCATTTGCAAATATTTTCTCCCAATCCGTAGGTTATCTTTTCAATTTGCTTATGGTTTCCTTTGCTGTGCAAAAGCTAATAAATTTTATCAGGTCACATTTGTTTATTTTTGCTTGTATTTCTGTTCCCTTAGGAGACTGACCTAAGAAACATTGCTAGATTTATGTCGGAGCATGTTTTGCACGTGTTGACTTCTAGGAGTTTTATCATGTCATGTCTTAGATCTAAGGAGAAGGACCTACTTTTAATAAATCAGAGTAAGAAGAATATTTAACCTAGGGTTTACACTCACCTAGTGTTAACACCTGTATTCAGCAAAGGCCTCACACTCACCTGTGTTCACACGCGCCCATATTCAGCCAGACTGAAGAGAAGCGGTAGGTGTGGGAGCCCCTTCTGACATCGCTGTGGGCAGAGGGTCAGGGCAAGAAACGCGCTGACAGTCACCACAGTAGGTGACCTCTGAGCAAATGGCATCCTGAGGGTCTCAACCGTCACAAACGAGAAACATTTTCTTGGAAGCAACAGTCACTTTCATTTGAGAACAAAATCCATCCCTCAGTTATCTCTGAGCTGGGCTAAGAACCTTTGGCTGGCTATTCCGATTGCTCCAATACTGGGAAAATCAGCAGGTGGAATCGTGTGGCAGTCACTTGCCTTGGCTGGCAGGCCCTGGTGTGTGACCCCCGGGGCCCCTCAGGCTGTGGACCCCACGCCTACCCCGTCTCCAGAGGACACGCGGTGGTCGTCTCTGGACGGACCATGGTCCTGCCCTCCTGCGGCCTCCTCGCTCCCCCGTGTGAGCACGTGGGGGTCTGGGGACACAGTCAGGGCGGGAAGTCCGCGTCTTCTCCGCGCGCCTCGCTGCTCTCTGAAGGAGAGGGTGGTGTGTCCCGCCTGAGACCGCGCGTTCTGCGTGTGGCGTCGCCATCCCCAGGGGAGCAGGCTGTGCACACGACCCGAGTGTGGCTGGAATATAGATTCGGAAGTAACGTCCAGCCCTCCTTCCTCCGGGCCAGGGCCCCCTTTCCTGGCGGCCTGTTGTCCTTCTGAGAATCACAGACACACTCCCCAGGCAGAGGAAGGTGAGGGCTGGCAGGGCAGGCGGGGGCTTTGGGCGTCGCCCGGCCGGGAGCACACCTCGCGCCTCCCTTCGCTGGTCTGAAACGGGAGCAGAGCGTGTAAGTGCGGACGGGACGCTGTGCTTGCTGGGTATAGGTTTGTTTGGGCTGCTGACACAAAGACCCACAGCCCGGGCACCTTAAGCAGCAGAAATTACTATCTCCAGTCCTGGAGGCTGGAATCCCAGATCCAGGCGTGGGCGGTGCTGGTCCTCCTGAGGCCCCCCTCCTGGGCCTGCAGACGGCCGTCCCCTCCCCGTGTCCTCACAGGGTCACCCCTCTGAGTGTGTCTGCGTCCTGACCTCCCCTTCTTACAAGGACACCAGTTCTGTGGGTCTAGGGCCCCACCCTCCTGACTTCACTTTACTCAATCACCCTTTAAAGGCCCAGCTCTAGATACAGCCACATTCTGAGGTGCTGGGGTCAGGACGTGGGTACTTCAGTGGACACCGTGCAGCCTGTGTGGGTATTTCTGGGTGCCATTCAAGTGCCTCATGCCCCATCCTTGAATCCCCGAAGCCCTTGGAGAGTGAACTGGGAGGAATCAGGAGGCCTGGGCAGCTGACTGCTGACCTCCAGCCCCCCATCCTGTGCACTCTCTGCCCCCCACCAGGGCCTCCCCAGACTGGACATCATGCCCAGAGGGGCCGCCCTGAGCCCAGCCAGCCCTTCCCGAGGCCTCCCGAGCCCGTCACAGTCCTCCAGCTCCCCCCAGCCCCCACCGCCACCCTGCTGGCTGATGGAAGGAAGGTGATCGGTCCTGACTCCGTGCTGGACACCAAGGTATCTGCCACCACTTGGGCATCGAGATCAAAGTCCAGGGACACCTCCGACCTCAGCTCGTCCCTGGAGCCAAATTTCTCTCCCTCTTGGTTCAGGGTCTTTGCCAGGCTCGGAGGGGAGGATCCTGGTGACAGGCCATGTGGGGGCTCAGCTCGTCTCTGGAGCCTCCGCCAAAGCAGCAGGTCCCGGGAGCTTCAGGGTGCGGGAGCAGAGAGAGCATTTTCCAGAGCAGAGCTCGTGCCGCGGACAGGGCCACGGCGCTGTCCTCGCCAACCACGCGTCCTGGGACACCGTGTCGGTCAGGCTTCCCGGAGCTGCATGGCTGCCCACGGCCAGGCAGGGAGCCCCAGGCTCTGGCCGCTGCCTGCCCTGTCCTGGGAGCGGCATCGGCGCTGCCCGCCCCGTCCAGCCCCGCACGCCCATCACCCGGCTTCATTATGGAAGCCGGCCTGTGTGCCGTGGGTCCCTGTGTATGAACCCGAGGCTCTGGAAGGCCATGTGACCCCTGCCCCCGAGCCCAAGCTGTGCGGCCCCCAGAGTCTGAACCTGGCCTGTCCCCTGCGGCCATCCCACAGGGAGCCGGGCAGCCACAGCTGGGGCTTCCTCACCCCCGGACTGCCCAGATTACCCCCAGCCCAGAGCCCTGGGGTCCAGGACCTAACGACCGCTCAGTCTGCTGCAGAAGGTCGGTGGGCACCCACGGGGCAGTTCTGAGTCCCTCCTCCTCCCTCTAACAGGGGGAGAGGGGGACTGCCACTGCCCTGGGAGCTTCTGGGCACCGCTGTGTCCGTTGGAGAGAGCCTGGCATCGCGGGGTCAGTCCCGGGAGGGTGCAGAGAGCAGGGCTCTGCCCGGCCACGGGGGAGGGACAGCCCTCACTGTCACGGGGGAAGGGCTGCCCCCAAATCCTTAGCACGAGAGACACTCCGCAGGCACTGCCGCAGAAGGCGGGAATGGCCTTCCCTGAGTTTGCGGGGCTTGGGGCACGAGTGTCAGCTAGGGGCCCACTTCCTGTCCTCACCCCAGGAGCCGCGGGGCTGGCAGGGGACACGGCTTCAGACACCGGCTCCCAGAGCTTTGAAACTCGATCTGGTTGGCGTCGGAGGTGCTGATGCGAGGTCATGTTCGTGTCTTGGTCACGCTGTTGGGTGTTTTCTTCTGCTGCATGCCCTGTCCCCCACGTGGAGCCGCCTCCCTCGCGGTCTTCTGCCGTAGGATGCGATAGTTTCTTTTTCCAGAGAGCTTTAATGGGCATCGCTAAGCTTCACGTGCTTCGCGTTTTGACACGTGTGTGCAGCTGAGACCATCGCCAAGGTCAGGGTGACCCACGCTCCCACCGCTCCGGAAGTTTCCCGTGGCCCGGCGTGGCCCCACCTCCCGCTGGCCACCATGGCTCAGCTGGCTGCTACGGCAGAATAGTTTGCTTTTTCTGGAATTTTGCATAAATGGAATCACGCTGTCTGCGCTGTTTTTTTGGTTCCTTTCGCTCAGCATAATTATTTCAAGATTTGCATGTGACGACCGTCCTCTTCCCCGGGCTTCTGAGTGAAGGCTCCCTCTAGGATGAGCCACTTACGTGGCTGTCCACTCACCTGCTGACGGGCATTTGACTCTTCACAGTGCTATGACTATTCATATTCAAGTTGTTGTGCAGACTTGTATTTTTGTGTCTCTCGGGAGAATATTTCTGTGTCTCTTCTCCGAGAGGGAACAGCCAGGTCACGTGGTATCAAGAGGGAACAGCCAGGTCACGTGGTATCAACAGATAAATGTTCGAAGAAATTGCCAGCCCGTCTGCCCATGCTCCTGCTAAGTTTTGCATTCCTGCCTGCCTGTATGCGAGTTCCCGTCCCTCCACGCCCTCACCGCTGCTTGGCGAGGCTGATCTTGTTCATTTGAAACCTTCTGAGAGGTGTGCAGAGGTGTCTCCTGGTTCTAACGTGCATTTCTCTTAGGATCCGTGATGCTGTGCTTATTGGCCGCCTGTGTGTCTTCTCTGTGAGCAGAACTAGAAAGATGCGGGGCGCACACCAGGTTGCCGGAATCTCCTTGTCTTATTCTCCCTCTCTCTCCCCCTGCCCCATCACTTGACACCTACATCTTCGGTTGTGTGACAACCAGGCTCTGTGTCCCTGGAACCACACTGATGGCTCCTAAAAGGAAGTGTATTTGAGGCCCCGGTGGGTGGGGAGACCCTGGGGTAAGTGGGCACGAGTTTCTGGGTGCCTTGATTGCCCTGCTCCCCGGTGCAGGACTCCCCAAGTTCTGCAGCCCCTTGTCTGAGACAGGCTCTGACAAGGTTCCCTCTCAAGAAGCCAGCCCAGCTGAAGTGATCTAGCGAGGGGGTGGCGCTGTCTTGATTCTGGCCCCAAGCTTTCAGCGGCTCACAGACTGAGTGCCAGCCCTGCCCACAGAGAGACGCAGGCTGCTCCCGGGTAAGGCCTCCACGGGGCGGCTAGTGATGAGACCCTGGTCACGGACCCCCAGAAGCGGACTCGGGGGCACCCTTGACCTCAGCTTTTAAGGAGAACCAGGCAGCCCTCTCTGGGTCAGGGCGACCTGGGGATCAGGCCCCAGGGAGGTGGTGGGGCCTGAAGTTCCGCCACCAGGAATTTGAAATAAAGTTGTTTCAACTCCTGACCGACGACAGGAGCGCGCTGTGCCCCTCGCAAGCCCCGAAAGATCTAAAGGAAGGAAGGGCTTCAAAGGGCCGGGCAGTGCAGCTCAGCAGAGCAGCCAGCTGAGTCCATTTTTATTCTGGGTTCTTTCAACTTCCAATGACACAAGCCTCTTCTCCCCTGTCGAAGCTGCCAGTTTTTAGGTCAAAAAACAAAAAGCAGCTGTTTGTATGGTCCGCATGAATAGCTGAGGCTTGACTGGCATCTAACGTGTAAGTGACTGGACAGTTAGGGGGTGGGTCCCCGGATGCACGGCTGGATGCAGAGGGTACCACGCTGCATCTGCACCTCCTTCCTCTCTCTGTCTCTGCCTTTCTGGCCCGGTCCGTCTCTGTCTCTCCCCGTCTCTCCATCTCTGTCTCCCTCCCTTGGTCTCTCCTCTGTTGCCCTGCTGCCCATCCAGGTGCGGGTCTGTCTCTCCCACCGCTGATGACCCCGCCCTGTTCAGACCACCTTTCCCAGGAGATCTGGCAGAACCCAGGCAGGATTCTAATGGGTCTGACTTGGGTCACACGACCATCCCTGAACCAACCACGGTGGCCTGGGAAATGGGAAGCTCTAATTGGCCAGGTCTGGGTCATGTGGGTGTTCCCCCTGCCAGAGACGGCTGTCCCCCCACAGACCGTGTCCAGGACCTTCTGGGGAGGCCGGGGAAGTAAAGCTGAAGGGAGGGAGCTGGGGAGCCCCTGGGCGAACAGAGCTCAGGGCCCCATCTCCACCACCTGCAGCCTCTTCTTCTCCTGGGGCCTCATCCCTGTGTCCGCCCACCTTCCACCCCGGCCCACGGCAGGGACCGGGAGTTCCCTCCAGCCCCTTCACAGGGATCCAGATCCTGCCTCTCCACCCTAGGGCCAGGCAGACTGACTTCCCAGGCACAGCTCCTGAGCCCCACCATTCAGGACCCCCATAGCTATGGCTCCCCTGCCCCACTGAAGCCAAAAAACTCAGCCTCTGTGCACCAGCGCCGAATCAGATCTCGGAGACAGACTTTGGATGAAGGAGAAAAGAAGAGGTTTTTTGCGTTGCCAGGTGAAGGGGACAGAGTGGGCTTGTGCCTCAAAACTGTGTCTTCACCCTGGAGGGATTCGATGAGTTTTATAGCGGTGGCTCAGCGGTGTGGTTGCTAATAAGGATCAGGGCGTGTTCAGAGCTTGCACTCCGTTACTCTGGCCTCAGGTGGTCTCTTGATAAACAGGTTTTTAAACTGTGACCTTCTCTGGAATGATAGTTCGGCTGGGGTAGAATCTGCCTGCAATGCAGGAGACCCCGGTTCGATTCCTGGGTCTCTGCTGGAGAAGGGACAGGCTGCCCACCCCAGTATTCTTGGGCTTCCCTGTGGCTCAGCTGGTAAAGAATCCGCCTGCAGTGCGGGAGACCTGGGTTCGATCCCTGGGTTGGGAAGATCCCCTGGAGAAGGGAAAGGCTACCCACTCCAATAGTCTGGCCTGGAGACTCTCCACGGGGTCGCAGAGAGTCGGACACCACTGGGCGACCTTCACTTGCACTCGCACTTCTCTGGAATGCAGCAGAATGCTAACATCTTCCATTTGCTGGGGGTTTAGTTCGGTTAGCGTTAGTCGCTCTGTCGTGTCCGACTCTTTTCGACCCCATGGACTGTAGCCCACCAGGCTCCTCTGTGGAGTTTGCCAGGCAAGAATACTGGAGTGGGTTGCCATGTCCTCCTCCAGGTCCTGGGGATCTTTCCGACCCAGGGGTCGCACCCGGGTCTCCTCCACGGCAGGCAGATTCTTCACCCTCTGAGAGCGCTCGTGGTGTAGTTCCGTGTGTTCCTTGAGGAAGAACCAAGGCTGCACTGTTGCTTCTTGGCCGCCTCTCCTCTGTCTCTGCACGCCCGTCCCTTCTCTGATTCGAAGCTGTTTGAACTTACCCATTGGAACTCTCGGAAGGTCACGAGGGTGAATGACGCCTGTTTCCTACAAACAGGAATCGGGGACCATGGAAAGGCTCCCATGCCCAGGAGCCCCACAGCATCCAGCTCACTTTCACCACCACCTCGGACCGCATGGTCACAGCTCCCCCAGCCCGAGGATGCCCAGGACCCCCACAGCCATCCACCATGGAGGCTCCGCCTCTGAGCCCTGCACACCCTCCCTCAGTGCCCAGGTCTGCTCAGAGGGCAGGGACCCCAGAGCCGGACTCACTTTCCCCTGCTGCCTTCGCCCTAGGGTGAGAGGAGGCACTGGAGGCCACGCCCAGAGTGCCCAAAGCTGGAGGAAGGGCAGGGTCAGGAGGCTTAGAGCTTCCTCGGGGGACGGGAGCCGTGGCTCGGCTTTGGCTCTGTCGGTCACCGCCCAGCTGCAGTCTGAACACACAGCCAGGCTTCCCAGGCATCTGGCAACTAGCTGGCGTGGGGGTGCCAGGGGCTGAGTCCCCAGAAAGGAAGGAAGGAGGATGCTCTGCAGTGAAGCTGGTGCCAAGAACAAAAGCCTCAGAGGCCACACCCTACAAACAGACCGTGGCTGCCCTGCTTAACTGCCTCCCGACCAACACCGCACACCCGTGAACCACACCCAGACGGCTCCATTCTGCTGTTTATTCATTGCTTTCCCGAAAAGAACAAACCCCTCTCCTCCCGGAAGAAGTGGGCAGCCCAACAGCAATGTGCCGCCCACGCAGGGGAGGAGGCGCTGGGTGGATCCATTCTCCAGCAGGAACGGGGGGCTGTCTTCCACTGCAGGCTGGCTTTGGGGAAATTCAAGCCCTTTCCCTCCAGCCAGAGGTTCTACCCAGAATACGGTGTTCCCCAGCTCCACGGAGCCCTGAGAATTTCAGCCGCCTCCAAGAGACCGTCCGATGTCTTCTCTGGGATCACTTTTATTGCTTTTTCTAGGTGGTGACCTGAGGAGCTCCCACAAGGACTTTTCACAGGGCTGAGATGGGGAAGGGAGCTTGGCTGTCTGTGTTTCTTCCATGTCACTGCCTTTTCCTGATACTCTTAAGCTCACAGCCAGGCCGAGTCCTGGTTGTTGTCTTGTTTTGTTCTTTATTTGGCCGTGCCAGGGCTCAGTTGTGGCGCACGGGACCCTCGATCTCCCTGGGGGCATGGCGGACCTCTAGCTGCGGCGTGTGAGATGGAGTCCCCGACCAGGCCCGGGCCCCTAGCGTTGGGAGCTCAGAGTTTTAGCTCTTGGGCCATCAGGGAAGTCCCTGTGTGGAATGTTTGCAAAGAGAAGGTCGGGATCCATCCCGGGGCTGGAGACAGCGCCTGCCCGCGCGGGGTCCCCCCTCCAGCCTTGCCTGGTGACCATCTCGGGGTCAGAGGTGGCGGCTGCAGTTTCCCATTGCTGTTTTGCAGTAGCTCAGTCGTGTCCGACTCTTTGTGACCCCATGGCCTGCAGCACGCCAGGCCCCCCTTCCTTCACTGTCTCTCAGGGTTTGTTCAGATTCATATCCCTTGAGTCGGTGATGCCATCCAACCATCTCGTCCTCCGTTGTCCCCTTCTCCTCCTGCCCTCAATCCTTCCCAGCATCAGGGTCTTTTCCAGTGAGTCAGGTCTTCACATCAGGTGGTCAAAGTATCAGAGCTTCAGCTTCAGCATCAGTCCTTCCAGTGAATATTCAGGGTTGATTTCCTTTAGGATGGACTGGTTAGATCTCCTTGCTGTCCAAGGGACTCTCAAGAGTCTTCTTCAGCACCACAGTTCAAGAGCATCGATCCTTCAGCACTGAGGCTTCTTTGTGGTCCAGCTCTGGCCTCCATACGTGACTGCTGGAAGCTGACTTCCAGAGTCTCCTGTTGGGAGGTGTCCTCTGACCCCTGAGTAGAAGCCACCCGACCAGGATGGAGGTCGCACTCTGACCACCTCCCCGGCCTCCTGGCCCTCTGCGAGGGCACCCCCAGCCTGCAGCCGACTGGGAACTAACTGCCTGAACGTCGCCCTTCGAGGGTGGTTGTTCCCTCTTCTGCGGCCTGCTTTGGTTTGGATTAGGCCCGTCCACTGTAAGCTGCTTGGGTTAGAAGACACACACCCAGCGTGTGCAGCCTCCTGATCAGGCCTTCAGCCAGCACTGGGCTTCGCAGCTGTCTCAGCTCCAAGCACTGTGGCCAGACACCACGGCGAGTGCCTAAACCACAGAAACTCGTGTCCTCACGGCTTGGAGGCCGTAAGGGCCAGTTTCCTCTGAGGCGTCTCTCCTGGACTTGCAGGCGGTTACGCTCTTCACGGGGCCATCTCTCTGTGTACACGCTGGGGTCTGTTAGCCTGTCTTGTAAGGACACCAGTCAGGTTGGATTAGGGCCCACCCAACCAGCTTTACTTACCTCCTTAAAGGCTCAATTCCCAAATACAGTCACATTCTGAGGTACGGGGGGGGAGGTCAGCACTTCAACATATCAATTTGGGGGGCACATAATTCAGTCTATCACAGCACCCCCAATAAAAGATGCTCTGCAGACCACCTTGTCATGGGTCATAGCCAAGTGTGCCTGGAGTAAGTTGGAAGGGAGCCCCCTTCCAGGGGGCCGGGGGAGGGGGTGGCAGGGGGCCCTCGCAGCCTGTGCCTCAGTGAAGGGGACCCCGCATCCTGCGAACAGAGGAGCTGATAAAGCCAGGCAGGCTCCTTTGATCGGCTCCACCTTTGGGCGGGTGTGTGGCCAAGCAGAGTCTTCCTTCTGTCCAAGTAATTAATGAGACACTTCAAAAGCTTGAGGCTTTCCTGCTCAAATTAATTATTCAGACTGATGCATCCAGAGGGCCCCAAACAGGAAGCAGAGAGGGAGATTGCTAAGTGGTTGCAACAGAGACTAAATGACTGACTTGTCAGCAGCCAGCGTCACAGCTCACAGCGTCTGTGAAACACCCTCGCGGCGAGGTGCCCACTCTCCGCCCACTGGTGGGGGAGGCGGCTGGGGAGGGCAAGCTGGGGGGGCTCAGGTTCTCAGGAAGACCAGTGAAAGTGTCAGCCACTCGGTCGTGTCCCACTCTTGGCGACCCCGTGGACTGTAGCCCTCTAGACTCCTCTGCCCATGGGTTCTCCAGGCGAGAACACTCGCGTGGACAGCCATCCTCTTCTCTGGGGGATCTTCCTGACCCAGGGATGGAACCTGGGTGCCCTGCGCTGCAGACAGATTCTTTACCGTCTGGGCCACCAGGGAAGCCCAGCGAGACCAGTAACTTCTTCCATTTTCAAGATCAGCCGTCACCTGTCATCTTCGTCACTGGTGACCGAGGACCCCAGAATGAGCCCCAGTGGATAGTCTGGGTGTTCATCCTGGCATTTGGGCTGCGAGCACCTCCTTACCCTGCAGCGAGCCTGGGGCAGGGGGCGGGTGAGGGTCTTCTCAGCCCTGGGCTGGGCTCAGGAGGTGAATAGTCCCTGTCTGGGGCCGGATGGCAGCATCGCTTGTCCACTCCCGTTGGGGGTTAGCTCCTCACCGCCCAGTGAGAAGTGAGGTGGTGTGGATTCAAGGCAGGGAAGTGTGGTTTTGCTGCGTACAAATAATTCCGTGAAACAGATGATTGTGAAAGTTTGGGGAAAGATTGTAGGATTTCCCATGGTACTCTGCTTTTACTTATGTTTGCAGTTTTCAAAAAAAGAAACTTAGAAATGTTTAAAAGATAGTAATAATGCCCACTGCTATGGCTGTTTCTATTGCGGCCATGATGGGAAGACAGAGGCTGGATTTACCTTTCCACAGGCGACAACCAAAGCTCAGACAATACATAGAACAATGGATTGAAGATTCGGCATCAGACAACAAATGACTGATCCCTGAAAGATGGGAAACAAAAGAGATTGTTGCTGAACTCAGGTTTGGCTACTTGTGGCTCAGTATTCCAAGACTGAGACGCAAGTGGTGAGTAGAAGGAAAGACAGCTTTTTTGAGGAAATGGGCCATCCTGGGGAGGGGGTGGACTCATGTCCCAAAGACCAACCTCCCCCTGCTAATCAGAGCTCTAAAGGGGAGTTTCTGGGATGCACAGATGGGAGGAGGGGGCTACATGCAAAACAGCAGTCACCTCAAAAGCCGTCTTAGAGTTGCTCCTGTGTGGTCTCATCAGCTCATCTTGGTTGTTTTAAGTACAGTTCGTTCTTGGTTCCCCTTTCCTTGAGGCTAGTTCTTGGAATTCTGGCAGCTTATGTGGCGACTGCAGTCTGGTTGCCATGTAGTTAAGTTCTTCAGCCTGCTGGGGGGTTTCAGTATCTGCACAGCAGCTCCAAGGACATGGCTCGGAATACTGTCTGCAGCCCTTGAGGAAGAACTGAAGGTCCTTGGCTTTGTTGAGTGGCTAAACTATTGCTGTTCTGTCTCTCTTTGACCTTTTATTCATTTGTATTTTGGCTGCCCTGGGTCTGTGCTGCCGCATGCTGGAAGTGTCTAGTCTCAGCGTACGGGCTTCTGTTTTGAGGCTCTCGGGCTTCTCGTTTCAGAGCATGTGCTCAGGAGTGTGTGGGCTCCGTTACGGCGTGCAGGCTTCTCTAGTTGCCGTGCATGGGCCGGTTGCCCGGAAGCATGTGGGACCTTGGACCAGGGATCAAGCTTGTGTCTCCTGTTGGTGTTGGAGGTCTCCTCTGGAGGTGTGGGTCAGCAGTGGCTGACCACAGGGACAGGGATCCTGGCAGAAATGAGCCCTCCCGGAGGCTGCCTATTCTTTTGTCTTGTTTGATTGCTTACCTTTGTTTCTGCATTTTTTACATCTCTCAGATTAGATTGATCCTTTTTTTTTAAGCTTTTTTCTTTTTTTTTTTTTTACTATCTTTCCCTCTCTGATCCTCCAGCTCTGCCTGTCCTAGTGTTTCTTTCTTTTTTTTTTCTTAATATTTATTTTAATTTACTTATTTGGCTGTACTAGGCCTTAGCTCTGGCATACCGGATCTTTAGTTGCAGCAAGTGAAATCTTTAGTTACGGCGTATGGGATCTAGTTCCCTGACCAGGAATCAAAGCCCGGCCCCCTGTGTTGTGAGGGTGGAGTCTTAGCCACTGGACCACCAGAGAAGTCCCATCTCTGGTTAGATTTTTTCTGTGGCTAAAGTTTTTCTGCAGACAAGAGGCAGGTGGAGGAGATGGAAGCAGGGGAGGTCTGTCCTGGGAAGGCCCCATAGAGCCCTGTTCTGTTACGAGATGAGCACTCGTGACTGCCCGGCTTCCTGCACCGAGAGTTTCTAGGCTCTGCTCGGGGAGCAAGAACCCCAGCAGAGGCCGGAGGGGTGGTCAAGCAGAAGAAATGGAGCTGAGAGCCGGGGGACCGGCAGGTGGTACTGTCAGGACAGAATTCCAGAAGGGCCACTGCGGAGAGTTCAGCACACGTGTGGGCGGAGACGGCGGGAGTCTGGAGAGAGTGTCACCCAGAGGATTAGGGAACCGGTATCTGGAGCTCGCTCAGGATGGGGGAAGGTGGGAAGTACCTCTTCCTGCCCACGAGGATGAATCCACAGAGCATTGTGAAGAATCCTCAGAAGGGTCTCACTTCCATACTGGAGAAGAATTAGCCTTGAGTTAATCATAGCTCAGATCTCCCCCACTCAGTCAGTTCAGTCGCTCCGTCGTGTCCAACTCTCTGCCACCCCAGGGACTGCATCTCGCCAGGCCTCCCTGTCCGTCACCGGCTCCCGGAGCTTTGTCAAACTCATGTCCATTGAGTCGGTGATGCCATCCAACCATCTCTTCCTCTGTCATCCCCTTCTCCTCCTGCCTTCAGTCTTTCCCAACATCAGAGTCTTTTCCAATGGGTCAGCTCTTCGCATCAGGTGGCCAAAGTATTGGAGTTTCAGCTCAACATCAGTCCTTCCAGTGAACACCCACGACTGATCTCCTTTAGTATGGACTGGATGGATCTCCTTGCAGTCCAAGGGACGCTCAAGAGTCTTCTCCAAGACTACAGTTCAAAAGTATCAATTCCTGAATGCTCAGCTTTGTTTATGGTCCAACTCTCACATCCATACATGACTACTGGAAAAACCACAGCTTTGACCAGATGGACCTTTGTTGACAAAGTAATGTCTCTGCTTTTTAATATGCTGTCTAGGTTGGTCATAGCTTTTCTTCTCCCATCTCCCCCACCAAATCTTAAAACCCAAACCTGAAAGAATCAAACTTTTTCCGGATTATTTAGCTACACACAGAACAAAGCTCAGGAATGTCTGTAAGAATACAAAAATATCCAGCACCCATAAAGTGAAATTTGAAGTGTCTGGTATCCATTTGGAAATTCCCAGACATGAAAAGGGTAGGAAAACACCACCAGTCCTGAGAAAAAAGTTCAGTTAGTCAAAACTGACCAGGGATGGTTACAAATGTTAGAATCCACAGGCAAAAGTAGTAAAGAATCATTGTAACTCTATTCTACATGCTTAAAACATTAACAGAAATGTGGACTATTTTTAAAGTCATTGAACTATACAATTAAAAATGTGTAAAATGACAGATTTTATATTATGTGCATTTTACCACAGTAAAAATTTTAAATTTAAAACTCAAAGGGCTTCCTTGATGGCTCAGCTGGTAAAGAATCTGCCTGCAAGGCAGGAGACCTGGCTTCAATCCCTGGGTTGGGAAGATCCCCTGGAGAAGGGAAAGGCTACCCACTCCAGTATTCTGGCCTGGAGAGTCCACAGTGTTCCATGGACTATATAGTCCATGGGGTCTCAAAGAGACCTTTTTTTTAAGTCACTGAACTGTACACTTGAAAAGGTGTAAGATGACAGATTTTATGTTATGTGCATTTTACCACAAGTAAATTTGTTTTAAATATAAAACCCAAATTTCTAGAGGTAAACAGCAGTCGGTATCTGAGATGAAAAATACACAGGGTGGGATTTGGGGCAGATTGGAGGCTGCAGAAGAAAAGAAGAGTGAGCTTGCAGAAGTAGGATTAGAAACGATTCAAAGGAAACACAAAGAGAAAAAGAAGTGTCATTAAAAAAAAAAAAAAAAAACATTTCCATGAGCTATAAAACAGCTGCAGACAGCCTGACACATACGTAGAGGGGATTGAGGTGAGGAGAGGAAGAAGAGCAAAGAATATTTGAAGACATATTGATAGAAATTTGATGTTCCCAAATTTGAAGTGGTCTGTGAACTCCCAGATCCAAGAAGCTCTATGACTCCCAAGCTCAAGACATATTGGGAAAAAAACACACCAAAGCATGTAGTTTTCAAATTGCTCAAAACCAGGGATAAAGATAAAAATCTTAAAAGCCACCAGAAAGGGGGAAAAGCTGCATTACATGAAGGAATAAAGACATACATGACAGCAGATACATTTTCAGGAATAAATCAAGTGAGAAGACAGGGGAGAGATGTCTTTGAAGCTCTGAAAGGGAAGAAAAAACAGCTATTTCAAAAACAAGACTTCTTCAAAATAGAAAAGCTGTGATACTCCATCACCAGAAGACCACTCTATAAGAAATGTTAAAGGATATTTTTCAAGTAAAAGAATGACAGCAGATGGAAATGCTCAGAGGACTGAGAGGTGCCAGAAGTGGTACCTCCATGAATATGCAGAGAGACTGTCTTATTATCAGGTCTTCCCCGGTGGCTCAGATGGTAAAGAACCTGCCTGCAATGAAGGAGACCCGGGTTCCATCCCTGGGTCAAGGTGATCCCCTAGAGAAGTGAATGGCTACCCACTCCAGTATACTTGCCTGGAGGATTCCATGGACAGAGGAGTCTGGCGGGCTACAGTCCATGGGGTTGCAGAGTCAGACACAACTGAGTGACACTTTATTACTTCAATCCCTTTAAAAGTCATGGGTGTTAAAGAGAAATGATAACAGTGTACTTTCAAGTTATGTCATGGAAAGTTTATATGTATGCTGCCAATAGCAAAGAAGCCAGGAGGAAAGGAGCAGAAGGATTCTTATGCTGTTTGTGAAGTCCAAAAACATCACTTGATTATATGTGAAGGATATACACCGTAAGCCCTAAGGCAACCACCAAAATAGCCAAATCATAGCTCACGAGCTGCAGAAGATATAAAATGGAATCATAAAAAAATACTCAGGAGAAGGCAGAAAAAGAGGGAAGGGGTACACACCAGACAAATAAAAATAAATGGAAATAAGACAGAGCTCAACCTAGTCATATCAACAATCCCATTAAATGTAAATGGTATAAATACCCCCCAATTAAAAGGCAGAATTATCCAGTTGGATGAAACAGCAAGATGCTTGCCTCCAAGGCACACACTCAAATTATGAAGATGTAAATATGTTAAAAGTAAGAGGATGAAAAGAAGATACCATGTTAACACTAATCAAAAGAAAAACAGGCTGGCTAGATTAGTACCAAAGTAGATTTCAGAACAAAGACTGCCAAGAGAGTTATAGAAGATTATTGCATAATGACAAAAAGATCAGTTCTGTAGAAAGATATAAGAACCCTAAGCACCTAATAAGAGCTTCAAAATACAGGCAACAAAAACACAAGGAGAAATAGAAAAAACCCATAATTATAATCAGATTATTTCTGTACCCCTGTTTCGGTAACTGATAGAACAAGTAGACAGAAATCAGTGGATAGAAAATTTGAACACCACCAGTTAACTAACTTACCTGACATGTGTAGACCTCTTGATGCTTTCTTTTCAAATGCACTTATAACGGTTATCAGATAAACCATATTCTGGTTCATAAACCAAGTGTCAATAAATGCAGAGTTATTCAAGCCATACAAATGTGCTCCCTAACCACAAGGGAATCACATTAAGAATCAAGTAAGAGAAAGATGTCTATAAAATCCCTGAATATTTGGAAATTGAACTATGTTGTTCTAAATAATGTGTGGCTCAAAGTAGAAATCCAATGGGAAATTACAAAGTGTTCGAGCTGAATGAAAATGAAAACACAACATATCAACACTTGTAGGATGCCACTAAGGCAGTTCTTCATGAGACATTTAGAGCAGAAAATTCCTCTATTAGAAAAGGAGAAAGCCCTCAAATCAGTGACCTTAGCTTCTACTCTTAGAAGCTAAAAGAAAAAGCAAATTAAACCCAAGTAAGCAGAAGAAAGGAAATAATGATAATTACAGTAATCAATGAAATAGAAAATAGGAAGATGATAAGGAAAACAAAAATGATGCAAAAGCTGGTTCTTTGAGGACATCAATAACATTGATAAAACCTCTAGCCAGACTAACCCAGAAAAGAAAGAAAAAAGGTACAGTCTCCCAGCAGCAGAAATGAAAGCTGGGACATGACTTCAAGCCTTTATCAAAGACCAGATGTTCGCATGTACATGTGCGTACAGTTCCAAGCGCTCTGCGGTTCCACTTTCTAAATATCTCTGTCTTGGACCACCTTCACGATTTCTGCCTCTCCATAATAAGTCTCCAAATCAGGTTTTGTTAGTTCTCCAGCTCTTCTTTTTCACAAGTGTCTTGGCTATCCTCGATATTTTGCATTACTGTGTGAATTTAGCCATCAGATCATCATTTCCTATAAAAAGCCTGCTGGGATTTTGACAGGTCAAGTTGGGGAGAACTCACATCTGAAGACAATCTTGACCACACGGTTGTGGGAAATCACTCTTTGCAGTCAAGCCTGTCACCTCTCTGCAGTGTTTTACAGTTCTGTGTGAAGGGTGCACACCTTTGGCCAGATATATCCTGAACCGTTTCATAGCTTTTTGAAGATGTTGTAAAGGTAATTGTAGATTTCTGTCTTGAGTGTTTGTTGCAGCTGAGGTCAGAAATCCCAGAATTACGCCAGTGGTCTCCAAAGGGTGCCGTAGGTCCTGCCCGTTAGGTGTTCAGCCCTGGGGGCTGCGGTGGGAGAGGTCTGAGGGGAGAAGAAAGAGGACCCTTCTGTGTCATGACTTTTTTTTATTAGTACATCCAACTGTCTGCTGTTTGTCCTGTCGTCCATGGTGTCACCTCGTGCCTAGCTCCACATGGCATTTCTGTGCTTGAAAGACGAAGGATGATCGAGTTCCCAGTGGCATTTCGTCTCGATTGGTATTTAATGTGTTTGCCAAGTCTGTCCGTTTGAAGGGAGAGCTGTTCAAACAGTGGCTGTGACTCAGGCCCTGGCCCTGCACCCGAGTCTAGGGGGCGTGTGCTGGGCGTCCCCCCCACATCCCGAGAGCACAGCCAGCCCGACACCCAGCCTCCGTGCGGTCCAGGGTGGCACTGCGCCCCTTGGAATCGCGGGGCAGCGGGGGGCCACAGGAAGCCGCGCGCCCGCCTGGGAACTTGCTTGGCATCACTCCGGACTTAATGCGGGGCGGGGGCCGTGCCCACTCTGATGGGGGACAGACCGAGGGGGGCCTCTGCTTGCCTGGGGGTCAGTGGTGAGCGGGGTGTGGGGGGCCGCAGTTGGCAGGACGAGGGCTCCTCTTCCAGCACCGCCAGCCCCCCACGCCCCCCCCCCCCCCGCCTGGCCCCAGAGCTTGTCCACACCCAGCACCCCCGGGCCACATCGGGCCTTGGAGCCAGGGCTGCTGAGCGGATGCATCCAGGGCTCCCTCACCCACCGCACCTCCAGAACAGGCTTCCAGAAGCTTCTGCATGGAAGCCCTGACTTGTCAGTCCCTGCCCCCCTTCTGGGTGACCTGTGGAGATTTGAGGGTGGGCAGGCCTGGGCACTCACCGCATGATAGTACCTTTGATCGCTTTTCATCTGTAACGCCTGAGCCTGGCGCCCATTGGCTGCTCTCGGACACGCCTGCCTGCAGAAGGCACACGGTAAGTGAGGGGCGGAGGAGGGAAGCTGTCGGTGCCTGGCCTGCTATGCAATGAGCAGTCGAAATAT